>JAUMHF010000002.1:3308121-3330826 GCA_032359275.1 Microctenopoma steveboyesi | reverse complement strand
GTCTAATGTTTATCAGTAAATTACAGAAAATAATGAACTTCATCACAATATGCAAATTTTTTGAGAAGGACCTGTATGTGAGGTGACTTGCAGCGTCGCGTGTGTGGGCGTGGCTCACGGTGTGTGGGCGTGTTTCACGGTGTGTGCGCGCCAGCTCCAGTCCTCCAGAGAGTTGAGGCTCTCCTACTGCCAGGAATCACACAAAAAACATTTTATGGTTACAGAAGAGTGTCTTTCTTTTGAAGAGTCTTTCCAAAAGCTGCCGAACCCATGCCCTTTACTGCCTCCTCACTGGTCACCTCCTTTTCCCTTCTCTTCCTTCTCTTCTTCCTTCCATTGTTTCTTCCGTCTTTAGGAGGCTGTATAAAGACCATTTTCTATTTCACCATCCCCCTCCAGCTCTCTTCTCTGCTTTCTTTTTTCTTTTTGTGCTTTGTAATCTTCTCCCTCCGGCTCTCCCTCGCTCCTTGTCAGATGTTCAGTAGTCGTAAATCAGCGTCGCAGCATGTTTCTCTGATAACACGAGACATTTATGAATAATAAATAGCTGTTCCCCCGCTTCCTATTACTTATTGACATCTTATGGCAAATGACAATAAATGAAGGGGGGGGGGGGCAGAGTGGCTGGAAGATCGTCTCCCTCTGTAAGTATAACTTTGTTTCATGACCCACTGAACTGAATGTGTCGCACATGTTTTAGGTGAAGTTTTAAAGCTGCTTTTTGGGAAATTGGTTGTTTTTGTGTTATGGATGTGGAATGAAAAAGAATATGAGCACCGTTTATTTTGACGCAGCGACTGAAGAATGGTCGCATCCTGAAATGCTGTGTCGACCTCCAGGTCTCGTTATTTTTCAGCCTGATTACACAGGAACTCGCGGTGACAGCTACCATGTACTATAGAAGGAGTGACATAATATTCTAATGAGGTTTGAGGTGTGACATGACTTTATTATTTATTGAGACAGTATTTGACTGGAAATGAATGTTACAGTGTCACATACCATGAAAGGACATGTGGGTTGTCATCACTGATATATCTCCTCCCATTTAATATTCTCCTCTCTTCATGTTCACTCAGACTTAGACTCGCTTTGGGGCTGTGATGTATTATGGCACGTAGCTCATCAGATGTTCATTAACGAATTAAAAGTGAGAAACACAAAGGACAGATAGTGGTAGAAATGTTTACAGATATTTTCTACCTGTCTGATGAAGAAATCAAAATAAGTAAATCCTGAAACATCTGACAAGATGCCACCGTACATTTGCGTATTCCCAGTGTGCTCATTTTTCTTTATGCTTACAGATAAATATTATTTGCCCACTTCATTCATATTAATCAAACTGGGCCTCATTCGTGTTTGCTCATGGTCATACAGCTGAGTCAAGCTCTCTCCGAGACACGACAAAACAAAGAAATCCCCTTCACTTTGAAATGATTGCAGGACTGCTGTGTTAAAAACAAACTGCCCTGCATGCAGGGCTGTAGATAGACAGTTACATCTGACTGCAAATCACACTCAAGTCAAACCAAGAGCAGACAGAGAACAAGCGTGCTGGCAGTTCACAAACACAATCTGCATTAAAAACACAATCCTCCTTCTCCTTTCTAACCGTATCCTAGTTTCAAGGCTGCCTGCTTTCAACAGATGCTTCTGTGGCTTACATGAGACAAAGGACATATATATATAAACTTTTACAGAATGCTCACTCTTACTAAACACAATGTACACTAGAGGCCGAAGGGGCTGATTTAGGTTCTCATCTACTGACTCCATGAACATCTGTCCAGTAGTTGTTGGGCTACATCAGTCTGCACTAACAAGAAAAATAAAAAACAGGTCTGTTTATTGTGTGTGTTGCCTCTTTATGCTGCTTATGTGTAATCTTCCCACCGAACACAAGTCAGCAGTGTATCGGATGTAACAGGTGCATCCTTGACATTTAAGAAATGTGAAGAGTGCACGTCCTTCACGAATCATTTGCACGTTAATGCTTTGATACATGACTCAAATGATTGTGGTTCATGGACAGAAATGTTTGGCCTCAGACACTTTGCATGCTGCTTGAAATCGTTTTGACTGAATGTTTCCCCCTGAACAGAGCTGCACTCCAACAGTATGATCCACAGTGTGCAGCTTCATCTCTGTGGGCATAGTTTAACACGTTATCTTTACGTCGAGTCAATGACACAGGTTTCCAGGATTAGTAAGAAAAGGTAACACATAACTACTGTTAATAATTCATTTTGTGGTGCGGCTCCAAAACACACTGGCTGTTCTTGCCGCGCTGATCACAACGGCGCCGTGTAAAACCTCACTTTCTCTCTCTCTTGAAGCCCCCACACGTCTTCAGAAGGGAGCGGTGCCAACTCATTTTGCACCGCAGACTCAGTGGAATGAACAGGGGGAGAAGAAAATAGAACAACTGTTGCGTTTCGCAAGGCCAAATCCCCGAGTAGATGAGCTTCAGGACACGAGCTGACATTATGTTTCATTTCAATAACAATGCCTCGGTAAGGTCGACTGCCTTAGCAACATGCCCGGGGGGAAAAGGGACATCACAGTTATTTACTTTGCTTGTGCAAATAGTTAAATCGGCATAAATTACACTCCGAGAGTAATGGTGCTAAAAAACGTTTCCTTTTTTCTTCTGCACTGAAAAAGAGGAAACACACACACACACACACACACACACACACACACACACACACCGTTAATTTCCTCAGATATTCCCTGTGCTTCCCTTTTAAAACCTGCTCTATTGACACTACAGTGTTCCAGTGGGACCTCTAGGAAATAACACACAGTCAAGATTTATTGCACACACCCACACACACAGAGCAGTGAGAGAATATGTTGGTCACACACTCTTCCCATACAGGAACGCACAAAAATCCTATATGCTGGTGTTTATCATGCATACTGTACAGTGCAGGCACACTTACACGTCTCCGCATTCAAAGGAATACAGTGCAGCAGCACATTTGTGTTGCACACACACACACGTGTATGAGAAGGAACCTATTTAAATGCTAAGTAAGCGGTCTCTCCCTTTTGGGGCGACGTGATTATACAGCCGATCTCATAAGCAATGCTTCACAACTGGATTTGCACATGTAGAACTTAATTACAAGCGGCCTCACTTCTCTCTGTGTTGTATTCATGGGAGTATATCTATTGAGAGAGGCAGGGTTGAAGCTATTACCTCGCCTCGCGCGCCCGCGTGCGTGCGTGTGTGTGTGTGTGTGTAAATCCAAGCTTTCAGCAGTTTAGCAAAGATTAATGTTTACATAAACAGGTTAGAGCTCAGTTGCCAGATTCTCTTTCTAAACTCTCTCTGACTCTTTGTCATTTTTCTCCTTCTCTTATTCCTGTGCCTGTGTTTCAATGGGTAACACACACACACACACGTTCTGCTGACCCAAATGAATTTCAGTGAGTGGGCAAAACGAGGCAAATGAAGAGCAAATAACAAATGTGTGTGTTTTAATGGTTAATGGTTTTTCAGAGCCGTCATGGGTACTACTGCTCGGGACTAAAGTACTGATACGCTCCAGGGCAATGAAATCACAGCTCCTGTTGATATTTGAATGACATGTTAATTACACTCATTCTCAGCCTTGTCCCACTCCCACTTTGACACTCCCATTGTGCTCCTAGTTCTCCCAAGGGTGTAATTTTTGCTGAGAATGGGGGGGGGGGTTATGGGTCTTATTGTTTCAGGCTGATTTTCTTCCTAACGTCTCTCTGAACACTGTCCAGGTGAAATGTTAATGCTCTCCTCTGACTCTCTCCAGTTGTTGGACCGAACATTAAACAAGCAGCGGGTTTTCTTCAGACATCTGTACATCGGTGTAGGCTGTCCTTCCTCCTGTCCTACCACTTTGTGGTAAAGATACCTTTGAATACTCGTATTTCATTGCTTAGCTTTCCATCAGCTTTTCATCTTCTCGCTATATGTTCATGCCTCCAGGTATTGGGTCTCTACTGCATTAACATACAGGACAGTACAAATTGTTTGCACAACATGAAGCTTTTGTGACGGACATGGATTGACCTTCATTTCACATTTCGCGTGGCCAAAATGAACTTTAAGATTTGCAGATCTGTATTGATCCCAGAGGAAATGTGCTTATGCGGGGTGTTTGTGTGTACTGGCATGTTGGCCCTGACTCTAAATGTATTTTGGATAAGTCATTGACGCTGCTGACTGAGTCCACTAACAAAAGTGCCTTTTTTTCCTGACATGGCAGATGTATGGCTTTGCTTCACCGACTGCTCCTGTTGATTGCTGGTTCCAGAGTTTAGTCATTTATACAGACAGAAAGAAATATTTTTATTGTAGTATTTTTATTTTGAAACTTACCCAGAATGATCAAATGATGCACTAGAAAAAAAGAGGTGTAATAACATTAAAGAGCGCCTGCCTCATCTCCTCATAAACACAACGAGGTGACGATGAACCTACTTAACCCAAACCTCCTGTGTCACTATTAACATTTCTATTAATAAATCCCATCACTTGTAAAAATCCAAACTTCTGAAAAGCATTTTCTATGCATCCACAGCCTAGTGAGGCTGTTTTGTCTGGAGAACTCACAGAGACGTCACCAGTTCGCCATGAATCACCTCACTCTGACTGTGGTGTTTGAATTACTCCAATCTTTTTTTTAACATTACTGTTTAAAAATACTCTCTCTATATTCACATATAGAACAAAAATCTAAAAAGTCAACCAGAAAACCCGAAGCAGCAACAAAAGACACAATTCAAGCACAAAGCTTCACTCAGACTATGGCAGTGCCACAGCCACCACAGCTCGTGCCAGTGTGGCCCGAGCATGAGGTGAAGCTCAGCATTTTAATGTTCCAGCTGCAGTCAGCACAGTGTAGCCACACAGATAAACTAGTTTTTCAAATTACATTTTGTTCACTCACAACTTGCTGCAGCCTACAGCCTGTATTTAAATTCAGCCGTGTTGGCTTAAAAAAAGACAATTTCACTATCATCAAATGTGAATATTCATATTTGTACATAATGGAAACCACAACCCTCATAAATCCATCTGCTAGTTTGCACTATGGATGTTGGATCTCCCTATCTCCCCATTAACAAAACCACGGCTGCTATGAAGAGAGTCTGACGGAGATAAATGGAAAGAGAGAGGGAGTGAGGGAAGAAGAAGAGAGCGTTACCCTCGTTCACGCACACACACACAGTTTCTATTTTCTGTTGCACTGAGGGGACTGAGAAAGAAGAGTCCCCAGAGGATAAACAGGTAAACGTCTTCTTTTAAAGCCTCCACACACACACACACACACACACTCACACTCACAGAAGGCTGGTGCAGCTCTGAGGCTCTGTCTTCATGCAGAAATACAATCAGCAGCAAACGTGTATGAATTTTCCCCTAAACAATTATTTACTGAGTAGATGAGTCATGTTGAACTAAAATTGCAAGTGAAACTGAATCGTGATACTTGAGACGCGATCCAAGGTTAGAAGATGTAAAACAAATCTGAAACACATCAAAGCTTTAATTACATTTAAGGACCAAGTGACTTTTTGAGTTCCTGTGTCAAATAAGCCTGATTTGTGAAAAATAAATACACTTGCATTGGCACTTAACAGGCTGTGTGACTGTGGTGTGCCTGTTGGCTCTAATGACTCTGCTGTTGATTTGAAGCCATTTAAACCGGCTGTGACATGCGTAATCCCTGCTGATTTAAATTTAGTTGTAGCTGTCTTTGATCAGAGATGTGTGTTGCCACCTCTCTGTGAAACACGCTAAGACGTTAAGCACTGAGATCTGTGCATGTGCAAACTGAATCACATTCTGTGCACGTGCTAAATGTTCATTTCTACACAGACACCAGTGCTGTTCCACAGGAGCAGACCGATAATGAACCAGGCCGATCCAGTTTACCGAGCAGCCTTTCAAAGTCTTCAGAACCAAGTTGAAAAGGTCTATGTTCTGTTTTTTTATTGGTGAAGTTCTTTATTTTGATGATAAGTCTTACATCTCATGAGGGAACTAAAAAATGACGAACCTCAAAACATTATAGTCCAAATATCTGAACATGACCTGGGTCTGATCATTAAACTGGTCACTACAGACATCACAACACTCTCCTCAAGTCCGAAAATGTAAAACCATGCTAGAGAACAGTGAGCACGGGACACACCCCCGTCCTCAGGGTTTAAGGCAGCGACCCAGAAGCTGCAATATCAAGTCAAAATCTGTTCCATGTCATTCCTCATCTTTCACCTCCTCATTGTCTGTCACATCAGTCAAACCTCCACCACAGAATAACAAATGACCCCAAACCACACAGAATATGATCAGAGCATTAACTGATGGTCCTGTCTCTGAATCAGCCCAGCAGCAGCAGCACACGCAGCAGCAGCACATGCAGCAGCAGCAGCAGCAGCACATGCAGCAGCAGCAGCAGCAGCACATGCAGCAGCAGCAGCAGCACTGGGAACATTTTCACTTGCCTTGACTTGAACTTTGAACTTACAACTGATGTATGTTTTAAAACTGAGGTGGTGAACACAGCCATGTGCTACAGAGAGAGAGAGAGAGATACAAACAGCTCAGCTCACTTCCTTAAGATGTGTAAACACGTGGATGCAGCAGATGCACATGCTGAATGATCTCTGCCACATTACAGCTGCTGTTTTAGCAGGCTGTGGCTGCACTGTTGCTGCTCCGTACACTTTTGCTGTATTTGATCAGAAGCCACAGGGATTGGACTGTCAGGCCATGTTAAGTCAACTGAGGATAGGCTACGCACACTGGTAGATGTGCTGAGGGGAGTCACGGAGAGGAGAGGGAGGAGGAGGAGGATGGAGAATGAGATCCAGTAAATAAGACTTCAAGACTTGAAGAAGTATTTATTGTCATTATGTGTTACACATAACGAAATTTAGATCGGTGACTCTCGGGAAGGCAAATAAAAAATAAATAAATGAAAAAAAAGTCATGGAAACTTCGAATAATATAGAGAATTTGAAATATCAACATTATTATTGTGCTTCACTATTTCAATGCTTCCACATTCTCTAACTCAGAGTTTAAATGAACAACATCAATCATTAACACAACTCGATAATGCAGAAGAATGTTATTGTAGAGGAAGGAGAGCAGCAGCAGGACAGTGAGGAGGAAGAGCCAAAGACAGTGAGCAGAGGAATGCTAGGAGTCAGGGAGAGGATGAAACAAGGGCAGAAGAGAAGTGTGAAATGCTAAATGGCAAAGCACTACTGGGTAAAAAGGAATGTCATTAAAAATGACGGCTCATTAATCCGTTCATTACTCTAACGATTTTGTACTTTTCCTTCTTCTTTAGGTCTGAGGACAGAATATTTACTCTGTGGTACCATGGAAGGTTGTCACAGCCTGATTTGACTCTTTCTGATGAGTCATGGTGCTTAGTTCAGTTAGACCGAGCTGTCTGCAATTGAACATGGGAACAACCCTCCGTGTGCGATTCGTGGCACACACTTCAATCGATCACTTTTCTGGACGCGTCAGTGAAAGCTGGACGTGAGGGAGCAGGGTGGTTGTAGTGGTGGACAGCTGAAATGGATGTTATTGGGTTTACATAATGAAACGCCACTCTGTGTTCAGCTAAACCACAAAATAGACTGCTAGACAGTGATTCCCCAAATGACCCACAGGAGCACTCGTATGTCTAAAGGCAGCTGTTCAGAGAGGCATCACGGACATGCAGATGTTCATGTGTCATAATGTCACCACCATCTCTCCTCTGCACTGTTCATAAAGGGATTTCTGTGGATGTCCCTGTGGTGACGGAAGTTCTTCTCGTCACTGAACAACTACCCGTGTGACATGTTGTATCTGTTGAAATTCTGTCTGCATACTTGCGTGTCCAGATGAGCTGAGCTGGGATTTCTTCCAGACGCAGTAGTGATCCTGCTCCTATCACGTCGGGTGTGTGTTTCTCTTTGATGGGGCCAGAAATGCCACTGAACGCTCCACCCAGCTGATGAATAGTAACTCAAATGAGTGTGCGCTGCAGCAGGTTAGTTTACCCTCTTTTTCCTTGCACTGAAGCAAAACATTAGAAACTCATGAAGTGAGGTAGATGCACAGTGTAAAAAGAGCTTGGTGCTTGTTTACCAGTAGATTCTTGGAGATGTAAACCCTTTTCAGCACTCGCTGTGCTCAGTGACAACGATCCACTCACTGTGAGGGTGCTAGTGCTTGTTGGGACACAGAGGGTTTAAATGCAGGACAGTGTTTATGTTCCACCCAAACAAATGGAACTTGGAAAAGCCAGCAGCAACATAATATCCTGTGCTGTCGCTCCATTGCCAGGGATTCTTGTTTCTTTTTTCTTTTCTTACTTAGGACCCAGAGGAAAAATGCAGTCTCATTTAAAAATATTGCCTCTTTTGTCAAGTGACGACACAGCAGAGACAAAGTCCAGCACAAGGACGGTTAAATGCTGCGATCCACGCGCTGCGACCAGCAGGATAAGTGATGTGGTGAGGGACGCTGGTGTCTGCTTTCAGGAAAGCTGTAAGGAAGCGACGCTTTGTAGCCGCAGACCACGAAATGACACTTCTGTTCTGTGGGAGTCTGTGGTGATGCTGCAGCCCGAAGTGTGAAAACCTGTTGTGTTGACTACATTAGGCCCGTGCACAAGTCATCACACACTTCACAAACTTCTTACATTTCCGTGAAGCTCATAAACAATTGGAGGTCATGAAGTTAAAAACACCATCCTTCAACTACATAATCTTGGTTCAAAGTCTCTGTCAGTATGTCCTGCTCTAAAACTCCTAATAACAAGCACAACTTAAACTTTATTTTCATGCCCTTGTCATTTGTATTCACTGTCAGTAATGTGTGCTTCCTGTTTTTCTGATACTCAGTATGCAATTAACCACCGGGCTGAATACACTCTGCCTGTGCCAAACGCCACGGAGCAAGTTCTTTCATATGACACCAAAATAAAGCCTCTTTGATCATTTCAGAATGCGTGACATTAAATTATCCTGGAGTTTCACAGAAGTGTAAGGATTCTTATATTGTGTGGCACTCCTTTGATCAAAAGTGGTCTTTGAAATTTCGCAACACACAAGTCATAATAGCGTCACACGTGTCATGCGACACAACGTCTGATCAGAGGCAGTCGGGTAATTAGAGCGTCTGAGGACCACGCAGCTCTAAAGAAAGTCAAGAGAAAAATATTAGATTTGCCCCTCTCCGTCTTTTTCTGGTTTACGGCGCATCCTAATACGCCTCGCTGTAATGTCTGAGCTCAAGCTAGAGGTGAGCCAAACTCCCACAGGAGACACAGCAGGGAGTTCGTCTCCAAGTCATTGTGTCCCTGCTGCTGTTCAGGAACCCAGACGGAACTGGGTTCCTCAAGTTTTTCAGTTTTCAGCTTCTTCTTGTGAAGAAGTGACTATAAACCAGACAACCGCTAAGAACAATTGGTGTAAACAGGCTGATTCCACAATATTTCTAATCTACAGTAATGCAGCGTATAGCTCTTCAACCCTCTCTCCCTCTGTCTCACTCGCACACCCGCTGTCGTCTCGGCCGGTCTTCTTCGTGTCGTATATTTCCAGTGCCTCTTGTGCCCCGTCATCCGCTCCACGATTTATGGACGCCTCTCCTCTCCCCTGTCCTCGTGTCTTTAAATCTACGCTCTCCCTCTCTCAGCTCACCACAACCCCTCTTCCTGAGAGGACAGATGCATGCAGCACACAGTCACGGGCCATTCAAAGAAAAACACTGGAACATTTTAGAATTGTCTCGCTTCATTTCAGTGACTTAACAGTGATTTAATATATCACCGGAGCACCAGGTGACAAAATGAATTAGTTTTACCAAGCTGCACTTATAAGGAGAAAGTCTGTTATCTGGCCACTGCCTCTGTGCACGGGACCACTCAACAAGCTGCACAGTACAGTGAATACTGTACGTGGTTACGAGTCTACTTACTTACAGGATCTGCTCCTTTTGTTTGTCCCACTAAATGAATCTGGTCACTCTTTTCAGTCAGAGGAATAAAACTAAATGCAGATTAACCATGTGACTTTATGGTGAATATTGAAATACGTTCTGACACTGAAGTGATGAACACACACACACAGTCACACACAGTACTGATCTAAAAACAGCAAAGCACCCTTTGTACTCAAAGAGGATGCACTGAACGATCTGAATACTGTTTCTCTATCTCCTCCCGTCTTGCCTCACCCCTGCTGTTATCAACCCCCCCCCCCCCACCACCACCACCACACACACACACACTCACACACGCACACTGCTCTGGTAATAGATGGCTGGTGTTGGTCGGTGTGACAGCGTCGTTCTGCTGCCAGTCCATCTACCTACTGGTCAGATCTATACGACACCAGCGGAACACTATAAATCAACACACTCCCCCTTTTCTGACGATTGATGTGCTCCTTGTTGCTAAACGACTGCGATAATTGAACCCCACACCCCCCTCCCCCCGTGTGTGTGTGTATGTAGGTGTGTATCAATGCCCTGCTGGAACACTGTAGTGCACACACACACTTCTTTCACACACACAGAACGGAATGAGCGTAACACACACACCTCATACTTACACACTCGCAGAGAGACAGAGAGAGAGGGAGAAAGGGGGAGAGAGAAAACACCTGCTGGGCTGTAAAGCACTCAGACAAACAGGGTCTGTGTTCGGGAGGACTTGAACAAATGGGAAAATTATACAGTGGAAGCAAAGCAGCACCCTTTCACCCAAAGGTGCATCACACCAGCACATATCCACCCTTTCTTTATTCAAGCAGAGTGTGTGCAGATAAACCCACATCCAAAGCTTATAGCGTTTTACCATGGACCAGCTTTGTTTGGGGTTAAATGTATATGTGGAGCATAACTGGGCAGATTACTGAACAGATTTAAGAGAACAGAACAAGACATGACTATGACTAGAATGAATACAAATCTAAATGTAAAGGAGTGAGAGCAGACCCCAAAGCACCAGGTGATACATTTCATGTATCTGTGCCCAGAGGCCTGTCGTCTCATAATAAAAAGGTGAAGGTGGAATCACCACGAGGCGAGAAAGCTCTCGTTTAAACAAGTGAAACCTTTTCCTGCATCCGGCTCACTCTGTGTTTATGTCGCGCTCTGTCTCTGGATGACGGCTCCCGCTCATCCCTGGAGGGAATGTCTTTCACCCACGATGCTTGGCTTCTCCCTGATACGTGGTCACACACACTCTCTCTCTCTCTCTTACACAGCCATCCACCGCTCTCTCTCCCCCCCCCCTCTCTTTGTCACTCGTGCGTAAAAACGCTCTCTCTACCACTCGGTCTCTCACCTCTCACATACACCCACGGACCAGGCGCGTGCGCGCCCGCGGACACACACACACACACACACACACACACACCACTGACTCCCTCCGTCTTTCTTCCTCTCTCACACTCTCCACATACACAAACAGTCCACGAAGTCGACTCGCCACACACGCGTGTGCGCACACGCGTAAAATCGGAGCGTGACGTGCTCTTACCTGGTGTTTCAGAGCAACTAATCCTGAATCCAAGCGGCGCGGATGATCTGATGAATCTTCACAATAAAAAACGCACTGAAATAATCCCACTTCTGTCTCTCTCGCTCCTGGTGCAGCTAAATCTCTCCTTTCCAAACTGATGGGACGACAGGCGACACACAGACGATGGCGGAGGTCGACTCTTGTTGCCTGTCACCTATAACAGCCAGGCTCTGTGGCCACACGGTGAAATCCTGTCCCTCTTCCTCCAAGGTGTCTAAAGGCTAAAGTCTGCTCCAATTACTCACATTCACGCATCCCCGCGGTCCCCCCGCTCTCCGTCTGTCCCGCTCCTCTCTGTCAGGACAGGATGTGAGACAGTAGGTACACCTCTGTGCTCTGGCTGTCTCTGTCTCTGTCTCTGTCCGGGCAGTGGTGTGGAAGAGTCGCTCTACTTTGCGCAGCCAAAAATAACTTCCAATCTCCAAACTGGAATCCCGCGAAGCACTTGCACTATAATAATCTCTATTATATTCTTACAATATTCATGCAGTGGAGCAGTGAGTTCAAACTCATTCTTACAGTACTTTACGGTACTTTCTGTCCTGTAGTATTCTTATACAATCACAGTGAAAGTAGAGTAGCCAGGGGTACTTCTTTGTGATCTATCAACATTCAGTTCTACGCGGTTCAACGTGAACTCTGGGAGCTTTATTTGATTTTCTTAGCTGTATGAGTTCTTTATGTTTATTTGGGAAGCAGAGCGCAGGAAGTCTGACGTTTTTGTGATATAATCAATCAACAGAATTGGACCGGAGTCACCAACAAATTGTTTGATCAATTAATTGCCCCAGAGGTGCCGTTAGAGAACACGCATCACATGACGAGGTTTCTTCAAGTCCAACACAAGTCCAAGTACACAAGTACGTTGATGATAGAGTCCAATCTCTATTTCCAGACAGCTGTCGATGGTAGCAGGGCAGTGTCTCTCTTCTTGTCCTAACCCATCCGAGGAGGATTTCTTCCTCTGTCTTTACTTTTTCTTCCTCTGCACAAACACGCTCCTCTCAGGTCGGAGTGTTTTACTTCCCGTCTGGATGTGATCCCGAGCTTCACTTCACTGCCAGAAATCACACAGAAAAGCGTCCACTTGAAATGACTTGTGGAAATCCTCCGCGCAGCGCTGGAGCGGCGGAGAGGAGGAAATGCGCGGAGCCTCGTCGGGGTTCCTCTGGGTTCTCCTCCAAAACCGAGGGGAGGAGAGACTGGGTGCAGAACGGTGGCGAATGGAAGGAGAAGAGGAAGAAATTAAGAGTAAAGAGCTCCTGTAATGAAACTAGAAAAGAACACCCGCACTTTTGCCTCAGTGGTCAAAAAGTGGAGAGATCAGATGCACCTTCCCCTTCTTTCAGAAATAAAATACTTTCTTTCCTCACGCGTTTCCCTCAGATAAGAGACATTTAATCTGTCATTTCTTGCGGAGGCTTTCATCCAAAGTGCTTTGGGAGAGAGCACAACAGAGTGCGGAGAGAGAGAGAGAGAGAGAGAGAGGCAAAAAATTAAAGCAATATCCTTCATTCGTGCGTGTTGAGATTCAGAGGCTCACGTATACTTGGAGATGCCAGATAATCCCGTGCTGTAGAGGGAGCAGAAGTGATTGTGGAGCTGGAGATAAGAGCAGCGGGAGTGAAAGGGCCGTGAAGCCGCTGCTCCGTTCAGCTGCTCTCACTCCCCGTGTGCGGAGCGCTGTTCCTTCAGCACCAGGAGACGCGCACACGCGCAGCCAGGGCGCAGAGGTGGCTGCGTTGTTCTCTTTCACGCCGCTGTAGCTGCAGTTCGGAGTTCAAGTTTGACATTTGTGTGTGTGTGAGGGACATTTAAGCCTTTTTCTTTTTGTCCGCTTTCTATCTTGTTTGTTGTATCACTGATTTTTATTGACAGGAGCGAACCGGAGGAGATAAGTAGCAGAGATACTGTGTGGAGGAGGGAGAGCGTGAAAATATGCAGGTTAGTGTTGATGCTGGGAGCCTCTCGCTGTTTCAGGAGGGTGAAAAGTGCCGCGATGTTGCCCCCTTTTGGTAATGCAGAGAACTTATCTGGAGGGTGGAAGATGAACAACTATGATGAGTGAAGGAAAGTTAAGTAACTTCCATCACGGATCAACTAGTTACAAAGGTGAAAAAAGGTACATGATACATCAGTGTGGCTATCATCAGCTATCATCCATATCTTTGTCTGTAGATGTTCACTGGGAGCAGAGAAAGAAGGCACTGGTGTACCAAGCAGGACTGACCGGGCATCACAGAGCATCACCATCTGAACCAGACTTCAGGGCTCCAAGGTACACAGGCAAGGAAGCAGAACCCAGTGATCCAAATCGTTCTGAAGAGCTGAAGAAAACATGGGCTCTGAAGGCAGGAGTTCATTCCTACATTTACAGACAGCTGTTTGTTGGTGTAGGACTTTCACTGTCATTGTAATGACCCGTCGATGAGGCTAAGGTAGTGACCGCGGCTCGATGAAATGAATGAAAATAGGAAACAAATCATAGTCAATGTCATAACTCTGTGTCACCTAACATACACATCAATTATTTTGAGCAACTTGCTTTTAAAGACAGACCCTGTCTCGCTCATATTTAGTAAAGTCGTCAGACAGAGAAACTCTGATCTGCTTCAGTCCAAACAACAGGCAAAGGTGAGAATTTCAAATAACGTGAGTTTACATATTACTACACACACTATTCATTGGTGCATGGGTCCAGCATGCTATAAAATAAGTCACAGTGACAAGAAGGAGTTGCACAGAAAGAACATGTACATGTACACCGTGCGTTATGGAGTTTACATAGTACTGTGCTGTGAAATCATGCTGATTCAAATGTCTGCTTATTAACAGCTGTTAAAACAAACAGGACGTTTGTGTGCGATGTTCTTATGTGAAGCACGTTGGTCATTTTTATGCATCATGGCTTACCTCAAAATGGAAGGCTTTGGAACAGATGGTTAACTATACGTACAGGTTTACTGGCAATCCTTGCTGCCCTCGTGCTCACCCTGGTCAGCAGACAGCTAGCGAGCTGCCCACCATGTGGAAAATGTGCTGAACCTAGTCCCTGGAGCCACAGGGGAGTCTATCTGAACAGGGAAGAATTAGAACAGTCATCTTTATCTACTCACATGCACCAGATTATTACATTTTAATCAGCACATCCTTCTACCAAACAACATGTATCCAGAAGGTTTACATGTCCTCCAGTCTGTGATAATAAGAACAGTTATCTTGTGTAGCATGGAAAATTAAACAAGGAGGTTTTCAGTTGATGCAGTTTCTCTGGCAAAGTATTAAACAGTCTCAGTCATTTACAGTTTGAACTTTTAATTTAATCTTTTGTAATACACATTTGATCAGTGAATATGTGACCATAAGTATTCATTTAAAAATAAGTATACTGTAGCTGTTTGGAATTCTTCAGCCCTGCCCGTAACACATGTACATATTAAGAGAGAAAAAAAGAGAGACAGGGAATTACTGGAGTTGGTGGAGGCTTCTTCCAAATGTCTGTGTCTTATTAAACGTCTAGACACTTCTGTGGGTAAATAAAAAAATTATCAGTGCTCAACTTCCTCACAAACAAGTTTGCTCAAATATTAAAGAAGACATTCTTGTCTTTCCAAAGTAAGGGTCCCTAGAGATTAGTCTGAACCAAAATGACCAGCAGACCCAATATCTATGCTCTTAGAATCACATCGTTACCTTGGTTTTAGAAAGAGGTCTTCTTCCGTTAGCCACATGATGTCAGTCACACCAGGATGTGCGCCGCATAACTGTTACATTGTGTGTCACTACCATGACCAAGACACAGGCATGAGTAGATGGAGACAAACCCATTTCAGGTTGTCGGAACTGGAAGGAGCCAATTGCCCCAACAACTGAGTTTTTTATTTCCAGGGGAAGATGAACAGACTTGTGTCTTCACATAGAAATCAGTGCGCAGCGGTTGAGTGCTCAGGACTAGGGCTCGCTGACAGTTGTTGGCAGGTACCTGAGAGACTCCCCTTCTTTAGAGCTGATAGAGTCATCGCACTCTCAGACTGCATTTGGGTCTGCTTTCAAACTCAAGTTTAGAGATGTCTCTCTGCCTTCAGCATTATTACATGTTGGAACCACATGGGCCTTGACTAACAGCCATGGAGAATGAGGGGAATGGACCTTTAATGGTGGAGTAAAAGACACCCCTCTGTATTTTGTATTCTCTCCTGTGATGGGAGGGGAATTCATATTTTCCCTGAATGAAGCCCTGAATGACAACAGCAGAGTGGAGATGTTTGGCTTTCATTTGTATTATCTGTCCTGATAGTAGGCATGGCACGTCATTTGCTTTGGCCTGAGGGGGGATGTACACAGCAGCAAAAGTGATTGAAGCAAACTCCCAGGGTGAGCAAAATGGCTTGCAGAGAGAAAGCTGAGTTTCCAGCATGAGAGAGCCAAGTTGCGATTCAGTCAGCAGCACAAGGCACTTCTGTTTTTTTTTTATATTAAAACATACATCTCTTTCCCAATTTGTGTATCACAATCTACCCGAATCAGCATGTACTCCCCCAGCTCCACTGCGCACCAAATGTGAGAGAGGAAATAAACTTTGCACTTCCACAAGTCATGGTCAGCAGTTGTAATCTATTCATTTTGTTGCTGGGGATGTAGAGAGCAGAGAGCATACTCTGTGACCTCCAGCAGTGATGTGCTCCTGTATGTTTCCTCCTCCTCCAGGCTCCAATTATACAGATCTGGAGGAAGGAATCCACATCTCATCAGCAGCTGTTGGTTAAAATGTCCAGGGGAGAGCTCCAAAGTGTGGATAAAAGCCAACAGGCAGAGTGTCAACTAGGATTCAGAGAAAGAAAAAAACCCAAATCTGAGCAAAGCTGCACAGAGGCAAACACAGGAGAGTGGAGTGTATATTTCACTGGCAGGACGGAATTGGATTAAATACTCTTTGGCCAAAAAGTGGAAGTGCATGCGCTTCTCAAATGGGTTTAACCCCATCAGTCTCAGTGTAGAGTTGTTGTTTCAAAGAAAATTTAATGACTTTCTCCTATCACTCTTATCATAAAGGCAACATTTGGTTGAGTGTGTTTCTCAAAACTATTGCTTAGAGACACATTTGTGATCAGTTGGCAAATCCACAGGCCCTGCAGGCAAATTACCAATCACGCTTGACTTGTGTGAATGTTTGTTTATTGCGGAATGAAATCTCAAATCTGATTTGATTATTGGCTTGAATCTTTATTTGTCTGGGAAAATACAAAAAATGATTTTCAGTGTTTTCAATGACCAGTTTAATTGCATTTTGTAATTACAAGTTTGATGTCTGCAACACAGTGGGACACACCAGGGCACAACAATATTTACCACTGTGTTGCTTTACCTTTCCTTTTAACGACGCTTTTCAGTTGTTTAGCAATTGAGAATCCCTCCCACCATACATGGTGCTAGATCTGCAGCAGGCCAGTCAAGCACACACCGTCTGTTTCTATGACACCACACTGTTTTAGCATGTTTAGAATGAGGCCTGACAGCTTATGTCTCTGAATTCTAGACACAGTACATGTGAAAGTAAAAACCGCAGGTATGTGTACAAGGGGTTCAAACGTACCTTTGTCACTGCAGCCCAACAACCTTTCTCATCTGACCATCAAACTCTTGGTCAGCTGCAAACTTTAGTTTAGATCTTGGAGGTCTCAGTTTAAGTTTTTTTTTTGTGATTTTGTTTGTCTCTATGTGTAAAAGCCTGTCCAATGGTTGGCAGAGACGAAAAGAAGGGAAGAAAAGATAAAGACAACAAGGCGAAGGAATTAACCCTCAGGCGTCACTTTAATTTATTACCCTCTGGTATCACTCAGGCCTAAAATGTCCGTCTATTTAAAACTGCCATTTTTTCTCATTTTTGTTGCATAAATCTCTTAAACTAATCCAGCCTTACTCAAAATACCAAACACATTTTCAGGATTTTAACCACTTACATGCCAGTTTGATTACCTGAACTCACTTTTTATGAAAAAAACTTTTGATATTTTCCCAAATTTGACATTTTTTCCCAAAAATTTGGTTAGCTGACTGGGGCAAGCTAACCCCTCAGTCATGGATACACCCAAAATCTTGACTATTTTGCATGAACAGTTTTTGTGTAGCATTACATTAAAAATTTACTACCCTCTTGTATCATTGGGACAAAAATGTATCATAGATTTTTATTGTACCCACATATTTTTGGCTCATGGCCAAAACAAAACATAATCATGCATTTTGTGATGTTAAGGTTTCATTTTAGAGAAAAATAGTTTTTAGTAACACTTTGGTCCCCCATAGAAGCTTTTAGGACACAGACATTTTTGTAAAACTGTGGCATATGCATTAACATAGACAAGATGACAGCCAAAAATAAAAACCTGAGGGTCAAACAACAACAAATTAAAAGTAATGGAGAAGAAGTACTGTCCAGGATAAGAAGATAAACTGACAAAAGAGATGTGATAGAACTGAAAACAAAACCAAACCAAGTTACTAATGTGCTGAAAGGAGACCAATCAAAGAGTGAGAGTGGAGAGAGGGGAGTGACCAATCATGAAGTGAGAGGGATGTGACCAATCAAGGATCGAGAGAGAGATATGACCAATCAAGGAGTGAGAATGGAGAAAGAGGAGTGACCAATCAAGCAGTAAGAGAAGGGAGAGTGGAGAGAGGGATATGACCAATCAAGGAGTGAGAGTGGAGAGAGGGGAGTGACCAATCAAGGAGTGAGAGAGGAGAGTGACCAATCGTGGCTGCTCGGACACGACTTTAGCTGGTGCAAAATGCGATGGCCAGACTAATAACCAGAACTAAGAAAAGAGACAGCATTTCCCCTGTCCTTTTGATGGGGTCTTACTGTACTCAGAGGCGCCGCTAGTGGACAGGCAAGGCAGGCAATTGCTCGGGGCCCCCAGGTCAAGGGGGCCTCAGAGGTTTGTGGCCGTGTTTTTATATTTCAAAGTATGTGGTTACTTTAACGTAGCCAAATATGCTACCTGGTATGAGGCCAACTTGTTTGCTTAACATTAGCGGCATGCTGCACATTAACTATAAACTTTTTTTAATTTGGTGCTGGAGGTCAGAGCTGATATTTATGCCTTTGCTGATAATGTAACCTCCACCTGGGAAATGCATGGACAGATAGATATAAAGCAGCATATGGCTATAACGTGGATATCAGCGTGTGTTTATGACAGATAAAAGTAGATACATAGGATGATATTCTAGCTGGCGTGGTACTATTAACATCAGAAATCAATGAATATTGTATTATTGTACTTCAGTTGAATTATTGCACATTAGTTGGATTATTTATTGCACTACCTATCGTCCTGTTTGTGTCTGGACAGACTCATTGCCCCTGTTCCTCCCCATCCTCCTGTTTGTCCCTCCTGCCCCCCGCCCCCATCCTTCAAGTGACAAGTTGAACCATTTGATCGCATGTGGGACAAAGGAGTTTTTAAGTCTGTTGGTTCTGCACTTAGAGGGGGTGGGGGGGGCTACATATGTTAAAACCTGGTTTGAGGGCCCCCTTGGAATTTTTGCCTGGGGCCCCAAGAGACCCTTGCAGCGCCCCTGACTGTACTGTGTGAAGCAATCTGATTCCTGATCAAAGCAGAGCCATATGTCCAGAGCTTATTGATGACTATGAGAACTGACAGATGATTAGACAGCTGATTAGCTCTACGCTCAAACACTGTGGTTCTCTCTGTGTGCGGGTTGTGTGTGTTTCTCTGAGTGTGCCTGCGTGGGAAGGTGTGTGCACACCCATCTGTGTGAGCTTCCACTGCAGTCAACAGCTGACACAGCAATTCCAGTCATTTCAGGTAAATACTTAGAAATGTAACCACTTCCACGTAGCTGTCCTTATACCGGAGGTTTTGCATGTAGTCACTTCCACTTGACTTCCACTTGCATGAAGGGAAATAATTGCACGCTGTTGCCACAGAATGTTTCGGTTACAAAATGCAGAGATTACCATAGAAATCCTCTGAACTAAGACACCAGAAAACAGCTGAATATTGTTGAGCGTTACACTTTGACACTGTTGCTGTATGGCAGCCATCCTCTGCCTCTGCAGTGATCTTTTTGGACAGTTTCTCGCTGCAGTCACAGCAACCTGCCATCTCTTCCATGTCATTTTCCGAAGGATGCAGAGCTGCCTGTAAGGATTGCATCAGTCATTACATTTTAAACATGTGTAGCTTCTTTTTTTGTCATTCATTAAACAAGTGTAGCAACTCCACTGTTAACAATGTCTCTAGCAACATACCATTGTTCATATGCTAATGCCTATTACGCTTTAGGCATGTTATCATTTCTCACATTAAATGAAAAGGTTAAAGTATTTACCAGTGTGTGTGTGTGTGTTGTCTTGCATGTATTCTTGGTAATATTCTGGATGTTTGGAGTCTGATAAAGTTCTGCACTGCAGTGATACAGGTTGTGGCATATTAAAGGAAAAGTTAACGATTCTGACTTCTTTCCAAGAGTAGGATAAAAAGATCAATACAGCTCTCATTCTGCACACTAACTGGGACTTGGTTAGCCTTCAGCTTAGCAAGAAATGTGAAGGCAAAGTGAAACTGTGTGCCTGGCTCGATTTAAGTATGTGCCTGACAGCATCTCCAAAACCCTAAATTTAACATGGTGTTTCGTGTTTGACTACGTTGCAGGCAAACTGAAAGTCAAATAAAAAGGCCACAGCGTGGTTTTCAATGCTAAAACGATTTCTAAAATCTGGAGCTAGAGTCAAATAAAGCTGGTCATACTGTACATGTTTGTACAGCTTCACACAGATCTTCTATAGAAATCGTAAGTTAAACAACGATGAACAGAACACAGATTTATCACCAAATATCTGCTTGACCAAGCAAAAAAGTGACATATTATTATTATTATATTTGTAAACACATATTTGTAATGTGTTTATGGGTTCATATCATTTTCAGAGTCATTAAAACATCAAATAAAAGCCTTTATAATTCTATTAATTTTGGGATACTACTGTACTACTTCTATTATTTCCCAGTATCTAGCATTGAGGTACACATGTGTGAAACATTTTCTCCTCTGGAGGCTGTAACAGTCCCAGGTCAGAATGTGAAAACCTACATGAAATGTGCAGCTGAAAAAAACACCAGCATTCACATTTACCTATGGACAGCTGTAGAGACACCACAGGTTCGAGCTGCTGGCACAGTAATGACGTGCAGTGTTTTGAATACTGAGACAGATTTCCTCCTCCTCTGTATAATACCGTGCTTATTAAGCTTCCTGCAAAACATTTCTCTTTGATGTAAAACTTGCTTGCTTGCTTTTATGAAGTGGAAATTGTAATTTCTTCCGCAGTTTATTTGACGAGAGCTGTTTTATCAAACAGATTTTGTAAAACTACTTTACCAGAAAGAATCTGCAGGGTTGCTGTTAGAGAAACCAACATATGTTGCTATTATATCACGCTTTCAGTGCAGTCGGTCTAATTGCTTATTACTATCTTAAGACATATTATTGACCCACAAGGGATAATCCTAAGAGTTTTTGTCAGTATAACTTTAACTAACACCAGGTTCATTACAGCTTCTACTGTCATTATGCTGATGCAGAATGTGATCCTCACACAATGACATTTAAGCCTAGAAACTCCAATTTTTCTCCGTTATAAATATTCTACATCCTTCCTGATCCACTGTGTATTTTATCATCATCCTCTCTTCACAGTAATGACGGGTAATCTAATGCACGTGAACTATCCTAGCACAACCACCGGGAAATGACAAAGATGCTATCACCCAATTCACCCATTACTTTTTTAGCCCTGGAAAATGAGCTGACACACAGGGCACAGAAGCTTGAGTTAAGAAAATAAAACAAAAACTACAGCAATAGAAAGATGACAATGAAGCTATGGACACAAACTAAACTGTTCTAAACGAGCACACACCGTCCTTCTTTACATCCTCAAAACAATCATCATAACTTTCTAATATCACTCACAGTTACTCCAGGATTCCCAGACACTTCCATCGCATCTGAAGCAATCCTGTTAAGATATCAGCAGGAAGCCTATTTGAAAGTTTTACTGTGCATACTATATCAAGATTTGTTTACTTACCTATTATTTAATGCAATAAACTCCAGGGTTCCCACACGAAACCCAGGAAGAAATACACAGTCATTACTAAAATGACCAAAATATACACAGGTCACATGATTGTTATGATGAACTCACAGTCACCATTGGCACATTGCATGACTTGCCTATTTCTTCTCACTTGTTTTTTGCATGTCACACACACACACACACGGAGAAGAAAATATTTTTGCTTCACTCACCACTCACTGAGACTTCCTATTGTTTGCAACCCATTTCTCTTTCACATGTATGTTTGCACTTGGCATGGACACTGCATGGTCTTGGCATGCACTAGCAGGGCTCCATGCACATACTGTATACGGCTTTCTCTTCCCAGCCCTCCTCCTTCTCTCTCTCCTGCATCTCCTCTGCATGTCCCTGGCAGGCAGACACATCACTAGTTATTTGCTTATGGAGCTTGATTATGTGTGTGTGTTAATGTGCTGTCCATGTGCTGCTTTGCTGTAACTGTGTGTGAATGTGTGCATGTGTTTTGTATTTGTATTACAAATGTGAGTCCCCATGAGGACATTGGGTTTTGTGTCATGTGCTCCAAGTGAAAACATGTATGAGAACTTTGGGACAAATGGCTCCAAGCAGCAGAAACACTGCAATGCACTGACCTGTGCCTGATATACAGTCAGTGACTGTATATCACATGTAAAAAGAGCAGGCACAGTAACCAACATACCAAAACACATAATTAATGCTAGTGCTGCCAACCTGAGCAGGTTTGGTGTGAGTTTTTCTCTTCCTGAAAATATCAAGCAGATCCAAAGCAAAGAGCAGTTCACTAAACAGAACCATCACTTGGGCTATGGCAGAGGTTCTCAATTATTAGCTGTTGGGTTCAATTTAAAACTATTTTATCTCATGTACTTATTTTGATCATCTTTACTTATTCTAGGTGTTGATTAAAAGTGTAGCACACATTCTGCAGCGAAGGTGAAGGACGATCCCACCACTT
>JAUMHF010000002.1:3295549-3307671 GCA_032359275.1 Microctenopoma steveboyesi | reverse complement strand
TTGTACAAGAAAACTCATCTTTGTCTCTCTCTCTTCTTTGTGCATTTAATAAGTGTTTTAGGTGGATAAACCTGACATTAGCGATGCTCAGAGACAATAAGATATCACAGTTATGTATAGCTGTGATGCTGTTAACTATATACAAGCAGTGCAGTGTAGTTACAGTCTTTTTATTTTCTAAAAGTAGGCAACACTAGGTTTGATGTGCTCCCTTTACCTCTACTGCAGAAATCATGAACATACAGGAGAATCTAGATGCTGTTACTCTTTCACGTCATGCAGTAGAAAAGATAAAAATAATAAAGATGAAACAGAATAGACACCAGAAGCAATATAAATAAATCAATTAAACCTATGCACACTAATGGCTGTAGTGCAATTGAATAACTGTAACAAAAAGTAAGGAGCGAGTGTGCGTTCCTGTGCTTTATGTTAAAAGCCTGGCAGCATTATTTTATATCAGATGTGGACGTGCAATTGTCCAGCAGTCTGGAGGACATAAAGGCATGGATGATTATTTCTAGATCTGAAGATGAAAGGAATGCCTTGGTTATCGTTAAACATTTCACACTTCAGTCACCCGACTTGCCAATGGTGGCTGTGGGTTCATCATAACATCTAGGTCACTTGCATTTTTTTTGAAAATTAGACAAGGTGGAAGATTGTTAAAGTGGCCTCAGAAAGTACATTTATTGTTTGTGATTTACAGCATTTAAATGCAGGAATTATGAAACAACAAAGCGCGCCGGTTTTAACAGGATTGTTAAAAATGGTTGTTGAAGTTGTATACAGCCCACAAAGCACAAATCTATATACCTCAATAAAAATGGATGTTTAGCAACTGGTCAAAAGTGCATGTTTCAAAGTGAGCAAAGAAATGCCAGCAGACAGACAATAGTTAATAATGGCTAAGATATCTGGATCCACATTCTGTTAAAAGCCAAGTGGAAATGCAGCCTGAAGGGCAGGTGATTGATTTTGAAAGTGAACCCACTATCTTCATACAGAAATATTGAAGAAGGTCCTCACATCTCTCTGGGGAGGATTCAAACGCCTGGCTATAGGTGGGAGACCACATAGAGATCCGAGTTTTACAGAAACTTCATTATATTCAGCAATTAGGAGAGAAAATTAAGAGCACCCTGCTCCTTTTACTGCACACATTTACCCATGGAGATAAAAATGGTTTGGAATTGTTGTATTGCATGAAGCAGATCTCATTTTTTAATAAGCCCATGCATCCTTGGCTCAGTGCTGCCTTTCTCAAAAAATGGCAAGTCTTGACAACTACTGTAGAAATGTCATGAATTAGAAGTGGTTGCCAGGGTGTTCAATTTTCAGGTTCTACTTGTAGTAGCTTCAAAGACATTAATGCCAAATACAGAGATCAAATTTTAGCCTGCCCTGTAGATGCTCTTGTCGGATGAAAGATCACAATTTTCATCAGTTTTTACTTGGTACTCACCTGAAGTTTATTCATTAACATTCAATGAACTAAAAACATCAACATTCATGACCTAAAATGCATAGACAATAAATCGTCAGAAGGTTTAGTCATGGCAAATGGGCTTCTTTCTTTTGGTAGAAATCAATCTGAAAAGTTCTGTGGATGCAGAACAAAACGACTCTGCCAAAAGAAAGAAGTCCAGTTGCCATGACTTAACCTCCTGACAACTTCACCTGGATAAATGAGAATCTTCACAGACATAGACAATGAATGTAGGATAGTAGTGGAAATTTACATGTACATACAAGGACTGTCACAGTCAACTGTCAGGCTTTATAGGAGTGACAGAAAGGAAAGTCACATCATCTATCAGCTAAGGTTTCCCAGAAGGCATGAGGGAGATTTTGAAGTCAGTAGGACAATGGCTGTAACTTTGGCCTGATGAAACCAAAATTGAGGCCATGAGAGCAGATGCTATGACACAGAGAACCCCGACTGTTGTTGCTGATCAACAACATCATGTTCATATGTTCATAGGTAAAGTATTTTGTCCACCAAAATATACCATCTGCAGCCAGTTTCCTGTCGACTAAAATATAAAACGTCACATTTTAGTAATATTAAAGTGTTTTGTAGTCAAATAGACATCACAGCAGTGGGTTAGTGTAAGAGAAAGACGGGGGGCTGGTTATTTGATACAATTACCATTTCATACAGAACCTCCAGAAACACATCTGCACTAAAAATGAAACCAAAACAACCTTTTTCTACCCCTAACCTCAGTACTAACTAACTCAGATTCTTATCTAAACCCAACCTCTGTGGAAACTCTGGTATCGAGCTCGGGTGTCCTGCGTGTTAGTCCTGAACAGCGAACAGTGAATGAGGTAGACGTTCTGAGCTTCTGCCACGGTTATCATCTGCCTTTTAATTCCTAATTAATGTGACTTTTGGTCAGGATTCTGTGCTCATTTGAGCGGATGCTGAATTTGGCCATCTCTCTCACAATACCATCTGTCAAATGCTTAATGTGCACCTTTGCAGTGGCAGAAATGTCTTTATGTTGTATAAGTGCTCATTGCTTTTTGAGCAGTATAGCTCTGTAGCTGATGGATTTCCAGGTCGTTTCCCCACTTTTGCATTTTTGAATGACTGTCTGGTAAAACAACAATTCATCTGGCCCATTGCTTTTTGGAGGGACACCAAACTGCTAATGTGACTGGCTCTGCCCCAGAGCCACTGAAGGGCAGGTGGCCAATCACTGACCTTTTAGTTAATATGGATCCACCCACATTTGGCTACTTGCACTCATAAAGCACAGGCACAGACACAGACAGTCAGGGAGATTATCTCTCTCTATGACCGTCACACACACACACACACACACACACACACACACACACTTGGCCAGCTCTCTGAGATCTATTTAACACATTGTAAGTGGGCCAGACTTGGCACAGTGTAGCAAAGAACAGATAGAGACTAGAGAAGAGTGACTGTAGCCAAAATGACCCCTGGACGCGCAGAACATCTGGGGTACAGCTAAATGATTAAGCGCACTAACAGTGCTAATGACTGTGAACATTAAGAAGTGATCGAGGCGTGTTCCGTAAAAAGACTGACGCAGACTGTCATTTGATGAGACAGTTTTCTAGACACCAGCAGTGATTTTCCAATTGCTACGTAACTCTACGGTCACCCTAAAATAATACGAGGAGCAAATCCTAGAGGTACAAAATAGCTCTGGCTATGGCCTGGTAGCTCAATGGGTTAAGTGTCAGACTGGGATGCAGAAGGTTGTGGGTTCGATCCCCGTCTGACTCCTAATCCATCCCCTACCAGGTGTGTGGCTCCTTGTAAGTCGCTTTGGATAAAAGCGTCTGCCAAGCAAAGTAAAGTAAAGTAAAATAGGATTTGCAAGACATGGTACCCTGTTGTACCTGTATCAGAGATAAGCTTGTATTATGAGTCATCCCAGAGGTACAAGCCTTTATTTTTCCCAGGAGTCTGGATATGGGGATCATTACGTCCCAGTCTTTTAGCAGGACACGAGCTACTGTAGGTAATGCTACTTGTGCCTAACATGATTCTGCCAGGCTCAGGTCTCAGCATTGGCAGCAAGAGGATCTGTTTTATGTTGCTAATTAAAATTAAGTCTGTCAGAACAAGTCTCTGCAACAGAATGTACTCATGGTCCTATTTACACTCGTAAGTTTTTCCAAAATTAATTTATTCAAATAAACACATATCACTTCCACCCCAATGTTTCTGTTTTTTCATTTATGCAGTTTAATGTCTCAATGAGAACATTGTACACATAAGCAATTGGAGTTAAGTCAGCTCTTAAAATGTATTCTAAACTTTTGACTCATCTTGGCAGATATAACAGCTTGTGCATTATTTCTACAATTGAAATCTTCTTCGAAAAGTTCTCCCCATAGCTGTTGGAATAGTTCCTATAAATGTGCAGCACTTGTAGGTTGCTTTGCTTTCACTCTTCTGTCAAGTTCATCCCAAACCAGCTTGATGCAACGTCAGTGTTCAAGAAACAAATGAAATGAAACAGCGGCAAACATTTTAATCAGTCACCTCACTTCCAGTGTTTCATTGAGACAAATGAAGACTCAGTGGTCATTGGTCATGTGACTACGGAAATTTCATACAAAGCCTCGACACTGTGTTTTCTGGAACCAGTTTGCCTCCAGAAGTGAAACTTCAGAGCCTCACTGTCAAACCTCCCATCTCTAGATGGTATTGCATTGCACCGTAGATTGCAGTCATAGCCATTCTGGTCCAGGCCTGTTTCTTGCACTATGCAGACTATGCAGGCGCATAGGGCCCCGTGGCCACTAGGGGGCCCCCGAGCTACCGCCTATATTATTAGAACTGCATGTAATTCAAATATCTCTCAGATTATGTTTGCTCATTAGTGTTGACAGAAACGTTTGTAAACTGTTGAAACGTTTGTAAACTGTTGAAAATGTATTGCAGAATAAGTTTAAATTCACATTTTTCAAATTGTCCCAATTATATTAACTCAAAAAGTCACCTTTGCTGCCAATATTTCCTACAGGTTTCTTCACATCGTCTAATTTATCAGTTTTTAATAAAGTTTGGGCACTTCTGCTTTTTACATAATTATTTTCATTATGTAATAAACCAAATTGTTGAATCTCATAAAACAAAAAAATAGAAACAGTGGGTCTTGTTTGAATCTTGAATCATGTTTTTTTCATTTCAGGTTTGAGACCCTACTATGATGCATTGCAACAGATAATTGAAGGGTTTTAATTTGAAACTCCAAAATGATCTTGCATAGGGCCCCAACAGACCCAGAAACGAACCTGGGTACAGGGTGCCTCTCATTCTGTAACAGTCCCAAACCACCTGACCTCGACTTTGGGTCTGCCAGACCTCTTCCTGTCAGAGATTGCCCAAGTTTCTGAGTGCATTTTGATGGTGAAGGAAATACCATGACTTTCTTTTTGCAGTTTGTCTTTAGGAAAGAGCTACAAATTTAAAGTCTTTCTTCTTAAAGTTGGAACAGTTACCAAAATTATATAGATTTGAATGCCATACAGGAAACATTTAGTTTAACTGTAAAGCTAGCTGTCTACCAAACTATTCCTAGTTAACTGCCATTTCATTTTTCTGCTGGTGTCATCATCACAATGATCATCACATTGAAATACTGTTTCTGATTAGAGTGTGATGTCATTGCAACGTTAGATCTCATCAGGGGACATGATGTAGTTAATGGTTGGAAGTTTGTGTGTTGGTAGGCACCTTTTATTCAGTGTTTTCCTAAATAAAGGCAATTGTTTTAACATTATGACTTTATATACCATAAATGTCTTTACTGTAAATTAGCACTCAGAAATGGTCACATATATTTTATATTATATTATATTATATTTTATATATATTTCCCAGTTTGTCCCGACCTGCACGGATTCTCAGCAGTGTTGGGCAGAGCAGCTGAAGATTTGGCTCTGCCTAACAGGAGTTGGCTTTTCCGGCTGTCTACAAAACATTGGCTCTCAGAGCCGACTCGTTCGCAAACAACCCTTCACAACACACACCAGGCCCATCTTTCTGCTCCTTGGTCCTTTGTTCACTTCACTTCTTGTCTCTCATTCTCTTGTTGATCCTGTGTTGGTTCATTGTTTCTTCACTCTGCTCTAGTCACTGTCAGATTTTCCGCTCAGCTCTCGTTTCCACAGCTTTGGAAGTGGCTCAGTTTTGGTCTGTTCACCTTTAGTTCTTAGCTGTCCTCCACTTTATTTCGTATTCCCTGTAGTAGTCCAAGACCTCCCTTCGCATCTAAAGTAGGGAATACATGATCTCCACATAGGGTTGAGATACTGGGAAAATATTCATTTCTGGTGGTCATCAAGCCTGGTGCATATATAAGTGATTTTTGGTTTCAATTAGAAAAGAAGTGCTGAGTAAGGGAAGGTGAGGTTGTGGACTGTCAGTGGTCATTGGGTGACCAAGAATAAAAAGGGGCAGTATGGATGTTCCAAGCTAAAATTATGAGTTAATTTGTAATTTTTGAGCCCAAACAACAGGTGCAGTTATTGCGATAAGAATAGCTTGGCTATTGCATACACCCAGTGATAAGCAAGTCTCAAATGCAGACAAAGACAAAAGCAGGAATCCAAAATACTAAATAAAATCCAAGCACTGACAGGCAGGCTGCAATGTGACTGAAGAGGAAGGCTACTAAACAGAAGCTAGTATATAACACTACAGGGCTGGATTGCCGAATGCAGTACAGGTGGGTGAAGCTGGATCAGGTGGCACAGAAGGCATGCTGGCAAAACACAAGAGGAGGAGCCGAATGAAGCACCAGGTGAAACTGTGAGAAAGGGTTTCACAGATTCGTCATGGCGCACCTTATGTCTAGTCCAGTCTAAAAGTCCCTTTTAGATTTTGTCCAATTGCATCTGATCTCACTTAGAGGGGGTGTAAATGTCTATTCCTGGTGCAACGCTATCAAGCTGTCTCTGTTTATTCTAACAAAGGGCAATGTACCAAAACAAAAGTTGTAGGCTGCTGTTTTATAGCTTTCATTTAAAGAGGTCTGCTTTGCACAGTAGCGCTGGAAAGTTGAGCACGTCTTTAATTCCACAAAAACTCCTCATGATCACCCACCACTGGGTGAACTTTCAAACTCCACTTTAAAAATATTCACTGCTGTGGTTATCTAAGAAGGCCACTATGTCTTTGAATTTAACTTGCTCAAACCTGCAGACACCCCGCAATAAATTTCAAGTTCAAAAGTTGAAAACAGCATCATATTGGGTTGCAATATTCCACATAATAGACTTTCGACCTTCTGCCCACGCAATGAAACACAGGACTGAAGAGAAAGGGTGTTCAGGAGCGGAGAGGTAGAGAGGGCAGAAGTGGCAACATAAGTTCTGAACACATTTTGCAGGGGGAAGGGCACAAAATGGCTGATATCCTCACTCTGTTTTGAATACCGCAGCAGGGGTCGAAGCACCACATTTCCAGTCCTGACGTGTTTCCCTGCAGATATGAAGAGAGAGGAGCAAATAGGAGACAGAGAGGAAAGCTGAGCAAATGAAAGATATAAAGTGGATGAGAAAGGTACAGTGGGAGATAGAAATTGAGAGTGTATAATGGGAGAGAGCTGGACAGAGGGCACAGACTGAGAGGGTGATAATAGAGCAGGGGACAGGATGATCGAGAGAAGAGATAGGCAGGGTACAGTGACAGAGAGGGAGAAAGGCCAAGTACAGCGTGCAGCACAAAAGGTTGCATAAGGACAGATGGCTGCAGGAGGAGGTAGTCTTTGCAAACTTTCCAAGTGGTTTTCCCCTTTTCTCCACTGAGAAAAGGGTGCTGCGTAATGCTGCTTTGTCCTTTTAAATCTGTGGTGAGAGACATGGAGGTGGGAGACTGGTTTACATCACTACTGTGATTAAACCTGTCACTTGTTAGTCAGGTAATTCAGGTGGGACTGTGGCCATTCACTCTGTTAACATTATTACTTATCAAAACCTTCTGTAGACTAACTTTATAGCCCTGAAGCAACGTTTTTCTTCATAGAAACATCACATTGTTGCATGCGACATCCCCCTTTCTGTATGCAGCCACCACAGGTGCAGACTAATAACTGGGAAGCAACAGGCCCTAGAGATGGCTCGCTTCACCTGAGCGAGTATTGCCTGAGTTTGCGCATAAGTGTGTCAGCAGTAAAAAATAGGGAACAAATCTGTTACTGCTGCACAGTCTGAGGGAGGGGGTGGAATGTGGAAGGTGTCACTGAAAATTACAACATTGAAATAATCACAATCTTCACAGAGAAGATGCCACAGTGCCGCTGCTAGGGGTAATACACGTGCCAGCTTCATAAAACAAATGGTTAATAGTCATTTTCGAGATCCAACCTGCAAACTTTCAAAGAACTGGTTTGCTTTTCCATGAGCTAGAGAACCACCTACAGCCATGAGCCACATCTCTGCTTCCACAGCAACATTAATGCCACAGCGCAAGCTATTGCACCAGCTCTGGTGTTTTCAGAGTGTCAGTCACAGGGGTTTAGTGGTGCCAATCCACTTTACTTCACCCGTCCAAGCGCTGGATCCTCGGCTGTCAAAATACAATTAAACTGCTTCAGAATTAGGAACTGGCTGTTGAAACTGTACTATAAACATAGGTATTATTATAGGCCTTTTACACAGTTCATTATTTCTTTGCATACATTAGTGACATCCACTGAAACAAAGTCAGTCAAACTGCAGTCATTCACTATCTGAGTGGCTTTTGTTTATGGCTCCTTAAGTCCTGAAACTCTTTGATTGAAAGCGATCCACCAGATAGCAGCCAGTCAGTGTGTCGGGCAAAGATACTCCATTAGTATTCAGGAAACCAGGCTGCCAGACATGCAGTTGGTCACTCAGTGAGCCTGTCAGACGGTATTCAGCTTCTTCCTGATGCTGATGAGATTTGAGCGCCCAGAGTTCAGTCTTATCGTTGGCATCATCAGCCTCTCCTGTGGGTCTGGTCCTGTGCTGTTTCCACCCTCCCTCCTCTACCTCTAAACTGACTTTATCTCATCTCTCTGTGTTGACTTCAGCAGTCTGTCCTGTTCTCCCTGCTTCACTGTGACTCCATTTAAAAACCCTCTTCAGCACTGCACTACAACCCACTGCAACCCCATCAACACACGCTTGCAGACAGATAAACGCACGCACACACACACACACACACACACACACACACACACACACACACACACAAGCATGGAAAAAACAAAGATTACATGAAGGAAAGATAAAATCTGTGTCAGACAAAACATTTGATACACTTGAAATCCTTATGAGTTTGGTGATTTCCACCCTTCCCTCCCTCCCTCCATCCTATTTCACTTCCTGTCACTATTTGTCCTTCAGCACGCAGGCAGTAAGTCCTGTGCAGGTGAGTGCTGTGTGTGAGAGAAACAGAGAGTGTATGTGTGCGCCTGTTTGCAGATAGGAGGTCTCTTTTGAGATGCCAGAGAAGCAAGAGATAGTGATCTCAGTCAATCTAATGGAGCTGAAGAGTTCCGCATGCTGACACACACGTGCTTACACACACACACACACACTTTCCCCAAACCACTTTAATCCATTTAGGGAGCACACTGTGTATTTGACGTACACAGGGATACAATGGGATAGGATTTAGGAAATACCCTTATCCAATTGTGCAAGTGTGTCTGTCCTTGTGTCTTTACAGTAACCCCGTCTCTTGTGACTTGCCAGCCCTGCAGGGCTGATTTCATCAGACTTGATAGTCCTCATAGATCAACAGTTCTTACTCTAGTCCCTCTGCTGTATGAGTTGTTTCCCCGTTAAAGCCTCCATATTAGTGCTGTGTACTTTTCAGGTTTAAGAGAAGCTTAAAGTAATAAACTGCAGCTGCTACTAAATCTACCAATAGTTGAGGGATGCTGAAGTAGTGTCAGACTGTTTATTCTCCCTAGCGTGGGTTGTTTGGAAGAGATCAAATCCATTAGAAAAGTCTTACAAGAATTGTATGCTCATTATTACAGCAAGTAAGTCTGCACCTAGAGTGACAACAAAGTAACAACATAATGCACGTTTTTACTGCTCTTATATTAGAGAGGTAAGACAAGATTAGGAGGGACAGGGTTTACTAAATTTGATCTAAATGCATGCACAACACACGCCCTGATGGGGTTAAAAGGGCCTTCTTTAAATAGGAGATTAGCAAGTCAGCAGGCCACAGAGGCAGGTGGACAGACCTGGTCTGGAGGTACTGGCTGATAGCCAGAAACAGATGACTGCGGTCTGAAGGACAGTTGCTGAGGGTGGGACGTAGGTGAAAACTGAAAAAAGTGGAGATGAAGTCAGAGTGATGAAAGGCTCTTACTAAATAGAAGAAGGTTGAAGGTAAGTAAGCAGGAATATATCAGGCATTTCAGGATGTCTTGATAATAAGATAAAATAATCTACAAGGAATAAAGTAATATACTGGGATATAACACCCATGAAGTGCCCTTCACAGGAAGCACAGGACCCCACAGCAGCTTGGTGCCGATGGAAGTTTCAAATAAGAGTGGGATGCTCTCTTCTAATGTGCAAGAAACAGAGAAGTGATCAGATCATGTTGAGCACAGAGAAAAGGAAACGTGGGATGAACATGCATGGTGAAGCAGCTTACAATAAACCCAATAAACCAGAAATGGATCCATGAAATGAAGAGATGACAAGACAGAGAATACTAGACCCATAGGACGTACTGGTATGTAACATGCATGTCATCTTCAGCTTGAGAAACTCTCTTCACTACTAGCTGTAGAATCAACAAGAGCCTCTCTGATGTTACAGGGACAGTTACAAGGAGCAAAGACCCCAGTCAGGCCACAGAAATAAAATGATGCCACGATTAATAAAAAAGACTGGATTTAATCAAGAAACGTGTGATTGTGACTCCACAACACAAAAACTGATTTGTTAAGATAGACAGAATTTAAGAATTGCATAGTATATGATCACCATGAACACTTCTCCTGGTCCTTTTTTCAGTGATGCATAGAACAATCAGTATTCATCAAAGTATTGCTGCAAATTGGTTCTGTGTGAAAGTTCATTCCTTTTTTTGACAGTCACAGCTCAGTATTCTACACCAAAGCTTTTTAAAGACCCCGCCGGGAGCTGTAGGGAGGTCACAGCAAGGTTAAACTGGGGGGTGAGATTAAAGGTAAATGCTGCTGCATGTCACAACAACTGTGCCAGGTAATAGCTTTGATACCGGGCTGTAACAAGGATGAGTTGATTGAAATGTTAATAATAAGAATGCGTATAGGAAACACAACAGATGCTCTTCAGTGCAATTTTAAGTGTAAAAAAACAGAAACCGCTCAAACTCTACTCGTGTGTCTGGTCCAAAAGCACAAGTCTACAACACAGTGGTGGATCTAGAAAGTCTTACATGTATGGGCGAAGTAGGCACGAGGTCTAGGCAGGGTGGCGATGCTGGACCTCCACAGTAAAGTATGTGAAAATGGAGTCAACAAAATGTCCACAAATACACTTTAAAACTATTTGTTGTTGTATCATTATATCTGTTTCATTAAAACCAAAACCAGTTTTAGGTATTTAGGTATTACAGTTATTATTTTGGTGATTTAATAATTCATTTCAAAGCTATTGTAACAACAAACCACTTGTTTTTAAAAGTATGTATTTTAGGATATAAAAGTGGGGGGTGGGGGTGGGGGGCAGTTTGAGGGGTGTGGCTCCGCCTCTGCTACAACAACGAGTAGTACAGATGTTAGGATGATGTGGCCGTGGGTTAGGTCTGGCTCTTTTTGGTGATTTTTAAACACAAGTCATCTTCTCATCATGCAACATGGGATGTGTCGGCTCTAAACCCTTTTTAAGTGTCAAAATGAATTAAACGCACGCGACCCTGCTTGCAGACTTGCAGCCACATTTAGACTGCTTTCTGCTCATGTATGCATTAGCTCGCCTAACCCTCTCATGTAGGGAAGTTGATGATTCAGAGACAGTTCCCTCTGCACCACTTACAGCTAAAAGCACACGCTGAAAAAAAGGAGCAGCCTTTAGGTTTGCTTTTAAAGTTCAGCATCAGCCGTGATCACCAGTCAGATGATCATACTGGTTTTTGGAGTTCATTGAGATTTTAAAGTATGTTTGGGACAAACATTTGCTGCAGTGTCTTGAGGACATTAAGGCCTGGATGTCCCATAATTATTTAAAACTCAAGGAAAACAAGACAGAGGTCCTAATTTTTGGTCGCCCCACTGAGACCCCCCACCTGCATTTCACAATGTATTAAGCCAACAGTAACCAGTCTAGGAGTCAAAGTGGATGCAGACCTTAGGTTTGACAGCCAAATCCGGGCTGTGGTCAAATCCAGCTTTTTTCAGTTGAGGCAGTTGGCTGAAATAAAGCCAATTTCTTCTTGACAGTAATCCATGTGTTTATCACTACTCGGCTGGATTACTGCAACGCACTTTATGTAGGGGTCAGTGCTTCCTCTATAACTCAGCTTCAGAGGGTTCAAAATGCTGCTCCGCGTCTTTTAACTTGAAAGACCAGCGGCCTGGTAGCTCAATGGGTTAAGCGTCAGACTGGGATGCAGAAGATTGTGGGTTCGAACCCCGTCTGACTCC
>JAUMHF010000002.1:3248272-3266585 GCA_032359275.1 Microctenopoma steveboyesi | reverse complement strand
ACGAAATGTGAGCTCTGAGACCGAGCACATCAGCGGACTGATACTGATCAACACTGTGTGGAGTTGAATCTTTACACCGACTTTTAACTCTGCGGTTAGAGCTGGTTTACTCCTCATAGAGTTGTAAATACTCTATCTAGGTTAAAATAGGTTAACTCTGAATATTGACACTCCATTTTTTACTGTGGCAGCTCTGGTTTGATCATTGTTCATGCTTTTGGAATAAGAAGATACTGTACACACTGTGTGAATTGTACAGTAAATTACCATAAAAGCAAAGTCAATTCTTCATATACACTCCTAACACAAAATCTTTTGACAAGTCCTCCTTGATCTTGAATCTCTCCACAGGAGGCTTGCTGTGAATTTGAAATCCCTTTGATGAATGAGTTAATAAAGGAAACAAAAGACTTCTCGTGTCGTGTTGAACGACAACAAACCAGAATCTGTTGTGTTTTCCTGTTACATGAGCCAGGTAACATAGCTTATATATTTTGGTCACACACTCAACATAGCTGTTGATAAGTATACATCTGAATGATTTTACTCATCTGCTTTCATTTAGCAGCCTCTTTCTGGTACCTTCCAGTCACAGTGTATAACCAGCAACCTACAGTACTGCAGCAGAGGACTGCATCTACATGAACACATGTAGTGTGCGTGTGTGTGTGTGTGTGTGTGTGTGTGTGTGTGTGTGTGTGTGTGTGTACTCGTACATAGGCATTGAACTAATAGATGCGTGAGTGTTCCTGGTGTTGCTGTTCAAGTGGTAACCACTGAAAATGGCCACTGAAATAACAGGACTGGAACTCACAGCAGGGGGAAATGAGTGTGCATAATCACACACACACGCACACACACACACACACACATACACACACCTAGAATCACTTATAGACCTTTTTTGCTATTGTAGATTTTCAAACTTAACTTTTAATTTTAAGTATTAACTCTGAGTGTGAATTTATTTTTAGAGCAAACAAAGGATCAGACAGAACAAGTGGGGAACTGCTCTCTGCATGCCTGACACAAACATCGTTTCTGATTGGCTGCTCTCAGGCAGCCATTGCATGTCTTGTGCTCCCATGATTACAGGGTGTAAACCTGCATACGATTAATGGCACCTCTGTGGCAGTAACCAATAGCAGCAGCTAAAGTAGTAAACAGATGCAGCTATAAAAAGAATTAAAATGCTATCATTGCATGTACTAGTACATTAGTGATTATGTGTTCTTCTTGGCTATTTCTATTTGCTAGCAGCACTAAATTTACTGTAAGCACCTGCAGAGCTGACAGCTAAAGTTGAGTTTGTTTGTTTGTTTGTTTGTTTGTTTGTTGTAGGTTTGATTACCAAACCCATACACATTGGCCATCACCATCAGCTTCTGTAGTATGTCAAGTGGTAATTAGCTAGTTATCACAAAATTAGTTGTAATTATAAGTGTGTTAAACATTCAACTTGGAACATGTTAGCAGATTCACCTGAAGGCATTCCTACAGTAATGCGGAGTTAATGAGCTCTGGGGGACTCCCAGAGACATAAATTACCTGAATGAGTTAAAGACAGGTGTGAGTGACTGTAGCCCAGGAGAGCAGTAGTAATCCTCGTAGATGAAAAGCGCGCCACATGTTTGGATGATGTCATAGGCTTAGACCGAGCTTAGAGTCTTACTGACACTCATTTGAAGTGATTTGTATGTGTCTATTTGTATTGTAGAGGTTTTTTGAGGTGGTGGGAAATTAATTAGCTGAAAGGAAATTAACAGACTCATGGGCGAGATATTTTTTTTCACCTCAAGCAGATGGTTGTTGCATGTTACATCAACAAATAGTAGTTCAGTCAGGTTTTTATTAGACTGTCAATTCATAAATTGTCAATGGAAAGCCAGCTATGCCTCCATGTACCACCTGCAGACCTCACAGATTCAAAGGGAGTGGAAGGGACAGGCTGAACGGTACGCAGACTGGAGTGGGTGATGATTCTAGCTAAAAGCGAAGCAGAGAGTAACCAGCACGGAGAAACTTCATAAAACAAAACACAGGCTGTGATCTTAGAGAAGCGATTGTTGCTGCTCATCAGTTTGGGAAGTGTTTTAAAACAATGTGTGGAGCTGGGTTTTATTCACATTTGGGGTCAATGAGTCGATAAACTCTTCTCTACATCAGAGGTTATTAGAGGCTCATTTGAAGCCATCTGTTTATCAGCTACTGGCCGAATAATAAAAATGGTCAAAGTGCAGATTTCAACCCAATTGTAATGTTTAGTTGGAACCTGAAGAGAGCTTTGTACAAGAAAAAAAAACAAATGGTCCCATTCTTGTGAATGTGGTATCTCATGGCCTGATCATATGTACTTTGCAATGACCCCACGTCTGCCTCCTTCAACACGCCAGGAACACCTTGCACTGGGCTCGTAAATGTACGTAAACTGCAACATCACTTGTTGGCAGAGATATACCAATCTGAGGCCAAGCTAGTTCAAACTATTTTATCATTTTCTTTTTCCTGAAGCTTTTCAGTCTCAGTTTAGAATCTACAAACCATCTGAGAAGGCATGACCTAATAATAAAGGATGTGGTGAAGGTACGACAGTGGGAGGTTTTACCTTTTAATTCTGGAACATCCCGACGTGCATCAGTTATCTTCAGTGTGTGTGTGTGTGTGTGTGTGTGTGTGTGTGTGTGTGTGTGTGTGTGTGTGTGTGTGTGCAGAGGAAACAATGTGTTTAGTCTCGTTTGCTCGCTAAAACCTTGAAGTCCACAGCTTCTCTTCTCACTATTCCCCTGATAAAACTGCCCAAACTCCATTCGCATTTAAAGGAGTGTTAAACTGCCTGAATATCTAAGTACACATTAAAGGGAGACAACACTTACTGAAGACAGACTATAACAAATGTCTTAATAATCTAAGAAGACATTCGGTTTACTCATCATGGAAAGAGAGATAAACTACGGAGCCCTGGAGACACACGCTGCAGTTTTATTTCTCTCTGTTCGTATCACAAAGCTGCAACGGCAAACAGATATTTTCCACAAAGCGATGGTTACAAATCCCTTAATAAAAAAAACAGAATGAAATCAGCAGAGATGAGCGGTTTCAGCTCCCAAATGACAGAGCAGGCGTTGTTTATTATATCAGTATAACTGGATCTACAGATCATCACAGCACACACACCTTCAGATGTGTAAACAGTCCACTGGGGATCATGGAAAGTGTTCTCACCTTAAGATAAAGCTTGGAAAGAGCAGCTTTTATTACCCGCTTTTAGTGTGTGTGTGTGTGTATGTGTATGTGTGTGAGGAACATGCTCACTAGCGTGTGTGTGTTTGTGCACTGTTCAGGACGGCCATGTGTGTGTGTGTGTGTATTGGTGATGTTGTGGCTTTGTTTAATGTCACTGTCTGTGCTGTAAATTGACAAACGCCCAGAAACCCTCCGCTCGTCTCTCAGGCCCTCCTGACTAATTAAAAATACTCTGCATTGGAGAATGGATTACTGCAAAGGGCATGAACACGCACACCCTAAATAGTTTTATTCACTTGTTACACACATGTACATCTGCACTTGTGCATGTGTGGTGACATTAAGCCGAATTGCTGCAGGCGTTTGAATGTAATAGATGTTAAGACAAGCACCTTTCACTTTCTAAAGTACAGAAGCAGTTTGGGTTGTGTGCGCGCGTCAGTGTATATGCACATGCTACTGTCAGCTAAGGATGGGAGTGCGGAGAACAACAGCGTTGTTGTGTCACTGCGTTCATGTCAATTGACATTGAGAGGTCTACCTCCCTCGATAAATCTGTACGTGTCCTCGACATTTTATTGAATCCCTCCTGCACCACCCTAGGAACATTTCAGAATCAGAAGAGGAAGCCCCCCAAATGTTTTTTTTTATTAAGGCAATAGCTAAATGGTCGAGGTCATGCTGCATGCAGGCTTTTCTCAAACAACTGGTCAATATTTGGAATGGCCTGCAGGGTTTGTTTGATAGCAAGGCTCAACACGACAAACGCACTGCTATGATTTAATGAGCCTCCTTCCATTTGTCTCTCTGCTCGGCTACTGTGCTGCTGTTAAGCTTCTGCCAGAAATTCAACAATGTTGGGTGAAAATAGAGTTTAAAAGGCTCTATGAGTAGCACTTTAACACCAATAAATTACATTAATTCAGGGGTGTTAGAATAATTACCGTAAACAAACAGAACCAATCACAGACACCACGGGCAGCTGGGACTGGCCTGCACTCCACAGTATGTGTCTCTGAGCTGTCACTTTTGTGGACAGTGGCTTTAGACGTTACCAGCATAGCAAACATTTGTTGCAGCAGCACTGCTATGAGTAAAGTCACCAGCAACAGACTAATGAGCTGCTCGTCTACCGCTCCACTACAATCCTTTTTATTTTTAGACATAAATATATATATATATATATATTTTCACAGTTATATCCCTCCACTAGAGATGTGAGTGTAGAAAGTGGACAATAAAAGAGGGGTGAAGGATGCGAGGGTGACACTGATGTCACGATTCATGATGGCCCGAGGCCACCAGAGAACCAGCTTCTGAACACCAGAGAGAATGAAATGATAATTACAGTTTTATGCACCCATCAGAGCTGCTGAATGCATGAAACAGGAATTCTGCAGACACTGTGGCACTACTCTGGTAAGATCAAGGTCGTCGATTGAAAAACGTGAGTTATGCAGAGATTGTCTCAAACGTATTTTTAAGGCCGCTGTCATCATCCAGCAACTGGTGCTCTTTCAGCACAAACATGCTCAATGTACCAGGCATGCTTACAAGCAGAGCGCCTCAAGAGCCTCAAATAAAACACTGTGATTGTCAGTACAGTTTCTTTCTGTGCAGCCCGGTACCTTAAAATCTAGTTAATCAAGTTGCGCTATGAGCTTAGCAAAGTCAGGATAGCTGCTATGTCCAGTTTCCACCTAACAAGCTCCTATGGGAAAGTTCAACAATGCTTACATATGAGATCAAGTGTGGTGGGTCAGGGATGAACATACAACACCAGAACCCACCGAGTACAACGTGGTGAATGATACAATGATAAAATCACAGTGACTGATGAAACTGTTACCAGACACATAAAGAACCAACATAATGAAATGCTTAAAGTGTTCAGTCAACCCTATGAACCCTGCTGTACATGAACAACGACCTTCATAAATAGGTGTGCAAAAGATGACATTTGCACATATTAAAATGATCGTGTCAAATATAAACATTGATTAAGAGACAGGAAAGTCACTGCAGTAAAAGCCCCGGTGTTTCCTTTGTGTAAACAAACTCTAAGGAGCTGAAGAAAAGAAGCAGGAACAGCTCAGACTGTGGAAGCAGACACGTGATTTCACCTGCTATCATTATCCTCATGGTGTGAGAGGGTGTGGAAGACACATGGTTGGCATCATACTAAATTATACGAGTCTGCTTTCATGCGTTTGAATGGACTGTAACTACTGTATGAAGTATACTAGAGCTTGTCCAGTCTTATTAAAACGCCACTGAAGAGAAAGCCTTTCAATCACTCCCCATCTTCCAGCAGTTGCTCTGATACACAAGTGATGCTCAGCTTCTTGTAGGAACAAAAGACCTTGTGTTAAGCATACTGAGCCATTAGGATGATGCAACATTTCCAGTATTATCTCTGCTCTCGGGTCATAGCTGGAAGCTTCTGAGTGATCTTGCAGCCTCTGCCAGGTTCTGTTTTTATCGTGAAGATTTTACCTTGTTGTCACAGTTGTGGATAGGCTCCACAGTGACTCCACAACAATGTAATGTAACAGTGTCAGTGTAATGTGAGTGTTATGCATAGGCCTCTCAGTTGAAGCCACTTTCCTTTGCACATTTCAGGGAGTTCCTTTTTGTAAGCTCACAGATTGGTCTGAGGTTGACAGGCACTGCGGGGCTCTCTCAGCCCGTCTCTAGGCTTTCCTGCTGCTGTCGGATCCCCTGCCGTTTAGCCTGGAACTCTAAAGAAGCCAGCTGTCGTCTGGGACTGCGGGGAAGCCCCGCACAAGCTTTGCTGCTGGAGAGACTTTGGATCAGCTGAAAGGAGCCTTAACAATTCTTCTTCTCCCCCTGCAGGGGTTGAGCGAGCAGCAGCCATGCAAAGCAGACACTGACAAGTAAGCAGGCAGATACAAAGCGAGTGCTAAGCTCAGTGCAGTCTAACTGCTACTACTGTATACGGCTGTGAAGGCTCAGACGCTGTGTGAACAAGCTGTCTGTGATGCCGCCTTAGGGGGAGGCATGGGGCGACCAATCGTTTAACACCGCTCAACCTGTGCATTCAGTGAAATGAGGTCAGGCCGTTAACCTGAAAACAAACTGTCTTTCACACACAGTGATAGAAATGGTGCTACAAACCAAGTGTTTAGTATTTTGTCATCTGTGCTTTAGTTAAATCATGTACAAAATTGTCAAATCAACGACCTGAGAGCTCTGAGATGGTAAAAATGACAAAAGACCCTGTTCATCATATAAACACAGATCTGCTTTTGTAATAAAGGGTGTGTAGGTAATGTATGTTAATTCAAATTTCATGTTTAAATATAGAATAATAGCTGATTGACCTTGTTGATGCTCCTTGGGAAAATTCTCACCAAGGTTTTAGGGTTCAGTGTCCAGGTGTTTTGCAGTTGTTGCATGGCTCCAAATCAGCCCATAGCTCACGCAACTGCTCCATCACTGAGCACACGGTACGTTCATGTACGTTTTTCACTTTAAATATACCAATGCAACTTAATACTATGCTGTGAATGACATGAGAAATCAAACTTTAATGAGAAACCATCTGATTGCCATGAAGAGGACATTGTCAGGTTTTGTGTCAGAACAGACGTGTGTTTATTAAGATTTAACAAAGAATTAGTAGTAGAGGAACAGGAAGTAATGAGTGGAACTGGCACAGCTGGTAGAACCAGTGCGCCCTCTGCAGTACGGCAGACCAAACAGCATCTGTGGTGGGACTGTGGTGATTTCACAATTAAAAGATGAGTTACAAAAGATGGTGGCATCTATGCAGAGTCAGTGTCTACATGAACCATTTTTACAGATGAATTACGCGTGTCCTGGTCCTCTTCTTCATGACGCCATCTCTCAGAATAAAGATCGATTTCAATAACCATGTCCTTTTCACAAAATGTGTCGGATTTACCACATCAACAAAATGTAAAACAGGTCCAATATCATTTAGCCACAACGCAAGCAATCAATTCCAAACTTATAAGGACAGATCAGTGGCTGTAGGGGTCAGATCCAGAGCAGCAGACAGATTCATGATTTAGCCAAATAGAAGAACAACAATGTCAGGAGTTTTCTGCAGGATCCAGGCTCAAGTTGGTTGAAGTGTTGACACTGGTAACAATCTGGCAGTGACATGGCACATAGCGGCCTGGTACCTCAATGGGTTAAGCCTCAGGCTGGGATGTAGAAGGTCGCAGGTTCGAACCACATCTGACTCCTAGTCCATCCTCTACCAGGTGTGTCCTTGAGCCAGACACCCAGCGCTAGCTTCCTGCAAGTCGCTTTGGATAAAAGCGTCTGCCAAGCAAAGTAAAATATTCACATTCACCAAACAGAAGCTGAAAGAGTTCAAACTAGGGTTTCAGGGCTGAACCGTGGCTGAAATTCTAGACTAAGACAAGTCTGAAAACCAAAGCCAAACTTTAACTATTCCAAATAATTTCCTTTGTAAATTCACAACATTTTTTAAATGTATTATTATAATTTTGACATTTTAAATCGAGCGCTTTTGTTCGTTTATCTGTTAATGCTGGAAAATGTCTCCTGGTTGGATGTAAGGAGAAAGAAATAAAAACCTGAACCAACTGGCCGAGTGTTGGTGCCAGGCAGTTATTTGCACCTGGTGATCAACAGACAATTCAGCATTAATTGCTGACTCATGAAGTCAAATTGAAAAGTGCACCAAATTCATTTTTGTCTGTGTGCAGCTGAAACGAAGTACATTTCTTTCCAATGTTTTATTTTCTAATTGACATCTTTTCATGTGGAGGTGGGGAGTGTTTTACAGTAATTGCCTGGCAACGCTTTAAATATTTCTGCAACTGAGAATAGAAAATGTTTTACCCGCCATAGACCTAAATAAATAGCAACAACAAAATGGTCTTTAAGGTTTACTGATCCATATGTTTTCTTCACACTGAGCCTTTAGCTCCTCTTTTACCCTTATGACTATGGATAGGTATGTGTTACTCACTGTGAGGAGCTTTTTTTGTCACTGGGCCTTTTATCTGCTGGAACCTGTACTATGCATTGCATCAGACAAAGGGATGTGTTGTGACTGTTTAAGCTGACAGTGAAGTACACTACAGTCTATGCAACCCAGAAGCTTAGGGAAGCCGCTGACATACATTAGCCTTGAAGTCAACAAACAGTTATTGATGGTCGAGAACAGTGATTGGCTATAAGCCAAGGCTGCCTACGTGACAATCTAAACACTGACACGGGTACAGTAAAGAGAGCTTGAGTAGGAATATTAGGCTGTGTCTGTCTAAGGAATATCATGCTCTTTAAACACTGGGATGCACTGCACATACTGATACTTCCTGACAAAAAATGTATCATACTGAATTTTAACTTTAAAGACTACCTCTTATAAGTTAGTGCATTTAGCACTTTGATTAAATAGAGTGACTAACAATGCACAAATTCTAAGAACAGTCACAAACAACTTATTTGTACATTACACTTCCACACCATAACTGATCCTTGAGCCATGTAGAGTAGAAAGGAATAAACCCTAAATGTTACAGAGCTCTTTTAACAAAGGGATATGTGCAAACTACACAGAACCAAAACGAAATGTCTTAAGAAAGGTCAATGATCAATGATCAGGGAATCTGCCCATACAGAGGAGGTAGAAAACAGAGAGGCAGACAAGAAGAGGTGGTGACAACGAGAGAGGAGGAGGAGAATCCATTTCCCTTTACACAAAATCCTTCTGCATGCTGTTTTCTATGCTTTACAACATGCTGCAGGCTTCTGTAAATATATGTAATTAGAGTTTTCACCCAAAGAAAAGTGTGCTGGTGCTGCAAATGACTCAGAACAATCAGTCCTGTTGTGCTCCTCTAAGAGTAGTCCTAGCATAGCTGGGTGAGTCATTCTATTGGCCCATTGGTGCAGCTCCATCTCCAGGCCTCTTGAGCTTCACAGTGAGTCACTGGTGCATCATTGGGAATAGAAAGGCTTAGCTGGTATTCTGCAGGAGGTTCTAATCTCCAGTTTAATTATTTAATTGAAAATGAAAGCCGAACATGTTTCCTCAAGTGTTTCATGACACTGACGCAAAAACTGATGATGAAACGATGAACATTCGTGGATGTATTTGGTCCTTTTTTCCACGCAGCTAAAAAAAGATCACTGTAGACTCAAAGATGTGTTTTAAAACGCCACATTACTAAAGGAGAAACACAGCAGTAAAGCTGCAAAATGACATTTATGTGTAAACAATGAACTATGCATATACTATATGTGATTCACTGTTTTGCTTTAGCCTCGTGGCGATATTTAAGTAGGTCGTAATATTACAACAACCACTTATGAATGTTCTAGACTTATTTTGTTTTTCTCATTTCTTGTGTTTTCTGACATGTTGCATTTTGTAAAATGCACCATAAAGCTCTCATTAAAAGTTCAGAGTAACTGGCGGGAAATGTGAAACCTGCATATTAACATGTTAGAACGCATTGATGGCTAACATTAGCAGGCACCAGACAGCAGGTAACAATAATGAGTTTGCCTAAGCTTTCAAAGCTTATAAACACAGTCAAGTATTTAGTCCGACATTAAAACATACAAAAAAGCAATCAGATGCGGATTAATTTCACTGCTGCGTCTCTTAAAGTGGATTATGAAACACTCCCATACAGCATCTGTGTTTGTGTTTTATTTTTCATTTTTTATCAATAACTGACTCTGAATTTCAACAAGCCCAATTTGGAGCTGATCTATCCTAAGCAGCAGGTGTGAGACTCTGGTCTCTGGGGCAGCCCCAGAGGCCTGGTAAGCACACTTCTGTCCAACTCCAGTGGGAAATTGAGTATACAGTGTAGTATATGTGTGGGAATGTGGAATCAGTGGGTTGATGTTTATGTGTGTGAGAGAGAAAAGTCCAGAAAAATAACAAATGAATGAATAAGATGAGACACTGTGAGCTTAGGATCATCTGCCATAAATGGTGTTTAGATATGAGGTGGTTTTTGGTGGCAAGGGCTACAGGAAAGAGGCTATGAAGAGATTTATTGCCTGACAAACAGCCAAAACAACCAAGCCAAGATGAAAACACATGGGTATACAGCTGATAGCAGTAGTAGTTGTGCAGGTCAGGTAGTTGGACTGGATGTATATGTTATATGAAGAGTAGTACAGCATAGTACTCATCCAAGTGACTCTGTTTACCTATATTGATATTATAGATAATGTAGAAGTAGTATTGTTTTAAATGTGTGTTCACCAATAAAGCTCTATGTATGTAGCATATTCATTAGAAATATGAAAACAGTGCCAGTGACTTTAAAATACTATGGTCACCCAGAGCTATTAGATACACACTAATAGCTTGGTAATACTCTTACTGCCACAGCCATTACACAGAATGGATTTCCTTATCCATACAGTGGGGATAAGAAGAGAAAATACTTCATTCATTTGATTTGCTATTACACATTAATGCCCGCAGGCGCAGGAGTGTGTGCACTTGTGTGTGTCTGTAGCCCACAGCCGTGTGTGCAGCATCTGGAACGCTCCTCTTTCTTCTGTGTGTGAACAGTGTGTGAACTTGTACATCCTCGATATTAGTAATGCTTTTCAGGTTCATACAAATAATACATTAAAGTGTTTTAAATCTTATAAATACTAAATTACAAATTACATTCATGCTGAACTTTAAAACTATTACTGACTCATGTAAAGGCCAATTTGAAAGAATGCACCAGTGTTCAGCAACTGAACAAATACAAGCTGAAGGTCTGGTGGTATTCATTCAAACATTACACAATATGCTTGAATATGCAATATGCACAGTACAAAGATCTAGTTACCAAGTCCTGTCACACCAAATGAGACTGTTTTGAAATGTAAGAAAAGTGTTACACTATTGGGTTGGTTCAACATTACATCCATACAGAGTCATTTCATGTAACATTAAAGGCACTGATATTCTACTTCAAACATCAGCAGAAACTATTTTTGGTTCTGATATTACAGCTACATTAGGTCATTTTTGGACACTTGGTGACAGTGGACGTGTTGGAAACACAACATTGGCAATGCATTAGCAAGCGACTGGCTATTTAACTCAAGCCATGATATTGCTTTAAATCTATCAACGTTGTCCTTGTGTCTAAGCCTCACCAAACCCAACAACATTTTAATTAAAACAGCTTTGAAAATGAACATTCAGTCCATGTCACCAGGATGATCCACTCAGGAGCTGCGGTGCCTTCCAGGACCTCTGGGCCTAACTAAGGACCACATTTTGACTTTGTCACCACGAGACTTCCAGGTGTTACTAATAACATTAACAATGGCTTTGTCCTATTCAAGTTTCACAGACAAGCAGCAGGCATCATAATACTAAAGTCAAGCAACGGAAGCAGCTAAATAGAATTCAGTTGTAATTTATTTTATTACTTATGCCTCTGATTTTTCTGTGACATGTCAATGTGACCGCTGTGAAAAAAATACACTTGAACACAACAGGAAGAAGCCTGTGTGCCTCAGATAGCGGCACCATGATACTGGGTTGCTCTTGAACGCAACTACCTTTAATACAGTGTTTCATGAGATGTACATCCAAAGACCTTTGGGAAATATAGCTTTAAGGACCTCAGCACCAGATTGTACTGAACAACAGGTCCTGTCTTCTAACATTTACCTAACAACACAATAAAAATGCATTCGTATATTATTCACTGTTGACTGATTACAGATGTTTTTCCATTCTATAACCATCTTTTAATTTGTCAGATCAGGGTTTGTCTTGCTTTTAATGTTGCAGAACTATCATGCATGATGTTTATTGGCAAGCCAAGGTCATGTCTGCAGGAACTGTACCAGAGATGATCTCTGCTCAGATGTTTTGAGGATTGTCTCCTGTCAGCAAGCCAACTACACTGAGACAACAACATGCACAAATGTTGCCCATCAGCAACACACTGTCCAAAACTGTTGCACATCAATGCCTTTGAAAAGAGAAGCAACACGGTGCCTGTAGCACAACCTGACCAAAAGTTTTCCACCAATGGTTTAGGTTAGTTTAAGAAACAGGGATTTGTCTGTGTTTGTATGTTGTCTCCTGTCTTCTAAGTCTCTGTCAAAAGGGCTGCAGGTCGTGCGAGGAGCTGAGAGACAGAACGCACATATTTAGACCTCATCTGGTTTTGCTGTCTCTTTCTGTGTCTCTCACACACACACACAAGCTTCAACTCAGGTGCGATTAATCATTCAGTGGTGCTGCTGCAGTTGCACCACTGGGTAGATGTACATCACTGTGTTTGTGGATGTGTGTCTACGTATGTGTGCGTGTGCAGGGAAAACAGCAGGTAAACGGGGTCTGACTGCTCCGTGTCAGGAGCGTTTCCTCTGAGGACAGATTTATTTTATTCAGAAACATGTTAGCTGACTGCTCTGTAGCCTGTAGTATGAATCAATATGAGACAGGTGCACGCACACACACACACACACACAAAGGAAAAGCCCAGCATCTAATATTGATGATTCATTACCTTACAGAGAATGGATGGTACAATATAGCTTGCAATATACTGCAACATGTAAATTAATCTGTTTAAATATATGTACAGCGTGTGTGAGAACGTATGCCTGTGTGCAGCTTACACCTTCCCTTTCCCTTCAATGCACCTGTGCCAACTTGTGTTTTCCTTTGTTTTTTGTCTGTACATACATTCAAAATAAGTGTATTGATGAATAAATATAAATGAATTATGTGTTATGAAGTTACCCTACAAATTTTAAAAATCACCCCATGTCACTTAAACTTTATTAACCTATGGATCATTGGCTCTGTCCATTAATTTTAAAGAGTACCATTTTCTCTGCCATAGCATAAGCACTGACAAAAATTTGCAGAAGTAACACAGCAAAACACTGAATCATTTCATGCTGGTAAGTATCTTTGCTGCAGGATGCTGAGGTTTGACGGAGAACAGATCATTGTTTTTAATACAGTTTCCCCACAGGGATCATTAAAAGTTTCATCGTCCCTAACGCCATATATAACTGCAGCAGAATTCATATAGTGAAATGCTTTCAGGACTGCAGCTCTCCTGTGACAGTTTGTGGCTGTCCTGTGGGCAGGTCTTGACAGTGGGGGACGTCAAAAGGTGTATTTGTGGGTTGACAGCCAGCTGGTGAGGTTTGAGCTTTGAGCTTGTCCTTCTGTGTCTTCTCATCCTCTAAGAAAAGTGAAACACATGGACTAGTTAGAGAACATTTCCTCTTAATGTCACAGTTAGAACAGCCGGGACTAATTTAATGCTCCTGTCTCCTCGAGCAGAGAGGGTCATGCGCAGAGGTCACCGCTTGTGTACAGCTGACCAATTAAACTTTATTTTTGCATTGCTGCCACTTAGAGTTACAACAACTCAAGTCTGTGTGAGGCCCTTAGTTTCTAGACTCTTCCCAAGTAAACTTTTGGATAAAAGTACCCCCATTCATTGCAACTTCAAAGAAGATGATAAAGAGAAAACCTACAGAATTAAAACAGACACACTGAAGACAGAAGAAAACAAACACATTTAACATGCAGTTTATGCATATATATAATAGATGAAAATGGCACTGCAGCATAAATCCCACAAACAATAACCAGTCGGTGGAAATATTCTAATACACATAAAAAATAATCCAACGCCCGCAATACATGCATATCACTCTTATCTGCATTAGAGCTTTCTTACATTTTAATAAGCTTTATTGTCATGCAATACAATAGTGTTTGTGGCTGAAGAAAGGCATGAGATTAAAAAGGTAACAGCAACTGTAATACTGAATGCTAGAAAATAAAACATCTATCAATGCACACACAAACTAAATGAAAAATTGCACAGCACCTAGACTTAACACTTATTTGCCATTTGTTTGCACACATGTCTCGGTAGTTGATGCATGTGTATTCTTACTCCTTATCTATAATTAAGAAATTGTTCTGATTTGGTTTGAACCCCATGAGCTGGAGTTGTGCATTGCAGTCAGCCTGGACCAAATCACAGAGTAGAAAATTAATTTCACTTCTACTTACACAGGAATGCATTTACAGGCGAGTCTACTGGTTTATTAGTGTAGCAGCTGTGAAAAACTGTTCCCATGATAAAAGAGAGACAATAGAAAAAAATGAAGAAAAGGTGTTAACCTGAGCATTGACACAACATAAGCAAAGAAAGAAATAATAAAACACACTCACACAACTTAAAGGTGATGCAAGATGTGTGAATAATTAACCTGTTTTTTTTGGAAGTGTGTACTGTGAAATAGCTGTGGATGCTTCACACTGAACCACTCTATCACCTGTTAGTAGTGGATGACTTCCTGCTAAAGCTGCCTGTGCTTAGCAAGTGTCATATGTCACATATTAATCGCACCTTTCCCCATCACTTAACACTTGTCAATACATTTTCAGACGATGTTGTTAGTACTGCTGTCTCACAGCTAGAAGGCGTTTAGTCAAAACCCAGGCTGGTTTCTGACTTAGTCCCAACATCCAAACACATGATTGATGATTCAATTCAAATCAGTTTTATTTATATGCAACAGAAGTCATCTCAAAGCACTTTACATTGTAAGTTTCAAGACCTTGCAAAATAAAAGTAAATACAGAATAGTGTGGAAAACCCAACAGCCCCACTTGAGCAAGCACTGAGGTGACAGTGTAGAGGAAAAACTCCCTCTAACGGAAGAAACCTCCACCAGAACCAGGCTCAGGGTGGGCGGTCATCTGCCTCGACCGGTTGGGGTTAGTGGAAGGAGGTTGGTAGGACCAGCAGCTGTACACTGGATATCATACAGCTCTGAGCTGGGGATTCCTGAAAAGATGTACGGAGAGAGGGGGATAAAAAGAAAGAAGCAGAACTACAGTTGAGAGAAGACACAAACTTAATAGCAGTATTGACAAATAATCTAAGCTTTATCATAAAGAAAGGTCTTTAGCCCCATCTTAAAGGTAGAGAGGGTGTCTGCTTCCCAAACTTAAACTGGGAGCTGGTTCCACAACCTAACCTAAGGCTCTGTCTTCCAGTCTACATTAAGAAACTGTAGGAACCACAAGTAGACCAGCACTATAAGAGCGATGTCCTGGGGCAGTTTGGATCTATCAGGTCTTTAAGATATGAAAGGGCCATATCATTCAGTGCTTTGCATGTTAGAAAGAATTTAAAATTTTGGCGTTTCATTAATGTATGAATATGTTAATGATGATGATTTACAAATGACACGTTATAAATGCCATATCAAATACAACTTCTCTTACTGGGGATTTAAAATACAATGTATATTATAGTTATTCATGTTAGCTGATTGGACTGCAGTGTAAGCCTGACCACCACTCAGCCCACGGTGCAGATTGAAATACCTCAACAACTATCTAATGGATCGCCATTACACATACCTGCCATTACCACAGCTTTCAATATACATTATTTTGCATGCTAACACTAAAATTAAAACAAAACATAAAACAACTCTGGCCGACAGCGGCGTAAAACAGTTTAGTTTAGTCAAAGGCAAATTTTTATACTCTGATATCTCTGAAATTGAATTCACCACTGCTGAGCTGCTCTCTGCACCTGTTTTTGTACTGTTAATATAATCACTGGGGGAAAGTCAAACATTTGTGGAGTATTGATACCTAAAAAAAGATTTTAAAGAAAGCACCACCACAGTGTTGTGCAAAGCTGTCAGGATCTATCAAGAACTACATGATGCCAAGTGGAGGCAGGTGGTGTTGCTCTCTGGATCTTATTCACAGCATCCATAAAGAATTTATGAAGGCATGTTGATAAGCCCTGTTCACCCTTTTGGTCACAAATTCACTTCTGTTTCACTGACACAGGAGGGGGTGTGGGGTTAGTTGTTGGGTTAAGACTAATCTGCAGCTCATAGGTTACCATACTAATAATTTAAGATCGTCTTTGTGGTGGAACAGTGCTTCTAAATGAAAAGTGTTATTTTTGTCGTAGTCTGCCCAGGCAAGGTAAAAATTGGCTGTGTGCCTGTTTAAGTCGACAGGAAGGTGAAATTGCAGCCTCAGCAGCAGAACTGTCCCCTGGAGTTGAGTTATGTATTCGCCAAGTGTGGCACTTTACAATAAGCATCCAAAAAGGCCTCTAGTACTAATTACTAATTAATTCCAGCTAAGTCTGAATAGAGGACTTTGTAGTAAATTAGAAAGATAATATCTGTCGACAGCATGAATTTGTGCATCTTGTGAATCTACATCATAACCGTTTTCTCAGTTATCGTTCCTTAGTAATCATGAGGGCCTGACAAAACTAATGGCTGATCATTCAGCCCTGTGGCTGTTGCATCTCCCTTTCCCATTCTTAAAAATGCAATATCTCCAGAATGGAATTTCTCCAAATGTGATTCAAATGCTCGCTTGGACTCAAAGTTGAACTTATTAGATTTTGGTGGTCGAAGGACACCGTGACCTCATGTCCATCATGTCCATCATGTCCCTGCCCTCCATTGTTGTGAACATGATACCACAGAAACGCCTTCAGGTGATATATTTTAATTTAACAGAAATGCCCAATAGAAGATAGGGATGAACAGATTATGGGCACCCTGCTGTCTGAGGGTTACAATAAAGGCAACACAACTGCAATGTCCTTGGTTTGGTTGTGACTATGGACCTTTGTTATATGTGGCTCTCTCTCCACATGCTAATGTTTCCTGTCTGCTTCTCTGCAATCCGCTGTCAGCGTAACAGCAAGTGTACCACTACTCAGCATTTTGCAAATGTATGTAGATTCAATAAAAATGCTTATATGAATATACATCAATAGAATCCATCCTCATGCTACGCTTAAGAGAAAAATCAGTCAGAATATCATAGAAGACTTCTTGTCACCTGCTTTCCTAATAAGTTTACATGTAGAAACTGCCCAGTTCAACCACAGACCTTTACATTCTAGCCACAAAGCACTATTCACTTCTACTACAAAGATTTTCTCAGACAGCAGGAAGCTTGCTCCTCTTGCCATTACAGCCACTACTGTATGTTAGATGACCACAGATATTTCAGCCGACTGTGGGGGTTGCAGAGGACAGGACTTTTAACCCTGGAGTTACAGGGCTGACACTCTAATCACTACAGGCCGCCATCTTTCTCTGTGCTTTTAGAAGTTTGCTGCTAAGACCATCCACAACAGTCTGAGAACTCTGTCTGTGAATCTGTGGGAACACTTAACATTTAAATAGCAAGCAAGATTTCAACTGTGAGTGTGTGTGTGTCTTTGAAAATAAATGATTGCTACATAAAACCCGATTTACCATTTTCTATTTGTTTAAAGATGCAGTGCAGAGGAGAGATGCAGCACAAGTAATAACTTTTGCCATAGTGGGTTTCTGAATAGAAAACAACACGCATATGCAGGTAGATCAAAAAGAATACCGCATGCTATGAACAACTTTTTTATGCTTTCATTTAAGGTGATGATTTATGTCAAAATTACATTACACTGAAATAGTTTCTGTAAAGCCCCTACTTTGGTTTGTTTATTATTTCCTATAGCATCATGTATGGTTGTCGTCAGATTTTTCAAATCTAGACACCTAAAGGTTTTTTTTGTATAGTTACTTTACTTGGCAGACGCTTTGCCAAAGCGACTTACAGGGTGTCTGGCGACTTACAGGGTCACACCTGGTAGAGGATGGACTAGGACTAGGACCGGCATTTGAACCTGAAACCTACTGCATCCCAGTCCAATGCTTAATCCATTGAGATAACTGACAGTTGTGAGTGAGCAGTGAACCAAACTGTCCACATACAGTACATTGCAAAATATCTAGGTCCAGTTGATTCAATTCAATTCAATCCAATTTTATTTATATAGAACCATTTACAACAATAATTATCTCAAGGCACTTTACAGTGTGAGGTTTAAGACCTTACACATTATATCAATATATATGGAGAAAACCCAAAAGTCCCACTTGAGCGAGCATTGAAGCAATAGTGGAGAGGAAGAAACCTCCAGCAGAACCAGGCTCAGGGTGGGCGGCCATCTGCCTCGGCCGGTTGGGGTTAGTGGACAGA
>JAUMHF010000002.1:3224830-3248172 GCA_032359275.1 Microctenopoma steveboyesi | reverse complement strand
TGGTAAAGACGCTGCCGAGCCTTTTTCACCACAGAGTTGATGTGACAGGACCATGACAGGTCCTGCGTGATGTGGACAAAGTATTGTTTACTTTGTTTGAATTGTTTGAATTCGTAAAATGCTCGCTGCCAGTGGACAAAACTAACAGCACACTGCTAAGCAAACAATCTTTCAGTCCACTGGGCAAAACATCTCAGTTGGAGTTTAATGGAAGCAGAGTTGTTGTGAGAATTGCTTTTGCTGCGTTTGACGATGCAGGGCTGTGAATTCTTATTATTTTTCTTTTTTTTTTCACGTTGCTATCCGGTTGTAATCTTCACTGCAGTGTTTTACTTTACATTTTCCATAGCTCACTTTTCCCGTCGTTAAGCTAAAGTTAATTTGTTCTTTCCAGACTTCGCTTTATTCCCCCTCTGACAGTCACTTTCTCTCCACGCTTTGATAACTAGAGTAACACGACCCTCTTGTAGGGCCACCTCACTATGTCCCAGACATGACTTTCTGTGAAACACACCCACACACGCAGACATTCAGGGGCTTTGCCACTCAAAGGCGAACACAAGTCCAGTCAGCTGGGACTCTGAATGTTTTATAAGAACACGGGGGAGGGGGGCAAAGCTCAAGTTTCAGTTGTGCAGATGCACATGAATGGGTGTGTGTATAGGGGAGAAAGTTTGTGTGCGTGTGCTGAGAGAGGCAAAACTGGCAGGAAAACTTTGATAGACAAAGGAAAGCAGGACACAGAGACCTTTACGTATGATTTGTTTCCACCGCAGTGCACTGGTTGTTTTAGCAGAGTTTAAATAATGACTGTCTCTGGCATTAATCACATTCCTCCAAACCCTTACTTGGTCTATGGACCACCAGGACTCCCCCTTATCTCTGCCAAGAAAGGCTGGGAACACATACTTTCACACACACACACACACACACACAACTTGGGCTGCAGCCTATCTCTTCCCAGCAGACCCGGAGGCTGTGTGCGACTGGCATCTCTGCGGACACCAACCTTTATCAAAGTGGTCATCCGTACTGACATACCTGAACAGATATGTTTGGTTTGTCCTCCTCTAAAAGCAGTGTCAACCAGAGCATTTTAATACATCTGCACTGCATCTGTGCTGCACCTGAGGCTGGAGGCTGATTTTTTCTATTCGCAGCCAAAGCGCTATAGGCCACAGTGTGTACGAAACACTTTACAGCAGTAAATGATGCATGCTGGAGAACTGCATGTAAATGCCATAAACAAATCTAGAGCGGCTCCAACTACCTCAAAGCAAGCGAGAGTAGACAGAGTGTTTAGTCCTGGTTGAGCAAATGCTTTCGTTTCTCATCAGTCTTTCGCACAACTGGATGCTGTGTTTGCGATGAAGACGAAATGAATGTGCACATCGCGTGGAAGCATCGTTCCTCACCACTGGCCTTCAAGGTAAAAACTGATTTTCGAATTGGCAGTTTGTGGTAAAAGCCATGCACCAGTGGTGTAAAGATACCACCACCTGCCCTGTGTTACGGTGTCATGGCTTCATGGCTCCATGGCGATGACACAAAGTCTCTTGACGTGACGTGACCTTGAGGTGATGAGAAAGAGGACGACACCACGATGCAACAATTCTCCCTCTCACGTTATTTATCCTGTGTGTTGTTTGGTTTTCTTAACAGGTCCAGCACCAAGTGAGAGTCGTGGCTGTTGTTTGTAATATCCAAGCTAGATGGAAGGAGACTAATTTGTTGCTCGCACTTTTTCACGAACTAACACGTGGGGTTCCTATCTTAGTGTCTTTGTTCTGCCTGCTAATTGCCTGACCCAAGCACTGTATTGCTGCATAAGGGCCAGACAAAGCTCAGAGTCAGCAAGATACCCCCTCACTTCCAACTGTGTTCCCTAAACCTCTATTATTCACCACTTATGAATAACGCACTTTACTTTAAGCTGGCAAGTGGGGGTATTTTTGCACATGGCGCCTTGAATTATTCATATCTGCACAATGGCAAAACATAAAATTTTCATGCCTCCAGTCTTTTTCTTTTGTGAGGTAAAAAAAGTGCCATAATAAGTACATTTAGCTGTCAATACACAAGCGGGTTTAAAACTAACCTGTGTGCTTAAGCGTGGCTGCTGCCAACGCTCTGATTTCATGTTGGGGAAGTTTACTTAAACCCAATTCCCAAAATGTCAATGAGCAACAAACAGTAAATGAATGATTTTAGTTCAGAAACGTTCAGAGAAACAACAGATACGAACTGGTGCTTGTCCTGTAGTTAAACCTGTGCGAAGGAGAATTCATCAGAAAGTTGACCGTGCGTTTTGACCCCTTTGTGGAGGAGATTAGGGCAGAAAATGAGAGAAAAGGTGAGTAATGGCTCCCATTAATGAGAGTTTCTCAGCGCTCTGGACAGCGCTGAACGGGCCTCCTTGCCTATTAGCTGTCCATGGTGCTGGGAGAAGGAAATCTACTGCCTGTGTGTGTGTGGTCGAGCCCCACGTGCAAATAAGAGAGCTGCACCCCTCCACCCCCCACGCCGCCGCTCCGCGGTGTTTAAATCGAAGTTGTTCGCGCGTGAAGCCTCCGCGCGATGGTGCGTTCGCTTGTCCGATCTCACGAAGACGTGAACTGTTCAAAGTGATTATTCCCAATTTTGTGCTAGTGTAGTCTGTTTGTGTGTGTGTGTGTGAGAGAGAGATAGAGAGAGAGAGAGATACCTTACTGGTGTATCTTGCATCACAGTGCTGGTGTGAACTGGTTATTATGGTGTAAGCATGCTTCATCGAATATTAAACCCACCATGCATAACTTCCTTACTGAATCCCGCACACACACACACACACACACACACACACAAACAAACAGAAATACACAGAGAGAGAGAGAGAGAGAGAGAGAGAGAGAGAGAGAGCACCGTCCTTCCGTGGTGCGTTCAGTTCAGTTCAGGGCGTGATTTACTGCCACGCGCCCTTTCAGATGGAGACTCAATTAACGAGTGTAATCAAGAGCATGTTCCTCACACACAACGCTGGTTCCACTTTGTTCCGTCGTTTTTTTTTCTGATTCTCCCTCTCTCTCTCCCTCCCTCTCTCTCTCTCCCTCTCCATCTGCCTCACTCAGAACTCCTGGCGGAGAATCCAACCAGAAGACGTGTTTCTGACGCACCGGAGACAGGACTGATGATTAAACGTTCACTTTTCTGAGCAGCCCTGTGGATCTTTTCACGCCCGTGGCGGGGAACCTTCGCGGGATATTTTGCCTGTATGCGGGAGGCTGGAGAGATGCGCCCCTCCGTCGCGCGTTCCGCCGGGTGGGGGACTGGGCGGGCGGGGAGGTGAAGGCGAGGACCTCGCACATTTTGTGGTGTTCCACGCTGCAGGTGATGAACTGTTGCAGGCACAGCTTGTGGATACAACACCTGGGAATAACAAGTTGGGCTCTGACACAGCTGCTGGATTGGTCTGGGAACGTGTGAAATGTTCTTCGTGTCAGTTTCTGGGCTAACTGTGGAAGATTTACAAGATCCAGCATCTTTTTTGTTGTTTTCTGCTCATATACATACGTATTAGTGTTTGGTAAAAAAAAAATAGAAGTGAATCCAAATTCCTTAGCGAATACATTTTAAAGTGCAACTCAAAGATTGATCATGTGTGACATTCACTAGATCGAAGCGGTCCTCTGGGAGTCCCCACATGAAACTTACCGGGTAAGAAACGCTGGAAGAATTACACTAGATTCTTCTCCTGGCTTTCTGTGGAAACGTGAACTGCAGCGTACAACCCAGCTCCCCCCACGGAGGACCGGGCTCCTTTCGCACCGCGGCATCGCCACGACGTCCTCGCATTCTCTCACCAAAATGCCTCCGCGTGCGCCGACTCCTCGGGCGGCCAGTGGACACTGATCCTCCATGGTGTTCGCCGGTCAGGTGTCTCAGAGAAGGCGCATCCTCGGCGGATCTGTTCAGTAAACCCTGGACACACCTTTTTAATGTCAGTCGAGGTAAGTTTGGCCTATTTCTACCCCCGGTGATGGTGGCGTGCTGCTGCGGGGCAGCCCGGGGCCCTGACGGTGCATCTTGCGCGCGGATGAGGCGGAGGTGATAGCTCATCATACCTGTAGCCCAGGATCCCACAAGTGATCTTTATGTCGCGTTACCTTCAGAGTTCTTCTACAGGAAGAAGGAGGTGAACATGTTGAAACCTCGATGTTCGTTTTCTTGAGACTAGAATCATTCGGGAAGATGTTCATGAATGGCTGAATGGATTAGTCACTGCGCTCTAGTCTGGATTAACTCGAACAGCGGTGCGTTCATTTTGAACTGAACGTGTTCTGCTCTGCTCGTGACGCTCACCAAGGTGCTGAGCAGTTTTTTTTCTGTGTGAACATGATGAATATGAAAAGTTGGTTTATATATATATCATGTTCTAACTCCTCCAAAGACATGTGACTTAGTCAGACAGCAGAGCAAACATCTGACCAGACAGATGATCTCACTAGAGTGTCGCCCCTCTCCTCTCCTCTCCTCTTCACTCCTCTCCTCTCTTCTCTTCTCCTCCTTACTCCTCTCCTCTCCTCTCCTCTCCTCTTCACTCCTCTCCTCTCTTCTCTTCTCCTCCTTACTCCTCTCCTCCTCACTCCTCTCCTCCCCTCTTCACTCCTCTCCTCCTCACTCCTCTCCTCCCCTCTTCACTCCTCTCCTCTCCTCTCCTCTCCTCTGTTGATGAAAGAACGTGTGCCATATAAACCTCATTAGTGTGTCTAGACTGACAAAAACAGTATTGTACCATAGATCTGTGCTGGATACTACTATAACCGTTTCTTCATGACATACACACACATGTACAGCACTGACTTTACCCAGAACTCACAACTGGATGTGATCCTCTGTGTGTAAAAAGACGTTTGTTGTGGTATATTTATTATGTAGGCAGTCTGACTCTATCGCTGGCACTCTCTGGCATCAGTGGCTTGTAATTTGTCTTGAAATGTAAGCTCACTCTCCTGCTGCACCCACTGTGACTCCGCATAAAAGTGCCATCTTAAAGTCTGCAACATCATATAATTGGATTGCACCCACACACACACACACACACACACACACACACACACGTTGCCCTGTATTGTGTACAGTTGAAGAAAATTGGCGACAAATGTACCCTTCCAAAATGAATATTTTTGTCCACGCTGGAACTACCACTCAGGCATCTGCTAAGACCTCACAATAATGAAATGACCTCACGCTTCCCAGTGAGAGGCAGCTGGCAATTGTTCCATGTCAACTTTGACCTCCTGGAACAAACATGTTGATTGATGCTTTTATTCAAAGGACTGAAAGCACCAGGATTACGCAGAGCACCTCAGCCAAAACTCAAGTATTCTGTCTGAGCACGACTCACCACATCACCATGTTCATTTTTATCAGGCACAATCACTTTCACGTTGAATTTAGATCTTAGCATTTCTGGCATCAGTGACTGTGGCATCCCAGCGACTGTGTCTCATTTTGTGTCCGTGCTTCACACTGAGTTGTGCAGGATGGGCTGTGACTTGCGGCCCTTAATCTCTCTCTCCGGCTTTTATAACATCTGTGATTTCTTCTTGTACGTCTCTGGCAGCCAGCGACACTTGAGTTGTACTTTATGTTGCTGTTAAAAGGCACAAAATTATTAGATTAAATGCCTGCGTACACAAGACGAGTTTTTGCATATATTTGCACACGCACACACATATACACATGCAGAGGTCTAGTCAGTGTGTGATCAGGTATTGTGGTTCGCCGCGGGAGGTGGGGGTGGGGGGCATTTACACTTCTTTTGTAGCAGCAGCTCACAGTGACCTGAAAATAACAGGGGGTGGCATAATAAATATGACAGGGGAGAGGGTGAAGGAATCAGACCGATACAGAGAGAAGAGGAAATACACAGAAAAGCAGACGATCGTGTGAAAAAGACGGGCGAGTGTGCAAACACGACAGAGGGAGCTATCGACCGAAAAGAGAGGCAAAAGAGACAAAAGAGAGGCGAGGAGATGGGAAGGTGCACGAGGTGCAAAGATTAAGGCAGATGTTGGGAGAGGTCGTGGTGGAAGGGACGAAAATGACAAAAGGGCGAAGGGAGTGCAGGAGAGCAGCAGGGCGGGAGGGCGGACGGCAAAGAAGGCTGGTTATTATTCAGTTAGGTGAAACGATCGGCTTATGCTCGACAACTGTGCGGTGAGGGCACCCACATACTGAGCCTTGAGAGCCTCCCGTGAAGGCCAGAGGAAGTGAGAGGCAGCGCGAGACACACAGACGGAGAGAGAGCGGAGAAGAGGTTCGGCAGCTGTGACTGTCAATATTCTGTGACAGAGAACAAAGACAGAGGGAAATGTGAGGGGCAGAGGGATGGACGCCAGCAGAGAGAGTAAGACACTGACGAAGAAAGTGAAACAGATTAGAGATCTGCATCTTTATTGTCTGACATTGCAAAGTGGTAGTTTCATGTTTTTTATTGTTTATCTGCAAACGTGTAGCACATGTAACATTATGGAATAACGCTGAGGTGGTCATGACTTTTCCTTCCCCTCTCTTTCTTTGTGTCTCTCTCTGGAAATGTGAGTCACTGTGTGAATGCCACCCGTGTGGAAGGTGGTTGGTGGTGTGTGTGTGTGTGTGTGTGTGTGTGTGTGTGTGCATGACAGCAGATCACATGCAAAGAACTGTAAATGTGGGAGATTAGAGAAAAAAGGAGCATGGTTCGACGAAGGGGCGAAAACATCTCACAAAGAGGGTTTTCCTTTTGAAGGGGGCACAAAAATCATGATTGCATATGCAGCTGCCCAAGTGAGTCATAATATCTTTAGTGGCAGCGTTAGCGCATTACAGCTGTAGAAGGAGTGACAGTAGCAACAGTGGGTGTTGGAGCTTTAACAGACTATTAAAGACTGGCCAAATGAATAAAATATAATAAGTCCTTGATCATTAAAAACTGCTAATTTAACACCTCCTCCTGCAACGACGTACATGAAGAGCATAGAAAAACAGCAGTTGTAGAGGTATGACTAGACCTAATTTGTTTCTGTTCATCCAAATAGAGGTGCACTGCAAATATGTTGGTGTCTATGTCTAGACCCTATATTCAGCCTTACATAAGAGATGACTATCAGGCTATTGTTACATGTCCTTCTGTGATTTCGCACCTGGAGTCCAGGTTTGTTTGTTTCTTTATGACTTTATTTTTGCACTTGATTTCACGTAGACACACGAGTGCACGCGTATCGTGAGCCCTTACAGGATCACACATAATCCAGGTGCACTCACATCTGCACATAATCTCTGTTGACAAGCTTCAGTGGGTGTGTGCTGCACAGTACGGGGCAACGCTGGCCTGGTAGCTCAGTGGGTTAGGCGTCAGACTGGGAAGCAGGAGGTTGTGGGTTCGAATCCCGTCTGACTCCTAATCCATCCCCTACCAGGTGTGTCCCTGAGCCAGACACCCAGCGCTAGCTTTGGATAAAAGCGTCTGCCAAGCAAAGTAAAGTAAAGTAAAGCAACAGGGTGGGTGTGTGTTGAAGATGATATGTTTGTCGTTTCAGTAATTATTTTTAATCTTTTCTCTTATTATCTTAATTATCTTTAATCTCTTTAATTATCTTGACAGGTTATAGTTGATGTGAAACTAGCGCTTTGCTCCTAAAATGAAATTACAGTAGATCAGCTTGCCGTTAGGATACTTAGAGCGTGTGCCTGTTTGAAAACTGGGCTTTTAGAGGAAAGGAGTGTTTTTTAAGGAGAGTGCATGCTAGCTCCTCACAGGTGTTTGGTTGAAATTGGACCACAATGCCCCCAGAAGGCACCTCAGTATGCTCAGTTGTCCCAGAAACATCCAGTCTCACACCTGCTCTCTACATTAATGATCAGATCCACCACCCTGACACAAAATGTGACTCTCATCCAAGTGCACCATTTTTATTCTCTCTTTTGATAAATGAAGTGTAAATTGGTGTTGTACGACCAGACCTTCCAATAAAAACAAATGCACAGGTACATTCTTCTGTTACTGAATATTATTACCTTAATACATGAAGCATTTACAGTATCACGTCATATTGTGTAAAAAAAGGATATTTAGATATTTAGATATAGAAAAAGTCAAACGCACACAGGCACGCGTGGTCCCCCGGCGTGGCTCCTGTGAAGCTGCTCTGTTACCTGTCGGGACTGACACTAGTAGAGAGGGCCATAGCAGGGACGCTCGAGCGTCACTAAGTCATTTTGATTTAAACCCCATCCCGCAGTTCAACCCCACGCCGCTCGCTGCTCACTCATGTGAACAAACATCACCCCTGTCACGAAGACGAGTGACCTTTTAGAGTCGGGGTGACATTTTCTTAACGTTATTGTCTACCAATGTTCTGCATGGCTGATTGCATGATTAACAGATTAATAGCACCCGTAAAGCACAATACTGTACTAGAGCATTTTAGCTTTTAGATTTCTGAGAAACTGGTATTATCAAGCGTGTGAAGGCAATTTTTTTCCTCAAATTAAATCTCTGCAAAGATGCCTAAAATGACTCGGCTGTTACGTGAAAAGAAATTATTCATAGAAAATGACTGACAGTAATAATTGTCACACATTACGGTAATTTGTCCAGGGCAGTAAATGACTTGGGTTGTTGGTGGACACAATAGTAATACCTAAAACCAGGATCATCTCCACTGCATGAAATATCGAATGATCTCATTTTGAAAATAGAGGATACACAACCATGCACACTCACATTCACACCTACGAACAATTTACAGTGACCAATCAACCTAACATGCACGTCTTTGGACGGTGGGAGGAAACCCACGCAGACACGGGGAGAACATGCAAACTCCACACAGAAAGGCACCCGGCCGACCGGGACTCGAACCCAGGTCCTTCTAGCTGTGAGGCGACAGTGCTAACCACCATACCACCGTGACGCACCTAACCTTATACAGTTGATATTGGACTGATTTTGGAAAATTGGGTGCGTCTTACATGCCGGTGCATCTTATATGGCGAAAAATACGGTATGTCTTATGTAAAGTATGTGTTCACAGCAGCGCTTTAAAAACTAAAGTAAATTATTCATGTTCACAAACTTACTGCTGCCGCCTGTGTTAGTTAATCCTTCATATTGAATCATCAAAATTTAATATACATGCACATTTTCTCTACCTTGTATACAATGTATACAATTTCAACCCTGTTTTTTTTTACTGTCTGTTATTACACCCGGGTATGACAGTCACCAAAGAACTGTCAGATGTTGAAAGAAGTAGTACTCCTGAAAAGGGGACACAAGCACATTTGTTGACACTTTTACTTTTATTTGTTGACACTTTTACTGTTAGAACAACAAAATTATTTAAAGAAGTCTGTTGAAATTTGAGGTTTCAAAGGGTTAAATAAGCTCAAATTGTATAACTGTTTTTTCTGGTGGTGCTTCCGGCAGAGAGTTAGCCAGGATTACTTCTCCGACCAGTTTCTGAAGAAAGACTGTCCTGTTAGTCATTTCATTTTTATGTCTACTGGTAAAGTCCACAATCTTTAACCTTTTCCTGAGGGGTTCTTCTGTAGAACAGTTCAGTACTTAGCTTCTGAGCTTCTCACTGACACAGAAGCTGCTCTTCCAACTGACTGTAAACAAAACACACTAGTCGCAGTGAGTTTCTGGTTGAATTTCCTGCTCTGAGCTGTAACCTCGATCTCTGCACAAAATGTTGCGCCCCAAGACTCTCCTATACTTTGTATTGGAGGTGGTTCCAGCAGTTTATTTATAGGATCACTATCTTCTTCTTCCTCTTCCTTGTCATGCTTCACTTTGCGTTGTAGTATTTCCCTTCGTTTTCCCTTTGCCTCATTTTTGCCTCCTCCTGAAGTGATTTTATGTTCAACTCTGTTTTCTCTGTTATGTGCACAATCCCTAGTAAAGTTTCCTTTGTTTGAACCGTCTCGTGCCCCGGTCTGCATTTGGGTTGACCATTTAGTACCATGTATCTGACAGGTCTATGACCATATCAATAAGTCACTTCAGTTCACTGTAGTTCACTGAGAGTATGTGGCTGAGCAGAGTAAAACTATAAAACTATTTCCATAGTCAATGTCACAAAATGTCAAATGTGAACTTTGTCTCCATGGGCTTCACAAACCACTCCACAACACACTCTGTCCTTAAAATCTCAGTTCACTAAAAGAAAAACTTGAAATTGTTTTACAAAAACGCCATAAGGCTGGGGGTATATTTATTTTCAGAAAAAATGTCATTTTAAAGAGCATAGCCATGAAGATTCCATTGTAGCTTCACAATATGATATACTATTGTGGACAACTACTAAAAAGCTGCATAGAGAAATAATAATGTTAGGCAGAAATAACTAACCATATTTGGAAAGAGCAGTAAAACTATATATCTTCAGATATAATGTTTCACATTTAATATTATGAATTAAATATATGGATATATTAAATGCACTGATGGATATATCTGCTGCACCTTTTTAGAAACACAAACACACACATTTAGGCTGTTAAAAACAACTAATTTGACTAATATTAAAAGTATATAAATGTAAAAAAAAAAAATGTTTTATCACATGCTATATACAAAAAGTCTTTCCTACAACCCTGGGGGCTAAGCCCCCCTAGTCTTACGATTCTAGTAACATCCCTGATGAGATGTTCAGATGGTAGTAATGAGGCGATGGAGATAACTAAGTACATTTTCAGACTCCTGCACCATTTATTTTTGGTTACGGTAAGCTTATACTGTAAATTTCTCTTGACAAAAATGAGAAGTTCTTCTTACTGTCATACTCTCAAAAATCACTTACCTCAACTGTTATCCATCTTTTTCCATGTTTTCCTTTTTTTCTTTTTCCCCCTTCTTATCTTTCCATCTATCCCCATAAATAATAATTGCTGCTCTGCGTCTGTCTCTTTTTATAATATTAGCATTATCTTTTCCCCCTCACATTACTCTCTTCCCCTAACCTCCTGCCCCTGCTTTTCTTTTCTTCTCTTGTGTCATTTTCCTCTCCTCTCATTTCCCTTTCTCTATCTCCACCTCTTTCTGCATCACTTTTTCTCTCTCTTCCTCCATTCAAGGTGATTAATTATTTCTGCCCTATGTGCTGTCCCTGCTACCTTCTTTAAAAATCATTATCCAATCTTTTATTAACACCGTGTGGGCTTATCTGTGCTAAGCCATTAATAGCTTGGTTTTTCTTTGCTGGAAAATTTAGGGCAATTGCTCTCTAGGCTACGCTTGAGAATCACTTAACTTGAATTTAAAAGTTGGAGAGTTAAATTTGTATTTCTTATAACCATCTAATCCCCAATGTTCTTGGAGAGAGGCTGTAAATGTACTTGGATATAGATTAAAGTACTGTTACTCAGGGGGACATAACAGGTGGTATTAGCCACAAAGGCCAACTTTGCTTTTTAAAGATAAATTGAGCAGACACATATCTCTATTAACAACTGACTGTACCTTTATCTACAGACAGTCATTTGTTAATACAAAGGCAACATCATTTATTTATGTCAAGTCAAGTCATACAGTTTTTCTAACCCTAACCCTTTCAAATAAAAATTTTTGTTATTTTTAAGAAATGGGATGTAGGTGGCCAGATTAGGTTACGATGTTAAACTTTGCCCTGCAACTGGACAAAGTCTGTCTTTTCTGTCCAAAACATTTTTATGTGTCCCTGTTGTAACAGCTATGGTTTTGTAATTTTCTATTAATTTAAATAAATTTGTAACTAAATACATTTACCAAAGCAATCAAATATAGTAAACATTTGTGAAATAAATGACCAGATTCTGTTAAATTTAACAAAATAAAGAATTCCAGAGACAACTCCAATCAATAGTGATGAGATTCAGTCAACTATTGCACACTTCATGGGATGGCAATAAGAGAAGAAGGACAAAACACAAATTGAGCAGAGTCTCTGTGGCATCATCAGGATATTCATATACATACACACTGACTGTACCTTTGTACACTTGTATGTAAATGAGGTTTGGAAGGACTGCTTTTATGCACAGGCCTACAATAGGTATGATATGAGTGATTTTGGTGGTGAACCTTTAAAATGTTCAGTTTAACTATTTTTCTCTAAAATGAAACCCTAACATCACAAAATGAATGACTATATTTTATTTTGGCCATGGGATAAAAATATTTGTGGTTACAATTAAAGTCTATGGGACATTTTTGTCCCCAGTGATACAAGAGGGTAGTACATTTTAAATCTGATTCTACATAAAAACTGTTCATGCAAAAGAGTCAATATTTTGGGTGTTTGTTAACAAAATGATGTGTAAATGATTGAGTGTTTGGTATTTATGTGTAGGGCTGGAAGAGTTAATGCAAAAAATTAGAAAACAATATTACTCTTTTACATTTTTATAGCAGTTTTTAGGGGGACATTGATACAAGATTAATTTAAATAAATTTGATACAGGACAGTGATACAAGAGGGTAGTAAATGAAAGTGATGCCTGAGGGTTAAACTGCTCCCCCTCAGGTTTAAGTCAGGTGCTCTACTCACTATAATTCTACCTCATAGAAACACAGAAGACAAAGAGCTGCTGTGCTAAAGTCTGGCCAGATCTCACACTAATCCCTGATGTTGGCGAATAATCCCACTGACTTGGATTGAGCATGTGGTTTTGTGCTGAATGACTACGATAATATTTTGCTAAATCTACAGTAAATACTTCCTGTTAACATGACTGTAAAAATTCTCATTCATACAGTTGGAGTTATCAGAGGGTTTAGTCATGGCAACTCGTTCTGCATCCACGGAACCTTTTCAATCTGAGGTAAGTTGGTAAGTGGTCACAAATTTATCCTCCAAGTTAGTTAGCATTAAATGGGCTCATTAACTAAACACTCTGGCTACTATGTCCTCAATTATTCCATGTAGTGTCTAACACGTGCTCTGTGGTGTATAATCTGAACACAGTAGCTTTCGAGGTCACAGTTAAATGTTGTTGACATTTTGGATTTGTGTAAAGTGAGTGGATGTTTCAAGAAATGTGTTTTAGCAGGTGGAAAAAAAAATAGCATAGTACAATAATCTAACGCTTTGAACTGAGAGCCAGGGCAGACAGAACAAAATACAGGATCACAAGGAACCTGTGAAAGCATTTCGCCATTACAACATTAATGATGAAAATTTAAATGATCACAAACGTCAGCAGGATTCTGTGTGAATGATCACACGATGACAGTCCATCTAATAGTTGTTTAGAGAAACAATTCAGAAACTTTCTGTATCTGACAATGTTCTGTGAAGCTCACTGAAAACGTCTGCTTAATAAAACACGTTAAGGTTCAACAGAACTGTGATTCAAACATGTACAACATGTATTGTTGTGCACTGCTGTTCCTTTTCTGCATTCTTCTGTTGCACTGTTACAGCTGGTCATTCTGCTTCAGATGGAGTCGAGGCACTAAAACCAATATATTACAGATAGGCCCATTGCTTTCTTGTTATGGTTGAGAATGATTTAACTTACTGTAGACTTCCTGGAACAACAGTTAGTCCATTTAGAAGTGCCTGAGGCTGTTGAACAGATGGTTCACTGTAGCTGAACAGAGCATTCTCATAAAAAGTCATTTTCTCAACATTTGGACCTCAACGATGGATGATGCTATCATGATGCAGCCTACTTAACTTAAATGTAAACCTTACTCATTTTCACTACAGAGCTTTGTGTATTTGACGATGAAGATGTACACACAGAAATTCTGTGTTCAGTCTGTAATAGCCCTGTTCAACATGTAGGTGCACTGACTCGGGGGCAGCACAGCCATTGATCACGTGATATAAACCAATAAGCCCCGTCTAGCGTGAACAGAGCTCGTGATAACACAGAACCGTTTGCAAATCTTCACTGAGAATGAAAAAAGATGAGTCAATAGAAATAAAAAGGAATTTGGTGTGTGTAAATCACTCTGACATTTCCAACTGCTGCAGACTGTTGGAGAAAAAGATGATTTAACAGAAGCACCTCAAGCACACTCACTGCCCGATTCTCCCTTATCTCTGTGTGAGTGTACGTCCTAAGTGACCTCTGCGCGGGAGTTCCTCCAGTGTCCACAGCATAATTAGATGGAGCGGAGACCATCTGCAATACATCCATCACTGACACACTCACACGCACACATACATCTGTGCACCTGCAATGAAGATGGAGGGAGGGAGGGAGGGACAGAGAGAGAGAGGGGCCACAGTCCACCTCTAATCAAGTTAACTCAGACATATCCAGGTTAAAGGAAATTAATATTTGCCGTATGTCCCTCTCGCAGATTCAAACTCAGCAGCTCTCACCTGCCTGCAGTGGCATGCCTGGAGACTTTTCTCAAATGTCAAGACAATCAATCAATCTTTAACAAATACACTGCATTAACCTCATGAAAGTAGATGTTTTTTCATAGTTCAGTGAGCAGGGCAAGACACAAACACTGCCAGGGGCCAGAGTCAGAAAATCATTTCCCTCAGGATCCTAATAGAAAAATGTATGTATGTATGCACATTTAGTAGCTACCCCCCCCCCCCCCATTAAATAAGATATGCTTCCTGAACAGAAAAAGTTTGGACTGGTTTTTACAAACTATGAGCATGTTGCGCCTGCTAGCAATTACCAGTGGTTCAGCAGGTAAAGCCAGCTAGTGTAAAGCTTCCAACACTTTTGAACCTCGGATTGTGTGTTTATCGCAGGGAAGCTATGAAAAACGTCACTGAAAGGCAGAAAAAAAAGACATGTTGTAAGAGACCCAACCATGCGAGACAGACATGTCTCCAAAGCGCAAGAGTGAGAGACACCGCTGAAGTGACTAACCTGCAGATCTTGTGCTAAGAAGTTACTTCACATCCTTCACCGACTTCCACATGATTTTCAGCCGACAGGATGAAAATCATGTGGAAGTCATGTGTACACCCGACTGCAGCTGGACACACACTCTGCCTGTTAAATCACACAGGCCCTCACAGTGACTGTAAGGCGAGCAGACACTTTTTGTAGGCTCAAGGCACAGTTAAGGCCAGGATAGTGACAGGTGTCTAATGAAAGGACGAGAGGATAAATGAGAGAAAGGGGACAGTAACTAGGAAGTGGAGAAACTGTAGCAAAAAAAAAAAACAACATGAATGAATGAAAGAAAAAAGAAAGAAACTGACAGGTGCCAAGTAGTCAGAGAATCACAGCTGATCTACATGGCATGACACATTTCCATCCTAACATGTCTACATTCAGTGTGTGTGTGTCACTTCACATCGCCATCTCTGTGAACGGCCGCGACAGCCACAAAGAAGACAGTTTGTATTACTCGACCTCACATGGAGGCTGAAAGCAAACCTTCCCGTCTCCACGGAGACTACTTTTCAGGAAGCAGGAAACGGAAAGGTCGACTTCCCCACGTGTGACTGTGCACCTGGTAGAGTTTACAACATATTACGAATAGAACCTCGTTCATCACACATCATGTCCGCCATTGTTGGTTCTCATACAGGTCAATGTAGGTCAACCAACAAGAGATAATAAACATTTACAGATAATAACATCATTGATCTCAATAAATGCGCAAGTATTTATCTAATAAAATACCCCCAAAATTTTGGGCCGTGTTTGTCTTTTTATGTGATAGTGTTAGTAGGAAGGCAGAGAGGGAACCTTGGAGTAGAGAGAGGGTAAAAGGTGTAGTTACCTGGAGAGCACTGTAACCACTCAGCTACCAGAATTTAACTCAAGCAGTTAAAGCAGATCACATGTTGCTTAAGGTGTAGGTTGTTTAACCACTTTATGTACTGTCTGGTATCCACATTAAATCATAATCAAGCAATGACCGAGAGCAGAATGATCAAGTAATACAATCACCTCAAAATGTATTAACTCTGTAACAGTAGTATTAAAAAAAGTATTAAAAGAAGAGAAATGACCAGATTTTCTTAGATTTTACTGGACATTCAAATGGAGATGCACTCAACCAGAAGCACAAATCAGTTTGTTAGATGAAGAGTATGCTTGCTAACAAGTTCTCCAGCTGTGCTGTCCATCACTAACAATGTAATACAGTCATGATGTCATATGCAGTGTACTATTGATGGAAGCTTTTACAGCAGTTGTCCTATAAATTATATCTCATAAAATACTTGTTTTCGATTGGCTGGTAGAACATCGTGAACAATCTGTTGTGTGTCAGTGTGTGAGGAATTTAACACTTGATGTGTCAGACCCCCTTTGTCTACTTTTATCTCAGATAAGCAGTATCAGCACAATAAAGAGTTTCTCCGAGCGAAGCAGACTGTAATTTCTGCTTTGATGACTATTCTATATGGTTTCATTATGAAGATTTTTATTACAGTTATTTTAATGAATCTGCAGCTCAGTGCAGTTCGAAGTGTGTCCCCCAGTAGCCCACATTAGAGTATTTTCCAGTATTTTATGTTCTAATCACCCTGGGGGATCATTGCAGCCTGTTTCCAAACCACTGAACTGACTCGTTTTCACAGCAAGCAAAAAATACTGGGACAGAGGAAGGAAACAAAGAAACATGACTGGTTTTTTTAATACCTAGGACATCTGGGAAAGATTGTTTGTACAGTAAATGTAGGAAAAGAAAAAGTGACTTGAATTAATAAATTTACATTTACCAGCGCTAAATCACTGGCTTGTAGATTTATTGTGCTGGGATAAAGATCAATTTTACTTTAAACTCACTTTCAACAGTGTTTTCTTATTTGGGATTAGTCGTTTGTATCATTTTCATATTAACACACTTTTTTTCTGACACCTCTCAAAAAATGGATTAATCAATATAAGAACATAGGTGAACTTTTTCATTGAGAACAAAGTTATAAAAAAAACACCCAGTGTCCTCAGACCAGTTAAATAATAATAATATTTTTTTTCCCTAAATTAATGATTCTGGTTTATTGTTTCAAAAACAAATAAACCAATTCATCATTCAGACAGGCTGAACATTCACCCATTACTTACTATATTGTAAGTATTGGGTGTATTGTATTGTATTCTATATAGGTGAGAGAAGGGACAGAACCAGGAACACACCCCTCCCCCATGTTAACTGAAATGTCTTTGCATGGTGATGCCCACAGAAAGGCCCCGGCTGCACCAGCATGTGTGTATTAATCTTGAAGAGAGTTAGAAACAGTAAATGTGAAGCCACGCTCTGCATTCAGTTTTTCAGTTAGACGTTGAAGACGCGACTTACTTAAGTTCATTTGGTATCACCACTTCAGCAGTTCTTTCATCACTTCTTAAAACCTGCGCATTCCTCGCCCCATTGGACGTCCCAAATAGCAGAAGTTACTGTTAATTCAAAGTGAACACAAACCACATTTCAACTTAAACTCTGCAGGAAACCTCTGAGCTTCTGTGTACTGACATCAATTAAGAGCACAATGGCTCCACTAATGACTTCAGGAATACTTGATTGTTTTGCCCTGTGTGATCCTATACTGCAAAATGAAAGATTAATTCAGTTTCTACAACTTTTTTAATCATTCCTTTCATGCTGTATGCCTATATACCTGGGGTTTCATATATTGAGTTTATTAAACACAAACATCGTAAAATAGAAGTACCTATTTCCTGTCAGAACAAATCTTATTGAGATTTGTGTTAAAACTGCAGGGAAAGAAAAACTGCATTTATAATTGATGAAGTAGTAAAAGGAACACAAAGAACCATACAGAGGTTAAAATAAGCTCTGCTGCAGGATTTAACATCCAACGAACAAGCGGAAGCTGTGGCACTAAAAACAGAGATCAGAGACCAGACACTGAGGATGGTGGACTGCAACATAACATACAACAGTAGGAGCGTACAGCAGTGTGTGTGGTTTAGTTCAGACATGGACAGTGGAATTCATGGCTTTTACTTAAATGCTAGCTCTGCCAGGACAGGCATATGCTGTACTGTTGTTTTGACCATTTTATTTGAGTTTGCATAAAAGAAAGGCCAAGTACAAGGTGCAGGTTACACTGCTAAAACTTTGGATTCCAGTTTCACTTTGTAAAGTGTTTCATCTTTCACTAGAATCAAATTATTTGTTGTTATAACACTACTTTCACTTTTGTACTGTAAGATTTTATGGAGTATTTATCTAGGCTCTTTATTCAGCTCTGTACATGATTAATTTAATGACTGTGGACATGTGTGTCTGTGTGTGTGCAAGTGTGTGTACGATTGGGAAATGCTGCGATTTTTACCTCTTTTTTAATGAATGTGTATTATCCAAGATGCATGGCAGATTTTGTTGTTGAGAGATAAGCGTGTAATCTTGCCGGGACCAGGTGACGTGTCCCCAACAATACATATAAACACTGGAACTGTAGACTCAACAATTATCATGGCCAGTGAAATGCTAAATGATTGTTCGACCGGATCCAAAGCCTACAGATTGTTCACGATAGAAGTCAAACAGCTTATCTTGGGTCCTCAGAACCACCGAACACAGACTACATGAATTGTTACTTATGCTGCGGGTCTTGCCTTTCTCTGCACCGCTGTCCTTTGATCTCTTCACTCTGCGTGTGTCTGAATGGAGACCTCCAAAAGAAGTGCAACCGCCATGACGAGGTGACGGGACGCCTGATGAGCGTATAACTTGAACCTTGTAGCCTTTCCGACCAATTAGTGTCACATCATTTGTGAAAGCGAAGGTGTCCCTGCGCTCAGCTCACACACACACAAACCCGTAGTTTCAGTCATGACCCTCGTCCCCATCTGTTGCATGGCCCCTGTCAACTAAATGTCACCTGATGACATCATAAGCTTGTCAACCTTTACCCTCATCACAGACACACACACACTCTGCTCATACAACACACAGCATGTGAAAACTCCATATTGTCCTTTTCATTTTCTCTTTTTCCATCTTCCTCTTTCTCCTCCCTGACCCTCTCCTTAAACCACAGACCGGACTTTTCTTCCTCATGTTTCCTCTACAAATCATTGTTCCTCTGTTTCTTCTACTTTTTCAAACCCTTCTCTTGTTCTTCTTCATCTCCCACTTCTGTTGCTGTATCTTCAATATCCTCCACAGGAAGGCTTTGGGATTATAATGTAACTCTGTTGCTTTTAAAATGTTTTCCACCCGTTCTGCAAACAGTTCAACTAGAAAAGACATGATTTATTAATAAGGTTTGGTGCTCTGCAGATGTCATGACTGTTTGTAGTTGCCTGTCCTAGCAGGGATTCCTGGGCCTTTTAATTTTTATAATTAGGGGAACAGTTAAGCCATTTTAGCCAATCAGATCTCGGCCAGGCAATACACCTTATTTTCAGAGGTTTGAGTTCATTTAGAAACGTTCTTGTTTTTGTAAAGAATATCTAGATTGACCCCAGCTAAAGGTAAGAAACCCTCGGAGACTACAGCATATTTAATGTTTGATATCTCCAAACAAGGATAAAGAGACTCTTTTGATCAACAAACAGAGCAGAGCATGTATGATGGTGCTTGTTCACAGCTGGGTGACATGTTTAAAGTCTCCCCGCTTGTTCCCAGGTTTTGCAAAACTAGCGGTGTATCAGCCAAAGACTCCCAGGTGATTTTTATAAAGAGACTAATACTGGAGCTGGCTCATTAAAATTGATTAGAGGGCTGATTTACACACACTGTGACAGTTCCCTGGGTGACCATAAGCGCAGTTTCCGGACAGTTCTTTATAACCAGCTTGTTTAAATACAAAATTAAGTTTCTTACTTTCTACTTAGTCTGTTATGAAAATTAAGTTTTGGATAAAAGGTTTCTGGGTAAAATGAAGAATTGTTTGAGTTATAGTTCACAGTTGTTTTACATCTGTGGTTCAAGATAACGCAAAGCAGGTCTCATTTAGGAGGAATAAAAATATCAAATTACCCTTGTTGGTCCAGTCGAATTATATTCAGGTCTATTTTGTCCTTGTTGTGCTTGGTCCTCACTGAGTGAGGTCGGTCTTTTAAAAAATGTATTTATTCACGTCAGGTAGGCTTTCCACAGGCCATCTTAGGTCAGGTACAAATTTTTGACCCATTAAGACCTCTCATGTAGAATGGTGGGAGAAAGATGGCAGTAAACAATCCCAGCGTCAGCGTGGAGCTAAGACATAGCGAGTCTGTTAATGTATACATTTCCAAATGAGTTTGATATGGCAGTATGTATTTTACATCATTACAAAATGTACCTTGATGTTCAGTAGAAAATCAGGCGGTTTATTCCGTTGCCACAGTAACAACTCTCCATTCAGTGTTGTGGTCTTTCAGATAATCAGTTAAGAAATTAGACTATTGATAAAAATGCAGTCCTCACAAATCTAACACTATTTTGCCGACATGTACATAAAACTGATTCTATAAATGAATGAAAACCACACTACATTACACTACTAGGGGCCTGGTAGCTCAATGGGTTAAGACTGTGTCAGACTAGGATGCACAAGGTCGCAGGTTTGAAACCCCGTCTGACCCCGAGGGAGTCAGACGGGGGTAGCCGGTAAGCGACCTGGTAGCTTAATGGGTTAAGCAGCTGACTGGGGTGTAGAAGGTCGTAGGTTCGAATCCCGTCTGAGTCCTAGTTCATCCCTTACCATTGAGCCAGCTCACAAAAAAATCTAGCAGGACAAGTGACAGGTTGTACGCACTTACCCTTGAAGTGTCTTAAGAGGATGGTGCTAAGACCCATTAGCCACACAATCCAGGTCCACACAGGGTGGGGGGTGTTGTCCTCCACCTGTAACTGGCCACTGGACCGTTTAACAGAAGCAACACAGGTGGTGGTTCTGTGGAGAAGATACATGGGGATTTCATAAATAACTTTGATGTAGTGTGGGCTAACAGCTCTAGGTTCCTGGACTCACACACCTCCAGCAACCTCACGTGATCCTCAACCACACTAGAAAGTGTGTCTCTATCTCATTAGGAAGCTGAAACTCAAGCCTGCAAGCTGAAACTGAAACTTTTGAACTGAAAACTGAAAACCAGCTGAAACTCAAGCCTGCAAGCCTACAGACGACAAGGAAATTACTGACCTCCATCAAGTAGAGAGTAATGAGGATGGTGCCAATTTCAGAAGAATAAACGAAAACCCAGACCTGATGATGGTACTAGAGTGTTAGTGAGTTACTCTTACTATATGTTTTTGTATGTAAACATTTTAAAGAGACAGGAGGAAAATTTATGTTTTCAATTACAATTACAAATTCTTGAACAAAACTTAAGATGAAACAGGTTAATCAATAGATAATCAGTTCCCAGTGAGGGAGTGAAGAAGGTTCATGCTACACTGTAGTCAGACTAAATTTTCACAAAAAAGACACAAGAGGTTGAGATGCACAGGCCAGATACACGGCAACACACAATGAGTTTAATGTACATTAACGTTTCTTATTCCCTGAGTTACTTTGTCACTTTGCTAAACACCGAACTGTGTGCATGATAGAGAGATATAATTTGTTTGGAGAAAAGGAAAAAGCAAAAAGGGAAGAATGGGGGGCAGGAGAAATACATTTGGAGGCAAAATAAAACTTGAAAGACATGGAAAGAGACAGAAAGTGAATTGGAGGACAAGTCATCACCAGGTGAAGGAGGTTCCTTTCAGAAGAGGAACAGTCAACATGGAAATTAAACACTTTAAGGTAAGCACTACTGTGTCCTGATACATCGCCAACATGAGAGGACAGGATTTCATCAGTGTGGAACACCGTGGCTGTACTGGTGAGCGTGCATTAAATGGGTTCAGTGTTGTCTGACAGACATTTCAAAACGTCTGGACTATCTCTGCATGCAGGTTATAATAGGTGGTATCCCTCAGAGCAGTGTCTACGGGCCAGTCTTTTTCTTCTGGAATATTAATGATCTCATGTTCATGCTGCTGTGATAAGATCCCACAGAGATGAAGCTTCTGCAGAAAATACACTGAGTGTTAGGGTGGACAAGTCTCTGATAACCTTTCTTTTCATGTGGGACAGTGGAAATTCAAGTAAAGTCCAATTTCAGGATTTCAGTGGAGGCAGGCATATGTATATTAGAATGCAAACATCCATGCAAAGACAAAATATTTAGCCAGAAAAGTGGTACTCTTTACTAGGGCGAGGCCACTTTGACTAAGCTGACACCTTTGGGTATAGTAGTTTATCTCGACTCATCAAAAAACGCAGCATAGTGCCCAAAACTAGTTGATTAGGGTACAAATAACCCTAATCAACTAGTTTTGGGCACTATGTAGCGTTTTTTGATTTTTTTGACTGTCCCCAAGCTCATTTAGCCCCAGCACACTTTCTCAAATTTCTCACAGTGGAGATATGAACGTAAACTAGGTATCACTTTTTAAAACGATGCAGAATACAGCACCTGTATTTACCTGTTTTAGCTTGATTAGTGGTCAGCACAATTATTCAACAGACAGATTTAGAATTAGGAGCTCCATGGGTAAAAAAATAATTTTAAGAATTTTGTACACCATTGATCTGGAACAATGGCCTAATACATTTAGAACAAGAGGAGAGGGTTTAAAGCTTTGCTGAAGTAGTAGCCGTTGAACAGTCGGGTATAAACTCAGATTTAATTGGGATTTTATGCATAGCACAGTCTTGGGATCAGGGTAGAGTTCTGTGCAGCAGCTTTCTGTCAATTTGGTCATGAAAGTGTTTTCTTTTCTTCAAAGAAGAAAGCAATGTCCTTGTAGAGTGAGTGCAGTATTCACCAAGAGCCAATAAATGGCACTGCCAGCAAGGCACCGAGGCCACAGGATGTTAAATCAGCTTGAAAGGACCTCACCAATTTGGTGAATAGATTTTCTGCCCTCTCAAAATGGTAGCCCAGTGCAGAGGCAGAGGTAATGATACAGGAATGAGAGCCAAATATAAGTTGGCAATAAACTGGAGAGAGATTTTGGCAACAGGAGGAGGGACGTCCAGCAGCCAGAACCTCAGTGAAGAAGAAAATAGAGCTGCATCTACTGTCCCAGCACAGAACATGGAGTGTCTGGGAGGGATGGAGGTTGCAATTTAAAATGCACTCTGTAAAGTCATTTAAATGTTGATATGTCTACTACCTCAGAAACTAAAAAATCAACACTCCCTCTTTATGAATGAGGTGCACAGTCAGTAACTTTTCAGGCTGACAAGAACACCCTGTGAGGCTTTGCTTTGTCTGCTTCTAGAAGCATGACGGATTCACCCGAGGATCAGCACATTCCAAGAGGAAACATCAGCCATATGTGGGTCCAGTGAAAATTGCCAGTGTCATGTTTCCTCCAGCCCTCATGTGTCCTTTGTTCCTTCCTCACCTTAATCACTCCCTCATTATTTCCAGGTGTGCCTCATTAT
>JAUMHF010000002.1:3202545-3224730 GCA_032359275.1 Microctenopoma steveboyesi | reverse complement strand
TATAAAAGACAGATCGGACGATGGGTTTTATTTCATCTCTCACCCTAATTAATTACGTTTAGTTTTTTCCACAACAAGACTTAGAGAAGATGGAAGTGAAGGCTTAACCACACGCAGCTGATTCATCCAGGTTACCTGGAAGATGGGTCATGGCAACAGGACTTTCTTGTTAGGTCTCAGTAGTCATCCAATTAGCTTCCAAGTAGCTGCTGGGGGAGAGATTTTCCATATGTGCAATTGGAAAATTCCTGAAGAGAGGTATAGGCCTTAGACACAAGCAGTCTCCAATTTATCAGGCAGCCTTTCATTAATCCCCAGAAGCATCGGGACCACTTTACATATGCACCAGGAAGACTACAGTTAACAGCCTGCTTTAATGGGGCTGGGGGGGGCTATAAGAGATGTGAATATTACATCTACTCAACCCTCCCTTCTTTTGTCCACCTAATGAGGCTGTTCAGGACACGTGTGAAGTAACACCAACCGGCAGGATAGATTTGTGAGCTCCAACCTGCTCTACTCACACTGATCCGGGAAAACACCTCAAACAAACCAGAAAGAGATCCTGCTGTTGACGGCAGCATTTTCAGTTGACAAGTAATGTTAGCCTGCATGAAACTGTAACCCTGCCATTTTTTTCTAATATTGCACAAGGGTGTAGTCAGTTTTGCTGTATACTGCAGTTAATAAAAACCTGCACCTCCTCTCCGTGTTCTGCTCTCAGATACTTAGGTTTAATTTGCTCACAGTGGCATACCATTACAAGTTTCTTGTAGCTCTGTCACTGACTCAGGTGGCCTGCAACTACATATGTTTTCAAAGGTTATTAAACCCAGACAGGAGCAGGCTTTCACCAGATAAATTGGAAGGTTTGTGTTGATGACCACTGGTTCAGTGCGACTGTACAGTGAGAATGCTGAGAAGGCTTCTCTGAGGGAAAACCTAAAAAATGATTTCTCTTTCTAAAAGCCACACTTTAAATTACTCACATTTTAGCTGTATATTCCTTCACTTTAGAAGAAAGACAGACAGAATAACGTGAGTGAAAAAAAAGAAAAGTGCAACTGGAGTGAACAATAATAAAATTTGCTGTGGCCCATCATGACTGTCCAGCAGCAGAGGAGACAGGCGTAATGGAGTTGAAATGCCAAGCAAATGTCATAAATGAAATATCACAGACAGTTGAATTGGAGTTAATTATGAAAACAAACCAGCATGTGATCAAAGATGCCCCGTAATCTATTAGAGCGAGCGAGGGGGAGGTATTGGTCCCCAGAGCGAGGCGAGAGACCAGCAGTTTATTAATATGAATGAGAATCGTTCTCCGTCTGTTTTTCTAATTCCGACTTTAACGCACACATAAATAGACTCTCATCTGTTCCCCTCAATGATTCTTTTCCTCCCTCTTCCTCTCCATGTGTTTTCCCACAGGGAGCGTCTAAACAGCTGTACAACGGTTTATTAAACAGCAGTGAAGACATTCATTTGCTCAAAGAGGCACAATGAGAAAGAGGAAGAGGAGGGGCGACAGAGCGGGATGTCCATGAGTATGTCATTAATCAACTCATCATCAGATTCTTCATCTCTTTACTTCATCTGTTTGTTCCTACCTGCAGAGAGATTTCTCTTCAACATCTGTGATTTCCTACAGTGAACATCATCACTGAGACTCTAAAGTCTTTACATCATTTACATCAGTTTAAATTAAACAACATTTTGTATGTAATGAATTTAAAAAGAGGAATACAATCAATGTGAGGCAAACAACAAATAAATGTTTGTTATTACAGATCATGAGATGACAAAGCATGCAAGTAATAGAGTATTAACGTTAATGACACAATTAGGCCAGAGAAAATGCAAAAGCAGGTTTTAATATGTTGAATACAAATACTGCAGTAGCTAGAAAGTTGATGAGAGCAATGCTGCAGGTGGAAGCTGTAAAGTCACGTAAAAATATGCACTATATTCGTTTGATGAGTCATATTAATGATATTTATTTTATTTTAAAACAAAGTGAATTCTCTAGTAATCATTAAAGTGGCACAAGTGTGTATACACGCACAGACACACACACACACAGAGCACAGCTGAGAGACACAAATCACCTCCCTGGCCCTTCACAGCAGGAGACAGCTCTTTGACAGAAGAACAGAAATTGTCACACAACATAGCTCTGACATACACAGATACACTGTCCTCATATGAGACTCCTGGCTGACAAGTGACAAGCTGTCAGTGTGCGTGTGCGTGTGCGTGTGCGTGTCAGTCTGAGAGAAGGTCGTCTTAATTAGCAAGCTATCCTGATGACAACAGACGAGGGTCAAACTGTGCCTGGCTGCTCTGGGTGTGTGTGTGTGTGTGGGTGTAAACTTATCGTTTGACTTATCTTCTTCATGACACATAAGAACTGAAAACACTTTCTAATCAGTTCTGAGGCACGCAAGCCCTCACCACACACATACACACACACACATGCATGTTGCGACACAGAATACAACAGCCCTCCTCTTCATACTGACACAGACAAAACACGGAGCAGCAGCATTTAAAATCAACAGAAACCACCTTGGTGTATTATTAGTCTTTAAATGCAGTTTTTTCTTTTACTTTTCGAAACCTACTGAATAAATGATAACGACGAATGAAATGAATGAAAAAAAGATATGAACCGCCTTTAAAATTAAACCTCCAAAAATTTTAGATGTGTTAAAAGTCACAGCAGCAGAGTGCAGAATGATTTTTTAAGCATGAACATATTCTTTAACTATGTGAAATCTTTTTTATCTCGCAAACAGCTTTTTGCTTTGCACCAAGCAAATGGATGGAAACAAATGTCTGAGGCTGGACAGTCAAGTGGAAACGCTGTTCATGCACTCTGGCTGTCTCTCCTGCCAAAAACTGCTCGGGTGTGTCTTTGAGCACTAGTTCTGATAGCCCTTCTGCTCCCATTATTTAACTACTTAACACCATAAAGACATAGAGGATAAAAAAAGTGAGGGGGGCCGTGAGGTTGCAGTAATGGGCTTGTAATGGACAATAAAACAGCAGTAAAATCGACACTGCTGGGGCCTCGCCGGCCAAATAACACACGTACACACAAAACCCGTAGATCATGGGTGATGATGATCATGGTGATGCAGAAAGTGTTGCAAATCTGCAGCTGGACAATTGTCAAAGTGTCAAAAGATAATGTAAGGCAACATTAATGTGAGAGGATATGGCAGCAGTTATGGCGGTGTATAACAATAACAGGTTGCTATCCTAGTTTAGCATAAATACAAACAGATTTTAGGTTAAATCAAAGAAGCATGACCTATTCTGGTATTTTAATTACTGACTTTGGGATGATAATAATATGTATGCAATATATGACTAAGATAAAAGTGAACTGAGGTGAGTAACGTATAGAAAACGTGGCTTAAGGGCACTGTAGTTTAATATTAACAGTACATGCTGTTTGCAGTTATTTGCTAAATATCCTAAATATGTGATGTGAAAAGCAGTAGTTGTATCAGTGGAAGAGGGGTCTGGGATTGGTAAAAAATAAACAGTTTGCTTCCCTGACAGTACATTAGTTATACAGTGGTGACTTAATTTAAACACATTGTTTTTTGGATGAACTTAAATTTGTAGACATGGTGTATGAGTTAGCTGCTGTGTTAGTGTGTCGCCTAACACATAAGAATGTACTATTAGTTTTATTATAAATCAAATTAATATTGTGCATAGTAGCACATTTGGTGTATGGTTTCAACACAATGTGTGCCAGCATACACAACACATGTTGTTTTACCATATGTTTACACATCTTTGTGTTAACCTTTTTGACAACACTATGTGTGTTAATATGACTAACACGGTACTTAACACAAACAGCGTTGTCCCTATATTCACCCACAGATGTGTTAAAATTTAACACAGTTTGTGACAATCTTATCACACCTCAGTGTATCTTGATGATTCAGGAGTCAGTTGCACCGTTTTTAGGTTTTTGACACTAATGTGATCATTGCTATTCTGCTGCAGTGAAAAAAATGTACAACACGCAGTTCCCTGAAGCAGTGGTCCACACACCGAAGAAGTTTACCTAGTCTAGTCTAAGCTGAAAACTGAACTGTCACTCATTTGCAACAACGAGTTCAGGAACTGTGGCTCCGTTCCAACTCTTCATTCAGAACAACCTCCAGTTTTCAGTGACTTTAGCACCGCTGAGGATTTAAATTAGCACTCCAATGACAACAGCTAAAGCTGAGAGGTGCTTTTAAACTCTGAAACAAGTCAAAACCTTCTTCAGGAATGCAATATATGCATTGGCCATGTTCTCTATTGATCTATCTATTAATACACTAGTCATACTTAGACTGGTACTAAAAGTGCTTTACACAGCTTCTCATTCACCCATCCACACATTCAGGGGCAATTCAGAGTTCAGTGTCTTGCCCACCAGCCTGAACCGTTGATCCAAGGCAGGATGGATCCATGCTTTCATGTTGTTGACGCCAAAATCTGACCCTACTGTCCAAATGTCTCTCTTCAGACCAGGCAACGTTTTTCCTTCTTCTATTTTCTAATTGCATACAATTTCTAATTGAATGCAGGGCCGTTTCTGGGTCTGTAGGTGCCCTATGCAAGATCATTTTAGGGGCCCTGTTTTTAATATATTATAACAAATTTAAACCCTTCAATTATCTGTTGCAATGCATTATAATAGGGTCTCAAACCTGAAATGAAAAAAACATGATTCAAGATTCTAACAAGATCCACTGTTTCTACTTTTTTGTTTTATGAGATTTGGTTTATTACATAATGAACATAATTATGTAAAGAGCAGAAGTGCCCAATCTTTAGTAAAAACTGATAAATTAGATGATGTGAAGAAACCTGTAGGAAATATTGGCAGCAAAGGTGACTTACAAATGCAAATACAAGTTTTTATAATTGGGACAATTTGATTTTTAAAATGTGAATGAAGTCACTCAGAAATATTTGAATTAAAAAAAAATGTCAACTTCATTTTAACAGCCTGGTCGCAAACCCAGTTCTTTCACATGCTATAACTCACAAGCTAAGCTAACAAAGACATACAGGACAGATGAGGATGTCTGGTTAAGAGCAAACCAAAGTTAATACTCTGAAGCAACTGTTTCTGTGATACATAAAACATTTTCCAACAGTTTACAAAAATTTTTGTCAGCATTACAGTGTAAACATAATCTGAGAGATATTTGAATTACATGTAATTTTAATAATATAGGCGTTAGCTCAGGGGCCCCCTAGTGGCCTCAGGGCCCTATGCGCCTGCATAGTCCGCATAGCGCAAGAAACAGTACTGACTGGATGTTTTCCCTTTTTCAGATCCTTCTCTGTAAATCCTAGAGATGGTTGTGCGTGACAATCCCAGAAGAACAGCAATTTCTGAACTACTCAGATCAGCCCGTCTGGCACCAACAACCATGCCACGTTCAAAGTCACTTAAATCACCTTTCTTTCCCATTCTGAAGCTCGGTTTGAACTGCAGCGTTTCGTCTTGACCATGTCAACATGCCTAAATGCATTGAGTTGCCACCATGTGATTGGCTGATCAGTAATTTGCGTCAACAAACAGGTGGACAGGTATGCCTAATAAAGTGACTGTTCGTTTCTTTTGTTGGAAGGTGTTAAGTGTTCAAAGTCTAAATAAACTGTGCTGACCTTTGACATGGTCGTGGTGAGTCAGTGGAGGGCTGAAGCTCTGAAGTTAGTTATTACAGATAGAGACAGGAGGTATAAATATTCTTTGAATGGATGATGAAAGGAGGAGTCTTGTTGTAATGACACAAAATTGCTGATGTTGTCCTCCTGCTTGAATGTGTTGAAATAATCACATAAAACATCCAAATGTGACCTGCTGATTGGAATGTTTCCTCAGAAACCCACATACCCTGACAGTTAAACCTAACGCAGGAGACAAACACTGGTTGGAGAAGATAATGGGCTGTGACGTAACAAACAGTGAAATGACTCACAGCTCCCAGGAAAATTTTGAATTCCTGTCACCTCGTCCTCTGTCTCAGGGCTACAGACTCAGCAGAGGAAAATGTGTCGTATAATCCTGTCTCACAACGGTTCCATCAATCTCCTTTTTTTTCTCCATAGAAATAATCTTAAAGCAACCATAGCAGCGAGGTGGAGAGAAAGAGTCCCTGTTGTGATTCAGGCCGCGGGTGAGGCGTCAGAAAGCAGGCACTTAATTTTAGTTTCACAGTAATCTTTGAGCTTCTACCTGTAATTTGTACAGTGAGATGCAGGCTTGAAACAAAATCTCTCCCCTTTTTTTCTGGAGAGAGAGTTCACTTTGTATGCCCCAGAACAGGCTGTGTGTGTGTGTTGTGTTTGGAGGAAATAAAACTGATGGCACTTTGAGCTACTGGTTTGATTAAAGGGCGTCTTTGAGGGAGCAAAGACGCCCTTTTTGGGCGTCTTTGCTCCCATTCTCATTTATATGTGTCGTTCTCATTTCCTTTCACACTGTTTCAAAAAAAAGGGAAAGGGGGGGAATAAAGGGAGCTGCGTGGTTGTTAACCTTTATGGAGTTGCCACTTTGTTGATTTTCCTTTGTTTTTCATCTTACACCTCAGCTAATTAAAGCCATCAAACACACACACACAGCTACGGGCTTTTCTCAGCCTGCTAATTAAGTCATCTGTTTCTACCTGAACAACGCTCTCCTCCCTCAGTCCATCGCTACATCACCAAAGCCTTCATTGGACATACAAACCCCCAGCTCCCAGTTTTTTTAAAAAGCACTCGCATCGTTTTCAAAGAGATCTGATGTTCACCAGTGATGATTTGTTCTGAAGTCAGACTAGAATATACTTGCTCATGAGTCTTTTCTCAGGTAAATAAAAGTTCACAACAATTCAGAAAGTATACTTAGAAAAGGATCAGACTCTAGATATGAGGTAAGTAAGTGTCTTGTTTTCTGTCCACTCCCCCCACTGTTGGTGAATAGACTCAGCCATTAGTGACCCCTGTGTTACCTCGCCACAGAGCAGCAGATACATTTGAGATCTCTCCCGACTTTGGGCTTCATACTGGACGGGACCTGTATTTTATTTTCATGCAATAAAGGTGACTTGTAGTTCAGCATAACAGAATCCTCCTCTCTGATAACAGAAGCCTTTTTAGTGTCAGTTCTTTGATCCACTAATTTTTCTAATGAGACATGAACACATATTTAGCAGCAGTGCCTGACACGCATGGAAAATTGACAAGCACGTCAGGCAGAGCTGCTAAATACACTTACACAGAAATCCTGTTCAGTTAGGAATAATAAGTGCAGGGTTTCCCCAGCATTCATTAGAGGGCCCTGGTGACTTGACAACCAGCTGCTAGGAAGCATCCACAAAGTCTTTGTATTTTTTGGGCAGGGATAATCAAAGGAGCAATGTGATGAAAGAGGTTGTCAAATTTTAATGCTGACATCTATAAAAACACTATAAAAACGTCTTTCTACTTCTGTGTTTCACCTGGGCAAAACAGGAATGTGATATTCCTGGAGTAGCATTCAGTCTTTTTAAAGGGATCACAGAGGGATGGGCGGCTTTTAACATTTTTTTCTTATTAAGCAGTATATAAGACAGAGTTCAGCAGGCAAGTCGCAATTCTCTTAGTCGGTAAAATGGGGCTGGAGTTATGCCATCGTGGAGAGGCACTACAATGCCCCTACAGATCTCAAAGGGAGGGTGTTAATGAGGGATGTGGACCAGTGAGGTTGGAGGAGATTGGTGTGATCATGTGGTCAGATTGAATCAAAGATGAAAACGAGGAAAGATGTACTTCTGTAACTCTTTACAAGTAAAAAAGCTTTGAGATTAAATTTTAGTCTACATGCAGCCTGGAGAAATTGACTAATCTGACCACAGGTAAGTCCAGGTGTACAGCCTGAATGTCACCGCAAGCATGCTTTGTTTCCGAAGCACCCGAAGGCATCAGGAGGAAGAAATACAAGGTTACTGTTCTAGTAGTAGTAGGACTGATCGGAGCTAGCTCTGAGCAATCAGTACTCTGTAGTGTTTTTACGATAGTCTCAGCACAATCCTTTTTTAATTCCTTATGTGTGGCAGTCATCTATATCAGGGTCTCTTTCACAAGAGGAGATGAGGTCATGCTCAGGTTGGTGCCGCAGCAGAATCAACAGGGGGTTTATACCACTTGATATTGGTTCAGGCAGCTGATCTAGATGCCTTCTGGAGACACCCTTGTGTGTTCAGTCGTGTGAGTCACATCTAGAAGGAGGCTTCAAGGTAGGTCTACCATATGCTGGAAGGGTGACAAATCCTAACTGGTCTAGAAATGTCTCAGAATTCACAGAGAAGTACCAGACATCACGATTAGGCTACGCCGCTTAGCCTGCTGCCCCCTGAACAAGCACTCTCTCTGATCACAAGAGGGAAAAGCTAACAGATCTCAAAAATGTTCTGTAACTATACATACATACAGTATACAGTGTGCTGCCATGTCTCAGGATACGCACATAGCAGACGTTTTTACATAAATATTTGACATTTGGCAGCTTTAGCTCTGTTATTCTTAGCTTCACCTCTTCACCTTTATCCTTAATGTGCCAGTATTTTCTCTTGTTGCTCTACACCCCTGGGAAAAAAATCTATAAATGGCCAAATAACAGATTTTACCAGCACAACTTGGTTTGCGCTCAGATAGAAAGAAAATAACCCGTTTTTCATAGTTTGCTGAGCCACATAGTCGAAGCAAACTGTCTTTTCTGTCAAAAATCCATAAATCTGCAGGATGTTTACTCCAACCAATCAGAGAGAAAGAATCTTGCCAATGCTCCCCTCCATCTCCCTCAATGATTTCTTCTTCTCCAGTGCACACACATACACCCTGCCGAGGAAGACACTCAGGGTTGGCAGACGAGTGGCGCTGTCATTTGTCAGCTGCATCCCTGAGGTAACATAAGGGACAGGCCGCACAAGTGTCTATCTGCACATGCACGTAGGTGTGCGTGAGCTAAATTGGGCGTAGCACTGATGTTGTATGGAATGATCAAATAATTGATCCAGTTTGGGGTTTGATGCTTCACGGCTTGAATTCGAGGAGTGGAGGGAGGAAGGAAAGAATGGAAGCAAAGAACAAGAGGGAGGAATCTTACTTGGAGTTGAGTTTGGGTACATCTAAATACTTGACTTCTCCTCTTTTTAATCCTACTTACTTCGGACATGTAAACAAGCCCGTACCTGCTCATGTGAATGTATAAGTTCTCCCAGTCTGAGGTTTAGTCACTGGAAAGTCAACCTGTGTAATACACTGCTGCCATCCTGTGGTGAAGCTAGAGAATTACCAACCTCTGGCGGTGTCCCTACACACACACACATAAAAAAAAATTAAAACTTATTTTTGCCTTGTCACAATGCATTTCCTAGTCCCCAACAAAAACCTAATTTCTGTGAAAATAATGTTTTTGGAGCTCACTACCTTTCTTTTCTGTGCTGCAGCAGCATGACCCTTTTCTTAAACACACACATATAATGTAGTGCTAAAAAAAAAAAAAACACTCAGATACACTTAACGCAAACCATTGTGGGCAGTTTTTTCTTAATATCACCCATTATGCTGTGATTTCCGCTAACAGGCCACTCCAGTGGCTAATTCAAGAGTCTGTTTAGCATAAGTGAGCTATGGCGCTCATTAGCCTTATCAAGGATTCATAACAGTGACCAAAATTAAAGGGATCCTCTACACGCTGTGCAAGTCATTTCCATAGCCAGTGTTCCTCTCTTCACTGATAATGGTGCACAAATATGAACATAATTGTGTATTTATATTTATTTATAGCTCATTATGATGGATTGTGTGGTAAGATCTACTGTCTTTTCAGATATAAGTGGAAAGGAAAAGCAGTATTATGAAGACAACTTTGAAACGTGTAAAGAACAAATGACCCGTAAGAGCAAAAAATCTTCTTCTAGCAAATGCACACACAAACACACACACACAGGCAGGTAAAAGCACTCAAAAAACCAGTACTGTTGTGAGTGTTGGGTTGGATATAAGGTCTTATTTTTCGGGGCTCCACAACATCTCAGTGTTTCCTGTTTAGAGCATTTTACCACAGCTGAGAAGTTTTAGGCTGGAAAATCGATTTGTCGATGAAGTTGCTGGACACATGCTGCTGTGGCCTTCCTGAGTCACTGTAATGCTGAGTGGGACGAAGCGTGTGTGCGGGCGGACATTGACACCAGGGTGTCTGGTTGAGTAATGGTGGCAAAGCAGAGTTTAGATGGCTTCTATCCTCCTTCCTATCCAGTGCTGGAGAAGGTCATCACTCATACAGACAGAAAGAGAGAGAGAGAGCGAGTGATGGTCCTCGGCCAGGCAGAAAACACTGAGTGTGTGTGTGAGAAAGAGAAAGCAGGAGAGCATGAGTGAGACAGAACAGAGCGATTATACTGAGAGATACAATTCAAATACACTTCGCATTTATTTAAAATAAAATTTATTTCACCATAATTTAGTCAGAATAAAATAACAGTCTGTGAATTCTCACTGTGAGGTCACACATTTAGGTTTTTTTCCTGATGTAAACAATGTTACGTTTCATTTTGACACATGATTTGTCACAAAGCCATGATGTCATCAGTCAAAAAGAACCGGGTACTACGTTGCCAACCTCTGCCTCCTTGACGGGCGCTCTAAACATTTAAGTGCGTCTGATGTTCCTGGATGCATCCAGGGATCAGTGGCAACGTTTTCTAAAGCGCTTTGATGGTTAAGACTGTGAAGAGAAAACCGTTGGGGGGGGGAGTCGTCGTCAGAGATGTCCACAGGTCCTAAAGAAGAAAACAGTTCAATAAAGTCAAACACCAGCCGGCACACACTGATGTATAACTGTGTGTAAACAAGACATAACCATGGTTCTCAACAGTTTTCCTGGTTGGCTGAACTTATGGTCCGCTGGGTATTCTGAAACTCATTAAAGCTCCAATCCTGACATTTATGAAAAATAATTCCTGAGAAACTAAGTTTTACTTTAGGCCAACAAAACTGAAATCATTATACAAAAGCGTAATCAGCAAAACTATATCTTTAATGTTGTACCAGCTGTGCTGCCACGATGACGGAGCGCCCTCAGATGACCTGTCCTGTCCCGGCCCCTCCCCTCTCCTATGGGCTCTCCTTCCAGCTGCAGCTTGTTACCTGTGTGGGCGGAGCTCTCCTCACTGTAACCACTGTAGTGGCTGGAAGCAGCTCTTTCCTGAAACAGTCAGAGGACACGAGGCTCACGAGGGAACGTGCACAAATCACACAGCTGTCAACAGTTCAGTGTGTGTGTGTGTGTGTGTGTGTGTGTGTGTAAACCTGGGGGCGCTCTATCTGCTTGGCCAGCCTCCTCCTCTCTCTGGCTGACAGCTGGGGGGGCTTCTCAAGCTCTGAAGCATGGGGCACTGGGAAGGCATCGCCCAGGGGATCTCAACACATCACACATAACAAAAATAAATCAGCCCCAGGCACCTCAACTACACAAACATAGAACACACAGTGGGCTCCACTCCTTTATATTCACAGTGGACTGATCTGTACACTGAAGGTTAACACTGGAAAACACCAAAGCAGCAGAAGCTGTAAAACCTTTCTCTGACTGTTTCCAAAAGCACAACATCCTCAGTAATTGTGAGACGAAAGACTTTCTCCTGAAGCCGGTTACTTTTCAGCACAACAATGACTCAAAGCACATGCCACCCAAACGTCAAACATCTATGTTTGTCTTACCAATAAAGGCACTCTCAGACTCCAGCAGAGAACCTCTCGCAAACCCGCCAATCATGCTCCTCTGCAACATAAACAGCTCTTTTCACATCTAGCTGATTTTTAACAGATTACTGTGGCAGAATTTCTGGATCTCACTGCATCGAGATGACTATTTTCTACTCACCAGATCATCATTTTGCTGGGTTGGCGGTGGCAGGTCCAAATAATCTTAAACATAAATAAGGTTCTACTATAAGGTGTCAACACCCTGTACAGTATTAAATGGCGCTGTCTGGATATAGATCAACAGGTTTACACAAACAAGTCATCCTCATTAGAAATGCTGGAGGACTTTAAGCAAGCTCTGACCGTCCTGGACTGTGGATCTCTGGCTGCCGGACTGGTGATACGGCTCTCTGTAGTCCCACATCCTTCTGCTGGACACGCCCACTTCCTCCAGTTTTGGAACCTCACTGAAGCCGAGTCTGGACTCTCCATCTGACATACAAACCATTGAGAGTAAGTTATGTTGATCTGCAGGAAACACAGCTAAACAGTGTGAGACTAGTGTTAATACCTGTGTATTTGAGCTGAAGGGACTCGTGGATGCGCAGCAAGTTTCTGGGCTCCACGTTTCTGGAGCTTGGCCTTCGCACTGGAGCCTGGAGTCGCAGCCTTGCCATATCAAACACATCCACAGGGGGATGCTCACGATGCCTGGACAAATGAAGACAAAAATGAACACAGTTCATAAAGAGAAAAAATAAACCGAACCATTACAGTCAAGTCAGGAGACGTCCCATGGACATTCAGCCTACGATCAGACCATGCCAAGCACGGAGAAATACAAAAAAAACTTATGTGCTACGTATAAGATCATACAGGCCTCACTGAGGTTGGTATATGATAAAGTCCATGACAGCACATTTAGAATTTAGGGGCCATGTTTCACAAAATCCCAAATCCAGCATTGCAGCAGAAACACCTAATCCAAACTGTCGAGCCCAGCAGAAAGAAAGGTAAGGACCTGGATCAAACATGACCTCTTCTCTAAACCAGAGCGTCTGTTTGTAGCTCTTAGATAGAAATTAAGTAACGCAACAGAACTATGCAAAAACACGCTGTGACACAGGACTGTCTGGTCCTGACCTGTCGCTCAGTGGAGAGTCTAACTCCTCCCAGTCGCCGTGCTGCAGACGACCCTCCAGCCGCTTCTGTTCACTGCGAAGCTGCCGCCGTAGAGCTGACAACTCGCTGAACACATCAAGCTGATCACCTGGAAACAGAAACATTCATGCTGCATGTGACTCAGAGTTTTCATTTCCAACACCTTTTGAACTACTACTTGATTATAAGGGAGAGAGTAATTAAGTTTTCATTGTGTGTTTGTGTGCACACTACCTGCAGCTCGGAGCTGGTTCCTACGAGCAGGTACAGGTGGGGACTGGAGACCAGACAAGGAGCGCTCCTGAAAGAAAAGTTGTAAAGGTATGAAAACCCATTGAAACGTTGAGTTTTGTCAGTTTTCTGGAGCAGAAAATGTCTTTTAAACACACTACAGGCATGGAGGGATCCCCGTTGAGGTACTTTTGTGCTGTTTGAGCACTCGGTGAACGTGTGTGAGACTCACAGACAGGGGGGCAGTAGAGCACTGGCTGTCGCCAGTAGGGGGTCTAGGTGTGCGTTGGTGTAGGCCGTGCCTCTTCTGCAGGGTGGGGATTGGAGGAGAGGGCTCCCTGTGCACCTAAACACACACACAGCCACACACTGGATGTTTGATGCCTACTGTTTGTGTTTGATGTGATTTAAGGAGGGAATATTAAATCGTTTCAGAAACAGGGGGCATGCTGCCTGACAGACTTTTTTTTTAAAACAAGCCTGTGTGAGAGGTGTTTTCACTCAACATTACAAATAACCGGTAGAATAATGTGGATAATATGTGGATAAAAATGTGAATAATATTAACAAACCTCCTCCACTCGAGCCTGCCTCTCCCTCTCATACCGTCTTCTCAGTGCCGCGCTCTCCTTCTCCTCTTCTTCCTTCTTCCTCTCCGCCTCCTTCTTCCTCTGTTCAGTGAGCTGAATCAGCTCCTCGTTCTTGGCCTTTTGCTGAGGGAAGAGAAGCAGAGTGAGGCGGTGATACAAGAGACACGTATGAGACACCTTGCTGTAGTGTGCTGTTTACAGAATAAGTATTTAAACTTACGTCCATCTCTTTTCGTTTCTTCTTCTCTTGTTCTTCTTCATATTCCCTCTGGATGCGATCCCTCTGCTCCGCCAGCCTCTTCTCCTCCTTCTCCTCCTCCAGCCTGATGCGTTCTCTCTCCTCAGCCTTTTTGCGCATTTTCTCCTCAATCTGTTAACAAATACAGATTAACAATGCAACACAGACACACTAACAGCATTACTACATGTCTAGAGAACAGAACGTCCAAACAATGGTCAGGTTCCAGCACAGGAGACATGAGATAAGAGCCCAGGACACCGACCATGCTGTGCGAGGCAGTACCTGCTGTTTGAGGTAGGCTTTGTACTTGTCCTGCTCCTGCAGCTGCTGCTGGGTGGGTTGGTTGGCAAACACATTGCCTCTGGCAAACTGGGGTGTGTGAACATGAGTAAAACCTACACAAAAAAGAAGACAATGAAGAAATGCTACAGTGAGACGGAGCGAAAATAAAACGTTCCACTTCCAGTCTTTGCACTGTCTCACAGTGTGGAATACATGATTCATAAATATTAAAATCTTTGTACAAATATCCATACAGATATCTTTTTAGTGTTAAAATGTGACAGCAAAACGCAGCTTAATAACACTGAGAAGAACAATGGTTACAGTACCAGAGATTCTGTCACTAGAGTCGTAGATACTGCACTCTGCTACAGCAGCAGAGACCCTCTCACTGGGGTCATGGTGCTCTGGCCTGCCAGCTGTCATGGCAGCTGTGGCTCTCCTCTGCCACTGCTCCGGGTTGCTGTAGGCCTCCTCGTTTAGCTTGTGCATTTGGTTGAGGTCAGCTGGGCAACAGGTGCAGTAGGTTAGGATGTAAACAAACCTTTATACCTTTAAATGGTGAGAATTTAAAAAAGGGGAAACACTCCAGGATGTACCGATGAGATTTCCAGTGCCGTCTCGCAGAGGGGCTCCTCCTCCGCCTCGGCCCCAGGGGTGGTGGTTCTTCATGTCAGCTTCCAGCTGAGCCTCGTAACGCTCCCTCTCACCTTGTTCCTGACGACGGCGTTCCTGTTGCTCCTGGATCTGTGAAGCAACATGTTTTCACTGTTACATAAAAATACTAAAAAGAATAAAAGCTGCCATGAATCTAAAAAAGGAGCAGCGTTCATATGTGTTGCAGTAATACTAAGGAGATAGGTACAGAGGATTTTTTTTTCTTATTTGGTTTGAGGAATCCGGATGGGATTGAGGTGGAAAAAGGATACAAAGGACAACCTGAATGGGGAGATCTCAGAAACGCATCACTGAAGAACTAGAGGCAGAATCTGTCTTATACTATCAGTGTGTTTACATGCACTCAAGTAACCAGCTTACCCAGAGACACAATGGTTCTCTGGTGGTCAAGGAACCAGATTATATGAACCAGGCAAGCTGACAGTTGAAAAGTGTAACATTACCAGGCTTTGGACAGGACAACCACAGAAGGTTCCCTCTGTCAGCCCACAGGGAACCAGGAGGACCAAACTGTTTAAATCCAAGTATGTGTTTTCACTGCAGAATAATCAAGAGTTTCCTCTTGGCTGATTATGATAAAGATTTCTTGTTTATATGACAGTTAGGAAAACAGATTACTTGAGAAAGCGGACTGTAACCTGATTACTTGAGTGCATGTATTCACACTGTAAATCTTTAAGTCTCAGGTTTACCTTAGAAAACTCGCTGATCACTCTCCTGGAAGCTTCCTGCCAACATATCACAGACTAGAATGTGATGAATGAATCAATTCTTTGAAGTGATCTATGTTGCCTTGTACTCCCTGCTACCAATTCCAAGATGATACTGGTGCTTGCCTGAAATACTAAGAGGTACCAAACACAATCTTTTGTGATTTTGTTTTATCCCTCTGGATAAAACAAAATCACAAAAGAAAATCGCCTCACTTAAATCGCCTCGCATTGATTAGGTAGATGTGCAGTAAAGGATAGACAGATTTACTCCCACATTGATATTTGCAGCTCATCATTTGTGCTTTCTGAGCCAAATGATTAAAAGAGAACAGAAAACACTTACTGTGGTTGAGATTCAGTGCAGCTGCCTCCACTGTACTGGCTGTTTGGGCTTTGGTTACTGAACTGGCTGACCACAGCTCCCCCTGGTGGGGCATTCCAGTAGGACATAGGAAGGCCAGCAGACCATCTTTACTTGTTTACTTGTTCTCTTGGTTCAGGAGGAACCAAGAGAATATATTACTATTTCTGTTTTATCCCTCTCTCAGTTGCCACACATACCTGTTTTGCTCAGTTTTAGTCTTGAATTCACAATAATAACAAATAAATGTACCAGTCAAATAAACCTATATAAAGGACTTGTAAATGTCAATGAAGATTTTATCTGGAAGTTGAGTCATGCCAACTGGATGTAATTCTTAATAGACCACAACATTCCACTATTTATCCAAGAAGCTTCTTCAATCTGATGACTGGTGACCACAGATTTATCCTGCAGGTTAGTTGTCAGTTGAAACAACATAAGAGAAGGTGTGAGTAGCTGGAATATTCACACCCCTGGTCGTAAAAGCAGAGGGCGGATTTCACAGGACAGAAACGGTTCAAGTCAATGTCTAACGTGTCAAATGTCTGAACGAAACGTAAGAGAAAGAGTTCCTTGTATTTGAATAAAAAATATGTTATTCTTATCAATAAGGTAGTAAACCCAATCTAATAAAAATAAAAGTACCACAGAGACCTACCTGCTGTTTGAGAGCATCCCTGTAGCTCAGAATCCTGTCTCTGGGTGACTTTGCTCTCTCAAAAGGGAAAACTCTGACCTGGGAGTCCACAGTAGCAGCTCCACCGTTGGTTCTGTCAGTAGAGTTGAGGAACAACACTCAGATGTGCCAGTGATTTTTGTTTTGTCGTTTTAAAGAATATACATTTAACTGTGTCTCATTACAATCATCAATTGATTCTATTATTATATTATATTATTATTATCTATTAAACCTTTTCCATTGGGTTTAAAATTAAAGGCGCCTCGCATTGATTAGGTAGATGTGCAGTAAAGGATAGACAGATTTACTCCCACATTGATATTTGCAGCTCATCATTTGTGCTTTCTGAGCCAAATGATTAAAAGAGAACAGAAAACACTTACTGTGGTTGAGATTCAGTGCAGCTGCCTCCACTGTACTGGCTGTTTGGGCTTTGGTTACTGAACTGGCTGACCACAGCTCCCCCTGGTGGGGCATTCCAGTAGGACATAGGAAGGCCAGCAGCAGGAACAGGCAAGTGACCATCTAGACATAAAAAATAAAACACATGTTTAATCATGCCAATTCAGATTGCAGCATATTTTTACATGGTATAGTCAGAATGTTCGTCAAGTGTGACATACATAGACGCGACCAAAAAGAATGTTGTTATCGATTTAAGTACCAGAGGACATGAATGCTTACAGTAGGCCATGTTTTGGTCAAGCAGCTTTCTGGCACCATAGTAGTGATGGGGCTCTGCATACGAGTTCCTGAAGGCTTCACCGAGTGCTGAAGGAGGATGTGGAGGAAACAAACGAAGTCTGGAGACACAAAGTCGGGCATCAAAGACAAGCTCTATGAAATAACTCTGTTGTGTCTGTTTTCACCTACTTGTCCTGCTACACAGAAGCTACAATTAATGAGCTGAGTAATACAACTAGAACTACTGTCAGTTATTTTTTCTACTGATGATATGGTTTTTGGTACCTGGAAGTATCCATTGCTCTGGTAAAGGCGGGGGCAGCAGGCTGACTGTTGGGAGACAGACCTCCTCCTCCCAGGCCTAGAGCAGAGCTGTAATCCAGCAGTGGGGACTGAAAGGCTACGTGGGGCAGATCAGGTGGAGGTGTTTCTCTTTCTCTAACACCAATTTTCCTGTTACTGGGTAGAGCTCTGGAGGATGATTCACTCTCTCCCATTGCTAAAGGCTCCAGAAACTGATGATCTTTTCTCTGGCTCAGTCCAAACTGTCTGATTCGGTCCGGCTGGTTTGTGGATCAGGTCAAAATAATTAGAATCAAGAAACATACAGCATATCTCTAAAACATTTTTGTCAGCTTCCCTTTAATATTATTGTTATATTTCAACATAATCATTTTACCATTGCATTAAAACATGGTGACTCCGGCCTTCAACAACACTGACGCACTTGCACTTCAGAGTTTGCAATGACCAAAAAGGCCAAAATGCCACCATTCACATTTAATGTTGTACACACGTGGGTGTTGATCTGTGAATTAGGGGATTTGTATCCACCCACTGTGTTGTCTGTCATGTTCCAGCTGACCTGTTTCTCAGGATCAATTGCCCCAGTCGCAGCAACTTTTAGCTCCAAGTCTTTCTCCCTGCAACAAGGACACATGCTGTTATACAAACTAAGTGAGCGAGCTCTGATTTAGTGGCTTCCAGCTAACTGTTGCACTGCACATGGACAGACAGGCATCAGTGATGACATACCTCTTCTTGTTCCTGTGCTGTTCAGCTATCTGCTCCTGCAGCTCCAGTCTGTAGCGCTCCTTCCTTCTCTGTAAGGCCTCATCTGTATCAGCAGCACCTGTAATTGAGAGGTCTTTAAAAAACGGATGATTTCAATTTATAATCCATGTTTCTAAAAACAGAAGGGAATGAAGCTCCTTTCAGTAACAAGTCACAACACATTTCCAAACCAACATTGTGCATTTCTCACAACAAAATCCCTGAGATTTGATTTTTAAAATATAATGCAGAAATGTCTTTTGACCTATTATAAGGCCCGTAGCAAACTCGCCATCCTCATTTTTGGTCTGTGCTCTTAATCTCCTGCCTTGTCTGGCAACACCTCCTTGATTCTCTCTCTGCTCCCTAGAAAAATACAATAAAAATAAAGCAGTAAATGAGTACAAACAAAGTATTTTATATTTCTTAAACATGCTCATAGACATAAACACAATACCTGCCGTCCGTCTTGTTGGATTGTCTCTTCTCATAATTGGCTTCAGGCCTTGTATGCCTGCTTCTTCTGCCTTCTACCAGCTCCAGATCTTCATCCTCTGGTTCCTTGGCCACAGGCATCCTTAGTCTGTCGTGCTGCCTCAGAACCAGAGATAAGTAATACTCTTCTTCTTCTTCAGGGCTGAGTGTCTTAACCTCAGTCAGGAGATCTTTGTGTAACCCCCTGTTGTCCCTTGTTAAAGTGGCTGCATCCCTCATGGACTGAAACCGCTGTTTGTAAAGAATGTCTGCCTGATCTTCAAGCACATGTTGCTAGAATGTAATAAAAGAGGCAGCACTCATTAAAAAATAGACAATAAAACAGCCTAAGCTCAAATCCAAACATAAACCGGTGATATTCCTGCAAGTGTATCATATTTTTGTCAAAACATTATCCTGTCCAGTGAAGAAAGAAATTTACCATGACAGATCTCCTGTTATCAAGGTGGATTAATGGTCTAGGCGCCACAGGCTCAAAGTGTTTTTTCTGTAACACAAGACATTTCCATCATTATGAATTTTTCTCTCCTTGAACTAAAAACGCAGATGTGTAATGTACTTACCCATATCATGCCAGTGTAAACAAAGTCTAAATTGAAAAATTCAATATTTAACTACAACACAGATTCACTGTAAATAAAGTATATACACATCCTGGATTTTGTTCTGGAAAACGTAGCACATCATGAACAGTTTAACAGTGGAGGTGATGCTGGGATAAGCACATATCTTGCTTTTCTCCTCTGATATCTGAAATTTTTTTTAGAGTGTGCAGCACTTTGGTCAGCCATGCTGCTGTGTAAAATGTGCTATATAAATAAACTGGTATGGTATACAGCAAGACATAAAGCCAACTTGTCTATGTTTCATTGTAGTACAATTCAAATGACTGTTTAGCTGGGCTATTGACAGGTGCAGAATAAAGTGTGTATGTAAGCTCATCAAGCTCGTCTGCTACAGCCAATGGAATTATTAAACAGGTTAGTCTGTGACAGTCACCTGAGCCATGTAGCGCCTGTAGTCCATGCGGAGCTCATGACGCAGCCTCTGTTTTTTCTTCTCATAGTCCACACCAAACGGCAGACCCACACTGTAACTCTCCTCTGACACAACCACATTAATATTTAACAAAGACAAGCTGATGAGAAAAACAAGACAGCATCTATGCTGAAAAGCAATATGTTATGAGGAAATATTAAAGTGTTAAAATAAAATGCATTTGTTTATTTTATTTTTTATAAATTTTTTAACATAAAGAATTTAATGTATAAAAAACCTTTAGCCTCTGCAGAAGGCTTGGGAGGGATGTTCTCCTTAACAGTAGACCCATAGGTTCTGTGTGGTCTCGTCTGAGAAATAGAGGCATGTTATGCATTAAAGGTGAAATGTGGACAAAACAGAGATTAACCTGTTTAGATTAAATATATATTAGCAATTGTCATTCAAACACACCTTTATTTCCATGTAGGGAGGATCTTTTTCCAAACTGGCTTTATCCTCTGCCACTCTTGCCTTGCGCTCTCTGATGAAGTTCGCCAGTTCATCGTCCATCTCCATTTGACTAAGTTAAACAACCTGCATGGACCTAGGAACACAGCTTATCATGACTGTTCATTATTTTAATGTGAAAGAATTGTGAAAGGTTACACACTATACATGCAAAATAGCTCAAAGCTAACAGACCAATCCAAGTAAATACTGTGTTTTTGTGCTGGGTGCCGCTATACAAAGATAAGGCCTGATTGTAACAGTGCTCGCAGGTGTCACTCGGAAAGTCGCGTTCACACCAACCTGAGGCGATGAGGCCCACCAACAAGCTACTAGTCAGCCAGCTATACAATAAGTGTTAAGCCGAACCAGTGTCCCTGCTGGGCATTCAGTTACCGATACACGCCATCTACAGTTTGTAAATAATGCTACTGCCGCTTTAATTTTCCGTTGTTAGGCAACCACAGTGGATACGATAGCATTAACCCGCTTAACTGCATTAGCTTATCCGTTATCACAACAATGCAAGTTCTAACAGCATATAAAACTATTACCATATGTATTTTATAACGCTTGTTGTATCAACTTACGTCATTCTGTTAGCTCTGCCTAAAAGGGAAAACGTAAAATAGAGCCTGTAACATCACATAAACTAAAAAAGCTAACCTTAGCTAATGAGTAGCTTCTCGAACTGCTAACGATGAGTTACTAGCTAATGATTACATGGGCTTTAATATCGTCAGCACTGACAAAAACAAACAAAACCCACCATTGAGCAGACTTTGAATCTGATGGTACCGGATAAGGCAATGTTTGCTAGCTTGCAAGTGCTGGCGGTGGTCCGCTCGTCTTCTTTAAGCTCAACGTCTGTAACAAGTCATTGTATTGCAGCACTTCCGGTTTTAAGTGTCAAAATAATGGCTGTGTGAGGAAGGTTGTACTTCTAGTTGTGCACATCCTGGTTACAACTCAGACTTACACAAGTTCTGCAGGCACTTTGATGTGTTAATACACCCAAAACTTCAAACACTTAGGACCACTGGTGTCGGATAAAGTAGGATTATGCAAAATAAAACGTATTTCATAATGCACCAACTATGTGATCATCATTCCTTATGATGTGACTTTGAATCTCTTGACATCTTATAGCATTATTTGTCCAAACCATGATATAATCTCTGCTTTTTGTGCCTCGGTGAACATCTGACCTCTTCCACCAAATTCAGCTTGTCTCTCAGTTCTTAGAGAAAACAGCAGTTTATATGTCCATCTCTCTCATTGTCAGTGCTCAATTTACAGTATTACATGGTCGACTAATGAATTTTTATATCAGTCTCTGCCTCTCATTTCTCATACTCCTATTTCCATTGTTGCTTAGTGTTGGTAAATCTGTGGAGTTTTACAGTTCTCAAACTGTGATTGCTGACTGTTAATGAAAAAGCAGTCAGGCATTTGACCAGGTGACATGTGTGCGTGTTAGTCTAATGGGTGCACAAGTGGTGCACAACTGGAAAAAACTGTAAAGTTATGTTTGCTTTGATTTAATTGCAGTTTATTCTTAATGTGAATCCACACTTAGAAACTTTGAAGGTACCTGCCACCTGGCGCCCCTGAACCTTTGACCGATCTGCCTAATGCTGAACCTTTGACCGATCTGCCCAATGCTGTACTTTAGGCCGATCTGCCCGACCAGAAAGCAGGATTTACTTGTTTTTATATATGTTATGCGTGGTAGGAATCTACAGTCTTTCCTGTGAGCTCATCCT
>JAUMHF010000002.1:3153596-3202445 GCA_032359275.1 Microctenopoma steveboyesi | reverse complement strand
ATCAAGTCAGGATCCTAGACCGGGAAGCTGATTGGTTTAAACGAGGTGTGAAAGAGGCAGTTTACTGCAAGATTGAAAGACTCTCGTTAAACAGGGATGGTGGCCTCGGGCATAATCTATCACCCACATACAATGCCGTTATCTCAACAATACCCAGGAATCTTAAAAGTTGTTCACACTCTGGCTCAAGTGTGAACAACGTCTCGAACGATAGAGAACATCGCTGTACTGACTGTCTGAACTTGCAATATTATTCCACACCAACACAGCGTGTGGAGGTTCTGTGGCAGACGGTTTAACTTTCAGTCTCACGCAAGCTGAAATATTGTTAGAGACAATATTCATATCAGTCCTCGTCATTTAAGAAGGTTGTCTCAGCTTCGGCTTTACAGGCGAGTTCCTCTGATCTGGTCGTCGTAACTTCATCGACGACCAGATCAGAGGAACAGGGCGACTTAATTGTTACTAAATGATGCACGAAAGGTGCAGACTGGCGGGACTGTGCGTCACTCGAGACCTAGTTTGTGGAGTTCTTGACCCGGAGGGCGTGCAGCAGGGGCGAGGCACGAGACTCCGTAGGAGGACTAACAGCGTCCCTGAGCCCAGTTATATGTGGCACAGGGATTCTTATGGCAAACTGACCCCTTTTGGAAAAGGTGTTATAGATGGATTTTCACGTCACATAATCTGCATGCAAGCGTGCAGCAACACAGACAGAAATAAATTATTAGATAGTGAAAAATATATATATATTTTAGAAAATATCTAATACATTTTGTGTGAATGAATTACATATTTAAATAGCTATTTATATGCTTAATACATTTATTCTATTGTGTCGCTCTCCCCGCTCTATACAACACAGACTGTGAAATAAATAGACAGTGAAATAAATATCTTTATTTTAACTGAGATGGATATATTTGGTAATATATATATATATATATATATATATTTATATAATTTTTTTTTTTTTTTTTTTTTTATTATATGGACATTTTAATGACATTTGGTTACTTAAATTAAAAAACATATTTCTTGATGTGCATCAACACAGACTGTGTAATAAATAGTGAAAGAAATATATATACTTTTTAAAACAGTATCAAATAAATAAATGTGTGAATTAAATGCTTATTATATTGTGTCCCTTTCCACACTTTACAGAAGGCTGTAAAGTTTCTCCAGGAGCTTTCTAGTTGTCTTTAGTCTTTAGAAGTTTTGGAAATTGGAAAATAATCTTTATAGATACACTGTATTTATCCAGTAGTGGGCAGGCGTAGTCTCCAATTATTTCCAGAGGTGTCAAGTAACGAAGTAAATGTACTGTACTTAAGTAGATTTTTCAGGTATCTGTACTTTACTAGTACTATAGTATTTATTTTTGTTTTTACTTCTACTCCCTACAGAACAATATCTGTACTTTCTACTCCTTACATTTTCAGACGATTTCCGTGACACAGTGTGTGATTTCTGATCTCCACCTTTCATTACCTGTAGATCATATTTTACGACATACAGAGGTCCTCAGTGCGATGGGGGGGGGGGGTTGTATGGTAGGGGAAACTCTGGTAGTTAGAAGCAATAAACATAGATATGATATTAAGCTATGTCATTATATTTAATACCACACAGAACTCACCAATCTATACCTATAATAAATTAGAAAACGTATAATCCAAACGATCAATATCGGTGATCATCAGTGATCGTATCGGAATCGCCAGCAAAAAACCTGATTGCCACATCCATAGTTCAACCTATATTATCCGGTAAAGAAAAACTAGACAATATCAGAATTCCTTAAGAAGAGAATGTGAGTACTTTTGACACCTCTGATTATTTCAGAAACACAATGTATAACTCTACATATAACCTCTCAGCCCAACATCAACTTTTACAATCTCTTCTTGTGCATGTAGGCCTTTCTTTCTAATTAGATTTGTGGCATACTTTACAACACCTTACTTCCTGTCTGCAGGGTCCTCTCCTCTCAACTGCTAAACAAATCAGTGGTTCTCAAACTTCAGTTCATGAGTACAACCTCAAAAAAAACATTTGGCTCTCAATCACAAATAGGTGGTCCCTTCTTTACCAATCCCTATCCTCTTGTTTTTTGAGTCTTTAGGTGAAAGGTTATGCTCTTATTTTGATGGAAAGCCTCTTACTGCTGTCCTTTTATTTACTCTTTCTAACTTGACGGATAACAGCTCAGCTGTAAAAACGACCCACCGCCGTCTCTTTCACTGCCATATTGCAGCAGGGTTTTGGTTAGAAACATATTATGTTGCTTTTAAATGATCCCATTAAGTTAATGGAAAATACAGCTATTGATGCGCCATTATTTTCTATTAATGAAACAGTTTGACCTCTTTAAAAGCAGCACATGCTTTAGAAGAAAAGAAAATATTCTAATTATAATACTCAAATGTAATATTTGATTCTAGATTTTGTAGCTACACTGAGTATTTCAAGAAATACAAAATACCACAACTTGTTTGCAATTTATTGCTTATATAAACGCTCTAAACAATTTTTTGGAAAAAATAAAATCCATCAATAATAAATCATAAATAAAATCATCACAATTACTTTTACATGACATTATATTGCACAATTATAAGCTGTAACAAGAATCACAGACCACAAGTGCTGTTGCTCAGGTTGTGTGTAGGAGGAATGTTCAGAGGTTCGTGGGCACTGACACACACTTAAAATCTGAACTTGAGCTGTCTCTGCTGCATTTAATCCACATCTGTAGATCATCACCTCTGCAAACTGATTACTACATAATCATGTTGTTATTCTCACAAACTGTTACTCTGCCTTCTAATCTACAGACTGCAACGACGTACACAAGAACTAAATGCTTCACATCTGTGTGCTGTGGTCCCGATCTCATATTTCAGTGCTACTGGATAGAAAACAACCCGCAGACGTGGCTCACATAGCGTCAAAATGACGATTTTCTTCTTGTGTGACTGGAATCCTTTGGTGAGACTGTCTAAATGAGCAGAAGTCAGACTTTGTGTGGTTTTTCCCAGTTCAGACAGACGTGTTCAGATCTGTACCACAACAGAGTCAAACATCAGCTGCTTTCAGTCTGGTGTCAGCCTGGCTCTTCATTATTTCACAGAAAAAAAGTTCTACCAACAGGACCAGCATGTGTCTACGTTCTGACCAACACAGCTGCTGGTCTGTTTGAGGTTTAACCAAAACACCATCTCTCTGTCTAGCTTGGCAGTTTATGATTGGTCAGCTACAGAAAGGCCTAAAGAACGAAACCATAGTTTCATCAACAGACTTGTATGTGTGTGTGTCTGTGTGCACGCACTCGTGTTCAGATACTGTCCACCTCCGCACTGAGTTCAGGACACATTTCTTTGAGTAGCATTTCCATCAACACCTAAAAAGGACAGTGAGACAAAAACACTTTCAGGTTGTTATATTTGGCACAACAACAGTTATGACAGTTATGTATTGTTCTTACATAGAGAAGGTGTTTGTTGGCACTAGCCTCCTGCAGGGCATTAAAGATCTTGATGATTCCATAGCGGGCATTCTGCTGGCCAACTAAATTAGCTAGTGCATCTGATGGGAAGGATATCAAAACAAAGTCAAGATATCAGACGATCCACATTTGAGATGTCACATTCGTTTGTGTTTCACTTCCTACCTGGAATATTGTCAAGTAGTTTCTGTTGTGCACGTTCCTTAGTTTCACTGCGTTCAGAGTCAGTTCGGACCCTAACATGTGGGGCCAACTCCCCATTGGGCCAGAAAGTGTCCCTGAACACGCTGATGTAACACACCAACATCTGTTCACTGAAGATCCAGTTTACAGTGTCTCGGATCTGTCTGAAAAAAGAACAAGGACGAACCGTGTTAATGTTGTAGCACATCTCCAAGAAATGTGTATTAGCACAAATGAAAAACTTGCTGCTACTTACTTGTTGATAGTTCGTCCAAAAGTCACCTGGACTAGTGCAATAAGAGTCTTCCTCACCCACTTAAACACTGAACAAATAGAAGACAGACATACAAATCACATGGATCCAGTCAGTTAGAAATACTGATGTAAAAAAGCTAAATGCATCTAAGGTACAGACTGTGGGTGAACTGCTCACTTCCTCGGAGTTCAAAGATTTCTCCTATGAGCATGAAGCAGGGTTCAGCCAGTGCATCTTTCCTGCCATCGAACTCGTCGCCATAGTCAGACAGGTCGCTGTCATCGTCAGCCTCCTCCTGCACACAGCGAACACACAATGAAATAAGACAGTCGAGTCTACTAAAGCTGCTGCGGCCGCGTGTGAGCGAGTACCTCAGGGTGAGAGAAGAAGTCTCCAGGCAGCCTCTCCAGGAAGGAGGCCAGAGAGAAAGACGATTTCTTCTGGATTGACATCACCTTCAGACATCAAGCAGCACATCATGGAATCATATCATTTGTATTAATGATGAATAAAGTATCCGTCTATTGAACCCTTACAAGAAGAAATATCAGATTTCCAAATGTTGAATGAGACATGTTGAATTTGCAGGTGTCATGAAAAATCATGGCATTTAAAATATTCTGTACATTCAGGTCAAGTCTCACCACTGTATTCGTTCCTAAACATATTTCATCCTATAGCTAGCAAGTAAGTGTGACGAAGTAAATGTACTGTAGTAGTTTTAAGGAGGAGAAAAGAAGCTCTTCTAAGTTACGAGTGCCTGAGAAACATATCTGTCTTGTCTGAAACGCTTGAGAAACTGGATACCTTCAGGTGCTCTGGAGACGGGCTGAGGAACGCGTAGAGAGCTTCTGACTGGCACAACCGCTCATCTGTCAGCAGACGCTAGAGACACAGACGAAGAGATAAAGTCATCGTCAGTCCTGCTTTGCTGCTCTCAGTAACCAGAGGGAGGTAGTGTGAGCACAGGCTTTTCTGGAGGGTGCTGCTCGTCAGTAAGACCGTCGTGGATTGTGAATTTTTAATGCATGTCGAACCACAGACTCAGCTGTCACGCTGTGCATGATCAGATGAACTGTTGAATTAGCAACAAAGAATAATATGCGTGTCTTTGTGGTAACAATTGATACAACCTAATGTATCGAGACTTAATGGAGGCACAGTTCAAACAGAAAGCTAAAAGGAATAAGCAGGTTAGATAATGATGAGTAAGACATATTACACAACATCAATTATGTATAAGTTCATAACATCACATCCATGAATTTCAGCTTGTCTTTATGTCCCAGTAATGTTTAACAGCAGAAAGAAATGCTCTTAACCTCCACTGCTGCTACATAAGCAGGAGTAGAAAATGCATGGGAGCATGTCGTTTCTGACCTGGAGGAAGGCATTGAGCTGAGTTTTGCTCTTGTCTAAGAACTTCTGGTCAATGGATTTGAAGGGAAGTTTACTGAGTGATGGTAACTGGAGTTTCTTCAGTGATGGAAAACACTGAAGGAGAGAAAGGCAGGTTTCACAGCAATGAAAGAAACATCACATAACCATAAAAATGTCATTATCTTTGCAAATAATTACAGCTCTACAGTAGATTCACTACCGTCACCCCATTTAATCAGTATCTCTAATAAATCTATTATCAAATCAATAGAAATGTCCCACTGCTATTCTGTGCATGCATTTATACAGTAGCACACAGTTTGCTGTGACGTGAAGGGTGTGATTAATACATAAAACTACAGTAGTGCTGTGTGTGCTGCTGCCGTTTAAAAGCAGCCCATACACATGCAGGTGTGGAATTACCTCAGTGAGTTTACGGTGCAGCATCTGGAATTCAGTAAGTTTCCTCTGAACGCACCAGCGACTGTTGGCCGTCTCTTCAACTTCTACCAGGCTAACACACACACTGTAGCACGCCACAGTCTCACCGCCCTCCTCCGTTGCCTGAAACACACACACACACACACGCACACGCACAGAGTTAAAAACCAAAGCGTTTGAGTGACAACTGTACAAAATTAATAACACACACACTTATTGATCATCTTAAAAACCGGTGTGTGTCCAACCAAGGACTGAACCTTTTACATTTACTGTAAACAGTCCAGGCCATGAAATGGAAAGGAGCTTTGGGAACGTTACCTCCGCTGAGGTAATAGCAGCCCTCCAGTGCCCCAGGTTTTCACACCACCAGTCAGTCCTGATGATGTGTTGCTGGAGTTCACTGTGTTCTCTCTCCATGGCTCCAATCTCTTCCTTTAGTTTGCTCACTATCTAGAAACATACGGGAGACGCATATGATTACTGCAAAGCAAAAACAATGGATATACTGTAACTAAACAAATCTGACACATAATGCTCATATGCAAAGCGCAAAATCAATATTGTCTTTGTAGCAACTGTAATGACATCACAGGGTGGATAATGCTTAGGTGTGTGAATTACATTCGTCTCTCGCTACTTGGACTGATAAGTGTCGTGGTTCCGCTGTGTGTTGCGAGTTACCTTTTTGTCTGGTTTTGGAGCGTTCTGGATGGAGCCCAGGGCCTGACGCTTGTACTCCAGCTTGTCGTAGAGTTGGCGGAGTTTAGTAGCAGCATAGCTGGCCTGCTCGTTGATGCCTTTACTGCCCTCGTCACAGGCCTCCTCTCCTGCATCGAGACCCTGGCCCTAACACACAAATGCGGGTATCAAAGAGCATGCTGCTGCAGTGGGTTTATGTGCCTTATTTATGTATGCGTGTCTGACCTCTTCCTCTTTTTCTTCAGTGCTACACTGTGACTGGTTGTGCTTCTCATCGCGCCTGATCAGCCTGTCATAGAGGTCAGACACCAGGAAGGAGGGGTAGTATCGTTCTCTCATCGTCTCAGCCACCTAGAAAGGATTTTTTTGGACAAGTCTGATAACTGCTCTGCTACGTGTATGCTATGGGTGACTCTAGTAGCAAGAGCAGCAGTTACCTGTTCCTGCAGTCGCACAAACACTTGTGTTCCTCTGTTGCCCACCAGACTCTGTTGAATCTCCTTGAGTAGAAGCTTTTCCACTGGAATCTCTTTGCTCTCCACAAAGAACTTCTGGTAGATTTCCCCGACGATCTGGGGCACTTCATTCTGCCACAAAATACACACGAACAACTAACATGTTTGCTTTTTGCAGCTGTATTATAACCCCAGTACTCTGCTGATACGTGGTGTGTTCTCACACACTAAGGGAATCCTATTGGCTATACTGCCGTATTTGTAGTTACTCATTACTATATTATTATCCCGCTAACACCACAAACTGGTGGCTTTGTTGAGCTAAACCCTCTGGAATGTGTGTGCAGGTCACCTTATTGGCAGTTTTCAATGTTTCCACCAGCTCCCAGAAGCTAATCAGAGCCCTCTTATCAACCTTCTCCATGTAAACTCTGAAATGCTCCCTGTAACCTGGATTACACAAGATGTCATCAAACTGCAGAATCTGGGCACGAGGGAGAAAAACACACCAAAGTCAAGGTAATGTAGTCACCATTAGTTAGAAACGCGGCAGCTAAAGCACGCTGTGAGAGTCTTACCCTCTGATTTTGAGGCTCGTCGCTCTCATCACCACCTCCTTCCTCGTTGTTTTCATAGTTTGGTCCACCGAGTAGACGGATGCGTTTCTCACATTGTTTCTTAGCAACAGTCAGCTGATTGATGTAGCGTTTCATATCTCTGGCCCTCAGCAGGTCTGCCTTCATGGCTGCAGACTCTTTACCTTTTCGCTCTAAGGGAGGGAGAGAGAAACAGCGGTTGAAGAGAAAGTGTAAACAAACTTCAGTGACACAAAACAACTACTGGGCATAAAGCCAACCAACCGCAAAAATAACGTTGACAGATCCCTTCCATTGTAAATGAATATTTAGAGCACTGATTAAAACAGCAAACCACTTTTAGCACAGAGGGTTATTTTTATGTATGTGAACATATGATAACGTATGTAGCCCCAAACTAGCCAGCACAAATAACTACATGATCTAAACCCCGGGCAAAAAGTGAGCTGACAGCTGACAGCTGACAGGAAGGTGCACTCAGTGCCTACCGGAAACCTCAGAGGTGACAGACACCTAAGAAGCCGTGTCAGGCCTGACCACTGAAGTTGTTGCAAGAAGGAGAAAAGTTTTGATTATTCAGATAAAGTCTAATTAAATTAAACATGGTTCCACATTTAAGTGAGGTAAATAGTTCTTATAGGTGCTAAATGTTACCTTTCTGTTTCTTGAGCTGAGGCAGGCTGCTGATGGTGGTGGCATGAATAATCTCTACCACTATCTGATACCTATGAAGAAAAAAAAGTATGGAAACATGTTTCCAGAATGAATGTGGTACATAACCCAGCATCAAACTGAAACTGAGCCAATATGCCTCCAACCAAAAAGACAACATAACAGCATCATGTCTTAGATCTAGTGTATTGCTGCGGAGACACTGTCTGTTCCCATGGTAACCTCACAGCAGCAAACAGACTAGCTGTTAGCACTGTGAGGTTAACGTGGTCGTCTCTAGAGTCTGTGTGATTCATTTGTATAGGTCAGTTTATTAAAACAATGCTGGTGTGTGTGTGTCTCGTTACTGTCGTGCCTGAGTTGTGTGAGGAAATTGACATCAGTAGAAGTTGATATTAGTTTGATGAAGTCTTCATAGGAGGCAGCGTAGGTGTAGGTTTTCTTCTGCTGTTCCGCCTGCTGCTCCCTCTGCTCTAACTGAGACAACAGCATCCTGTTGATGGAGTCCGGGTCGCTGAGCACTTCCACCAAAGGCTTCAACACTGAACACACAGATAGAAAAAAAGTACCTGAGTCAGAATCGCTGCAGCTCTGACACCACTTTATAAAGTGCTTTTACATTACAGTGAAAAAGATCAGCAGCTTTATTCTGTCTGGACACAGCTAAGTGAAAATAAACCCCCACCCTTTCCACTCCCACCCCCGCTCACAGCTCCTCCGGACTGTCACTCTGGATTTTCTCTTTCCTGGTCTAACCTTTCAACCTTTTAGTGCCTTGTCAATAATGAAATGGTAGGAGAGGACATTCTCCTCAGCTTGTCCTAGCAGGTGCACATGAACAGCGCCTACATTCCACTGGATTGTCCACAAAATCTATACTGAAAGGTCACGCGTGCGCTGTGGCGTTGTGCAACTGGAGCAACCAACGCTGACTGGACATCGATTCAAGCCAAATTAAGTTACTTTCTCTGTTGTCCACCACGGCCATGGCAACAGCAAAGAGTTCGTGTTCAGCAGCTGACCAACTTACAAGCACAGCACAGCAACGGCACCTGTACAACACGCGCTGTACCTTTAGTGGTGATGACTTCTGTGAGGCAGCAGCGTAGTGTATGTGACTTGGCATCCTTTTTTGGCAGCAGACATAGCAGCAGTATTCTGGCTACACAGCGGAGGAAAGCCAGCTCCGAGTCCAGACTGACCAAACAGGGATGAAGAGGAAACGGCCGAGCGCACTCCTCTGGTCTAAACACACACACACACACACACAGAAAGAGACACAGTGAAGGTAAATTCTGGCTGAGCTGCAAGTGAGATCATATTCTGAGATACTATCTCTGCTATTCAGCTGTGTCACATCTCACTGCCTGACGACACATTGTTTCTAAACTAGTGAAGACGAGGGCAGCCACACGTCTCTGCAGTGTGTTCAAATCAGAAGTCCCCACTGACTTATCAGGACAATGAAACCAGATACTGTGTGAATTATCACTCAGTCTCTCTGTACCTTGCAGATGCTGTCTGGGGAGGAATATAGCAATGTGACTTTAGCTGCACTTAACTTCTAGAATTTCAGGCCTGTCTGTGTGGATAAAACGATACGGACAGAAGTGATGAAGCCTAAGAACATATTTTATTTGATCAAATTTCCTATATTGCTCTAGTGGTAATGCCACTATTTACAATTCTGTGTGTCTGTATACATGTTTGAGTACCTTGCAGATGCAGTCTTGAGGTCTGTGAAGTGTGTGTGTAGGATGCGTATGCTGTCGTAACATACGACGTTGACAAGGTCTATGTTAGCCAGCCTCAATCTCAGCTGTGCAATCATCTGCCACCAGTCCTCTGACAGCATGGCATACAACTGGCCCTCATCACGGCTCAGAGGAATGTACCAGGACTGGATGTAGTCTCTGTAGGCATAGTCAAACACTGGGGAGAGAACAGAAAGAGTTTATCAGACTGGGGTTGTAGAAAAATGATCATCACGTTAACATATGAACACTTTTAGCTTGTTAAAAGATGTCTACTACCCAGAAGCATTGTTGATTAGTGTCAGGCTATCGTTACCTATACCAGAATAACTCAACCTCAACCAGCTCCCCTAAACTACCCAATATGTGTTTACATTACTTTCATTTCCTCAAACCCCAGCTGCAACACTGATGCAGCAAGTAGCAGGAGCTTCATCCATCCTCTCTCTCTGTCTGCTTACCCTGTGCAGGACCACAGGGGACAGAGTTTGTTCCCAAATGTATTGTGTGAGAGCCACAGCACACCCACAGACAGGTTACCATGACAGGGATGTCATTTATAGACTCTCACCAATTCACTCACATTCAGACCTGAATTTCACACACAGCACCACTTCAGACACAACGAATGCAGAACACATGCAAACTGTTAAAGGCAACAGGTGGGTGGTGCAGTAAAACCCTGTGACTGTAGGTCTATTGTTTCCGTCTCAAAATTAGGATTCTTAACTAGTGCTAAAAGAGCAGCACAAATTCATCTTAAAAATGAAATTAACTGCTCAACTCCCAGACGTGTGACATCATTAGCTTATTCACTGAACGGCTTCATGTTAAGAGACAGTTTTCATTCATTTCATTCAGTCCCCCTTCAAATAATATGAAAGGCTGTGACTGTGGTGTACAGCAGAAACAAGTGATCTGCATGAACATTCATGCTGCTGGTACTAATTCAGATTTACTTGTCTTTGAATCACTAAAGTGAAATTGCATAAATTCAACATTCTTTATCTGTTAATGAACTAAAACATTTGGAGATAGATGCAGTACAGAGATATTAACACGTTCACAAAAATAACAGGAGCAGATAATGTTATTGCATCTGACACGATGCTCCAGGAGGTGGATTCATCCGTTTGTTACATCAGAACTGACATGTCACATGTTTGTCTGTTGCCTGTATGTTACCAATATTCCATACAGTAGATGTACCTTCTTTCCTCACGTGCAACTCATAGAGATACAATCTACAAGGGATTATTATCATTCACTCATCTGTTATTTGACAATGAAGTAATAGGGAAGGTAACCATGTCAACACACAGTGGAGACAGAACCCCCTTTCATCAAAATAATTGGTGCAGCCATTTTGACTGTGAGCCTAATATTGTTTTCATAAACCTGTATCACACTATGACCAGAACGAACCTTTTCAAAACACACATGGGAGCATGTGCAAATACACCCCCCCGCTGTAAATCCTGAAGCCATCTGTCACTTGGCAGCCAGAGATGCCGTTCCACTAGCTGTGCCTGTGAGGAATTTTATGTATGTATGCTGATCGCTTGTTGTAATCCACTAAGCGTGGGAGGAGATGACACGGGTCATGGTGACTGACCGAAAAAAGAGCTCCATCAGTCAGCAGATTTCACAAAAACAGAAGTGGCACATTTTTCCACTAGAGTAAAAGAGCGGAGCATGAATCAAGAATGAAGGGTCTTAAATGTCAGAAACTCAACACATGATGATGGTATGAATATCGATTATTGATTTCATTTTGAAAGACCGTACTTAGCTTGAATTGTATTATGCTATTGTGACAGATGTTTCTCTCTTTTAGCCCACCCATTCAGATCAGTGGAGCTGGGGTACATAACAGAAACATCTTCATACATATTGCATACAATGCATTGTCATTTTGACTCCATGAGTATTTACATAAACATGACATGACATGACATGGCTATAAAACAGTTCAGAAGTTGACCCGTTACCTTCCTTCAGAGTTTTGTCCACGTTGTGTGACACCACCACCCTCCTGCTCTGACCTGACTCCTGGACTGGCACCAAAAAGCGAGCCTGAAAAACAACAGCAGCCAAATCACTTCGCTTCAGTCGCAGTTGGGGGCAACAGCGGAAAGTCAGGAAACATTAGGCAACAAAAAGGAACTGCGGGAAGATTAAGAGCTGGTTGTTTAATACACACAAGGCAACCTCATTTAAACGTAGCTGCAGCATGTTTACTGGATGGAGGCTTGTGACAATATTTCTGCACTGTCAACATCAATAAGTCATCAGTGCACAGCAGGAAAGGCAGCCGCTGGGCTATGCATGCCTATTAAAGCAAGCCGCCAGCCAGTGGCAGGCGCACAATCACTTCCCTTGAAAAATAAATTGCCAGAAATGCGTGTGCGTGTGTGTGTGTGTGTGTGTGTGTTAAAGTGTGTCTAAATCCAGCAGCACGACTCTACCTCATCTATTATAGAAACACACAGTGACGATCTGGGGGCAGGGAGAGGAGACGACAGAGGGGAGAAATATGGGGAGGGGAGCGAGATAGTCGAGAAGGAACAGAATGAAGCAGCACAGGCAGATGGCTGGGGATTCAAAAATGAAAGTGTATTTGGGTCACGATGATTCTTACATGTAATCCAGTCTAAGGGTGTTAAATATAGCTGTGACAGAGGCACCACTATTTAAGGGCAAATAAATTGTTTTTTTTCTATCAAATTATTTCAGCAGTACTGGAGACACGAGGTCATGATTTTCCTATGTGATGTGGATCTGACATCACAGGGGTCTGGCAGAGCATGCGTGTGTGTGCAAAGGAACAGTTAAGTGTATGGAAGCCATGACTTTGAACTAGGAGAACAGCGGAATCTCACCATGAGCTTGTTGAAGAAGTCCAGGTGTGCTGCTGACTGCCTTCGGTTTCTGTTAAAGCAGCTCACTTTGAGAGGACTCTTTCTGACGAGCAAGACAAAGCTGCCGGCCAGGAAACACAGCAGGGCGAATGACACATAGATGAACAACTTCAAGACGAAAGAGGTGAGGGTCAGGCCGCCCCAGAACAGCTGGAACACTACTGCTGCCACCACGCCCAAGCAAAAAGCGGGGACGAAGTGGATGGAGGAGTTGACAGAAGCAGAAGAGGTGGAGGTTTCAGGCATGGGCCCGTCTTCCTCTTCGGTACTGCTGCTCCCTCCAGCCAGTGGTGTAGCGGTAGTTGAAGGGGTGAGCATGCTGCGACCCCAGCATCCATATATGAGTCACTCCTAGTTAGGCTGCAAAGTTGCTCCTTTGGTCCACCTGCCAGGCCACAGCGGTCGGTATACTCTGTGCACTCGTGTATACCCTCGACTACAACCCTGTCTCCAAGAAGCGGCATCCCCGCTCTGACATCTCCTCCCCGACTCACAGCGCTATGTTTTCCCCGCTCCTAGCATCGACTCGCCCGGCTGCCACAGACACGGCGCCCTGTCAGCTTCTTCATTCACGACAGAGTAACTCAGGCAAAAGAACAGGGCACCAGACTTGTCCTGCACTGAGCCACAGGAGCTGGTAGTCTCCCAGAGAAGACGCACAGAGTCACCCGGGGTGATAGAATGGATGGAGCAATAATCACCGTCACCTTGGGGATAAATAGGTGCAGGGTAGGTTAGTGATTGCTGCTAACTGGGCTAGCTTCGCTTAACTAGGAAATCTGTGTTCGTTAGTCTTACCTAATTTAAAATAAAACCACATAAACACAAATAAAAGTCAGCAAATAATGTCAAACTGCCTTGTGATTGGGCTTCAAAGCTAGTTACTACCCTTACGACAGCTAGCGGTAGCTAACTAGCTTGCTTGCCAAATAAGTAACTTAACATCAGCTAATGTTAGCTTACTTACCTATCGTTGGGGAAATGTGAACGATGTCACCGCTACATTGTTGCTATTCTCTGTGGGGAAACTGTATCGGAAGCTTTGCAGTGTTAAAAAAAGGTGGCATACACGCAGCGACAAAATGTGTCAAGCACAAACAACAAGTAACTGATATTTTTCTTCAGGTCCAGCTGATTGCAAACGTCTCAGACTATACGTGAAGGCTGCCAGCCAATCAGAGGCGGTGTTATCCACGAGTGGTGCGCGTCTTTCACTTCCTTAGACCGTCCGCGTGGGCGGAATTGCATGAGCTCTGCTGTGGATGTACTGCGCTGGAGAAGCACCGCCCAGCAGGATAGTTACGCATTATAATCAAGTGCACAGCCAGATAAACGCTTCCGTGACGTTTGTTGTTTCCTGTCAATTGTATTGTCAGAGATGATTTCAAATCGCTTAATTATGCTGTGGCTTTTTAGTGTGATTGTGAACTGGACCTCGTTGTCTAATATGAATAAAGATATTATTAAAAGCTGTAAATTATATACTATTATACTGTAGTCTATATCTAGTGTAAATATCAACAAAAATAATTACTTGTATTATTGTTACCGGTAAAGATGAGGTGATGATGAGGTGGAGACGAGATGAGGTGATGATTAACAACAATAATTCAATAATCATTGTGTCATTTTGTTTTATTTCTTTAGTCATCGGTTTAATGCAAACAGCAATTAGGTATGGTTAAATGTCAATGTTGCATTTACTAAAATAGGAACTAAAAACTATTTAACTATATTTATGTTTCGTTCTTTGTTTGGTATTAAGGTAATCACATCCCCTTATTCAAGACTTTCACCATAAATAGACAATTTGGTTATCTTTGTTATATGATTTAAAATTAAATTACATGCTGATTTATCACATATGGCTATTTTCATTAATTGCCAGCATAACTGGTGACAGTCATATTAAATGAAATGATAATGGTTCCATTGACTTGTCTTCTTTCCAATGTTTCTGTCTGTGTCTAGCACTCACACTGACGTCAGCTTTCCATTTTCTCCACCAAAAAAACAAAGTTTTGTGTGCTTGCTACTTCCCCTTGCCACGTCTTTGTCTCTAAAACATGGGGGAATGTTTCACAAGCAACAAGTATATCCAATTATAGGTTCAATGTAGAGTTAATGTATCAGGTTCCCTTTCAGGGGAAGGTTTGGTTTATGTTTACTCTGCTTGATTACTGCTTCGTAACTTACGTTAGTGTTGTAGTCAAGACCACTCATGGGTACCAAGACCAAGACCGAGACTGAAAACAGACAAGGGCTCTTTTATTTTGATGATTATAAGTGAAAACTTATGAAAATCCCAAACTCAGTATCTTATAAAATTAGAATATTGTGAAAAGGTTCAATATTGAAGTGTGGTTTGGTCTTGGTACCCTCAAGTCTCAGCAATGTGTTGGTCTCGGTTTAGGCGGTCTTGACTACAACACTACATTACATTTACAGAATGTTTCAATATGCTTTTGGTTGTAAAATGATTTTAAGCTGATTAATACAATGCCGGAACTAATATTTTTTTCCTACAAGCAAAGATTCAATATGCACTCATGTCTGATCTAGGTAGATGGACTGTGATCAACAGCATTGGGGTCATCAATAGGATCCACTTTAAAGTCAGAGGGTCGCAGCTTCATGATGCTGGTCTTCAGAGAGTACCACCATCCTCTCCAAGTATACCAAACTACACCATCATCTGTCAGTGCACTGTAGTGACCGTCATGGTAGTATATGCCATTAAGATGGGCAGAGTGACACCTTGGTAAAGTGAGAGATGAAGAAATGATATAGTTTTTCCTGTAATGAATGGCATATATAGCACAGTATATTGTATGGGTGCTATTTGGTGGATGGGCACACTAATCACAAAAAGCCATACTTGTTAAACCATCAGCCTCCTTTGTCTTCCTGTGCACAGTTTCCTTTGTAGTGATCATTGTCCTGGTCGTAGGTGCTGAATTTGATCCCCTGGTGACTGGCCCAATCTGACACACTAAACTCATACTTTCCAGACAGAGCATCTCCAGCTGTACCCATGTAGTCTCCAAAAGTAAGTCGATAGTGATCCTACAGAGAGAAATGAGCATAGCCTTTTACTAATGCACAGCGTTCGCATTAGTTAAAAAAAACTATTAATGGAATAGTTCAACATTTTAGTCACACAAGGCTAGCTATTTGTTCCTACTAACCTTCTTTGCAGTAAATTAAGCTGGACATTAAGCTGGACATAGCTTCATATTAATGCATACAAATGAAAGTTATGTCCTTATGTCAGAGAACCACTTTATGGTAAGAAAACTTACCATAATGTTAAATAATACTTTAAAACTGTACACAACAAGGAAGATAAAAATAAATAAATAAATAAAAACACAAAAAAGATCATTAGATACACCAAGTAGTTAGCTCAATGGGTTAATTTAAGTGTCAGACTGGGATGCAGAAGGTTGCAGGTTTGAACCCCGTCTGACTCCCAATCCATTCCCTACTGAAGTTTCCCTGAGCTTTGAATAAAAGCGTCTATATACTTGCCTCAGAATTGTCAAATGTGTGCGGTCTCCAATCAACCAAAACCAACAATTTGGTCTAATATCTAAACTTTTCTTACAGTAATAGTGGTAAGCTAGCATCAGATACACACTGCACCTTTTCATCTGCCACGTTGACATTTGTGTACTCTGCATAACGCTGATTACCATCAAAGTCTTCCAGGTTAATCCTCAAAGAATAATTTCCTGGAACACACATAAGCAATAAAACACTTGTCAGAAATAAAAAATAAAAAAAATAAAATGAAAGGGGTTCTGTGGGTAGTGGGACCCAACTAGTTTTACGTGGTGTTTTTATAATTTTCTGTAAAGCCTTATTACCTGGGAGCAGGTATAAACCAGGAATCTACTAGGTTAAAAGGTTTCATGTATTTAAAGCTTATTTTGTGCCAAAACAGACCACAGAGGTTCGTTCTACTTTACAACTGTGTGAAATTACTACTGATTAATTTTTACTCTGACAATCAGAATATCAATAGCAATACACAACAGAAGTACAGAACACAATGTGATGTTCACATTCCAGTATTAGATAATCTATCAAGAAGGCACACTTGGATGTTCATGATTGGCCAATGTAGTACTAGTGTAGATGTCACGTTGCAGGTATAACTTTCTTTCCACACATTGCTGCAGGGTTTTGGCAGTGAAAGTGAAAGTCGTGGCCTCAAAGTGGTCTTTTTAGACTTCCAGAAGACAACAAGCAACACCATTATGTACTTCTTGTATTTCAACGTTTGTGTGCTGGCCAGGAAGCACACAACAGCTTTATTAGAGATTTGCTTGAAACAACAACTCTCACGGAAAATTACCAAAACCAGCTGCGCTATGCTAAAAATGTCTTGTGGAGCTGAGGAGGGTTATCAGCATATCATATAGATACATATGATATGTATCTATAGCGGACATAAAAAATGGACTTGAGCAGCTTTAGAGGATAATGTTTAGATAATGTTTTTAGAAGTTGTGTATACCTTGTGCAGTGATGTAATGCAGGTTGTCATTTCCAAGCCAAAACTCTCCTAGTTCTGTCTTCATGTCTCCAAAACCATCCTTATATTCCGCCCACGACCTAGAAAGATGATATGGATGACTGGTAGACAGATTGACAAAGTCTTCTCTTTTTTAATTTTTTTTACCCTTCTACAGGCTTCAGACACACCTGTTAAATCTCTCTGTTCCATGGATCCGTCTCTGTATGACGGTCCAACCGCCTCCATTACTCATATCACAGTAGACAGTAACCTGAGAAGAGATGCCGTGGGGTCGGATTCTGTAGAAACCACTTGATTTGGAGCCAAAACTAAAGAGCTGGGAGCAGTCTAACAATGATACACATACACACTCTGTTTGTTCTAAATTGTCTGTTTCCTGTTTCTACAATATGAGATCTAAAAGCAGACATTTTAATCATGGTTTTCTACATGCCTCGCTGACCTGAGTACTGGGTGTCCTGGCTCTGGTCTACTCTGCCTTTGTACTTGTTGCCTGGTTCGATCAGCAGCTTTAATCTGTGTAGAATGCGTTCTTGCTCCTGAAGACGGTCCATCAGAAGTTTCTGCTTTCCCCGCAGACGAGCCATCTCTTCCTGGCAACTGTCTGACGCCTACACTCATAGAAACACATTTGTATTGAAGCGTTTGTTCATTCATATTCATTCTCTCACACTGATATAAAATACAGAGAGAATGGATTTAGTGAACTATGTAATATTATAGAAACATAGTGGTCTCCATGAAAACTACAAAATACAAACTTGCACAGGTTTGTAGAAATGTAGTCAAGGTTTTTTGTGACATAAATAATTTAAATATCTATAAGCTAACTGAGCCTCATTGCAGGGTACTTACACTGAGAGGCTGAGAGAAGGCTGTGATGACCATCAGACCTGTGAGCAGCTGCAGTGGGCCTGCCATTATGTCCCAGACAGAAGGTCTTCTTCTTGTCGAAGTGCAGTTTGGTCTGTTTTATCTGAGCACTGTTAGATGTTCTCCACGCTTGGAGCAAACAAAGCCATGACCAAAAAGAACAAGAAACCAACCAAATACCTGATTCTCTACAGCCATGTAAAAAAACTATGCAGGGAGTGTCAGATGCACATGTGCCAAAAAAGACAGATGTTTGGGGAAGAATCTCCTTTTATGGGCTAATACAGCAGAAATCACAAATGCGTATTACTTTTTCATGTTAGGAGAAGGTAACATTCTACTATTAAAAGAGACAGCATCAAAAGTGCATTATCAGAGATACCCAAATATCTGTCTGTGCAACCATCTGTCTCCTCACTCTCTTCTGTTCTCCTCCTGCCAGCTCTTTGATCATTTCTCAGCCCTGAACGCTCACTTATCGAGCCAGCATTGTCTGTGAGTGTCAGAGGCTTTTTATGTCAAAGCATCATGGAGCAGTGAATCATGTGGCAGTTAACTGGTTGTTCCAGAATCAAGGAGACACATATTCTCTTTGGTATTGACAGGCTTTAATAGCAATGTGGACACCGATTCAGACATCGAGGGGCGGGTTTTGCAAGGTATGTGTGACATGTGGCTGTTCAAGTATCTGACATATTATTTGCTGTCACACGTGATGTAAGTATGCTGTACAGTTAAACTTATTTTATTTCTGAGCTGGATGATAAAATAAAGCTAGTAGCAAGTTAGGTGGCCTGGTAGCTCAAAGCGTTAAGCGTCAGACTGGAATGCAGAAGGTTGTAGGTTTGAACCCCGTCTGACTCCTAATCTGTCCTGTACCAGGTGTGTCCCTGAGCCAGACACCCAGCGCTAGCTCCTTGTAAGTCGCTTTGGATAAAAGCGTCTGCCAAGCAAAGTAAAGTAAAGTAAAGTAAAGTAAAGTTAGCTTAGCATAAGAGCAAGTATACAATTCAATATTCTTCTGGTTACCACCCTGAAACTAGTTGATCTAGCTTTTCTATAGGTTAACAAAATGGTTCTACTTTCTTACTGGCAATTAAATTATATACCACCATCATGTTTTACCATTAAATATGTAGCTACAGCCAGCATTAGGTTAGCATCAAGACATGAATACACAGATGTTCCTGGTTTAATCAAGTTTGAACTCTTCAATTTCTGAACAGATCAAAACAATGTAATAATGAGTTTTAGAGATTATGGACGGTGGACTTCTCTATCATTATACAGTGCCAGGCAAGTTACCTCCAAGATTTTAGTCATAGCTTTTTTTTAAGCTAGTCTAACTAACTGCTGACAGTGTTTTTTAGATATGTACCACCAATCGTCTTAGTCAAATTTAGGCAATGAAATCATCATATTCATCACTTTCATCATACAATGTAAAATCTTTTAACATAAACATCACATCAATCCTCAGATTTAATGGTAAATCTAAATGTGTCATTTCAGTTATGCCAGAATAACATCCAAATAGAGACTAAAAACCTTGCTAGTTCTATTTATAGTAAAGCAGAGACATATTGTATGTTGAGATCAGATACTGAACCTATTAAAATGAGAAAAAACAACAATCATTTATTTTGAGGTTGTCTATTATCAGGCCTAAAAGGCTGATATAAACAGCTGATATAAAAGCTTCAGCCAGATGGTCATCTTTGCAGGGCTTGATTTTCTTAGGTCGCAGCACTGATCAGTGACCCTGAACACAAACACACAGACACACACAAAATATTCATAATTAAAGAACAAAATCATGCTATATTAATATCCTAGGATATGTGTTTGAACAGCTACCAAACAGTACAAATCATCTCTAGTTAGGGGTTGCAGCATCTTGCCACACTGACACTATCAAGAGTTCATCACTCCACACAGAAAACTCAACATTTAAATTTGAAACCTCAGACAAGCCTGCACAATGTTCTTAAGACCTCTTAAAGTCTTAAGGAGTGCCATGTGTTTTTCTTCAAAGCTGATAGCCAGGGCATTTCTGGGATAATTATTAAATTGATTTTCTTCTTTCTTCTTTTAAATTTAAATTCTGTGTCCTAACCTTATAACCAGCTGAAACATGATGTCCTAGAGGTAACTGCTGCTTAACTGACCACATCAACATCCCAGAAATGTAACTGACTAACTTTATACTATACTCTAATTAGAAAGTGATCCTTTTTTATTTTTGAGCAGTCTATACATTACAGTGTGTTTTGTGTTTTCTTTAAATCGACATTATCATCACGTTGTCATTGTTACATTCACACTGATTGTTGTTTACCCCCTTCAGGTCTAAGTCTTTGTCTGGTTACGATGAGCATCTCTCCTACAGCTTTGTCAGCTGTTCCTAAACAAAAGACAGGAGAGACACTGTGGTGAAGCAAATGCTACCAAAACTAGCATTACTTACAATACACCACCACCGTCATTTCTACCATTCCTACCACTACTAATGTCCTGTTACTTATAATCATTTTAAAATAAAGCAGTACCTTTATTATTCTTTGACTGCATCCGCTGAAAGGACTCAGGATCATCTGGTTGAACATCATCAGACTTCTTGTAGTAATACTGTTCATCAGGGGGCCCAAACCTCTATGTAGAGACACATCATGCACACACAAACACAAACATCACATTTATTTCTAATCCCAGACAATGTGCACACCGACGTGAACAAACTTAAGATACCTTGTCAGGCCACATGAAGCTTATAAAGAGAATGACAGGAAGTCCAACAGTGAACACATAGACCCCCCAGAGCCAAGGGCGCTGATGGGTGGCCAGTAGGAGGCCCTCTATGATACCCATCTAGAGTGCAGACACACAGGTTTTATATATAATATACAGTACGTCCAATCTAGTGCACACTGTAAAGTTACAACATATATGAAGATCTGAGTAGTTCAAACTAGAAATCACTTTAGTTTTAATCTAATCTGTTGTTAAATTCTACCCAAGCACCTTGTGTCACAGTACAGAAAACTAAATAGTTAATGTTCATACATTATTAAGGAAGCCTTAATAATGTAAACATCAAACCTATAAAAAATATATCTTGTGTGTGTATTTGTAAAAAAAAGATTTACAGTTGTTAACAGCAGAAAACACATTAAGGCTATTCAAAATTGAAAACAATATAATAAAAATCATTCTTACCTCTGGTGCAGCAGACACTGGTGTCACAGTGGCTGCAAGCGTCACATACAGCAATGAAAAGCTGATCTCCATCTCTAAAACACACTAACTTTATTGCACACACACATGGTTGCAAATGTTAAAATGTTCACACACAAACACAGTAATGATCACTATATGTCTGCTTGAATACACAGGAAACACACTCAGGTACATTTGCAGATAAGACCATAATCAAAGACTGGTTCTCAGAAACATTTCTTCTCTTATCATCACTTTTCCCACTTCTATTACACAATGTTCAGGCTGGGACAGTGAGGTAATAGACAAAAATCTAGGACAAATCTAGACAGGCTTCTGGTAATGTAAGATCAATTTCATCACAGAAAAGCAGCATGCAGGAGGACAACTGGCAACCAGAGTGGAACAAAAGAGACGGAGCTTTAGAAAAAAGAGTGAAAGAAGTGAGAATAAAAGTTAGAGAACAGAGAAAGCAGAAGACAAAACACTGTGTTTCTACCTTTCTAACAGCGATTTGCCACAGTTTCCACAAGTTCCTTAAAAAGCCGCTTCCTGAAATCTGAAAGTCATGTGATATTGGACTTTGGTCCCAAGCAATTTGCTGACATGCTGCAGAGCATGCAATGAGCGCATTAGATGAGCATGAACTAGTTAATAACATACTCACTCACACAGTCTTTCACACATGTCTGAAGTGTCAGTGATCACAACAGGTTTGTGCATTATTTAGCAGTATTTTAATAATAAGCTGTTGATATATGATGAATTGTTTGACAGTTTGACATAAAACAGCACAAATCATGTGGACAGTTTTTCAGTGTAGGTGATTACTCGAGTTGTAGGTGATTACTTAGAGTCTGTTTTGGTTTGTGGCATTGTATGGTTTATTGTATTTTAATTTGTTTTTGTGGACTAGTGAAACATTTTTTTATTTTTTCTATACATTTTTATTGAGCGGTATTACATGTCAGTTAGTATACCAGTACATTATTTAACACACACTTATACACTTAAGATGTTATTTTCCTTACATAAATTCCATAAATTAAATTTACAGATATTAAGTTGGTGTCAAAACAAAATACAAATACATATAAAGATGTTCAATTTCCAATATACCAATATAGTCTAACTCTTAATTTCTGATACAACATAAAGTGATACCAATTTATGCAGGGTCCCAACTAATAAAAAAAAGGAATCATTTTAGGTAACTTACATCACATATCTCTACGGAAGAGGATTAGGGCCACCATTAAATTTTATGAGTTCTAACTTTAATTAAAAAAGTCAGAATTCTGACTTTATTCTCAGAATTCAGAGAAATATTTGCATGTTATTAAAACCTATACCGATATTTTAAATATTTTTTATATATATACATTTTAATGCCAACATCAGACATCCCTAAATACATAGTGGGTGGAACTGTGTCAAATACTGAGCAGTTAACATAAAACAAAAATAGATGTTCGTGGTGCTCTCTATGTCTTTTTCTGTTTTAATGAAGAAATAAAAATTGCTATGTGATGTTTCCATCAGAGCCGGATGTTGATTTCACTGCGCGCTCCTTCGCCACCAGAGACACTCTCGTTGCCATCTGCGTCTGACAGGAAACCGCTTCCAGTTGCTACTGTGACGATGTTGTGTTCAAGGTTTGTGATCCGCTGTTTTATTCGAAGCTGGGAGGAGTTGAACTCACTCTGCAGACGGGCTAAACACGTCTGAAATCAACATTATCATACTTGTATTTACTGTTTGGAACACATCAAACACATCAAAAGCTGCAGTTGTATGTAAAACTGAATTGACAGTACAGACCTGCAGTCGATCCAAGCTAGTTTCCAGCCTCTCCACCTTCTCCTCAACATCTTCTCCTGCGGACACGTTGACTTCCTCAAGAAGTCCCTCCTTCTGTAGGATGTCCCTTCCCCTCTTCTCCAACTGAGCCCTGGCATCTGGAAACTCCTGAAGTGCTTCCATCAGGTCTTGTTTGGAAAGGCAGAAGAGGTCTGAATATCCCAGGCTGCGAATATTCGCTGTGCGTCTGTTTCCCATCTTGCTGCCACTGATGTTCAAGATGCTGATCTCTCCAAAGCAACTTCCTGCTGTCAGAGCAGCCAACTGGGTGACTCCATCCTCCCCTACCACTGCCAGTTTTCCATCTTTAATTATGTACATCTCTTTACCTACATCTCCCTTAAAACAGAGAGAAAACATTAGTCAGAACTTCTAATAGCAATACTGGCCCTTAGACAGACAACAGAAAAAAAATCAGTTATAGCGCTTGTAATAATATAGGTAAATACACAGTTGTTAATAACAAACCATAAGAGAAACAAATATGATTTTGAACACTTTGTTCCGTGTTAACCGTGGAACAATGTTTTTACAAGGATGTGTACATGAGGCTACAGTAAGTCAGACAAAACAGGCATGAGGAAGACTGCAACCATGCAAACATGGATATAAGCAAAACATAATGCAAAATATTCAAAAAAATCAGCTTTGCAAATGATTTGAGAAAGAAAATTTGTCCAAAGCTTGTAAGGATGTATAAAATACACAATATGTAAACTGAGTGTAAATATCGCTTTGTTTTTACAGAAATTCCACTGGGTGCCTTTAAGTAGGCGGGCTAGTGATCAGAATACCTGCAGGTGTACAGTGCTAGCCATGCAGCAACAATGCTTATAGAGAGACCGCTGCAAGGAGTCCAGAGAGTTGGTACTCATTGTCCAAATTCTAATGGGTGTACACAACATACTAAATATCACAACCTTTTTAAGGCCTTATCAAAGGCCTTTTTGCCTTTTTGGATAATTAATAGTGAAAAAGTTAAGAAAGAGAAAGTTGGTGTGATACACAATGATGCAAGAAATGTGCAATATTAGAAGACTTGGCTAAGTGTTGGGTGACTAGCTTTCATTAGATTAAATAAGCTATATTTGGACTTCATTTCTAATTTAAATATATACAACACATTGAATAGCACCAGTAAAAGTAATACTGACCTTTCTACAGATGTAGTCACCAGGACTGAAAACCTGTGGTCGAAGTTTTAATACCAACTCCACAAGGAGCCCAGCCTCACAGTCCTGGAAAATACGCACCTGCGTCCACACATAAACACATATGCACTACACACAATGACCAAGTATTGCAACAGTACTGTACAAGAAGAAAAAACGTACACATGAAAAACCATTTGTGTCGAAACGAAACTGCAAAATATGCGTCATTTTACCTTCTTTAGTGTATCAAGGTGAACATTAATAGCAATCTCTGCTCTAAGTTTATTGGGAAGGCTCCTCAGCACTTCCTGTTCATCTATTGTCTTCTGATTGGTCCAGAGGTAGTCAAACCAGCGGATGACACGCTGCTCCAGCCCCTTGCTGACATGTCTGAAGTGCATGTAGTGCTTCAGGGCATCGACGCGACTCTGAAAGGTCGCTCTTGTGGCATTCATATTTGAGATCATGGATCCCACATTTCCCACAATTGATGCGAAAATCAGAACACCAACCTAGAACAGAAATATCAGAGTGAGCTGCACTGATAGACTGGAGAAGCTGATCCACACAAGACAGGGCAGGTCCTTCAAGGTAAGTTACGTGATTGCTTTAGACGTACCAGAAAGTCAAATATCAAGAACAAATATTCCTCGTCTCTAACAGGCGGAGGTGTCTCCCCAATGGTGGTCAGTGTTAGAGTGGACCAGTAGAGACAATATATGTAACTTCTAGTTAGTGAGCCAAACTCCGGATCTGATGCATTGGGATAAACCCAAGAATCAGATCCCAGCCCCAGGACTTTGGAGAAGCTGTAGTATCCACAGGCATTCCAGTGAATGATGACCAAGATGTATAGAACCAGTTTACAGATACGGAAGGAGTTGGGATAACCTGTTCGTGTTTCTGTACGTTCAAAGAGCTCAAACAGGCGTGACAGGCGCAGCAGCCTGTTGAATCGCAGAAGAGGTTTGTAGCTAATCCCAACGGTCAAATATAGGAGATCAGTTGGAAGGATGGAGCAGATGTCAAGTTTACACTGTAATGTTCGAATGTAGGTTTCTCTTAGACGCCGCACATCTTTCACCATCAAGCCTTGATCCAAGAAACCTTCATGAATATAAATGAATAAGCATAGATGTCAAATACGATGACAAAAAGTAAACAACATAAACAGTTAATACTATAAAGACAAGATAAAAACAATCAGATGCACGTCGGGCATCAGTATTTATGTGACATTATTTCCAGGACCTGTGTGGAGACGAACAGCTATATCCAGAATATAGACTCCATCACAGATATAGTCCAGCACCAGCCACACCAACACATTCCTCATCTGCAGCTCATCAAAACAGGCCCTAAAGAAATAAGTATACTTTCAAACAGACATCAAAGTTTCCCTTGTGTGTGCTTAGGCTGAGCCAAATGCATACTACAGCACTGATACAGATAGTCACAATAGTTCCTAACCTGACAACTAGCAGGGTCCAGTTATAAAAAACGGCAGCCCCAATCACCATCAGCCAGTGGTAGTATGCATCATCAGATGGGGATAAGACCACAACCTTACACTTCCTTCTCCTGACACAGAGGGAAAAAAGGATTTAAGTGACACCTGACCTTTTTAATGTGTCTGCTTTTTTGCTTTTTATCTGTTTTCTCACGTGTGTCTGGACTGTCTGATTTCATTATCAGCATCAGAGCCTGTGTTGGTGTGGCTAAATCGGCTGGGCGGGGCCTGCATGTCCATGTGGGCGGGGCCTCTGAAACGCTCCAAGAAGGAATCAGGTCGCTCCGTCTCTTCAACCAAACTCTTCTGAGCCCATTCTCTGAGAGTCATCACCATACTTACTATCCTGTAAAATATTTACCAAGCTTATTACATGGGGAACATATGATTACTTCTCTTTTTACTAAAATGAACACTTACACAAAATTAGATGTAAAGTCAAATTATCAACTATCAGCGACCATACCTGGACAGAGCTCCTCGTCCACGAAAGGAATTCTGGGAATTAATATCTCTGCGGTCAATGGCTGCCATTCTCTGTAGCTCTGAAGAACTGTCATCACACATCGACTGCGCTCTACACACAGAGAGCCGCAGGCACCACAACAATACAAGACAAGAAGGATCAACAGCAATTCCTTGGTGCTCCTGGGATCAGCATTTTGAATGTTCTACCATAATTGTTTGACCTGGCCCCTTGTGTCTTTAGTATTTTCCCCCAAAACACGGTCACGTGTTTTCCAAAAGTGCACTGAGGCTGATGGCAATGACTGAGTGCATGTGAAAGATTAAAGTCTTCAGAGGGCTGTTTGAGGTTATGGTTGGGGATGTTTATCAAGTATAGCTGTACAAATGTATGTACGTACCTGCTAAGTGTGCTGTCAGCTCGGTCGCTATCTTCCTCTATCCATGTTTTCACAGACAGCCTGTGTGAATCCTGTATTGGACCTGCCATACTACACACATAGATTTCATTTGATTTCATTTTGTCCATTAAATATATTACCACCACTACCACACACACACACATAAAGCTACAGGGCCACACACTAAGAGACAAAAAAACACACAGCTCACTAACCAGCACACACATGAAAAAGGTTATTCAGTATCAGTATCAACATTACCACAGAAACCAGATGGCATAGCAGCAAGCTGTGTAGTAGTTATGACAACAGACCATAAGAGCGAGACACAAAAAGATCCACAAACCTGATCAATTTCCTGATTCCCAGTTCCAGTTCAGGTCACCAGTCCACCAGCGTAAGCTCACGTCTGCAGCTGAGTCTCTTGTCATCTGTTGATTTCTCTAAACATCTGCCTCTACTCTCACGTTCACCAGCTATTATTCACAAAGGACAGACGAACGCTGATAAGAGGGGATGAAGTGGACAAATGTAACGGATAAAAGGAAACATCACATGGTCCTCCACAAAGGCATCGTTTAAATTGCAAATTGTGTGCGCGTGTGTGTGTGTGTGCATGTTCCCTTTCACCAGCGAGCTCATCTGAATTCAAGAACCGTGTTTAAAGTGGCCTCTGAACTGCAAGCGTGTCCTTGTGTGTGTACATTCTCCTGATTACTGAAAGAGAGAGCGAGAGAGAAGTGTTTCTCTGCACACACCTGCGCTTCTTTTGTTTCACCTCGGAAAATGGATTTCAACCCAATCTGCTGGTCTCATTTGCACGATGCAGCATCACATGGAGCTGGGGAATGAATAGTTAAATGGAATGGGAGAAAAAGTGCCCTTTGTGTATTCTGATTTTACTAAAAAGAAGCTGTTCGACCCGCGCTGTGCTGCAGCTCACACGTGTACCAAAGATGAAAACACTTTGAGGGGTACACGTGAGGGGTTGAATTAGACCCAGGACACATCAAGCACACTCAATAGCTGCCTCTCAACACTGATTACAACTGTACATACGACCATTATCATGTGATGACACCGGTATTGGTATTTTTTATGCAGCTGAATGTGTTGTGTTCAGTTAGCATCCATTAACCCAGGTGTCTAATCCTGGTGCATGAGCGCCACTCCTTGTTGTTGTTGCTTGTTTTCCAACCATCTCTGCACCTTCAGTTCCTCATGCAGGTTTTCTTTATTTTGTCAATTTCCCCTCCAGGCTGCTATCTCTAAGCCACCTTGCTATTCTGCTACAGCTCACCCACACCGAGAGACCGAAAGCAGTCCCTGTCACAGCCAGGACTGAAGGGTGTGGACAGATGTGTCAGACCTGCAAGGCTGAAGGCCACAGACACAAGAGTTTTCAGACAATAAACATAAGCATGCAGACGCTGGTAGCAGCTTGATTGGGTGGTGTACGTCCACCTGCATCACCTATTTGGATATATCCTAACCTGAGGCCCTGGTTTAATGCAGATATGCTGAATCAAAATCAAATCAAAAACCAGTGTGTGGCTTCTAAGTCAGGAGATACTGGAGAGTACAAACAGTCCCGAAACAAACTACAATAGCCATCAGTGCTGCCAAGATACAGCTGCTGAAGAACGACAGCAGGAGCACATGGTCGCGAATAAATCATGTGAGGGTAGTTTCTAGGCATAGTTGGTGGTAAGGAAGTTGTTTTTATTTATCTATGAATGACTAATGATTTTAGGTGACCGAGTTGTATATTTATATATATATATATATATATATTATATACTATATATACTCAACCTCGACCAGCAAAATAATGATATCTACCTAAGGACTCATTGTGGTCCAGATGAGACAGGTCCAGGTGGTTTTTTTCTTTTACACTACAAACACATTGTACAGTATCTTTGGTGTTATTCTGTGGGTATATCATTATATATCACAACATTAGTGGTTTCTGCAGGAAGGGAGGAGCTTTTAAGAGAAGAAAACACACAAGCTTTACGCACAGCCTCAAACCTTTATTATACTAATTAGACGATTGCTTTTCATGTCATTTGATTGAATGTAAGAGATTAACTACTATGCAAATGATCAATAAAAATCCTTTAACATATCCTTAAAATACCTTAAAGACATGTGGGATGATGGAATTTAACAAACAGATAAGATCCTGTTGTTTTGTAAAGAGTGGTAAAGGATTTTAATCCAGCACAGTTAGTCATAGATTAAAGAAAAGCCAAAAGGCATTCAGTGAAGAATATTGTGGCATAAGTAGAATAAAAGCTCCCACTACCGTGAACTCCGGCTGATACGTTGGAAGACAGGAGAACTTGGTGTGAACAACATAAGCAGTGACACACGGGAAACCTTGAAAAATGACCGAAGCGCAACTGAGACAACAAAATCTTCTTACAGAAGATAAAAACTCTGAGCTAAAATAGTGTCACTCATGTGTCACACACCCTGACATTAGGAAATAAAACCTTTATTCAGACACATACACACGCTCACAATCATACCTGTGATCTGCACTGTGCAAAAGCAAAACTATGATCCTGAAGGAAAACCAACCCCAAATATTCCTCATGTAGCTGGTAAAAAAGTCCCACATCGCTGCTCAACTTCCATGTGAGCCCTCAGTGGCACTTCTCCCTCAGCTAACACATAAGAACAAGACAATGTAACTACTAACACGTTCACTCTCTTCATGTCTCATCTAGTCACACAGCCAATGGCAGTCAGCACGTCTCCTTTACGCCTTCTTCATGCCGCGTCCCATCAGGCAGGCGAAGATCGTCATCACCATCTTAGGGTTAATCTCCACCAAGTCCTCAGGCAGGGCGTAGACTTTGGCTCCGATCTTCCTCGCCATGGAGATGGCGTACCTGGTGCAGGGTAGAGTCAGTGAGCTTCACATGGTGCAGTTCACACATCAGCCTGACGTGTCATTACTTTAGTGACAAAGACGTGTCAAACCACAGAAATTGTAATGTATAGTTAAAATGAAATGAAGGTAAACACTGAATCAGAGTTTGTCTTTCTGTAGTTCCAATGCTTTTCTTTGCTCGCACTGTGTAAAGTGCTTTACATTTGACTCGATCAGTGTTTCCCTGTGGAGTGGGGCGTTTTATATGATTTTTGGATCTTTGTTTGGTCAAGCTCAGTTATTCTTTGCAAAGTTTTAGTCACAAACATAATGCTAACCCAAAAACCCTGCAGCTACAAATACAAACGCAATCGAGAGAAGCAGGAATTGAATTACTTGGCGTTGCTGAGTTTGTCTTCTTCTGATAGAGGTTCTGTTTTAACCAGGTCAAATCTCACACTGTTTGGCTGGATGGCTTCGATCAGGTCCAGAACTGGAATACTGGTATTAATCGCTTTGTCCTGAAGAGAGACACACTGATGAATACACATCTTCACCCAGGTCTGCAACAAGCTGCTGCGTCTTAATGTAGTGATATTTGCTAAAGGTATCTATTGGTGTCACTGACTTAGGAGGATATTTGTCTCACAATAACTACAAAGAGACTCACTTACCTTAAAGCTTCTGATAGAGGAACTCTTGCCAGCCTCAGACAAAGTCTTGTTGACCCATGAAATGATCAAATCATCTCCAGCGGCATGTCCATGACCAAGGCCTTCAAGAACATTTAACGTGTACCTGCATAAAGCAGTGATAACACACAGTTACACCACGGTATCTTCTTCTAAATACATTCATATGACACTTCATATGAACTCATTTCCTGCTTTTTCTGGATGTTTTCTCTCTCCCTTCAAGAAAGTGATAAAAGGACAGTCACGTGCTCTGAGAACAGCGCCCTCTATGTATATCTACAGTCCACTGACTTCCTTTGCTGCATTTGTGTTTTTGTGTCTTGATGAGTCACCTCCTCATCAGCTGCCACACAAGTGCCAGGGTTAGCGTTGGATTTCCATTATAGAGGTCCTGGCCGGCAATTCCCACCAGGGAAAAACCAGCGTTCTTCTTGCCCAGCTCCACAGCATAGTTACAGTTTTCTAACTGTCAAACACACACACACACACACACACACAAAGTTAGTGAACATTCTGTGAACAGTCAGCTCATGCGTGTATCTGCAGCACACCACATATGAGAAATGTACCTTTTTTAAATGGCCTCCTCCTACACCCTTGAATGGGGGATGGTTGACTTTGTTTTGCCAGTCCACTGGCACCTTAATCTTTTCATAGAGCTGGAGAATCACCATGGCATCCTGCAGGTCACTGCAGATGGGAACGTACACAGCGGCATTTAACCTGTGAACTGTACATGAACGTTTAGCCGCTACAGGAAGGCGTTTCAGGTACTGACCCGTAGATGTGGTGAACACGTGGATTGACTCCAAGAGAGTTCATCCAGTTCCTGAATGTTCTCTCCTCCCTGGTCTCACCTAGAGAGAGAGACAACAGGAGACAGGTCAACCTGTGAGAGCAGCGATGCAGGTGTATGTGACATAGGATTTACGCATGTCCATGCTCACTCTCTACAACCCAGTCCTGGTTCTCGGGTTTGGTGAGAGCCGGGTGTTTGTTGAAGAGTGTGGCTACAAAGGCCATGTTGAGCTTCGCGTTTCCAGACACGATATCAGTGGCAGTTACAAACTGTCTGCAGCCGAGGCGCTCGGCCTGTTTGAGCAAACACTCAGCTCTCTTCATAGGATCCTTCTCCTGCAGAGATACAGGGAGACACTGCGCTTCATATGTGTTTTATCTATATATGGTAAGTGAGCAACATGGCATCGCACAAAAGTACAGCTGTAATTGTTGCTTTATTAACTCACATTTAGACCAGTCATGTCAATATCGATCCGAGGAACGTCCTCTTTGCTGCCGTCTGGAGCGATCTGGTCCAGCAGGTGGTAATACGCCTTGGAGTCCTGTGCAAAGACAAAAAGCAAGAGAAAGCAAAACAGTTTATTCAATTGCATATTATCACAATTCATTATCTAGTAGTAAAAACTGCAACACATAACTGTCATAAAGTTTTTAGAAGATAAATATTTTTTGACATTTAATGGCGACGAACTTTTACGAACGTTTACTTTCTAAGAATCACTGTTACCTTAATATCTCCTGAAAAGTTTGATATGGACATGCCGGTTTTCTTTAAGTGGAAATTGGCCCAGCGCAGCAGCAGCTCCTCAGGACTGAGTTTCATCAACGCGTCCAAGCTTTCCCCTTCTTCTAGCAGCGCTGCAATAGCTGTAATACAGACAGACTGTAAGTCGTGGGGATAGAGTGATGATGGGGAACAGATCAGCTGAGAGAAACTGTCATTTTCTTCATATACCAGTGCGTCACTCTTTGTACCTTTTTTGTGTGTTTAGTGAAAGTTGAGCTGTACAGACAGAGACTCTTTGACTGTGTGTGTCTGTTCATAAGGTACCTTCGTTGCGACTCAGCTCTATAACAGCAAACAGTCCAATCTTGATGATCTGCCACAGGAGACCAAGTACCAGGTGAGGTTTCCCCTCCTTCAGGTCTTGAGCTCCAATATTGACAACCTGGCAGCCAATGGCTGAGGCCGAATTCAGAGCCAAGTTCAGGTTTTCCTGTTAGAAAAGATAGTTGTTCACACAATTATCAAAATAATGTGTTTTAAATAGACGCATAACTTCAAAAGCCTCAACATATACAGTAAGTTGAACTGATTTACATTTGATAGCTATGATTTATGTCCCACTGACGCTTAAGTAAACCTCTGATTAATAAAACCACCGACAAACCTGTGTGGTGAAAGGAGTGAGTTTCTTTTTATTTATGGTTCTCTCATCGATGGTGTCAGGAACTGAGTAGTTTATGAGTTTACTGGACAAACACACAAAACAGGTTGGTACATGGAAACAGTTACCAGACACGTGAAATCAGAGAGCAATAAAATGACAGTAACACACAGACAAATACATCAGCGACTGATGGTGAAAAGCATTTGATTGGAGTGTCTTAGTAAAGTCTGAGGGTTACCAAATCAGGATGCCGTCTGTCACCGCATTAAACAGAGCTCCAGTGTTGGGGTTGATGGGCAGGATGTGTTTACAGTCTGGATCATTCACCAAACATGAGTTGATGTAGTTTGCAAAGGCGATTCGCTCCTGATCTGAAATATGGGTCACAACACTTACTTTCTGTCATGGACACAGTTCAGGCTTGGCGGAGCGATCACAGGCGAGAGCACCCGTCACATCATTGCTATCAGTTCTTTAGCTTCACTAACCAGAGATTGAATGCTGGGTTCCTTCACTAGAGATCTCGCTGGTGCCCCCGATAGCTACGACGCCTTCTTTCTTGTTGAGAGCTTTCTTGAAACCCTGGGCCATCTTGTCGTCCTTCAATTCCTGGAAAATCTAAATGTGCAGAGAAAGACACACATTAATATTAGAGTCAGAAAAGAACCACAGTACTTCCGCCACAAGAACACAAGTCTCACCAGACATGACGCATAAGAACAAATCTGATGTTTACTGGCAGTTATGTAGCATTATTACCACCCCCTGGATTGGAGTGTTCCCCATTTGGATGCATTTAGTATCTGATCTCGCGGGAATTCAGCTTCTGAACCTAATTCATTTTTATTGAATTGCTCGTGAATGAGAATCCAACAAGTTCCCTGTTCACAGCTGATTAAAAACTAATGTTTGTTAGTTTAAGTTAGTTTAATAAAGCAGCTGATTTGTCAGTTGAGTCAAGTCTGTCGAGTTATCAATACTCAGTTGCTGGCATATACATTTTAAATAGAACTGTGACTAGTTAGTTAGTTAGTCAGTTAATGTTACCTACAGCCGTGAACTCTTCGAGACTGATTTGACTGTCTTTGTCTCTGTCCAGCTTCTGAAGGAGTTCTCTGATCTTATATCCAGGCAGGGGGCAGCCCGCCTCACGGAACAGATTACCCAGTTCAGAGGGGGAGATGTAGCCATTGCTATCGATATCTGGGGAGGCGGGGTGGAGGAGAGAGAGAGCAGTACTTTACTTAGAGAAACAGTGTCTTCTTCATTTCTTTGATTCTAGATGAGGTTTAATCCAGGTGATATAATTAAGAGTTGTGAGCAGTTAAAGAAGGATTCTGGACAAGGACATTTGGCTTTAGGGAACAACACACACACACACACACACACACTTTTACTCACCCACTTTCTTGAAGGCCTCCTTGATTTCCTCCATCTCCTCGACGCTGACCTTCTGTGACATAGTGGCACCTCTAACACAGGCAAATGCATTTAGGTACTAGAGCAGCATTTTAGTAACATGTTTAGTGAGAAATTCACAGTGAGATAAAGGATCTTTGTTTAATAAAGTAAACCAAATTAAATTTACAGTTGAGATGACTGCCAGCATTAACATGACCTTTAGAAACTTCTTACTGAACAGCTGTGGCCACAAGTGACAATTAGTGACTACTGATTATTTTAAAATGAAACATCTTAGCATATGGCAAACATTTGCCGAATATAACAACTGTTAGTTCCGTAATGCTCTATTAGAAAACACAGCTTCAAATGTTTATTCATCAGCCTGAAAGAACAGTGCACCGCTGAAAATCCACAGCTCCATTAATTCACTCAGCTACTCAGATAGTAGCCAGATCTATAATACAAAAAAAGCAGGTAGAACCACAGTTACATAAGACTAGAGGTACTTAAAACATCTAAAAGGATTGATGTAAATTTCCTTTGGTATAATATGATTATGTGGTAAAGGACATAGAGATTTAGTGCTTCCTCAGACCTCACAGAGAGGAGTCAGTTATGAACTGACCCTTTAATGAAATGACACAGCTGAATACAGTCACAAAAATAAATTGTCTTATGCTGGTTGTTGCTTTCTGTAGCAAGAAGCCTGATCTATCACACATGTTGAATAAGGTTAACCTACATATACTGTCCCAGTAATAAGGGATATTCAGATTGTTAGGCTGCAGAGCCCTGGTGCTAAAGACGATTTGGTAACTTCATGCGTTGCATTCACTGTGCAATTAATATAAGACTTTGGAAGCTAATCAGACAAAGCGAGCATGATTAGTCTGAGATATTAGTCTCACTCTTCTGGTTTAAATATCACTGCTTTTAACAACCAGCCTCAGCTCCACTCCGGCCGCTTCTCTCCATCTTTTGACAAATGTCTGACGTGCCTCACGCTCACATTGACACATTTGGAAGTAAACAAATAAGCTATGCTTTAAGGCAAACATGCAAACACAGCGGCTGTGCAGTGAGGACAGACACACACAAACGTGCAAGCAGGTACTCACAAGAGCCACAAAGGTCTCCCAAAACACTTAAATAAATAAACTCAGTTTCAGTCTCTAAAAAAATAAAAGCCGTGGTCAGATGCCACATAACAAATATCAGTTATATATTCACATGCTTATTTGAATAACGAATGGAGAAAATCTCCCCAATGCAAAACAGACCTTTATATACAATATATGACAATAGATGCTGTACGTTTCACAACCTTAAAAACGAGAACTACTGATTCACCAAGAATGTGGATGCACTTCATGAACCGTACAAATGCATTCGACTCTATTTACAGAGACGTGTTTGTGTTTTATTTACGTTTGTGCATTTATCAACATTATAGCGTGAAATTTGTTGTTGCACAGTTGCAGACTCACTATTCAGACTTTTTACTTTCCACCAGGTGTCAGTGTTCCAGGAGGGACAGACCTTTATTGTGAAGGAATTTAAGATGTGTCCTTTTTTATGTTTTCTAGGAAGTCTTATTGAAATTATATTTATTGTTTTACATTAAATAGTTTTACATGTGAAAAATACTGACATTAGAACCAAATGTTCTGGTAAAATTAGCGTCACACAGCATTCCTGTCTCCTCTCATCCTGACACGCTGCTGCTGCTGCTCCGTCACCCTCCAGTATTATTCATTTCTAACATAAAGTGACTGAAACACAGTTACTGATATATAAAAATAATAATTAATGGGTTGTCTTTAAAGCATAGTCCCACTGAATGCACGATACATCTGTTTTAAATTAAGTGGTTCATTAGCATCCTGCAAATAAAAGCTAGCATAGCTAATTAGACTATAACTTTACGTATAAGATATTATAATGTAGTCATACAATAATAAGAAACAAAAGCGTAAATAAAATGAAATACCGCCCCTTGGTGATGCAGAGAAAGTTGTACGCAGAGAGAGACATACTACTGCCTTTTAACGCGAAATAAAACCACATTTTGTGCAGTTTTACTGGTGTTAGCACATTTGTGACGCACATCTCTTAAACGTGTGCTGAGTTAATTAAACTGTGAAACGTGAGTCTGGAAAATATAATAATGAACCTTTTTTTCTCTGCTGCTCTAAGACAAGTTCTTTTCAAGTGACTCGGAAGAAAACGCCCTGAAACGGGGCCTCGTCTTACCTGAAGTCCGCTGGTTGAGTAAAACCACCCTGGGGTGCGAAGATCTGCGGCGGCCCGCTTTTCTTCAGCTGACACCGCCCAGTTAGAGGCATTGCCCCGCCCCTCCGCGGCGCTCCCTACCATCAGCGAGAACGATCAAGTCTTCAAAAAGTCTGGGGTTTCAGGATCACTTCTGTTAAATCAATCCATATAGAGAGATAGAACTAAAACGTGAGAAAGACGGAGAGTTTCTAATTTGTTAGGCTCATTCCAATTTTGATATAAACCCTGTTTTGTGATTAAAAGGTGCACACTAAGAGGGTGGATAGGTGGAAACTACCTTTACAGGCAAAGGCACTAATTAAATCCAGCACTTACCTAATGGCAAACGACTCTTTTAGGCTGAGTGTGTGTGTGTGTGTGTGACATTAAGCAACAAGCATTTCCGTACTGAACAGGTTGTCACTTGTGGGGCTCAATATTCCTTACCTTAAAGTACTGCAAAAACTGAATTTGCTTCTATTTTAAGGAATAAGAACAGAACAGTTATGTTTTGTCTTGGCAGTATGTCATTGTACCTTGGGGGCAGCCTCACCCATCCACCACCTACCTAGCAATATTAGGCAACACCTCCATTAAAGGGAAAAGGTATCTGGAAGACATCATTGCATTGAGTGTCTTACATTATAAAACTATGCGCTCAGGAATAATGAGGTAGCAATCTGCAGCTGATAAATTATCATCCATTTTGCAAACAGACTTTGTGAGTTTGTGTTATTTTTGACGTGTGAACTGTCTGGACCTGCTGGCACTGCTAGTTTCTACATGCAGGAATTCCTCCTTTCTCCCTCCTTCTCCTTCTCTCATTTCTACTCTAGCCATACCTTTCCTTCCCTCTTCTCTTCTATCTCTCTAGAGTGATGTGCTGAATCTTGTCAGGGTAAATTCCTCTGGGAGAAACTTACAGAAATCTGTGATTTGTCTGTTTGCTGTTTGTGTGAAATGGCCATTATCAGGTTGTTCATTACAAATGTGTTTTGCTTTTGATACTGTCTCATCAGACATCTACTCAGTGCAGCAGTAGTCTAAGTTTGAGTGGGTGAATATGGGCAACAGCCACAGTTTATATTGTATAAAAAATGGTTGACATAATTTAAGTAAGATTTATCCTGCCTGCACAGATGAACAAAGAAATTCAGAAAATAAAACCAGTGATGGGAGTTTTATCATTTTTTATATTAGTTATATAACCAATAATATGTGCTAATATAAACCGGTCAAAAGTTTTGGAACACCTCAATTTTTCCAGTTATTTATTGCAATTCAAGTCACTGAAGTCTAATGAACAGCTTGAAATGGTACAAAGTTAAATGGCGAACTGCTAAAGGTTAGTAAGAAGGTAAGGTTACAAATACTAAAGAATAAAGGCCTTTTTCAGGAAACCCAAAATAGATGAACAATTTAAAGCTATTCTTCAGCAATGGAGGTTGATTAAACCTTGAAAGCCGATGCTACTAATTCCCACAAGTGTTCCAACTTTTCTGGATCACTTACAGCCCCTCTGTCTGCTTAAAAGCAGTGTTGGAACCTGCTGTGGTACCGTACCCTCATGACCATCAGTGTGTTGCCACAAAATGGTGTGTAAAGGGTAATTAACATAGGAAGAAGGACTTTAAAATGTAGCTCTTTCCTAAAGACAAACTGCAAAGAAAATCAAGGTGTTTTCTTCACCATCAAAATGCACTCAGAACCTTGGGCAATCTCTGACAGGAAGAGGTCTGGCAGACCCATAGCTACAACTGCATCAGAGTTCTGAGAGTGAACAGCTTGTGTGATGGGCGGCTCACAGGACAACAGCCTCAAACACAGCCTAATACTGGTCGTAGTAAGTAAGTGTCAGTATCTACTGTAAAGAAAAGGCTTCAAGCTGCAGGTTTGTCAGAAAGAGTCTCAGCAAGAAAGTCATTGCTAAGACGTCTGAATAAGACAAAGAGACTTGTCTGAGCAATGAAGCAATTATGAATTGATAAACCCTAATTTGAAACCTTCAGTTCCTCACACAGGATCTTTATATAGTAATATATAGTATTATATAGTATTGTATAGCAAGTATTACTGTGATTTAAGGTAATAATGTGTTTTAGGACCACCGAATTACCTTCTGTTCAGCTATATGCAGACGATACTAATGTATATGCATCATCTTATTAGAGCCTTTTTCTAAATTCTTGCAATCTGACTGTTATGTTATACAAACTTCATGTTTCTGGGCCTAGTGTGCTCTAAACTGGCTCATGTGATATTAGGTGTACTATGTATGTCAACAAACTAAATGAACTGTTGCTTTTCCCCGTGTGTGTGAAACAGAACGAGCCATATATGGGTACACATGAGGGAGAGAGACAGGTAGACAGACCATTGTGCTGTTTTGGCAGGACGTAGGAATGGTTTAAACACATGCTCGCATGACGCATAAAGGGAACACATGCATAAACTGGAATTAGGAGATGATGACGCCCATTTATTTGAATGGATGGATTTGAATATTCTGTAGAACTGAATAACTATGCACATTTGTTAGTAATGTGTGCATAGCAAACAATCTGAAGCTACATTACAATGGACCACTGAGGTAACGCAGCATGTAGTATCACATGCGTTATCCTTGATGACATTAATCAGACCTACTATTGTCATGCAAGGAAAAGGATGACTCGACTCTGGGTTCCCTCAATTCCTGGACACACGACAAAATGTCCCTGAAATGAAATGTAGTGAATTTTGGGGGGATTGTTGAATCAAATATTATTATATTATTATTATAGATAATGATTACTGCTACAATTTTGGTTGAGCAGTGCCAGAATGGCGTCATGTGCAATACCTCAGTACAGATCTTTGCTTACATAAATGGAATGCAGCCTTCCTATAACTTACGTGCCTACTGTAAAAAGCTTGAGCTTTTTTAAATATTAAATTACATATTATTTAAAACCCTTTGTATGATGTAAAGACTTAAAACATCCCTTGATGTTTATGTTCATTGAATGGAACTGTATTAGACACGTTTCCAGTGGTCTATAGCCTTTTATTTGGTTTTTAATTGAAATGCATTTAAGTTATATCCTAGTTGCTTTCCAATGGCCACTGTATTTACAGCTTGACAAGCCTTAAGCCCTTGGGTTTTTGGTTCTGGTTCATATGAAGACATGTTAAAACAAAAACGGTTTCCTAAAATAACTGGACGCTCATGTAAAGTAATCCTTCCAGGAGTTAGCAGAGCCATTAAAAGCACCAAGAGACAATTCTCGTCCTGTGCTTGTGGACAGGTTCGACCCCTGCTCTCCACTTTAGTAAGGAAAGCTCTGATGCATGAACGTGTGGGAGAAAGGAATGCTTGCGACTGGTTATTAGTGTTGGTTCTTAAAAGCTGAATGCAGAATATTCTGTCTAGTATTTGTGAATCTCAGTGAATCTCAATTCCCCCCAACTCCTGACCTTATGCCATGTTTTTCACATGTCAGTAGAGAAGATATTGTGTTATGTCTGGGAGGCAACACAATGTGTTTATCTGTGTGCAACAGGGAGTATGCTCATGTGGTTTCAGGCAGGTTCTCTGGAGAACAATCCACTGGCCAACAGGCCACGCCCATCCCCTTCACTCATTTTAGCCCACTTGTCCTTATTTGGTCATTCTAGCAGCTCGGCTAGTGATTGGTCGAAAACTGCTTGATTGAGACGCACACACACCTGTGCAGGCTTGCAGGCATGTACACCCCCTCTCAGCATCTCTTGTATGCACACACAAACACATGTATACTGTACACACAGGTAGAGACATGATCTAGATGTTTCCTCCATATTTATTACGTTTGATTGCTTTGAAACTACATTTTTAACATTTAGGTCCTCAAAATCCTCTGCGTCGGCAAAATCCTACACTGCGTGCAAACACATGATTATATTTATATAATGTTTTTTTCTTCTGTGGGTGAATGAGGATTGTTGCTGAGACACAGCCGCACGACAAGCCCCCTGGAGGAAGCACTACAGCATTTGGAAGAAGTCTCTTATCAGTTATTTCAGGAAATTGGACAGTTTATCACGGGAAGAAATTGGCGTCTGCATCTTTGCAAGCAGACCACGTTTTTTATTACTACCCATGCGTGGTGCCAGCAGAGGATTGCATTATTTGAAATGTTTGGAAAATCACATATCACCGTTTGCTGCGAAGGACTAGCAATCTGTTCAGGGTGTACCCCGCCACTCGCTCCAAGACAGCTGGGATAGGCTCCAGCACGCCCTGCGACCCGACCCTAGATAAGCGGCAGATAATAGATGGATGGATGTCCCCGTTTGGTTAAGATGCTATTCTCTCCTGTTACAGCATCGAGCAATCTGGACTCCACAGAAGTCAAGCTGAAAACAATCACGTACAAAGTATGACACATGCTGGTCTAACGTGGACTACGTAATGAAGAGGAAATAGTGACCTCTAGCTGAGACACAAAACAAAACAGCAGGAGACGCTTAGATTGCATCAGTCACATACTGTATATGTTTATTACACACATAGAGAAGCAGTGAAACTATGAATGTGTCACATTTTTCACTCCAGTATTTGTACATTTATATAAAAGACCTGTCGGCATGGTAACGACTCTCCCAGCATTGTTACGTTCAGTCAGAAGACTCTCCTGTAGTCTCCAGTTCAGATAAAATGGCTCTGGATAGCAACAAAGAAAAGAGGGTTCAGAAATATACAAACATATGATACATGACAGTAATGCACGGAGGAGACCGGGAAGCCCTGACGGCTCTGCTGCTTTTAGAAGACGCTCTACCACAAACATTTCCTCTGCAGATTCTATTTAAATGACAAATGATGTCACATGGGACGCAGAGATTAGATCACTGCACACACTCAGCGGAGGAAACAAAAAAGATCGTCTCTTCATCGTCGTCTCTGACTGCTGAATGGGATTTGCCCCCGTTCATTTTTCTTTTGCTAATTTGTTCATCCATCACACCTGTCGTGTGCAAACAGCAACAGTGGGACTGGTGATGCAAGGTGGGGAGGACCTCACAGCACCACAGCTCTGGTGTTTCAAGGGGTTTGACAAATGTGTGCATTTTGTAAATACTCTGTTTATCTTTGTGTAATATTAAAAATAATTTAAATCATTTACATGACAAACATGCTAAAAGTAAAAGAACCAGGGAGGGGGCAAATACTTTTATAATTGATTCAGATCATTTGGCTTTAAACTCTGCTGAAACCCAACAGACCTATGCTCTCCACAGTCCCTGAACACCTCACGCACACGGGGAGTGAACAAAGCTGCTCTGACTACGCCCCTCACCTCTGCTCCTCAGTCAGATGGAACTCAGCCAGCGTTCTCGTTGTCAGCTGTGCTGTAGCTGGCAGACAGAAAGCTGCAGACAGCTGAACCAGGTCCACTGCTTCCTGGGGGGAGCCACTGGTTTGACACGCTGACAGGAAGTCGTTCATCAGCCAATCACTGGAGAACAATGGCAGGAAACACACAGTCACAAACAGCTGTTTAAATGGACTCGTTGGTACGGAATAACGTCGACGAGTTATTTTTCCTCGATCTTCAAGTGATTAATGGGATTGTTGTACTAGCACTAGTGTTTCATGTGTGCTGACACACGTCATTGTCAGCTAAAAGTGTCAGAACATCTCCCAGTGACAGCTTTTCTGGTCATAAATGACTCTCTTTATGGTTCATATTTGGGCAGACTTACGGAGGGACTCTGTTGTTGGATTTGAAGATCTGCAGCATCTCCCTGTAGAGAAAAGAGTCGGTGGAATTCAAACACTTTATCGTGGCAGTGAGCCTTACGAGTCACACTACAAAGCTCTCCTCTCTCACCAGGCCTGTTGGGTCTTGTTGGCTCGCAGGAGCAGTGAGGTGATGTGTGAGAGGGCGGAGGTGCTCCACTCCAGACTAGGCCTCCCTCTCTCATCATCAAAGACAGTCTTTACATCCAGAGCGCACTGTGCAAGCGACTCCTGAACCTGCAGACACACAGACACAGTCAGGTTTTTAAATAGTGGGAAACTGGAAGCGACAGTAGTTGTGGTTCCATGTAGAACAGTGCTGCACTGACCTCAGGACTGTGTTCCTCTCTGGCCATCAGGGCAAGCAGCTCCTCCACAACATCCAGCTTATTATCATGACCCAGCGAGCGGATATCTGGAAGACAAGTACACAAGACACAGACCACTCAGAGAAGACACCACTGAATCTCTGATTTCTCATGATTTATCTAGAGATTAGGCTCCTGTAACTGTAGCAGTATCTTAAACTCACCTTTCCATATAGTGGGCAGAAAATCAAGGCGACTGTCTGTGTCCAGAGCCTGCAGGAGGTCCTTAAGTCCCTGTGGGTTTGGGTAGTACAACTAGAAACAGAAAACAATATTGGTACTCGGAGTCTAAGTTATAGTTACGTATGCAGCTCACTTTCATATGGAGGCATTCACAGAAAATAATTCACTCTGGTTAAATGAAGATGAACCAATCTGGTGCAAAAGCAACAGGAAATAACTACGTGTCGGCTGCCGGCTGAGCAGAAGGTTTTTGTGCAGGCTGTACTGACCGAGGGAATGAGCCGCCTGTACCACTTCAACACCTCGTCAATGTGCTCCATCATACACAGCAGGTTGAAGAAGCGACCGCTGGAGAGGAGAGAGCACGCGCTCAGTTATAAAGGACACTGCACCAGGAATGTCTTTTTGTTTGAGCTTTTTCACCACTTACTAGTAAATACTGCTCTGGTAGGAATCTCCCAGCATCCTCCAGTTCTCCCCCACTTCTACAAGACTGTGGACTATATAAGCCAGCTCCAGATCTTTAGTGTCCAGACACTGTTATGACAAAGACGAGCAGCGAACATTTCATAAGAGAACAAATATTTAGAACTAATTTATTTATATAAAATGAGTAAATACTTACTATTTTCATTGCGCTGGAGAAGAACAGGACTGAGAGAAGAGGAGAAAGAGTCAGTGACAACATATTCATATGTGTGCCGTCAACTCATTATTCACAGGCTAAACTAACCATCATCAGGGTCCCGACAGGTCACACTGCATCCAGCCAACTCTGACATCACTTCCTGTAAAATGTCAGCACTGTCCCGCCCAGAGTTGCCTGGAGATGAAAAAAAAGATTGAGCACAAAAGTTACAGCAGCATCGTCTTTATCGTGTAATGTAACATCAGACTACACTGCTGTGTTTACCTGGTTTGTAAAAGACTGTCAGCATGTGGTTGAAGGTGGCCAGGCTGGGAGCTACAAACACACACACACACTCATAAATACAACACTACTGTAATAACACAAGAACCTTCGGTACCATAAATAAGCTACACCACCTATTCTCACTGCCTTCATCTCATTCAGAGTGAGCAGAGCTTGTGTTTTGGCCAAAGAGCCGCAGCGTCTCAGAGCTTTCAGGACACTATTGAACGTCAGCAGGTTGGGCTGAACTTTCTGTTTACTCATCTGCATCAACAGCTCCTGCAGACAAAGAGAGATGAGTTCACTGGGAGAACAGAAATCCATCATTTCCTTTGAAACATGCATTTTTATGTCAGCTGTTTCTAATATTTATACCGAATACTGATATGATTATAAGGGTGTTGCTCGTTCCTCAACCTGCTGCCACTGTACAGCACAAAGTGTCAGTCGTTTCCTTTCAATCTGCTAATGCGTTGTCAGGATCAGTTGGTGAGCCCTGAAACATTCAGTAAAACAGCATAAAGGCTCTTACACTGATGAGATCCCATCGCTCGTTGTATTTATCTCTGACCTCTGAAGCTGCTGTGATCAGAGCGTTGAAGATGTGGACGTCAGCTGGAGACAGAGGGTGGAGTAATTCAACAACTGCTTCCAATTGTCAACAGACACAGCACAGACATGTTTTTTGTAATTAAAGGGGTACTTTACAGGTTTCACGGGGTTTGATTTAATTCTTTGGCACCATCTAATGCTACTATTAAGAAAAACCACGATACACACTTTCAAAAGCAGCGCACTGTATCGCTACACAACTAATGTGCTCATGTCCTCTCTCATCGTCTCCAGCGACTCACCAGTCAGTCTGCTGTTGAGCAGGTCTGTGTACATGCTGAAGGCTTTTGCAAAGGCTCCATGCTGAGCAGAGACAGAAAAATCAAACGTTAGGATTCACTAAGGTTAGCATTTTTCTGCCACCAACAACACGAGCAGTAATCAGTGCGACCCTACCTTCACCATGCCTCTGATCAGAGCAGAGTAACACTGTGTGTCTCTCTCTGGCAGGAGGTTAAAGATTCTCTCAGCGTTGTTGCCTTCTTTCCATGTGAACGTCTGAATGTCTGAAGCCCGACGGACCTTTGCTTTCCTCCTTCTCATCTCCTCGCCTGACTCCCCCTGAACACACACACACACACACACACAGATAAAAGCTTTGATAACATGTCCGTCGTTAGCAGAACAGTCTAGTGTTGGATCCAGTCGACCCTGAGGTTTGGATGAGGTGTGACTCACCGTGTCCTCTCCCTGTGCCCCCCCCTCCTTGATAGGGTTTCTGTCACAGTAAAGACAGATCAAGTTCAGCAGGTCATGAACGGTTTCCATGGAGACTGCTGTGCCTGGATGAATTAAATTGGAACGACCATTAGTAAGAAAGAGAAGAAACATAAATTGTGTGTGTGTGTTTGTTCTTACCGGCTTGCAGCAGCTGATCGTACATGTCGACAGCAGCTGTAACTTTCCTCAGGTGGATTCTTTCCTTCAGTGCTTCCTGACTCACCTCCTCAAGATGCAGCGACACCGTCTCAGGCATCAGACACTGCACACATACACCCACAGGTTTTTAACAAGTTAAACCAACACTGCCACCAAATGTACTCTTGGTCGTGTGTGGGTTTCTTACTGGTATATGTGGTTCAGCAAAATCTTTGGTGAAGAACTTAGGGTTGTTGTTGACAAAGTATTTGGCTGCAGCTCTCCCAGACTCTTGTGAGAGAGAGTACAACTTCTGCAGACAGAAGAAGAAAAGACAGAGCGATGTCTGATGTATGTTATTGTCATCGTGTTGTTGGTCTGATTCCGAATGTAGGAGTATGTTTTAGAAAAGCAGTGGGTGTATTATCATTAAAGAACAACAAACTGACAGTAGCAACAAGGCAAATGTAAATGCAGCTGAGTGATAACAACAAACGACAGCGAAAGACCTACAAACTCAACAGAGGTCCTGGGAGAGAGGTAGGGATCATCCTGGAACTGATATGGATACGCTGTAGGATCCTGGCAAATAAAGAAGGAATTAGATAAGACACATGAACGGCTTCATATAAACAGTGACAGACGATGTCAAAGAGAAGTCTGAACGCTGAACTCTCACCCGGCTGACGGTCGAAGCCAGAGCCTCCAGAACAGCCTCTTTGCTCCTGTTAGATAAAACGTTACAAATAATAATTGACTTATTTAAACACATGTTAAACCAGGCTGCACGCTTTACTCTGCACATCCTGTAATACGTGGACACCTACCATGTTTTCTTATTGGGAATGACAACAGTCTCTGTAGAGTCTGAAACAAAGGAATGACTTTCATTTACCTTTCTTAATATAATCATTATAATAATACAAAAATACCTATAATGCTATAGAATGGCTTATATTAGCAGGCACAGCCTCTGGTCAGAGACAGGTTAAATTAATCCCACTCTTATTCCACACTACCTTTATAAACTTGGGCAGCTTCTTGTTGTAAAACTGGAGTCCAACCAAAACTCCTGGAGAAAAAAGAAAGTACAGAAAGCAACGGTTTGTTATGGGAGACATCAGTCCTCTGCTAGGCTGTTATTGCTCGTTCATATCTTTTCGTCTTGTTACATTAAGCTCAATAAAACGTTTGAAACCTGACATTCAACGCGACAATGTTTGTGACACAGCAGCAGGAAAATAGTCAGTGGGACGAATGAGGCTCAATGTACAGACAGCACGTGCAGCGACGAACAGTGACAAGTACAACTTGTCCTCTGGTGACAGATACGTGTTCAACCCACGATCCAAACTCAACATTAGGCAGTAGCACACCAACTCAAATGTCAAACACTTCGCTAACATTTGCTCCAAAGTTGCCACAGAGCGACATGAATGAATGACCTCCTGTCAAGCGATGCTAGCGATGCTAACAACCGACATTACACAACTATGAAATCGTCCGAAGAGTTACTCTGGTTTAAAGACAAAAGTAAAACATTAGTACCTTTTACCCCACAACTGCTCAAACGTATTTAGCATAAAGCGGCTGTTTCTCTGCATGTAATGTCCTACGTGCCTGCCGGGCGCCGCCATGTTGTTGCAGACTAGAGGCTTCTGGGAGGGACAAACCATGTAGCTCAGAATAAGGGGTGTGTGAAATAATAATAACAAAATGCTTTTAGTCATACGTTAGGATTTTAATGCACATTAAATTAAAAACAATTTAATAGTATTGAACATATATTATACCTTCAAAGGTACACTTGGAATGAATTTGTAGAATATGATGGATATCTGTGTTTGTGTCCCCCCCTGTAATGTGAAGTTTGGTCTGACGGTCCCTCGTGGGGAGACGGAGTAAGTTCGTGTCGCATGTGGGTCGAGTGTTGGCCATGGATTTATAACAATCAACATAAGCGTTAGGATAGTTCTGCATAATGTTGTTTGGTAAAGAAGTCCCATGGCGGCGCTTGGAAGGCATGTCGTTTGGCATTTACTCTTCGGAAGAGATAAGGTGAGAGAAAGCTTGTTAGGTTTTGGCTTCATGCTAATGCTAAACATGTAAGCTCGGGGCGACGTGCTTTAATGTTAGCTTCCAGTAGGTTTCTAGGCTAAGGGCTGTTAGTAATAACCTCCTCGCAATGTATTTGTTTTTGCACTTGACCTGCTGGTTTTGCAGCAGCTGTGAAAGTTAAATACGCGTTTTGTTATTTTACATTTTAGATCTTTACATTGCGCATTATATCATATAACAAACAAATGCTAGCATAGGACTTAAAACCACTGGAGTCAATTCCAATAACTCCAGTTATTATGAGAGATTCACAAGACAGCAGCACAAGTGAAAGGTAGCTGTTGTGTTTCCCTCTTGTGAAAGTCTTATAATACCTGGATGGCTCTAGTGATCCATCAATACACTACACACAGTAATGCATGCACAGATGTAGAAACGTTCATCCCAAAGCTTTGTGAAATTCACAATAGCTGTGGTTGTCGTGTACTATAATAGTGTATTTCTGTTATCCCCTGTTCAGGAAGTTGAGTGTGAAGGCGATCACTAACTTCAGATTCCTTGATGCAGTTGGAAATGTAGCCCCAAACAGTCTGTATGATCTGGCCCTGGGACCAGCAGACAGCAAAGAGGTATGTGTCCACTGAGGGATGTTAAATACGTCCAGTGTGTTTTACAGTAGTATGTGTAATGTGGTGTCTTTTTATTGGATTCAAGAGATTCAAGATTCAAGAGGTTTTATTCGTCACGTACACAGTTATACTTGTACAACTTGCAGTGAAATGTGTCCCTGTTCTCCAACTATATGGCCGTGCAGCATAGGAAGGTGCAAACAAGGAGAGAAGAGGTATGTACATCAGAGGAATGCCAGTAGTGAGTGTACTTATGTAATTATATAACTTTACAAAGTCTCTTTTATTATATATATTTCAGGCCACCAGTTAGATAGACTAGTTTGTGTTGTGGAGCCTTATTGCCTGGGGAAAAAAACTGTTTCTGAGCCTTTCTGTCCTAGACTTTACGCAGCGGAACCGCCTGCCTGAGTGCAACATGCTGAATAAATAGTATGCAGGGTGTGAGGTGTCACTTATTATTTTCCTCGTTTTGGAGGTGCAGCGTTTCCTATAGATGTCTGCTAGGAGTGGCAGAGGGGATCTGACACAGCGTTCATCCGCCTTGATCACCCTCTGCAGGGCTTTGATGTCCTTTTGGGTGCAGTTTCCAAACCATGCTGTGAGGTTAGTGGTTAGGATGCTCTCAACAGGAGCTGAGTAGAAATATTTTAGTATTGCTGGTGCAACTCTAAATCTTCTCAGCTGCCTCAGGTGGTACAGTCTTTTCCTGGCTTTTGTGACCAGAGAGTTGATGTGTGTGCCAGGTGAGGTCCTCAGTGATGATAGCCCCGAGGTACTTGATGTTATCTACCCTTTCCACACTGGTGCCATCTATCTGGAGGGGTAACAAGCAGCGCGGTGCCTTCCTGCTGAAGTCCACTATCAGCTCCTTGGTTTTTCCCACATTTAGACTCAGACCATTGCTCCTACACCATACAGACAGATTGTTTACCTCTGCTAGGTAGTTTGCCTCCTCGTTGTTTGTAATGAGCCCGATTATCACTGTGTCATCCGCAAACTTAACAATGGAGTTGGTGCTGTGGGTAGCGACGCAGTCATAGGTGTAGAGTGTGTAGAGCAGTGGGCTCAGGACACACCCTTGAGGAGCTCCGGTGCTGAGGGTGATGGAATTTGACAGCC
>JAUMHF010000002.1:3123287-3153496 GCA_032359275.1 Microctenopoma steveboyesi | reverse complement strand
AGATAAATAACAAGATAAAGACACAGCCTAGTTGGAGAGCACAGGAAGGCGTCTGACGAGGGCCGCGCCATCTTAGTGGCACCATTCTTGCTCTATGCCACATCTTGTTGAGTTTATGGTACGTTGTTGAGCACTCAATTTAAAAAAAAATGATGAGAAAATATTTTTTTTCTGTGCTAATATTCCCTCCAGGTGTGTTCAACCTGTTGTCAGGACTTCAACAACTGTCCAGGGCACCTGGGGCATGTAGAGCTACCTCTACCAGTATACAACCCACTGTTCTTTGACGTAAGTCTGTTCTTAAGTCAGTACACACATGTGTTTACTCATGCACAACAGCCTGGCGCTCTCTTCCTAAAAATGTATCAGCCTCAGCCTTAGTTGTTTTTGAATCAGTGTTTTTACTTCTTCTGCTTTGCCACTCTCTTGATTAGAAACTGTACCTGTTGATTCGTGGTTCGTGTATGGCGTGTCACATGCTAACGTGTCCTCGAGCTGCCATCCACCTGCTGCTGAACCAGCTGAAGTTAGTGGACCATGGAGCCATGCAGGAGGTCTACCAAATAGAGCAAGTTCTCAGCCAGGTGGGTTTGGATTCACAGTGGAGACTGATATTGGCAGAACACAGAACGAATGCCACTAGAATCGGCACACATTATTGTAATCAATGAATTTAGAGTGATTTGTGTTCTTGTTTTTTGGTTACACATCATGCTGTGATTTTGTGTGAACTTTCATTTATTCTGTTAGTATCTGGAGGAAAATCCCAAAGCCACTGGAGATGAGATTGAGGAGGCGCTGAAGGGGTTCACGGACACAGTAGTTCCAGTGAACTCAGAAGGTTCGGAGAACATCAAACCAGTAAGTACACACTAACATGCAGACACTATAGTTGTAATAGTCATTATTCATATCATGCAGCCCCAGTGGAAGCACACTGTTCTAATGCGTTTGTGTGTTTTTCAGATTAAACACCTTGTCGAAAAGAAAAGCAGTCTGATAAACGACTTTTGGAAGGTCCATGTGAAAACAAGAAAATGTCCTTACTGCAGGTAAACCGCCAAAATGATCAAATGAATTATTAGTGCAGGGTTAGCTAACACTGGTCCTCGAGGGCGACTGTCCTGATTGTTTTTCAGCTATCCCGCCCTACCCTCTACCTGGATCAGGTGTGTTCAGCCATTCACAAGTTGTAAATGCAGGGATGGTTGGAAAACATTTAGGATAGTAGCCCTCGAGGAGCGATAATGCTCATTGAATGTATGATGATGCTGAATCAAGTCACCGACCTTTGATTTGTGTGTGAGTGAAGGAGCGGCAGGTTTACAGTGCGTCGTGAACACAACAGTAAGCTGATCATCACAATGCCATCGGGAACACAGACCAGTGAAAATACTGATGGTGAGAAATAGTGTTACAGTACAAACAAAAGTAGTGTCACACATACTATGTGTACATGCAGTAAATAGAGCTGTTATTTTGTGCCTTTGTCAAAGATCTAATGGCTGGAAAAAGAGCATATCTGACCGCCAGTACAGCCAGAGATCACATCAACAAGCTGTGGGAGAAAGAAGGTAACAGACCAGTTGTCCTCTTAATGACCAATGTATAAAACTGTCTCTCACTGTGCTGTGTGACATCACATCACATATACATGTTTAAAGATGCACATCCTAATCGATGAACATCATTGGAGTAAGAAGCGAAACTAAAACCTCTCATGATCATTTCAGGTTTCGTCCTGAAGTGTCTATTCTCTGGGCTGGAGGAGGGCACGGCATCACAGGAGGGGGAGACAGGACTGTATCCTGACCTGTTCTTCCTGGAGCTGCTGGTGGTCCCACCGTGCAGGTACAGGACTCAAATAGGTGTGCACCAGAATGTACCTTTGTTTATTATACGAGAAGTCCGTACACCTCATCCTCTCTGTCAGGTATCGGCCAATCAATCGACTGGGCGACCAGATGTTTACTAATGGTCAGACAGTCAACATGCAGGCTGTCATGAAGGACTGTGCAATGATTAGGAAACTTCTGGCTCTCATTGCGGGGGAGAAGGATACTCAGGAGGTAAGATGATGTGAACCGTCATTCATGTTGACCCATGAAAAGGGGGACAAACATTTTAATGCGACCTGTCTCCTCCCACAACGTTTCAGGCTCCTGAACAGACGGACCAGTCCTTTCTCTCCGGGATCCCTGGGCAGACATTAACAGATAAACTCTACAACATCTGGGTCCGACTACAGACCCACGTCAACATCGTCTTTGACAGCGACATGGACAAAATGATGACGGAGAAGTACCCTGGAATTAGACAGGTGGGACAGATACTGGGGACACGCACACTGTCTTCCGAGTTTAGGAGCATATTACTGGTTACAGACAGACTCTGTCACATGTGACAGCAGTGTGAACAGCAGTGACCTGTGAGTGTGCTCTCCACTTCCAGGTCCTGGAGAAGAAAGACGGACTGTTCCGGAAACACATGATGGGCAAACGAGTGGACTATGCAGCACGATCTGTCATCTGTCCAGACATGTACATAGGAACCAACGAGATAGGAATTCCCATGGTACATCTGTTCTTCTTTCTCAGATAAATACCACCTGACAACTCTAACGAACCAAACACATTGTCACTGCTGCATCTTCTTGCAGGTGTTTGCCACCAAGCTGACCTACCCTCAGCCGGTCACTCCGTGGAACGTGAAGGAGCTTCGTCAAGCCGTCCTTAATGGACCCAACGTTCACCCTGGTGCTTCCATGGTGATAAACGAGGATGGCAGGAGAACCATCCTATCGGCCACGAATTTTGCACAGCGAGAAGCGGTTGCTAAGCAACTGCTGACACCGTGTCCTGGTCCACATAAGATGTCGATGAAGATAGTGAGTCGCCTACTCTGGATCTAACTTGAGTCATTCACAGAAGTGAAACCTTGTGTATGGAATAACCCGCCACTCATTGTGTGTCCAGGTGAACCGTCACATAAAGAATGGAGACGTTTTATTACTCAACAGACAACCAACTCTGCACAGACCCTCCATACAAGCCCACTGTGCTCGTATCCTGCCAGGAGAGAAGGTGAGATTGAAGTGAAACGTCTCCATTATATGTGAATGAGTTCTACTCTACGGTAAACGTGTCACATTGACCTTCATCAATGTTACAGGTTCTTAGGCTCCACTATGCAAACTGCAAGGCATACAATGCTGATTTTGATGGAGACGAAATGAATGCGCACTTTCCTCAGAGTGAGCTGGGCAGGGCCGAGGCCTACACATTAGTCAGCACTGACCAGCAGTACCTCGTCCCCAAGGTGAGTTCACGGTCTAAGGGTTGACATGTGCACATACCTATTTACCTTTTGTGAGCACATAATTGCAGATCCACTGTGATTGTGATTAGCTTAATCACAGATCTACCTTATTAGGTTATTTCTTCTGTTTTTATTTCCTTTGCTTTGCTTGGCAGACGCTTTTATCCAAAACAACTTACAGGGAGCTAGCGCTGGGTGTCTGGCTCAGGGACAGGGTAGGGGATGGACTAGCAGTCAGACGGGGTTTTGAACCTGCAACCTTCTGCATCCCAGTCTGACACCTAACCCACTGAGGTGCACAAAGTGCTCTAAACCTGTGCTTTTCTCTCGTTACATCGGTAGGATGGAAAACCTTTAGCGGGTCTGATTCAGGACCACATGGTGTCGGGAACGAGGATGACAATACGTGGCTGTTTCTTCACCAGAGACCAGTACACAGAGTTGGTTTACAGAGGACTGACTGACAAACAAGGCAGAGTAAAACTGCTGCCACCGGCCATACTCAAACCACAACAGCTGTGGACAGGAAAACAGGTAACGCCCCCTTTTCACTTTGAACATGCGCCTCTCTGCTATCCTAGGAAGTAGGCAGGCTTTAATTGAATTTGCCAGCTCAGCGACTGTGTCAATAATGTGCTTTTTCCTGCAGGTGGTGTCCACACTGCTGCTGAATGTCATTCCACAGAAAGCCGTGCCTCTCAATCTGGTTGGCAAATCAAAAATCCCTAGCAAAGCATGGATCAAAGACCCACCTCGTGCAGCTCCGGGATACAAACCTGATTGCATGTGTGACTCACAGGTACACACACACCATTTCAATATCACTGTCTCGGTCTCTAACAACTTATTTGGGACATGCATAGACTCAGCATTCAACATTCAAATATTTGAATGAAAGCTTTCCTTTTTCACCAGGTGGTGATTCGTCAGGGAGAGCTGTTGGTGGGCGTTCTGGACAAAGCTCACTATGGCTCTTCAGCATATGGCCTGGTCCACTGCTGCTACGAGCTGTATGGAGGCGGGACCAGTGGCAAGCTGCTCAGCTGCTTGGCCCGACTCTTCACTGCTTACCTGCAGCTGTACAGAGGCTTTACTCTGGGTAAGAACCCAGATCCAGTAATACAAAATGTGCAGTGTCGGATACTGCTTTAGCTTGTTTTATGTCTAAACCCGTTTTGTCTGTGTGTAGGTGTTGAGGACATCCTGGTAAAAACAGGTGCCAATAAACGAAGAAAAAAAGTAATTGAGGAATCACTGAATATCGGCACCAAAGTAAGTTGCAGCTCCAGTTTGTTCTGCTGGAATGAACCGTATAATAACCGAGTATTTCCGTTTTAATCAGATGTGACATCGCTGATTGTGCTAAATGAAGCTGGCCACAGATTTATGATGAACCTGGGTTGAGACTAAACCACAGCGTCACTTTTATTCTTAACTTTATTGTTTATATCAGCAAAGTTCAACCACAGCAGAACAACAGCAAACTGACTCACAGATAACACAAAGGTTGCAGCTTTGTCAAATTCAGTGCGTCCTCCTCGGTGGATGCCACTGGCCAAAGTGGCTGCTACAGTGAAGGTGTAGTTCATGGGCCTCGCAGTGCTTCCACATGGCTGCTGGGGATAAATATGTGCTACATACAAGCACTTTCTCGAATCTAAACGCTGGTGCAGTGAACATAATATGCATTTAGCTTTAATATATGATAATATGAGCCTTTATTCAAACCACCACTAGAGGACAGCAACGTGTGAGTTATTGTTTTCCTCCTACACAGCAACTTTAAACCCCAACTAAACACAAAAACCATGTTGTCAGAAAAGGTGTGAGTGTCATCTTGTTGTTTCTTTGCCTAAGGCTTTGCAGGCAGCTTTCAACCTGCCCCCCAATGTGCATCAAGCAGAGGCCCAGAGCCGCTGGCAGGATGCCCACCTCAACCCAGACCAGAGAGACTTCATCATGGCTGACCACAAGTTTAAAGAGGTGGCTAACCAAGTGAACAACGAAATCAACAAGGTAACAGCTAAACCTGTCTGAATAAAGACGACAAATTAATAAGCTCTTCCAGAAATGCAGATTTACAAAGTGTCTGGTCACATTCAATGCGCTCTTTTGTGTGCGGGTAGGTGTGTATGCCAGTTGGACTGCACACTGCTTTCCCAGACAACAACCTCCAGCTGATGGTCCAGTCTGGAGCTAAAGGATCTACTGTAAACACCATGCAGGTACCCCACCAGCATCACTGCTGCAACACCACCTTCAATAAAACCTCATGGCCTGTTACCCGACCAACACCTGAGCCTGTCTGTCTGTTTGTATGTGTGTGTCTCAGATTTCATGTTTACTAGGTCAGATTGAGCTGGAGGGCCGCAGGCCTCCCCTAATGCCGTCTGGGAAATTTCTACCGTGCTTCCAGCCATATGACCCAGCACTTGGTGCCGGGGGCTTTGTCTCTGGAAGATTCCTCACAGGCATCAAACCACAGGTACGTGAAGAGGCTGAACCCACATGAGTCCTTTTCATTGAGACCCACCCTCTTTAGATTCTTGAGTAATTCTATTCTGTTTAATGTGGTTGTGCGCAGGAGTTTTTCTTCCACTGTATGGCTGGCAGAGAGGGGCTGGTTGACACAGCAGTGAAAACATCTAGATCAGGCTACCTGCAGAGGTAATGTAGACCAGGAAAGCTGCAGTCACATGCGTGCTCACACCATCGCGTTGGGTGTGAAATCTCATGCTCACAGCCAGCAGTTAAATCTGTACCCCTCCTTTCCTGTTAATCTTTCTGTCTGATTTCACCTGTCCTCCCACACGCTGCCTCCTCTGCAGGTGTGTCATTAAGCATCTGGAGGGTCTAGTTGTTCAGTATGATCTGACAGTGAGGGACAGTGATGGATCTGTGATCCAGTTCCTCTACGGAGAAGATGGGCTGGATATACCCAAGACTCAGTTCCTGCAGCTGAGACAGTTCCCGTTCATAGAGGACAACTACGAGGTAACGTCGTTGCTGTGGACATCACCATGAATAATTGGATGTTATATGCATGTGTACAGGGTGTGTACTCTAGTCACATGGAGCGTGAGCATATAAGCTCAGTTACAATCCATCAGACGCTTTCTTCATCATCATTTCTGTAGTAAACGTATTTTGTGTAGGTTGTGTATAATCTAATGTAAGTTTGGGCTTGTTGCTCTGAAACAGTTTTTAGAAACATTTTAAAGAAGGTTGTGCTAAATGAGGCTGGCCACAGATTTATGATGAACCTGGGTACAGACTAAACCACAGCGTCACTTTTATTCTTAACTTTATTGTTTATATCAGCAAAGTTCAACCACAGCAGAACAACAGCAAACTGACTCACAGATAACACAAAGGTTGCAGCTTTGTCAAATTCAGTGCGTCCTCCTCGGTGGATGCCACTGGCCAAAGTGGCTGCTACAGTGAAGGTGTAGTTTATGGGCCCCGCAGTGCTTTCACATGGCTGCTGGGGATAAATATGTGCTACACACAAACATTAGTTATAAATTATACAAAGAATGATTCATATTTTATAGTTCCTCCTTATTTTCCTGTACCTTCCTACACAGAAAGCTCCTACTTAGAATTCAGTGTTAAAGGTCATCGTCCTGCTGTTTGTAGTATTTGATTACAGAACTGGTTTGCATACAACTTCTCACAGGGTTAACCACTAAAACCGTTTTTTTAAAACTTCCTAATAGGTCATCAAGAGATCCCAGGGCCTAGATAAGGTTTTGGCCCGTTTGGACCCTGAGTCTGCCAGTAAACACTTTGCAGCCATCCAGCGCTGGAGAGCAAAGAGAGAGTTGGCATGTCCACGGAGAGGTACGCACTGCATATATAAAAATAAGCGCTCTTGTGTTAGCTGCACTCTCAGCGTGCAGATTTCTCATGCATTGTTGGTTCTGGTGTTCTACGTACGTTGTTTAGGAGCGTTCCTGTTGTTTTCCCAGAAGAAGTTAGCCAAACTGAAACAAACAGAGTCAGATGCCCAAGTCAGAGATGCTGCTATAATGCAGGTATTTTTGGAGAATTAAACTTTAAGTTGGAATATTAAAGCGGTTCCTCAGCTTTGGAGTCACTCTGACCTGTGCTCCTCCACAGGTCATACAGCAGTGGCACTCTCTGGATGAAGCTAGCAGATCAAAATACATGAAGAGGTCCTCACATTGCCCGGAGCCCGCTCTGGGCTTGTTCAGACCAGATATCTGCTTTGGATCAGTGTCAGAAAACTTCAACAGCCTCACAGAGAAATATCTGCAGAGCAGGGGCCAGATACGTGAAGAATGCTTAGACACACACAGGTACACGTTTTTCTATGTTTCATGTGTAATCGTCTTCCTGAGTGTAAAGGTCAAGTGTTTCAGTGTCACGGACAGAGTGTTGAAGCATTATTTGTCTGTCTGTGTGTGTGTGTGTGTGTGTGTGTGTGTGTGTGTGTGTCTGCAGCCTTCGCCAGTTGTTGCATTACAAGTGGCAGCGAGCTCTGTGTGATCCAGGTGAAGCTGTGGGTCTGCTCGCAGCGCAATCTATAGGCGAGCCCTCCACCCAGATGACGCTCAACACCTTCCACTTTGCTGGACGAGGAGAGATGAATGTCACGTTGGGAATTCCTCGGTAATGTCACTCCTCGCTCTACAGGCAGATGGGACTTGTACAGTAACAGCAATGCCCTAGATGTGCATAATTACCAACCAAGCAGACGTTCATGAAGTGGCTTCATAATGAATAGAAAAAGAGACATTTTACTTCCTCTTTTTATGTGGCTGCTGGTTTGTCTGAGTTTCTACATATGTGCCTCACAGACTGAGGGAGATTCTTATGGTGGCCAGCTCCAACATTAAAACTCCCATGATGAGTGTTCCAGTGCTGAACAACAAGAAAGCCTTGAAGAGAGCCAAGACTCTGCGGAAGAAACTCACCAGGGTGTGCCTGGCTGAGGTAAGGATGAACCTTCTGTTTCGTCATCGTGGCGTGTTTGTCTTTCGTTTGCGTCATGCAGCTTCTGGTTTGCTTTATGCAGCTCTGGTCTTTCTTGCCTCACTTCCTCGTGTGTGTGTGTGTTTGTGTGTGTGTGTGTGTCCAGGTTCTGCAGAAGATTGATGTGGTGGAGTCTTTAAGAATTGAAAATCACCAAAAGCTGCGGACGTTCAAAGTCACCTTTCACTTCCTGCCTCATGATCGCTACTGTGATGATAAGCTGCTGTCGCCCCAACAGATCCTCCACTACATGGAAACAAGGTGTGTGTGTGTGTGTGTGAGAGAGAGAGAGATCCAATTTCCATCAGTAACACAAGAAATCATGTTTTTCTTCCTGTTTTGCTACAGATTTTTCCGTCTCCTTCTTGAAGCGATTAAGAAGCGCAGCGCCAAGCTGGCCTCCATCGCCGTGGAGACGAGAAAGGCCACACTCAGAGATAAAGACCACGATGGCGATGAAGTGGCTGACGCTGCAGGGGTCTGTTAATGCTCTTGAGCGTTTTTTAGCATTTATATCTTGGGCGTTTTGAACAAACAAACTGGACAAAATGAATCTGAATGATCTTTTTTCGTATTGCATCTCATCAGGTAGATGACGAGGAGGGAGAACAGGAGAGGGAGATCGTTGATGACCAGGAGAACGAAGGAGATGCTGACGCTTCAGATGCCAAGAGAAAAGGCAGACAGGAAGAGGAGGTACGATGGCAGATAAAGTACTGATCCGTGCTGAGGCATGCTTTTAAAGATGAATTCCCCTGTTATCTTAGCACCATTAGAGGTGGGTGGACTTGTTTGGACTAGAAAACGTAGCTGCTGCTCTCATGTGTCGCACTGTTCTGAGGTGAATGTTGCAACAAGTATGAGATCTACAAAGTAAAATCAAGTTGTAAGCAGACACAGCAGAAACTCACAAACACATGCTACTTTAGCACGATAGCGAAAACTCATCGCACTGGACAAAAGGAAAAATCTGGCCTTTGATGGCACTGGATGCTGAAATTCCTCTCCCGCTGCAGGTGGATTATGAGAGTGAGGAGGACGACGTAGGTGATGACGCTGAAGATAAAGAAGATCAAGCGGAGGAGGAGGAGGAGAATGTGGAGAGCAGCGCGCTGAAGGAGGCTCCACCAGAGTCTGTGGAATCGAGGGTGGACAGGAGGAGGAAGAAGAAGAAGAAGAGAGTGAAGCGAGGCGGAGAAGAGGAACAGGGGGAGGAATCCCTGAGCCAGATAAGGGTGAACTCTGTCCTGGAGTCCAACCCAGCGATAGAGAGATACTGTTACGATCACCAGGACGAACTCTGGTGTGAGGTGAGTTTCTGTGTGGAGGATTCCTCATAGCTTTGAAGGCTATTAGATAATCTCAGTTCATTTTTTAACTCACTTTAATTGTAATTGTTCCACCCGTCCATGCTGTTTCCCTGTTTAAAGGTTGACCTGGTCTTGCCAGTGAGCAAGGTGCATTTTGACCTGACCTCAGTCCTCTCAATGCTGGCCCAGAATGCCGTCATCATGGAGACAAAGGGCCTGACTCGCTGCCTGCTGAGTGAGACGACGTCAAAGACGGGAGAGAAAGAGACGGTCCTCAACACAGAGGGCATCAACATGCATGAAATGTTCAGATACAGTGATGTACGTTAGCACAGGATGTCTGATGTCTTGCACTACGCTAGACTCGCGCTGGTGTTACAAAGTTAGTCTGTCAGGCATGTGACTTGTGCTAGAAACTAATAGTTGATCCAGGTCTGGTGAAACCGAGATTATGGTAAATTTGACTTTTGTGTTTGCCTCCTTTTTTCTTCAGATCTTGGATATCAACAGGCTGTACTCCAATGAGGTGCATGCCATGGCCAACACCTACGGGATTGAAGTGGCTCTGAAGGTCATAGAGAAGGAGATCAAAGATGTCTTTGCTGTCTACGGTACATATGCATACGGAAACGCACAGTCAAACAATGCAGACCATGAGGCTTCCGGAAACTTACCCAAACTATTTCTGTCTCTAGGTATTGAGGTTGACCCCAGACATCTCTCTCTGGTGGCAGACTACATGTGCTTTGAAGGGGTTTACAAGCCGTTAAACAGGCACGCCATCAGGTCCAATTCTTCCCCTCTTCAGCAGATGACCTTTGAGACCAGCTACAAATTTCTCAAACAGGCTACGATGCTGGGTGAGAAAAGGATTAGAGGAATTTTGTTGATCGTGTAGTACTGTTTTTTGGCATTGGAGGGTAGGTTTAATGCTTTTTCCTTTTTTTTTTTCTAGGCTCACGTGATCAGTTGGTTTCACCCTCAGCCTGTCTGGTGGTGGGGAAGGTAGTCAAAGGAGGAACAGGACTGTTTGAACTCAAACAACCTCTGCAGTAGGAAATGATCTTCACAATGAATCATTGTGGGTGGATGTGAGAAATACAAAAATCTCATGGTCATTATGTGGTTACAGGGCTTTAATTTCTGCTCGCCACTTCTCAGCATTCTGACTACAAAAATAGGTTTTTATGCCAGTTCTTACTGTCAAGCAAGTAACTGAATACCGCTGATCAGATTCTTTGTCATGTTGTAAATTGTCCCATATTGTGAGCTTATTTCAAGTTGTGTACACGATGCCATTCACGGGAGCCTAAAATTAGACGGATAACCTACGAAATGGCATGGCTTTGTATTTAAAAATAAAAAAGTGAAAACTGTGAAAGCTGTATGATGTTTTATTTAACAGCGTGTATCGTTTGTGACGGTGGTCTGATGTAAGGCACAGACATGATGCATGTGCATATTTCTATCCATCTATCCAAAGCCTCTTATTGCATAACACTCGTGCGGAAGTGGTTTGGTGCGCGGCCGCTGATTGGCTCGCTGGCTGCAGAGGTTGGGAGAGGGAACGGGGATGAGCAGCGGAGCATGAGCTCCGGTTATTCTTCTGTTTATGCCGTGGAAACGCCTCTTCGCGATGCGGCGGCCGTTTTAATGGAAAGGTAAGTAGACGAAACGGGAAACGATGAGAAGAAACTGTAGCTGAAGTGAGATATTTGGTTGTGAAGCGGTGTCGACGGGTCTGAATGCGGTCTGCTAAAAAGCTAGCGGTGCCCCCGACACCACCCAACAGCTACATGACACGAACACATGCGAAATAAGTAATATTTGAATTACGTTAACCTACCGGAGTTATATATATATATATATATATATATATATATTTTTTTTTTTTTTTTTTTGGCATGTAGCATCGTTGCTCCCCGGTTTTTTGACATTGTCCGTACTCCAGACCGGGTTGGCCTGGTTCGTTTCCTTTACTCGAGTGGAACGCCAGACGTCGGGTTGTTTTGTGAAGTAATCCTGTCCCATGACACGTTAGTGACAGTTACAGTATTCACCTCGGGGCCTCTCCAACTACGTCACGTCTGTAATCAGCAGTTCCTGGGCCGTGTTAGCGTTAGATGATCTTAGGTTAGCTGATACGAGGTGAAATGGGATATTTCAGCTTCTCATTAAAAAAAACGTACTGGCTTTGTACTGGTAATTTGGTCATATCTCATATGTGAATAAGCGTTCAGAAGAGTGAACGACGTGAAAGATTGCCATCTGCTCCTACTATTTCTAACCCTCTACTTATGTGTTATAACACCTCTATGAGCAGCACTGGGCTTCACAGCAACACCTGGCAGACAGCAGCTGTTGTTTGACTTATTGAATCAGACTGTTTCTTCTCTCTAGGACGAGGTCGCTGAGAGCCAGAGGGCTTCAGGCTTTAGCAGAGAAACCACAGGAGTTCCCAGAATCTCATGTGCACGAGACCAACATGAGGCATCCTCTGCGCTGGCCACCACACAGGTGATGTTCGTGCTACGCGTCCTGTTTTCTGTGCACCACTGACAAAGGTGCAGCACACCCCAGTGTAGTGTAAATATGACAACAGGCTAATTAAATCTTGTTTGTGCTATCCGGGACTTAAAGGAAAAAGCCTTTTCTTTTATGTTGGATGAATTGGACAGAAAGCGGTTGAACAACTGGCTTGGTCATGTGGACCATCACCTGTTCGTTACCATAGTGACCTGCATTAGAATAATTACCAGGCCCTCTATGCTGCTTGACTACTCAGCTGGAAAATTAGTTGCAGCTGTAAGTTTCTTACCAAGCAAGGATGTCAGTTGCATGATTGGTAGGTATTTTCATGGCGTTTTAATTTAATTTACCGCTGCACCCAGTTTGTTGAAACAGGAAGGAAGTGTCGAAAACATGCTGTGCATATCCACTGTGTGACGGGACATTTTAAGCATACCATCTGATGAGTTCAATAGTCTGAGAGTAATGAATTTAAAGGAGTGAGCTGTGTAACACCGGCTATGATACAGTAATACTTGACCAAAATGTTAGGTTCTGATGTGAGATTACTCTGTGTCTTCTGAATGATATGTGGATTTACTGAGACAGGACATATTTACTTCTCACAGAGTTGTGGGGTTGCATCTTACAGTAAAGTAATCATCTCTAGTACTTTCAGAATAGAAAGCAAATTAGGTGAGAGGAGATGTTTGTGCATGTATAGGACAGACCTAGAGTCAAAGATCATTGCTTCAAGCAGGTGGATGTACAATAGTCCTTTGTTCACTTTAGCATGCACAGAGCTGGTTGCTACATGCTGATCAGCTGATGGCGTGCTACAAACCGCCTGCTCCGCCATCACCACTGCATGTCTTCTTGTTAAGCAGGGACAGGACCTGTAAATATGAGTATATATATATATACACTCTATGTCAACTACTGGGGCTCGTGGTGTTGCCTATACGAGCTGGAAGCTTCAGTGAATTCTGGAAGAAAGCCCTATAATAACCAGGCGTGTCCTGCTGTATACAAGGAGCATCACAAGTGTGCAGAGTCACACGTAGCTGCTTCGTTTTGTTAGGGCAGCGGTTTGAATATGTGCTGTGCAGGTTTGACATTGCAATAGGCCATGAGCTGCTGTTCATTGGGCGTGAAAGCTCGTTTACATAGACAACTCTCACAGTATCATTGGCTCATGTAGGAAAACAATCCACACCCTGTCTCACTGTGCTAGTATCCCGTATAAACACCTGTTTGGATAATCTCTGCCTTAGTGAGGATATCACTCGATGTATGCTGAATCTGATGCATTGTTTATGTTTTGTTTTATTTCAACAGACTGGTTCACAACACCTCTCTCCTGTCCTTCTGTGTGTGTGTTTCCAGACGTATGTTGCTAGTGGTTCTGATTTTAGGTTTACTGCCTTTAATGATGTTCTGGCTGCCACTGATGTGGAAACGGGAATGCAAACCTCTGGACTGGAAGGTCAACCCTACACATAAAACGGTGAGCACAAGGCACTCACGCTGTGAGTGTAAGTAAGTCGATATATACGGTGGATGGAAATAGGAGCCAGGACAGAAAGGTGCAGTGAAGGCTGTTGTTCTGTGTACGTTGTTGGATGGGTGGTTGCACACCGAGCAATGATTCATCACTGTACATGAATATGTCACTTCCTCTCCTGTGCCTGTTTTATCAACCTAAGAATGAAACCAAAGCCATGGTTCGGTTCACATCTCAGTATCTTAAGAACTGATGCTGCTGACAGACAGGTTTGTCCGTTTAACATGCACACACAGAGAAGTAGTATCTGTACTCCTGTGTGCAGATATGCGGCACACTCAACTGTAGTGGTTAGCCAACTACCACGTTGCCAACTTCTTCAACAATTATTAAAAATGTCTGAGGACACATCTGCGGTCACCACTGGGAACATTTCTCTCAGAAAATGACAATGTATGATGGTGAAAATAGTATTCATGGTGCTGGGATGCACAGTATTAGCACTTTAATAATTACCTTACTTTGAGTCCTGCAATTGTTACATTTCCGAGGAAAGAGAGAGAGTTTCTCAGATCGTAGAGACTCTGTGTGGTGCTGTCTTTTAGTCTTTTAGTTGCATGGCCAGTGCTCTGTTGTCATAGAAAACCGAGGGCTGCTTTACCGGCAGCGCAGGAATCTCATGTGTTGCATAACTCTGTGTTGCGTCCGTGCAGCTTCAAAGTTTTGTTCTTGGAGGCCATTGATGCAGATTCAGATTAGGCAGCAACAGTACGTGCAGAACAATCAGCGCAATACGGTTCCTGTGCTTTTTTTTTCAACAGCATTGAAAGCGGATACTTGCTACGTTTCGTGTGTTTTCAAACCACCAGTCATGTGGCATTTGAAGGACTTTGTGTTGGCTCTTGTGCAAAGAGTGCGTTTGTTTTTTGTTCCAAGTAAGTGACTACAGGACAAAGTGCTGGATCTCTCATGTTAAAGCTAAAAGCTTAAATGAGACGGACTGTTTGCTTATTTGTCATCCGCTGCTGTATCGGTCTAGATTTTTGACAGCTATACTTCAACACTTGTGGTTCTTATAGTCACACCCAGTGCAAGATTAAATCTGTCACACCTTAAATACTGTATATGTAGACACAAAATGAATCGGATCACTTTTCACCCAGCTGGGAAATTTCTTATAGCGTCCCTTGAATTAAATCATACCCTTAAATTTAATGTGTTGTGAAGAGCAGTGTGGAAACGCAGTAGGTGTATCTAATGTCATGACAGGTTTTTAAATTTTAATTTATCAGCTTAGTCAGTGGATCTTGCTAATGGCATGACTGCTTTATAAATACGCCTGGATTGTGTTCATGCATTAATGTGGTAACATAATTAGAACATGTTAGAAAGCTAACACCTTAATCTAAGAGAGCAAACATGTTGCACAGTGAGGAGAAATAATCATATTTAACTTGAAAATCAGTTTCTTGATTGAAGGTGAGGTGAGGTGCTGGATTTCAGTTGACTTGAACATATCGTGTGAGTTATCAGCTTGAGTGTAATCCTGAGTTCACATATTGATTTCTTAACCTAAGTTATTTTGTTTAACTTGCAGCTGGTGCATGAGCATGTGAACAGAGTTCTGCGGGGTCAGTGTCAACCCGGCAGCATGAGGCAGAGCTTGTTAGCTCGACTCCCCACTTCCAGTCGCAAGACTCAGCCTTTCCTGTGGAAGGATGAGCCACTTCCTGATGACCTTTTCCTGTATCCACCACCGTTTGGGTTCCAAGGTCTTCAAGGCAAAGTGGAGGATCTGCTAAAGCTTGTGAGTGCAACTGTTTTCACTTTGTCAGCGGTGTTTATTTAATGGAGGGCTGCTGAATGACACGTGAACCCACTAAAACCTTTGTTGTCATGCGTACAAGGATCTAACCCTGATTCAAAGCTGGCTCTGCCACATGATTCATGCAAATAAGAACCAGCTGTGAGACCTGGGTATCAGTGATTAAATATGACACAACGCTGTAGTTTGATCAAGCCTGCACTGACTAACAGACAGTGAGTGTCTCTGAATTAACACAAGGACTCTGTCTCTCTGGGACTAATTCATTAATCTTGAATTTGTGCTAAGTGGTTTGTCAGTGAGTGATTAGACTTTGGGTGATGAACCTGACTTGAACCTGACAAAGAACATAGTAAAACTTTAAAAAAAATTAACAACAGAAAAGTTTTAGTTGTTTGTAAAATGTGCTAAGTGGATAGTGGAGGAGAGATCCTGCAGCTTATTTAATGACTAAACCTAAATAGAGAATGTTCCCATTCCTGAAATACTGGGAGCTCATTAATGGTGGATCTGTATTTGAGTGTTACGCTGTGGTAAGTTACCTTCTTTTTTATTCTGCGTCTTCTTTTGAAAAGCTGCCAGACTCCAACATCTCGCCGGTGTGGGAGAGGACATCAGATAAATGTCAGCGCTGCGTGGTCATGGGAAATGGAGGCATTCTCAGAGGTCTGGAGCTGGGCCCACTTATAGACCGCTTTGACATCATCATCAGGTTGGGAATTCTCTTCTATCACCGTATTTAGTACATAGGACATGTTTGTTTTAAACTCATGCTTGAAACATCCCACTGTGTTGATCAGTGTGTGTCCCTGTGCGTCCAGGTTAAACAGTGGTCCTCTGGGAACGTTCAGTGTTGACGTTGGAAGTCGAACCAGCATCAGGATGAGTTACCCTGAGGGCACGCCGCGGCAGTGGGTTGACACAGTCCCACACACTGTGTTTGCAGGTGTGGTGTACAAAGGTGTGGACATCAGCTGGATGTCTGCTATGATCAGAAATCTCTCTGTGGTGAGTACTGTGCGTGTGTGCGCAAAACCAGTCTTTACTTAGAGTCAAATGGGAGAGGTAAAAGGTAGTTTCTCATTAGGAAGAATTTAAACCTGAAAACGAATGAAAGGACTTTAAGTCACTTTACTTTCTTGATTTTTACTAAATGTGACAATTAAACAAACAGCAGAAAGAAAGTGGCTTAAATCAGATAACTGCACTCTCATGTGTCAGGTCTGTGGTGTTCACAGAGCTTCACTGTGACGCGCCTGTGCTTTGACTTGCAGCCTCTGTGGGACTGGTTCTTCTTCTGGCAGAAAGTTCCAGATCAAATTCCTCTTGAGCCCCAGAGGTTCAGACTTGTAAATCCGCATGTGATCAGAGAGGCTGCGTTAGACCTACTGAAATACGCTCCACCCAGCTTACGCATGTGGGGCTGGGACAAGGTAATTCACATTTCACTATGAATACTAAGTAAAGAGACTCTGTGTTCAGGTGTGGTTTGCCTGCCCAAATCATGATGGGCTGTCCGTGTCCTCATGAAAGCAACTCTGACATCTGGCACTGCACATGCTAGAATCATTTAGGCAGTTGGATTAAATCTAGGAATTGACCTTATGTTCTGTATAATTCATGAAGTGAATCTGTTGCTGTTTTTTGTGCTCATGGAAATCAAGGTGCATCATTATTCAGTTGCTTTCACAATTAACTAAGCATAGCAAAATGAGAAGACAAATTCAAGTTATCTACCAAAATAAAATGCTGACACACACACACATGTACACACACATAACCCAGCGGGTAAAGCCCTGGGGCCACAGACTGAAGTTTGGGGGCAATACGTGGTCTTTGGAACAGGTTAACGGTACTTTTACAATACATATGTCACCACCCCTGTAGTGCTGCCCCCCATGTAACTCCTGTCAGCTATCTAAGAATGCATCAGTAAAACCTTTCCCTTGCCCCATTTGGCCTCATCACTCACTGGCATTATTACACAGAAACATTCAGCACTTTATTGCATAGCTCAATTCAAATCTAAAGGAGTCCATATGGATGTCAGGGAACGCATCACATACACTTGCTTTGCTGTGGATGGGTAATATTATGTAACAGTATAATATAGTAAAGAATGATTTAAAATACAACAACCTCTAAAGGCAGATTGTTTCACAGTTTGGGAGCTGCTAGTTTACTCTCAGCCTTGGGAACACTCGGGAGCAGCTGATCAGCTGACCAGAGAGAGTGGGTGGGTGTAGCTGTAGCAGCTCATTTATCTTACAAAGGTGCAAAGAAATGATTTTCAATGAGCAAATGAATTGTCTTTTGTAAATATAAGCAAATTTACAATTTGATGCCTGCAAAACACACACACAACCATTTGAGCCTAAACAAGGACTGAAGGTTGATAAAATATAGAACTGTGTCCTGTGATTCATGAAAGCTGATGTGAGCTTTACCATAAAGGCTAATAACAACTACACGTCGTTTGTGTTGAACTGTGAATCATGCACAGAAAAATGGGAATGTGCAGTCATAAACACTCAGTGGCCACCAAAAATAAATGAAAATTCTAATTTGGTAGAATTGATGGCAGAGCTGCTGTAGTGAATTGTATTAGCTTGTGCAGAGAGCTATGAGGTGAGTGAGTGAGAAGAATCATACAGAAACTACTGCACAGATTTGATCGTGTCTTTGTATTCTGCAGAATATCCCTACCTTGGGGGTGTGTGCACTGAATTTAGCCAGCCTGCTGTGTGACGAGGTGAGCCTGGCGGGCTTTGGCTACAACCTCTCCCAGCAGGGGGCGCCACTGCACTATTATGACGAGCTGCCCATGAGCGCCATGTGGCAGCAGACGATGCACAACGTGGACAGAGAGACTGAACTCCTCCAGGGGCTCGTGAGAAACGGAACCATCACTGACCTGACGGGAGGCATTCACTGCTCCTTCTGCCCCAGCTGACTCGCTGCTGTAAGAGCGCTGCCTTTTTCTCAAGTAAAGTGCTTACACTGAAGGCTCGAGGTGACGAGTGAGAGAAGGGCTGGACTCCAAGAAAGAAGTATTCTAGTCACATATTTGTCACAAAGTGATTCATGAAGAACAAAGTACAAAGGGTTGAAAGAAGGCAACTGTGAATATACTAGAACAATTTAAAGAAAAGAGGTTTGGAGCAGCTATTTCAGTCGCGTGAGCCAAACCACATTAACGCCAACCAAATGCTGTCAGAGTTCATATGAGCATGACCTACTCGCATGTTCAAAACATCCACAATTATGAACCCAAACAGTGTTTTGTGTTGATAGTATTAAAAATGTAGCTGGCTCACTCCCCTCAGCTCCATTTAGTAGTACAGTATTATCTCACCAGTATCATGATGGATGGTCACACTGAGTTCAAACGGTAGCATCAAAATGTAGCTAATGAGCAGAGTGTTGACTGAGTCAAGCTGCTTCTTCTCCACCTCCAAACCAATGATCAATGAACCCGTTCTAAGTCATGATGCAGTAAACAGTGTGTTAAACAGAATATTTATTTATAATTGAAGTTACATTTCTGAAGTACAAGGTTGGTTGAAGAACATTTTAAAACGTGCTTTAATGTTTGGTACGTGTCGGCTGAAGAATGTTATGACGAGATATTTCTGAGCACATTATGACTGATTTGCAGTTTCAGTGCCATTATTATTGACGCGTATTTACAGTAGTTACATGTTTTTAAAACCGCTGTTACCAGTCTGTCAAAACCTGAAAATGAAGTGTTATTTATGAATTAATTTCATTTCTGTTTGTTAAAATGTTCATGTATGTGTGCTCTGTTTCTCGAGCTGATGCTTCCTGTTTTATCCGTGTCAGTCACAACACATTTGTCTTCCAGTAGTCTTCATTATACATGTGTTTTTATGTAATTTTATAACCAAGCCAGAGTTGACCACTGGACAAAACAAAACACATTTCTCCACAGTGAATGATTTATTTCAATTTGAATGATATCTACGTGTTTAAAAGTTCATTTTTATTGTTTCTAAAAAAATAATCTTTTGCTTTAGGAATTAAAGTTAAAAGATTTAAATCTCCCATGTGTGTCGTAATGCACCATGTAGACAAACCAATGAACTGCTACAGCTGCCACTTTCATCCAGAAGAGCAGCTATAGAGCTGTACACTGAAGCAATGTGTTGCACTTTTCACACTGTCAAAAGTCATTTTATTACTTTGTTACTTGCTTTTATTATCACATGCACACGTCAGTTTGGTTCTTTCTATTTCATTGTATAAAAAGGGTGCATACTTGGTCTTACCAATACATGGTTCTCAGCCACTCCAAATCAGATACATGCCAATAAATGTACTGATCTCACAAGACTGACTAGACCCTGCTAGTAACACTAAATATCACATGACTAGTGTGACCTAGATCTACTGATTATACGTAAGTATAAACAGAGACAAATGTAATAAAATGTAGTTTTTATTTAGCTGGATTGATAGGTATTTTGAACAAAGAAATGTTTCTACAGAAATGTAGAATGTTAAGAGCTTAAGGTTAATTTATGTGCAGATTCAAGGACAGAATGTTATGTTGAGAATCTAACTTCAGCAAACCCAAGTCTGACCCGTTATCAGACAGGCTCTTAAATCGTTTTATTGCAGCTTTCCTACCCTGCAATCAGCAACTTTTCCTTCATATTCAGGCATACAAAAATGCGTAAATCATTTAACCACGAAAAGTCATCTGAAAAAACTATAGTGTTAGAATTTACCTAAATAAAAGTTAAATACAATTTGTGTTAAATAAACATTGTAAAATTAATGATGTGCACTTAATGGTTATATTTAGCCGTAGTGTTATTTATTCAATCTAAGTTGTGTAAAATTGTTTTTTTTATTTTGAAACCCGTTGACCGGAAGTGTTTTTGACGCCGCAGCTGGGGGCGCGTGGTCCTAAGCAAGAAGCCGGGGACAACTGCTGCTAACAGGTGGGAAATATTCACAGGTTGTTTGTCGGTTTGTTTTTCCCCACTGAGCCGAATAATACACGGTGTCGTAGTTTTTAAATGACTCGTCCTAAACACAAGGAAACGGAGTAGTAATGGATGCTGAGTGGCAGAGCTCCGTTCACAGAGATGCTTGTTACGGTACTTTGTTGATGCACAAAAGTTACTGCGGAAAAGAGAAAGAAGAAGAAAAGCCTGGCTTTTAATTATTTGATGTTAACAGTTTTTTGAAATGACTTAGCTTTGACACACTTTTTAGCTCCTCAGTCAGTTTACGTGGTTTAGTCTGTACAGTTAAGTAGATTTAAACTATTAGTAAGATTAACGCCCAGTTTTCGTTCAGTTCTGCGTGGTGGGCTCTGGCTGTTATCCGTTAATATGTAAATAAAATAACAATTTCATCAGCAAAATACACATGAGGCAAATTACAAATCTGTCAAGGAGTTTTGTAGCAAAACATGCCCAGTGTCAGTAATGTCTTAGTTTCAGCCACAGATCCTCAAGTCCTCCAATAGCGTAATGATCCCAAACACACAACTCAAAGTGCCAAGAATTGAACTAAGTGACATCTACTGATAAACTGACAGTAGATGACTGACAGGAAGAGAAGGTGTGTTCTCAAATATTTTGCTGAGTCAAAAATAGAAAAAAGCAGTCTGAATGACTGATAATCTTCACAGACACGGTCTGATTTGTTTTTCTTCTCTGAAATAATTGATTTTGTTTGTTCGTCCACATCTACACATCCATGATCCTACACGTAGAAACCTCGTGAGCGCCTTATCAAGTCTGGTCTGAATGTAAAATGGAAATGTGTAAAGCAGCGGTAGCTGTAAATATCTCCCCTTGAAAGGCTGTAGATACTTAAAGTACTTAAAAGCTCAAGTACAATACTAGAGTGAAAGTTCAAAGTTCGTTGATGATATGACTGTCTAGATAAAGCAGTGACTGACTCACTCTGTTGATTGTGTTAAAGTAATCTGTCAGTGACTGATTAAGTTGAGGTTTGCAGATGATGGCACAGGAAACAGGAGGCGTTTGATTAGAGCGCACTGCCTGTCAGTGCTTACCGCGGAGCCTCGACTAAATCATGTAGTGGTGTGACCGTACTAATATGTGTTTTCTACGACTCGTAAACACACAAACGTGACAATAATAAGGCACAGCCCATCAGTCCAACGAGACTGCTTCCTCTCTGTTCTGCACTTTTCCCCTTTGATCAGCTTTTATCTGTCTTTGTCTAATCATCTCAGCTGACCGCACCGGGTCGTAGGTCACCGGGGGAAAGGTGAAGGGGCCGAGCAACTGTAAAGACCTTTTTGCTTTTGCAAGGCTCTTTGGTAGAAAAGATGCATCTTCATGTTATGCAGTAGTTTTGTTATTTTATTTGCTGGTATTCTGTTAAAGCATTAAATAAACTAGTAGGGTCTTAGTGAGTGTATTATCTGATCAATCTTAAATATAGATACAGAGCTCACTGATTATTTACATTAAGTCTTTGAATGAGACAGACGCACCGTCTTCTTCTTACAGTCTGTGGTTTTGTCACAGTTGGCCTATCAGAGCCCTCCCTGCAACCAGCCTGACCTTTGATTGGTACATTAGTGGAGGTTACACATCAGCTTGTACTAGAGTCTGTGCTGACAGATTTGTGCAGAGAGTGTGTAGCGGTTGCTGTAGCTGCAGTAAACACAGCACATCCAGGGTTACCACCACTGGATGCTCAGCTGCCAGAGGAAGGAAGGCCACTGTCTCACCTGGCTGCTTTCCGTTACAGGTGAGGGGGAAAGAAATTGAACAGAGCAAACGTTGTAACCCTGTCGTCACAAAAACTTTAATTACCAGGTTTTTTTTTCCACAGGTTTTTCCAGCTTAGTGGTCAGTTTGGTACTTTCCAGTAACAGTAGAAGCGTTTGTGTTACTCATGCACAGTGAAAATGAAATGGGCATTTATTCTTGTGAAGTCTTGTGAACAGCTGTGAAACGTTTTCAGGAACAGTCTGAATGGGGAATATTAATGACCAGGTCTGGATCAGTAGGTTGTGTTGACTCGTGTTTGATAATGTTTTGAAATAACATCAGTGAGTTGGGTCACAATGATTTTGAGTGACCTTCACTCAAAGCAAACTTAGCTTATTTAAATGCTAACAATAATGTAACCAAAATATTTAAGATGAAACCAGACGAAAGCGTTTATTCATTCAATTCAGAAGTGCTGCTCTCTCTTCACACCTAACATACACACACAGTGAACATTCACTACAGTGAATGGATTCAGTTTTCTAATATGTTTGACCTTTTTTAAATAGTCCCTTAGTGTGAGTTGTTAGCTGGCTCTAAGATCAGTGTCTTCATCTTGATGGTTCACGTGGAGGTCAGCCTGTTCTCACCTGGAGACCTCACGCTCAGTTACTAATCTGTTTATTTTTATATGCTCTTCTAGTCTGTCAGCCCATTTGTGTGTATGCAGGTGTGTGTTTGCCAGAACGCTGACAGCTTCATTCAACACAAACACACACACCATGGGAATGTTACACCTGACACCCGCTGAACATGTTCTGTTTAGCGAATCTGTTAAATATATGATATCCGATCTGATCGTGCTGCAGCGTGAACTCCTCTGTTGTTCTCCAGTAGTAGCAGCAGCGAGGTAATTGTCCTCCTGAGAAATCCACCAGGAACATGCTGCCATGGCTCCCTGCACCTGCCGATGCCAACCATGCTAATATTTCACACAACACTTTTCTCCATCGTGTTTATTTGGTGTTGTCCATGCTTTGTCAGTGTGAAGCAGTTCTGGTGCGTCTACTTATTTAGCCTGAGGGAGATGCTAGAGTAAATGAAATGTAATTAAACTACACCCAAAGAGTCGTAAGAAAGTAGAAACCACTCTGTGAGAGACTAACAGGAGGAGAATCATCTGTGGTGGTGTTGTGCATGTACATCAGTAGCATGGCTGATGAATGTTAAAGTTTCCACATCTGTACAGAGAAAGAAAAGCTTAGCATTCTAGGGTGTGGTGTCACAGTGGTAGCCGTGTGTTTAAACCTGTTAATAACGTGTCTTCTCTTTTTCATTGTAGGTTCCCTTGTGGTGAACACTCCTCAACACACTCCTTCCTGTAACACTCTCACCTTGACCTCAGCACTCATTCATTATTACTCCACCTCACCTCTGAGCTCAGTGCTACCAAACACACCACACTCCCACCTCTCATTCATCTGAGACACACACACACACACACACACACACACAGACACAGCTGCCTTTCGCCTCACCAGCGTCGTCATGCTGAACCAGGATTTCTTTCAGAGGCTGAAGTTGCCACATCTGGATGATGTTAGTCAGTATATCAGAAATGTCTCCACCCCTGTGTTGGTCAGCATGGGCGCAGTGGCTGCTGCAACAACCTACTACCTGGCAACCCGGCCTAAGCCCCTGCCTTTACTCTGTGACCTCCGCATGCAGTCAGTCGAGATCCCGGTGAGCAAACCAGTGTTGCCAGTGATGGCTCATACATCCTGTGTTCACCCGTTTGTTCACCTGTACATGACACTGATTGTCGTCCTGGCAGAAGAAACGCAGCTTACCACAGACTAAGAGTCCGTGGTTCTGAAGCTGTGTATTAATGACACATGTCCAATAAAGCTTCTGTTCAGTGAGCCGGTCTGCATGTGAATTACATCCTAAACTAATAATGTATGTTTGATCAGGGCGACGAGCTGGTGCGTCGCTCAGTCCTGCAGGACGGACACAGCTACTTAACACATTTCTACGATGACGCCAGGACATTGTACGAGTTCTTCCTCAGAGGCACCAGAGTCTCCAGTAAGTCACAAGTAATGAGGTGATGTGTCAACTGCTCAGCAGCCTGTTAGCATTGTTGTTGTTGAGGATTTAGCTCATACATGTTGTTGTTTACAGACAAAGCTATTAATACACCATAGTTTAGATGTTATCTAACAAATGTCCAAGCGTATTACATGGTAGAAGGAAGGTGTATCGTGAAATACTAAGCACTATCTCCGTTTTATTTTATTGAACCGTGTGACTCCGGCTCACCCTCCCCGTACCACTCTTCTGCCACCCTCCAGATAATGGTTCCTTTCTGGGTTCCAGGAGACCAAAACAGCCTTATGAATGGATGTCCTACAGAGAGGTAAGACTCACCTTAGAGAGCTGGATTACAGACAGTAGAAACCGACGTGGGATTAGTAAAACCAGAGGAGTCCTTCATGTATACGTAATATTGACATTAGTGTTGTTTTATTCTAACACCACGAGTGAGAATGTTGTGCTGAGCTCGTCTCGTGCAGCCAGCCTCAGACTTGTTTTTGTGCGTTAGGTATTGGAGCGGTCAGAGAATCTTGGTTCAGCGTTTCTTCACAAGGGACACTCCAAGACCACTGATCCACACATCGGCATCTTCTCTCAGAACAGACCTGAGGTACAGAGACAGTGGTGTGAACAATAAGAGTTTTCTTTGCATATTAGAAAGACTTTGTGTGAATGTTTGTTGCTTTGTGTGTGGTTTTAGTGGACCATCAGTGAGCTGGCATGTTACACCTACTCTCTGGTGTCGGTCCCTCTGTATGACACGCTAGGAACAGACGCAATCGCCTACATTATAGAAAAAGGTAAGCGGTAGATGGACGTCCGCATGTCTCATGTTTCAGTGTTTGTGTCGTTTTGACCTGACGTGTGTTTTGCATACTGTTTCTGCAGCTTCCCTCTCAACTATAGTGTGCGACGTGGCAGATAAAGTCAACCTTGTCCTGGAGTGTGTTAGGAACAAGGAACACTCAGTGAAGACCATCGTTCTGATGGGGGCCCCCAGCACTGACCTGGTCAGCAAGGGGCAGCAGGCGGGAATCCACATTGTCAGCCTGCAGGAGATGGAGGTCAGCAGGCGGCTTCTGCCTTTTACCAGTTCCTCAGCTTTTCTTTGTTTGTTCATTCTTCTCTTTTCTGGTGTTTTGTGTTTGTGCAGGTTATGGGGAAGCTCAACCATCGCCAGCCTGTGGTGAGGAAACACCGCCCCCTTTACTTACCTTTTAATAGAATGCTGACCCCAGCTTGGTCAGACGTTTCCTTTCTGTTACCTTCTGTACTGACTCATAAATCAAAACTTTAACTTTTGACACACCTCCAGCCTCCACGACCTGAGGACATGGCAGTTATCTGCTTCACCAGTGGAACAACCGGTGAGACCCACCCCCACCCTGCACTACACCCAAAATCCTTTCTCATGGTTGTCTGAGATATGCTGTACAATAAATCTGCTGCAGTGCTGCTAAATACTGTCTGTGCACTTCCAGGAGATCCAAAGGGAGCTATGTTGACGCATGGGAACATTGTTTCCAACTGCTCTGCCTTCATCAAAATGACACAGGTGAGTGACAGACAACAACAGCTTCTGTAATAAAGGAAGGTTTCCTTCTCTGCCTACTCCTCTGCCTCCATGTATATTGTTGGATCAAGAGCTGAATGATGAGGGAGGAACTACATCGTTTCGGAAAGACACATGTGGACCAACACCAGTAAACGCACCTCTGGAAACTCTGCTAGGCACTGCTGCCCCTCTGGTAGCTGTTGGTATTTCACCAGGAACATAGAGATACAGGGAAAAACACGATATGTAGTAAAGTGACAAGTCAGGTTAGAGAGGGAAAAACGTTACAGACGGAGGAGAAAAGGCGTCACATTAGATGCTTTCAAATCATTTTCCTCTTCTCTCCAGTCTTCTGCTCAGACAACTTCAGAGGATGTCATGCTGTCTTTTCTGCCTCTTGCCCACATGTTTGAGAGGGTGGTGGAGGTACAGACATTCACGCACTGATAGCTTTCCCTTCTCGTCTGTGTGTTGGTGTTTTAGCATAGCTGCCCGTTGATGACCAGTGATGTCCATATTTCCTTCCTACCCCTGGCTCATATGTTTGAGAGAGTAGTACAGGTATGTTCCCTTAGCTCCCATAGTCCTCTTTGTTAAACACTGATCAGTATATTTACAGTCTCAGCTTTGGATCTTTCCCTAACTTTGCCGATAGGGGGTCATTATGGTGCAGGGAGCCAGGATCGGCTATTTCCAGGGAGATATCCGCTTGCTGTCTGACGATCTGAACACACTGAGACCCACTGTGTTCCCTGTGGTGCCTCGGCTCCTAAACAGAATGTACGATAAGGTAGGTGGGCAGCCCAGTGATTGTGTTATAAACAGGAAGTACACGCTTTTCTCATCAGCTATGCTCACATAACACTTAAGACATCTTTCTTAAAATTCAAGTGTGTGTTTCTGCAGATCTTTGGGCAGGCCAACACCTCTCTGAAGCGCTGGCTCTTGGATTTTGCCTACAGGAGGAAGGAGGCAGAGATAAAGAAGGGCATTGTGAGGAGAGACAGTATCTGGGACAGACTCCTCTTCAGGAAGGTCCAGGTACACAGTCAAAACTCCTTCTTAGTCTGTGTCTCTGTATAGTTTGTCTAAAGCGGGTTAAAGAGAATGAACTTGAACTTCAATCTCTTCTTTCTCCTCTTTCTGCAGGACAGCCTTGGAGGTCGTGTGCGTCTCATGATCACAGGAGCTGCTCCCATCTCTCCTACTGTTCTCACCTTCCTCAGAGCTGCACTTGGCTGTCAGGTAACACACACACACACACATTTTGAAATACTGTTTCACCATAGCCCTTCAATTGTCACAATCCTGTGTTTTTTGTCTCAGTTCTATGAAGGCTATGGACAAACAGAGTGTACTGCTGGATGCACCTTGACCATGTCTGGGGACTGGACTGCAGGTAATAAATAATAAAACTGCTTTACACAACTATTTCATAATCAACTAAGACATCTGTTTGTGTGTAGGCCTTGTTTTTTTTCCTTTGGGCTTCATTAGACTCATAAACTCAACCTCTTGTTACCAGGTCACGTCGGAGCTCCTCTGCCCTGTAACTCAGTCAAACTGGTGGATGTTCCTGAGATGAACTACCTGGCTGTGAACAGAGAGGGAGAGGTCAAACACAAACACAAGCTGACACCTCTCATCACTTCTACATGATTTGTGATGATGCATGTGTCATAAGTGCGTGTGTGTGGGTTTTTCCTTAGGTGTGTGTGAAGGGTGCTAACGTGTTCCAGGGCTATCTGAAGGACCCAGACAAGACCGCAGAGACTATCGATGCAGACGGATGGGTTCACACTGGAGATATTGGAAAATGGCTCCCGGTAAGGTTCAACACGGCGCTGTTTCATTCAGCTATAACACTCGTACCTATGACTGCTTAATCAGCGTGCGGTGAAAATGAAACCTGTGTGTGTGTGTGTGTGTGTGTGTGTGTGAACGCAGAATGGCACGCTGAAGATAGTGGACAGGAAGAAGCACATCTTTAAGCTGGCGCAGGGTGAATACATTGCTCCTGAAAAGATAGAGGGTGTGTACCTAAGGAGTGATGCAGTAGCACAGGTCTTTGTGCACGGAGACAGTCTCCAGGTATGTTCCTTCATCCTCTGTTAGTGGCATAGATTTATTATGAAGCAAAATCCTGTTTTCCAGTACATATGTTGACCCTATACGTGCTGCGTTAATCTTCAGGCGTGTCTGGTAGCAATCGTGGTGCCTGACCCTGACTTTCTGTGTGACTGGGCCAAGAGGACTGTGGGACTCCAGGGCAGCTACCAGGAACTATGTGGCAGAGCGGTAATACAGTGGAGAGCTTAATCTAATAGAAAACAGATGCAGTGTAGGCATAGTTTCATGCACCCACAAGACAAATATAGGATATAAATATATATTATAAAGACAAACTAGGAGTTTAGACTGAATGAGGGTTGATTTAATGTACAGTCCTTCTTTGCGTGCACAGGACATCAGGGCAGCCATCTTGGAAGACATTTTACGACTGGGCAAGAAAGGAGGTCTCAAGTCTTTTGAGCAGGTACGACACATTCTCATATGTTTGCCTGGAAACATTGTCAACGTGAGACATGAGATGCTGATTTATTATCGTGTTTAACCTCCAACCCTCCAACGTATGTGCGTCCTTTAGGTGAAGGCCATCCACATCCACACAGAGCTGTTCTCAGTGGAAAATGGCCTGCTCACTCCGACTATGAAGGCAAAGAGGAATGAAATACGGCAACACTTCAGGCCCCAGATAGACGAGCTGTACGCCGGCATCAAACTGTAGAAGTAGAGCAGGAGGGCAAAGTGAAAGAACGCACATAAGAGCTCTGCCAGTGGACTTTAGCAGAAATATAGGAACAAGCTTAAAGAACATAGTGGGAAGCAAAAGAACAAATGACGTCCTCAGACAGCAGTTAGCTGATGTACACTAGCTTTTAGAACATTAAGAACAAGAACCTATGAATGGACAGTAAATACGTCCCTTGATCAAACAGAAGTTACATAAAGGACAAAGTATGCAGTAATGTATCTATTTTGATTAGTTGTTTTATCATATCACCATTAAGAGCATTTTAAAGGATATAGGTTTGTATCTGTAGCATTAATGTCTCAGGAATTCACACACACTACCTCCTACGCCCACTAGTTTGAACGTCTGAGGAGTCAGACCCCTGAAGTGGGTTCCCTGAGGATTATATTGATTATTTTATGACCCAAACACCCTCACACACCAGAACGTGAACATTTTAGTGCCTGATGAGATTGTTAGGTGACATTGTTTTTATTTTACTGCTGTAGAGTTTGTTCTACTGAAGATGAAATCCACAGTGGATATCAGAATGGTTGCTGTTGGGACCTTTTTAATGAATGAACTTGAGTACAAGCTTATTCTACAACCACTGGGACCGTCAGAGGAGCCAGACCCAAGATAACCCATGCTTCTTGCTGTTCACAGGAGATTCACATACTAAAGCTGTAGCAGTCTTTTAATTTATTTATGATGGTGACATTAAAGAAAGGCATACGAAGGAATCAATTTTCTTAAATTAGAACACAAATAGATTCATTTTAAAATAACAATGTTCGAAACCTCTATGATATGCTTTTTATTTCATAGAAGTACTTTTAACTGTGGTCTTGCAATATACCGTAATTTTTATTTTGTAAAAAATTTCATTAAAAATCATCTAAAAAACAGTGTCTTTTACTTGGATTTGTCTGTGGAAACTTACTGAGCCTATATATATGTAACCAGTGACACCGGGGTGGATTTTCAGAAGCCGTTTGTGTTGGAGGTAGATGCGAGCCATGGGGGTTTGGGAGCAGTGCTGTCTCAAGAACATGAGGGTAAGTTGCGACCAATAGCTTTTGCTAGTCGGAGTTTAAAACCTGCCGAGCGCAACATGAACAATTATAGCTCTATGAAGCTTGAATTGGTAGCCCTCAAGTGGGCAGTAACGGAAAAATTTAGGGAATATCTGCTAGGCCATCATTGTACAGTGTTTACAGACAACAACCCGTTAAGTCATTTGGGTACGGCGAAATTAGGGGCTATAGAGCAGAGGTGGGCATCAGAGTTGGCGGCGTTTGATCTAACCTTAAAATATCGGCCGGGTTCTCAGAACGCAAATGCAGATGCTTTATCTCGTCAGTATGTGAGTACAGGGGAGGTGGAGACAGTGTGTTCAAGGTTGCAGGGGGGGCAAGTCCCCAGCATCCAAGCAGAAATTAGTGTTTTGCCTGGATGTCTCCAATCAGACTTGGCAATTTTACAAAAGCAAGACCCCATAATTGGGCCTTTCCTGAGGTATTGGAAAGCGGATAAACCACCTGAATCTAAGGAGAGAAACACTCTCAGTAAGGG
>JAUMHF010000002.1:3109383-3122370 GCA_032359275.1 Microctenopoma steveboyesi | reverse complement strand
ATTGCCTTAAATTACTCTAAGCTGCGGGTATGTTCATTCCAGAATAGACACAGGTTGGAACCACATGTGTTCCCCTGTTATATATATATATATATATATATATATATATATATATCTCCTAGTGTTTAAATTAGAATTGTTTTTAACATGCACTGGGAAGAGAAACGGAATTAAAGAAACATTCAAATATTTGTGTTTTGTGTATTATTTACAGATATTCATGTTGCAGCCCTTACAGAACAGGCACGATATCCACAGTGCATAATGGAGCCTTTCGCTTTCCGTAGCACAGAAAAATAGAAGCCTTCGGAGGGTGATAGATATGTTTGTGTTTGTTTTGGATAAACTGTGACCGTAGTGTAACACTTTACAGTTCAGTGCAGGCCATTAAAGTTAATCAGTATCAACTATCTGAGAAGTGACTGTCTCGCTCGTTTAGCTGGCGTCAGTGTGAACCCCTGTGTCTGGAATGGTACAGTCCGGAATTGAAATATTTGCGGGAAGTGACTCCTGTTTACAAAACAGTTGGTTACCAGAAGTGATTTTCCGACGAAATGGGGTAAGAAACATGAAGTGTGACTTATACTAAACTTATGAAATCACATTTGTGATTCTATCATATTGGAAAATTTTCGATGTTACGCTGTCTGTGCTCTGGCAAATGTAATAACGTTACACTCGACGTGGTTGACGGTAACTAGCTAGATGATAAATATCAAACTCCTTGTAGTAACTTTACTCTACTAAAGTGGCTTCGTTGGAAGATCGGTGTGAACTTAAGTGAATGTGCTCGCTACAGTTTAAAATGCCTTGACTTGAAGTTAGCCTTATTTCTGCTAAACAATGCGATGACTCGTAACAAGACTATTGGTCATCAACGTCAGCCAGCATGAAAATGATTGTCCTGTTTTCATAGATCCAAAAGGGGCAGAGGAGCCCCAGCGCTCATCATGCAGCAAGATGAGAGTCAAGTGAGTTAATTAAACCTCAGACATGCACAAGCAGAGGATCAGAGAGAAAAACAACGTTACTCCTGCTCCACACTCTTCTTCTACCCATGTTTATTTGGTCATTTTCTCACAGCCTCTTGAAGAGAGCTTGATGGACTGTAAACGATGCGGTATGCATTTTATTCTTTTCTGTTCACATCCAGAATCCTTCAGAGGTTTCCTCCTTGTCTACAATAGACAAAGCGAGCTTCTTGGAGGGCCTGCAGAAAAGTAATGGTGAGTTGTGACACTGTGACTATTCTGTCAAGCAAACACAATTATAGATGATATAATAATGAATTGTGTTTACTTCCAATCTTCTGTATCAGATTTGCCAAACTTCAGTCTCAGTCTCAGTCTTTACCACAGATTTCACAGTGACAAACAATGTTTCTGCTCATTTCTCAGATTATTAAGTCACCTTGTATTAATAGCGTACCTTGTGCTCCTGTGTTGCCTAGGTAACCGTATGCAAAGCACCGCTGTGGAGGAAGATTTGAGTGTCCTAGATGAGGAACATGTGGATGAAGGAAAACCTCAGAGAAAGCAGGTTCCTCGGACACTGAAGACCACTGTGACGCAGCGTGGAGCTGCTGTGAAGAGGAAGCGGGCAGACACGGGGGGAGAGATTGATACAGAAGTGAAGAGGAGTAGAAGAAGTGCTGTAGAGACGGTCAGAGGCAGGTAAGGTCAAAGGTTGTTACCGTCCACATTGATTCTATGGTATCATGATGTGAATATGAGGAAAGTTAGTTTCAGTAACTCCACCTGGCTTGTCTGCTACTGAATAGGCCTGAAAAGGGAAGAGTAACAAAGAAGAAAAAAGGAGATAGAGCAGAGTTAGATGTGCTGAAGGAGTCGCACACAAGCTCCAGCCCTCAGAAGAGCGATGAACCTGCTCCGGAAGCCAACAGTCGCACACAGTTGGTGGGGAAGCAGCCTGCAAACAGGAAGAGTGCTGTGCAGACGTCTGCAGCGAGGTCAGGTCACGAATAATGTCCATGATGTAGTGAGAAAACAGATCCAGGCTTCAAGTGAAGCATGACATTGTATTATGTTTACTGCCTTTACAGTCAAAGAGGTTAGTGAAAAGATTTACACAGAAACAAAGGAAAGGGAAATAATGGTATTCATATTACTGGAATATACGTACAACAATAACAAAAACACAACACTGGTTTTTAGTAGAGCATACATGATTGTATGTCTCTGTGCGGCCTGGTAGCTCAGTGGGTTAAGTGTCAGACTGGGATGTGAAGGTTGCAGGCTCGAATCCCGTCTGACTCCTAGTCCATCTCCTACCAGGTGTGTCCCTGAGCCAGACACCCAGCGCTAGCTCCCTGTAAGTTGCTTTGGATGAAAAGGGTCTGCCAAGCAAAGCAAAGTAAAGTAAGACCTGTACCCCACTTCTCACCTGATGACTGCTGGGAGAGGCTCCAGAACCCCCCAGGCCTTTACGAGGACAGGCAGTTAGGAAATGGAAGAATGGATCATTTTTAGTATCAGTCAAAACAAAAGATGTTATTATCATTAATTACATTATTAATATATTCATTGTTGTCCAAACCCGCTGCTGCTCGTCCTTTACTACTTGTTTGTCTCTCTGCACAATGACAAGTGATGCAGCTCTTCTCCTGCCTTCCCATCCAATGAATTAGTTGTCTCTGTGTCCCCACAAGGCCTGTGAGAAACAAGCAGATGAAAACAGAGAATAGGGAAAAGAATAAATCAAGGAATGGAAAGTCTGACGGCGAGTCACAGGTAAGTCTATTTTCTGTAGTAGTAGTAGCAACAAAACATATTTACTGTAACGCTTGTGAGGATGGATGGGACTTAATTCTGTTTTTTTGAGCAGGAGGAATGTGAATCTGGCATCACACAACACAGACGGAGGAAAATCCTCTCCTCTGAGGAAGAGGCTGACGAGGACACCAGTTGGGTTTGTACTAAATTGAACCATTTTTGTGCTGTAGCCATGAGTCCAGCAGGTTTGTTTAATCTCTTTGTGTTTTGTGTTGTTTCTTCAGAACCCAAGTCCACAGAACGCCAAGGTGTACAGTTTGAGCAGAACTAGAAAGTCCTCGTCTAATAGAACCAAATCTAGAAAGTCTTCATCCGGTAAGGGAAAGTGAGACCAGGGTGGCTGGGCTGCAAAGTCAGATAGATAGTTTAGAATTGAAACTCACTTTTTATGTTTCAAATTGTGGCATTTCAACTTCTTTGTGATCTGGGTTTCTACTCAACTTTTGTTCTGAAGGCAGTTCGTCAGCTGGAGCTCAGAGGTCCGGCGTCTCTGAACAGAAGAAGAGGCGAGTTCACCGCGGAAGTACAGACTTAGAGGTGGTGCTGGATGCCTTCCTTGATTTCTGTGACCAGTACAGGTAAATGGAGTACAGTTACTCATCATGCACACAATCTAAACCATTTCTTCTTTTAGACAATGTTGTTGCAGCTTCTCCAGCTGGTTTGATTGTTTTTCTGTTTTAGGGAGTCTGTGGAGTCTAAAGCAGCCAAACAGTCCATTGATTGCTTCTCCAACAATGTGAAAGAGCAACTCTTGGAGAAGGTTAGAATGCCCAGCGAAACTGATAATGTGGTGTTGTTTGGTATACTATACTGCCACCTACTGATACAACGTGTAGTTACAACTTTTACACATTTTTAGCATATGGACCTTTACATGGAGTTCTGTACTTTACAACCCTTCCTCTGTCACCCAGCATTCTCTATATGCGGTCAAACACTTCCAGCTGTGCTCCTTGTTAGCACAGCTGGAATTAGACCATGTAAGACTAAATGAAAGCCCTAACAGTCAGAAGCTATATATGTATTTCTCTTGCAGATCTCTTCCAACAAGGAGCTTAAGGTTTTAAAAAGAGAAAACACCAAGGTATCTATGGCAACCTTTTATTAGCCATGCTAGTGACTAAACTACAAATGTTGAATATTTTAACGCCTGTTAGAAAGACTGGGCTATAAAGTGTGTCCTGTTGTTTTACCGACACCATCATGTCAACATTCTAACCTGTGTTTTGGATTGTCAGGTGAATTCTTTGATCCGTAGAAAGACGCAGAGACTGTTAGATGCCAAGCAAGAGCTGATGAGGTGAGAAGCGTTTAAAAACGAATAAACACATTAGTTTCTTTTAGCACAAACTCTTATCACTGTCATGTGTTTGTGTCTACGTGCTTTCTGGTGCACAATTAAGCTTTCCTAAAAGTGAAAGTAAAATATCTCTTGATATCCAAGTATGCACAGTGACCTTTACACTGTGTGCGTGTGTGTTTGGTCGAACAGGGCAGAGAGACAGGTGTGGTTGCTGCAGAAGGAGGAAACTGAACTTAAACTCCGATTAGCTGATCTGAGAAGAGGCCACGGCTTCCTCCGTGACATCACAGAGCTCAACAGACAGTACCTTGACCACAGAGGCAAACACCCCAAAGAGAAAGAGATGGTACAAACACACAACACGGCGAGAAAGAACAGTTTGTGCTCTCTGTCGTAATTGCAGTAGTGTTTTAATGCTTCCTCTCATCTTCTTGCTGTCCAGTATGGAGCGTCCAGCTTACCAGCTCTTCTCCTCGAGACAAAGCATATTGATACAGCAGAGCGTCAGCTGAAACAGCAATAACTGACTGGAGACAAAAACTGAAGAGCGATGGGATTCATAAACATATGCACACAAGTGCATAAAGGTTGAAGACTGGAATTTGCATTTTGTGAGCAATACTAAGATCACAGTTATTTAGGCCTTGATGCCTCTGGACGTTTTTGTATTTTATGTCATACACTGCCAGCATTTTCCCACTCACGTTGCAAATATGAAATATTGATGTATATAGAAATCCAGATATTTAGTGTGCTTTTGGCCTGTGCGGGGTCTGATATTTACTTGTTGATAAGTCTTAGCGTTTGTGTAGAAATAAAGCACGTTGTTGGACAGCTGTGTGTTGTGTCAGCGTCTCCCTTCCACCAAGGTTAGCCCCGCCCACCTCTCTGATTGGTTGGCTGTTTCTGCGCTGCACCTTAAACTACCTCACATTTCCTTGTAAGTATCTTAAAGCCTGCGGACATCTGCTTATACGGCTGCTTCACACTAAAGGTACTTTACACTTTTGTAGATGTGTCTAATATTGTTCGTTCCAGTTGTTTGCTAACCTGAAGGCGACACCTGACGTAAAGTGAGGCTGTGGTTCGTAATGCGGCTCATCGCGTGTATCTGTCCTGTTAACGCACAAACTGCGTTCTCGGCCGTCGGCGGCTTATATTCACGTTAAAGCTGGGGACTTGTTCTGTAGCGGTTTAATGTTTCTTCCTGAACGGAAGAACGCACAGTTTTCCTACACACCTTGACTTTGTGGGAAATGTTGTCACGTTTTCGTTTTGACACACACTTGAATCACTTTTAGCATCACGTTGATAACAGGGTCTGTACATACTGTCGCTTAAGTTTCACTATGAGCCCAACACAGGAGGCGTTTTACTTCTGTGTTTGAAGATATGATGGTGTAATATCTGTCCACAGTACAGTCTCAGACATTGCTGATCCACTGCTGATCTTTCCAGGAAGACTCTGTGGTCTCAGTGAACCATTGTGGTTTGGTTTCTGGTGCCACAGAGAGTTAATATCCGGTAACTACTCTAGTTTCCTCTGTGTGTCCCATTCACCTCAGGCTGTTTTGACTAAAAGTCCTCTAAACTGGATGCGGAACATATCAGCAGAAAAAGTGAATCCACACTTGATTTAGATTTTTGATTTGCTCCTCATGTCCAGGGACAGTACAACCTATAACAGTGAAGCGTCAGGGGCTGTTCCTCACACATAATGATGAAGCCTTGTGATTGTGGTGGTTTACAGATGTTGCCTAAACATATATTTCCAGGGTAAATACCGTGCGTATAGTCTGGGAAGGTTGGGTTATCGCTCACTTCCCTGTCTACTGTACCCTACTGTAAATGTTGCCTCACATTTCAGATGTGATGAACTCTCTGAGTCTGACCATCACTGTCTTTTTTCTGTTCACGTCTGTAGGAACATGGCCGAGTGTCATGACTGTGACCAGCAGGGTGATGGAGACGCTGTGGATGTACTTGGATATGGAAAGAAGTAATTATTGTTTAAATATTCATACACATACACCCACCGTGCTCTGGTTGAGGCCGGTCGGATGCTACGTTTACAGGTCAAAGGACCCCATGTGCTAGAGATGTAGTTGTTTCTTTCAGCCTTGCAGCTGCAGCAATGCTGGAGAGAAAGTGAGGAGGAAGATGATAAATCCATTGTGTGGGTGTATCACAGTGGTGCAGAAACTTTGTTTTCTTTTTGTGTTATAAATCCTGTTTTGGATTCGTTTCCAAAATTCATTAAAAACTGAAAAAGGAGAGAATCTGCTGCCTGCAAGACGCAAGGTTGTAACTGAGACAAAGTAATGTTCAAGTAAAATCATTCAGTCCAAAATATGCAGGTTAATTAGTAGTAGTAGTAGTAGTACAGGGCGTAAAGGAGCATCCACCAAATACGCTTTGTAGTGTCAGTTCAAAACGAATATTCAATAAATATTCTATAAGGGTTCAGGTAGTCTGGGGAAATGTCAACGATGGAACAACAGTCAACCACTGTTGACTGTGTAACTTATAAGTTACACAGGAGTACTATGTAAAACTTCTCACTGTTTGCCACTGAATCTAGAAATGCAGCCTGAGCTCTGCTACTAAGCTAAACACCACGCCTGTGCAGAAACACAGCTTCTCTGAGACCCAGGCTCCTGTCGGGTAGAAAGAGCACCCAGACTGTTGTGAACAGTCCAGGTCCATATATTGCACAAAGACAGGGTGACGTAACACAGTGGTAAACATGCGCCCGTCTCAGCTCATTTCAAATGACACATTTACATAACAACTTTATCGCCACGCACTTATTACTGCTGTGTGTGTGTGTGTGTGTGTGTGTGTGTAACGTGCAGTCACAGGTTGTGGACAAACAAGTTTAGCCATTTCAAAAAGTTATTGAGTGGTTTCATGTGTGTGCACATTTCTAGGTTGGACGTCGCACCTGCAGGCAGTAATAGGACTGCTGAGAAAAAAGAGCTCAGCAGCAGAAGCAGCACTAGAGCAGAAGGCTCTGACCCAAACCGCTACAACATGAACTACCCCTGTCCAGGAACCTGTTTGATTATCAACAATAAGACCTTCCACAAAAGCACAAGTAAATCCTCTCATGCACTAATTCCTGTGACGCACTCGTCTTTTTTCTGCTCTGACGTGAAGTGACGTGGGAGAAATGTGGTTGAAGTTGAGTTTTCCATAACAGATTCTAATAAGCGGGCTGGGTTCTATTCAGTGACTGCTCTTTCAGGTGATAAAGTGTGTCACTAACACTGAGCTGCTCAGGAGAACGTAACCATTGTTCGTCTCCTCAGCAGCAACTGTGCTTTTCCTGTTGAACACAAAGCGTGCTTCCTTCACGCACTTGTTTGTGTAACAGGAAGGTTTGGAAATGTAGCTACATCACATCTCATGTTAACACATGAATACCATGTTATTAGGAGCCCTGCCTTTTTGAATCACTCTACCGGTCTGCATATTTGTTGGCAGAAACAGGTTGAGGCTGTTTGTGTGATTTCTGTGTGTGGTGAATTCCACATAGTCCACTGTCAACAGCTTGTCATGGTAGGGTCTCTTTCCAACATTAAGACAGCATGGATAGATAGACATAGATAAAGATTTAGATTATTAACTAACAACTAATACAAAGAAATATGTCAACAAAAAAACATTCACAGAGTCACAATGAAACATTAATTAATGCACATGAACTATTTGTACTTATGTAATCATTAAAATTCCATCATGCAGATATCTGATGTTGTTAACATAACCATATGATACCCATTCATCATTCTGTGGTTAACAAAAATCTTCTGCTTACTGAAGTTGGCTTATTCTCCTTTGTTGTCTCTGGCTGGTGGAATGACTTGCTCTGCCCCATTCGACTGGCTGAGACTATCGCCACCTTTAAAAAACATTTAAAAACTCACTTGTGTAAAAACTGTTTAAGTGCGTCTAACACGTAGACAAACACAAAGCTTCTGCCAAGCAAAGTAAAGTTCATCAGTGATGAACTAAAACTGTACTTTTAGCTCATAGCTTCATCTTTAGATGTATGAAATGTTAGAAAATGGTACAAATGATCGATTAGACATTCCCCAAGCCCAATATCAAGTCTACCAAATGAAAAGATATTCAGCTTACTCTCATGTAAGGAAATAAAAAATAAGTGGAGTGAGGTAGCTGTTCAGACTTGAACAGAGCCTCCAGCCAAACTTTGGTTTTCATTCACTTAGAGACGTTTGCCTTCTCGTACCTCTTGTCTTGAGTCACCCAGTGACATTCCACGCTTCTGGATGCAGACAATGAAAGTGTGCGTGTGTGTTTTTCTCATTGTTTGTCTCTAGGCATGAGCGAACGTAATGGGACTGACATTGACGCTGCATCTGCCTTAGAGACCTTCTCTGCGCTTGGTTATAAGACTAAAGTGTTCCAAAACCAGACGGTGAAACAGATAAAATGCCTGCTGTCAGATGGTAACAGAAACTTTACGTTTTCTTCAGTTCATTCAGAGTCGTAATCAATTCAATCCATCAAGTGCCAAAAAGTGTACATAGGCTGCATTACACATGTGAACCACTAGATGGCAGTATACGCTGATTATTTGTCTCTCTTCAAATGTAATGGGATTATAGTGAATGTAATTAATACTATTATTAATCCATGCTGAGAACTGCAGGAAAACTAAACTGTATACTATATTGCTATGTCAGGAATATACTACACTATATATACACTATATTGTCAGGAACTTTGCCGTCCAACAATTAAATGAAACTCTCGCCTCCTGTTTGGCTGCAGTCTCCAAGGAGGACCACAGCAGCAGTGCATCATTTGTGTGCGTGGTTCTATCCCATGGAGATGATGGAGTGATATATGGCACGGATGGCTGTGAAAAGATTGAAAAACTGACCATATACTTGAAAGGAGATCGCTGCAGGAGTCTGGTGGGGAAACCGAAGCTCTTTTTCATACAGGTCAGTTAAGAGTTTCTTTTGGGGGTTAACGCTCTTACAGTTATTGTACACATGCCTACATTTCCTCTTGTGTTTTGATTTTTATTTGATTTTTTTCAAGGCATGCCGAGGTTCCGAGCTGGATGGTGGGGTCGAGACAGACATTAGCGTGGAGGAGGAAAAATCCCAGAGGATTCCTGTGGAGGCAGATTTCCTCTACGCGTTTTCTACTGCTCCAGGTACTCCAGGTATTCAATGTATTTGTTCAATGAAACGTTATTGATGGATGTGTATAAGTGTGGTACTCAGTAACTGGAATGAGGAGCTATGTGAGTCTAACACTGTCAACTGTTGTGCAGGCTACTACTCCTGGAGAAACACATACAACGGTTCTTGGTTCATTCAGTCGTTGTGTGAAATGTTGAAGCGTCACAGTAAAGAGCTGGAGCTGATGCAGATCATGACCCGGGTCAACCGCAAGGTGTCGCAAAGCTTTGAGTCTTCCTCCAACTTGCCTGGATTTAGTGGCAAGAAGCAGATCCCCTGCATCATCTCAATGTTGACCAAAGACTTCTACTTTCCTCACTAGATCTTTTTTTACTTTACTTTACTTTGCTTGGAAGACGCTTTTATTCAAAGCGACTTACAAGGAGCTAGCGCTGTGTGTCTGGCTCAGGGACACACCTGGTAGAGAATGGACTAAAAGTCAGATGGGATTCGAACCTGTGACCTCCTACATCCCAGTCTGATGCTTAACCCATTGAGCTACCAGGCCGCTTTTTACTTACCATAATAATCTGAACAATTTTCAGGGAGGAGTTTTCACAGTCCACACTTTAACATGTGTATTTACAGTACTGAATAAACTTTAACAAACAAACCCACCTGCTTTTTACCAGTTTTGTTTGGGTGCAACAAATGTACAAACCCGATCTCACTAATAGGCAATAATAAAAGGAGTCACATACATGCTGAGTATACTGACATAGGTTGATTTCTTTTGTTTTTCTATTGTGTTTTGTTTTTTGTTTTCTTTACTTCCTCAATCTTTTTTTAATCCCACTTACTCAGTAATTTCCCTTTTATTTGTGGGAGCAAAACCCCAGTTATGGAAGAAGAAGACTTTGTCACAGAAGGAACTGTGCTGGATTTCCTAACTGCAGTTAGTGCTCTAAATCTCTCCACGCTTCGGTTTGGAGCCCAACATAATGTTCCCCACCAAAATACAAAAACAACGTTAGCCGCTGAGTAACTGAGAGGGGAAACTAAAGCTCTTTTTATACATATTGGGAGAATTAATGCAAAACATTCCATTTTCAATATTTCACAACCACATCTTGACCAAAGAGTCTGAGTGCTGCTTTCATGTAGACATAATATAATCATGCAGGAGGTGTTGCAATAAGTAGCCTGTTGTGCACTTTGCTTTGGACAAGTGTCAAAAACAGTGTTGTTATGAATGATTAACAGTTCCAGTGTTTGTGTGAGTGGAAGTTAGTGCAGCCTTTAGAGGGAGACAGAGGGACATTAAAGTGTAGCTGCTGTGGGCCTTTAATGAATCAGCAGTCTTGTAACCACTGTTCCTGGAACATCCAGAACACCACTAAAGTTTCCAATATCACTAATGTCAGGCGCCTGTCAAAGTATAACTATTTTGTAATTTTATCACCCCCCTCCCCAGTCTCAGTTGCAGCGTGCATGCACATGTGTGTCATAGCAAGATAACCCCCCTCAACACCCACCCACCCACCCACAGACCTGATCAACACTGCCTCCTATTATTATACTCATCCATATTATTATATCCTATTATTATGACTTTTCAGACAGAAAAAAAACATTTTCTGTTTCTGTATTTTTTAAGCTCTTTTTCCGTTTTAGGTTTGAACAGAAAGAGAACCCACATGTCGGGGCAAACACTGGTACAAACTATTTTCACAATCCAAACCTTCAAGCTTGAATCACTTTTACTGATGTATTAGTGGGTCTGTATATTAATGAACACATGTGCATTACTGCACTTATAATAAACATTTACGGTTTGTAGTCATGTGCAGTTTTATCAACTCAACAAAACTTTATAAAACGCATCATGCGTTTCTAACTATTGTGAAAAACAGGCAAATAAAGTGAGAATCTGCACTTTCACATAAGCTGCAGGTGGACTGTTCATTAGCTGCACACAAACACACACATACACGGCTTGATTAGTTTCTAGTTTCGTTTCCAGCGACAGCCAAGGAGAAAGGGCTGGAGGGGGAGGAGCCGAGAGAGGAAGTGAAAATGAAATCCAGCTCAAAGATCGTCTATGTTTCAGGCAAAGGACATCCGCGGTTAGGCCACACCAAGCGATACAGCACTGACAAATTTGATTATAAAAGATAGCAGAAAAAGATGTATGGACCTGATTAGGAATAGAGAGGACACGCTTTACTACAGGGGGCATTCATAAATGGCAGTGGGACATTGTTTGTAATGTTAAAGTTCCTGCTGTATATAATTGGTCTTGTGATAATGATAATAATAATAACAGTAATACTAATAATAGTGATAATTATTATAATAATTGATACAGCAGTGTTTTTCAAATTAGACGTGGATGTAGATTAACCACAGAATTAAGCTTCAGTACAATCAAGCTTTCTCAATTAAAGGTCAGTTATAATTACTATTATATTATAATTATTTTTAGCTGACTATGTCACTCAAGTAGTGTACTGTACACTTTTGAGGAAATAAACTACATATTTGTGTAGTTTTACTCATTACATTCAGTTAACAGCTTTAGTGGAGAGTTAGATTGAGATTACTTATAATAATTCATCTGTTAGTAATACACATTTTCAGACGTTTAATTTTATTGCCTTTAGTAAGTTAATTAAGCAAAGACTTTAAGGTGGTACCTTTATTTTAGAGTATGTTTTACTATTAATTGATTACTGACATTGTGTACTTCTTACACTTCTGCTTTAAGAACGAGAAATAAAGAGGGAAAGAAAGAAAACGGTTGTGCTAATGTTGATATACTTGGTACCACACAGCACAGCAGAGTGAGACCTCTTGATGACTGTTTGTGGGAGTGCGCACGCGTCCAAGAGACTTCCGCGACTGCGCTCGAGGTCTACCCAGAGCGCGAGCGCGACAGCACAGGAGGGGGATTTCCAGCTCGAGCCCCACTTCCCGAAGCGGCCGTTGTTTTGCTTTCGGTCTGGACACAGAAACAGAAATAAACGACGGCCACACTTTCCCTTTTAAACCTAAACCCACAAATAAAGTAATTCGTCCAAATTTGGTTGCGCTCGTTGTTGTGACAGCGGGACTGCGAAGCTAAGAGCGTCCTAACTGAGCAGGTAACGTCTTATTTCCGCATATTAACGCTGTTGACTTGCTCTCGCAGCACACAGACTTCCTACAGGACGACATGACGGATCCCTTAGCTCTAGCTAAGTGAAAGTAGGACTGCACTTTTCTCCGCGTTTGTTCAGCAGGTTTGGCGTTTATTTTCACTTTTGGCTCTGTTGTTTGTGGGACATCGCGCTGGCGGACTGAAGACAGGCAGACAGCCGAACAGACCGCGGTCAACTTTGGACTTAGCCCCAGTGCTAGTTCAAGCGGCACTGGAAGCGGAGCAGAAGTCAAGTGCGTTTTACTGAAACTCTGCTATGATATCATTTACAACTTTCAAATCCAATTATTAGTTAGAATTTACAGACATTTCGGTTTTTTTGCAGACTTTCAACCTTACAAACTCTTACAAACCAGTTTAGGTTAAGTTATTAATAACATAAAAGCAGATTTTCTTTTTTAATGCTTGATTATTTTTTGCCACAGTATGTGGAGCATTGTATCTGTATCATGTCAAGTCAAGTCAAGTCAGGTTTATTTATAAAGCACATTTAAAAACAACACAAGTTGACCAAAGTGCTGCACATAG
>JAUMHF010000002.1:3082176-3109085 GCA_032359275.1 Microctenopoma steveboyesi | reverse complement strand
AAAAACAAGCAATAAGATCTTAAAATCAATCCTAAAACGAACAGGGAGCCAATGAAGAGATGCTAAAATAGGGGTTACGTGGTCATGCTTGCGTCTCCCTGTGAGAAGTCTGGCAGCAGCATTCATGTGCTGTGTGAATGCATGTTTTACAAGCCCGATGCAGCTGGACATTTCAGTCCTGTAGCTTATGAAAAGGCCTGAAATGTAGTATTTGATGCTGTGCCATGTCACCTTGTTTGACCTGTTAGGGAACTCGTTCTATTTGTTGTCAGTGTTGGCGCGCTGTAACGTGCACGGGGAGTGTCAGCCTCTCTGGCTGATCTGGCTCATCGGACTTTGATCACAGCAGATTGCAAGGATCATAATCCTGCTTCTAAATCAAGCGGGGAGGAGTTTTCTCTCGTTTTTCTTTTAAATGAACATGCTGTATCCATTATGTCTGCATCTTTCTCTCTGATGTTCTCCCACTTGTCTTCTCGAGTGTCTTAGCTTAATTCTGGTGAACAATAAAGGTCAGCGTGAGGTTGTGGATGTGGGCTGTGTGGCAGCAGTTGCAGACATGATTTGGTAGGTTTTTGAGAACAGGCCTATGAGACACAGTCTTTACAACACAAATCAAACAGCAGCAACTGGATTATTATCTTTACAACCAGAGACAAAAAAATGTCTTGTTATGCGCTCACTGAGGTTAATTGTTTGAATGGAAAAAGCTTTTGCTTCCTCTCACGATGGTTGACAGTGTAAACCATGAACCATTATGTTTTGGTATTTGCATTGTTTCCTGTGATAGCTAGAATAAACCTTACTGTAGGTATTAAGCAAAACTGTTTCTGCATGTTGCATTACTCATGATGTGTGTTCACAGGTTACAATGCCAGTAGAAAGAATGAGGATGCGGCCATGGCTGGAAGAACAGATCAACTCCTGTCAGATACCGGGGCTCAAATGGGTTAACAAAGTAGGAATACACTTGTGCAGACACACACACACACACATTAAATATTAAAGAAGCTGACAAAATGTAAATGTTTGTAGGAAAAGCGAATCTTCCAGATCCCGTGGATGCATGCTGCACGCCATGGCTGGGACCTGGAGAAAGATGCTCCACTCTTCATGAGATGGGCAATACATACTGGTGAGGCACAGATCCACTGTAGTTAATACTCACTGGTTCTGCTTTTCACTGGCTTTCATTTTCAAGCCTAACCGACACCACAACAAAACAGTTCTGTCTCAAATCATAACAAAGCCGTCAATGCGAAATATTTCTTTCTAACAAATAACAATTAGTTACAACCAGTGTGGTGTCTGTCCCATTCTGTTACACCACAGGAAGCATTACTGAGTAAATCACTCTCTCATGTTTCGAAAAGTAGGAAAAAGAGAAAGGAGCTAACTCTTTCTGTGTGGAAAGCACCCGCCCTGCACCTAACTTTTGTGAATGTATTTCATCGGTGATATCACTAATTACTGGTGGTGCAATGAAATGATGCAACCAAGTCCACACAGGCAAAAATATGAAGATATGCTAGTTGATCGTACTAACTGTCGTCAAACTCATTAGTAATAATACCTTTGGTTGTGTAGAACCTGGCACATTCCACGCGAAACACATTCCCAAAGTTCTGTTTAGAAGCTAATCTTGGTGAACTGTCAGTCTAGCGCGTTTTTCTGTTGTTGTTCACGAGCAGGAAAGTTCCAACAAGGAGTAGACCGCCCAGATCCAAAGACGTGGAAGGCTAACTTCCGCTGTGCCATGAATAGCCTGCCGGACATCGAGGAGGTGAAGGATAAAAGCATCAAAAAGGGAACGAATGCCTTCAGAGTTTATAAGATGCTCTCTTCCTCAGAAAGAAGCTTGAAGAAAGGTCAGTGTTGCACCTAAGCCGGGTTTGGTTAAAGATCAACCAGGTTATATGGTTAATCCTTATTGTCTCGTGCTAAACTCAGTGTCTCACACATCCTCTCGTTGTGTGTGCAACAAATGACTCTTTGTGGAAATGTAGCTTTGCATTTAAAGACTGTTGAGTTCTGCGGCTGTGAAGTGGACACTGCACATTGACCCCTGTGCCTGTGACATCAGGTCATTGGCTAACTGTAACCTCAGTTTGTGCCTGTCACACAAAGCTGCTGGACAGGATTAGCAAGTCTTAGAGGAGCAGACCCACTAATGTTGAACATGAAAAAGACAGTAAACGCCTCACAAGCCTACAGGTCGCACATCTGAACTTAACAACACGTTTACATTTTTGCTCAGAGGAAGGTTTGTAGCAGGACTTTAGTCATTTTAAAATCACTCAAAACGTGTCTGTCTCTCTGCTCAGGAAAGAAGAAGACGGACAAGGAGGGGAGGTCTAAGGGAAATAAAGAGGTATGTAAACACATAAAAGCTCTCTGCACACGGGAAACACGATGCATTTGCAGGATCTAGTTTTGGTTTAGGGGCCAGTAAAACAAAGTTCCCCTATGGACGCTGTGCAGAATAATCCTTTTAAAGATATGAACTATTGCATCGTCACCATAAGAAGTAACAACACTGAAAAGCAGCAGCATAACACCACAGAAGTAGATTCACCCAGGCTGTGTGATTACACTTGAAGTGAATACAAATGCTTCTTCCATCTGCTTTACTAACGCATTCTGCATCCAAGAAGTTGTTTTACCCAGGAAAAGGTGGAACTATTACTCATGCTTGACCTGGCAAATGTCCCGGGTATCTTACAGGAACCGTCTGAGACAAATGTCTGCTGGAGAGTAGTAACCGTAACCAAGCTTCCCGCGTCTGTCTGGTTACGTGTTGCACGCACATGTAAACAAACCAGTAGCTGCTTGTTCCACTTAAATGAACAACGAAGTTGGAATTGGCTTTGTCATATTTCCAGAGTCATTCAGTCAGTTATAGACGTAATCTAAAATATACTCAAGTGTGCGCTTTAGGTTCGCTGGAGCCAGAAAGGCCTCAGTCTCCAGAGTAAAGAGAAGCACACCGACTTGTTTTTATGAGGTCGTTCTGGAACGAACACAGATGCCTGTTTAACAGTCTGGTTAGTTTGATAGATTTTCTCAGTTTACTTTGTGTGTTCACATGCCTGGAGTGCTCCACGGATCAGGTTGTTCAGCCATCTTGGTGTATTGTTACTTGGAATAAGCTGTTTAGAAACCTCACTAAATCTCAGGACAGAAGCATCGACATGGACTCTGCCTGCCCTGGGTCACTGCATCTGAACAACACACCATCATATACACAACAAACATCAGTCGAGCAGAAAATGCAGCACATCTGAATTATAATGCTTATGTATTTGGGAAGACAATATATTCTCTTACACCCATAGTACAATGATTTATTAGAGTGTGATGAAACACAGTAGCTAACATTTATTTTCAATGCTCCACAGACCCTGTCTTTATAAACATAAGTCCGTTCTTCCTCCCTTGTCTCCATCAGGTAGCTTCCATATCTCCAGACGAGCCTGTTGTCAACACTCAGGCTGAACCTGTGGACTGTACCAAGCAGGAACCACTTAAGCAGGAAGCAGTAGAGCTGACGGTGGTGGACAGCGCCCCAGGTACCGCACTCGCTCACGTGTGTTGTTGCTACTGATTGAATTTAGGTCAAATCCAATAAAAGTGTAAATACACAGAAGTAAAAGCACAAATGGCATCATGTTTGTGTGTGTGTGTGTGTTCACAGCCATTCACAGTTCAGTAGAAGACCACGTTATCACAAGTGAGCAGCTGCCATTCGTCTGTCAGACCATCGAGGTGACCACTGAGAACGAAGAGCAGACTGTTAGCTCCTCCCACTCGTACCCGCTCCAAATCTCTCCTGTGTCTTCATGCTGCGGTGAGACATCCCCAACATACGCACGCACGTGCATGAAGCTCCCATTGTAGAACACAGTGGTCACCGTAGCCACGCGTTGTTCGTTTTTACCAGGCAACAAAAGAAATGTGGTTCAGGCAGATACTTGCTATTGGTCATTACATCATCAGTTACCCAACACGGCTCAAAGGAAAGAACGTCGGGTGTTACAGATTAAATCTGAGGTGGCGAACTGTTTCCGAAATCACTAGAAAGTGAAAAAACAACCAGAGATGTGAGACACAGGACGTCATCACGGCTGCTGCCAGTGTTTTCCTTAGACCTCCAGTCCAGTCCAAGCTGGTTTTAAACTTGAATATTCTAATAGTCATTGCACAATATAATGACAAAATCAGTAGTTCGTGCATCCGCCTGCCTGAAAACTGGGCCCAGTACATCTTCACCACCTCATTAATCCAGTCAAGTCACACAGCTGGCACCGCTGTTCCTGTTCAACATGTTCAAAACCAAATGATTCCTCCTTGTTTACGTCTCCCTGTGTTTACTGGTCTTGACATGCGCATGCAGTTGTTTTACTGCCTGCGTGTTTGCTTTGTGCCTCTCTGTGCTGCTGTTGTCACTGTTTACACTCTGCAGGCTTTGTCACTGTGGTGCGGTGGTCAAGAGGTAATTAAAGTGTTTTCTCAGTATTCCTCTCAGTTCATCTTCATCCTCCCTGATGTGGAGTCAGAGGATCCACTTCAGTTCAATAGAAAGTGTGTAAACTCGTGACTGGCTGTTGTTTTCTCAGTGCTGTTTGTCTCTTAATTACAGGCAGCGACACAGAAAGTGACACAGAAGAAACCAAAGAGGTGAGTCTGCAGCTGTAGAGAGTGATAGATGAATTATTAACTGGCCTGGCCTTCAGAGAAACAGGTTTTTACCTGCTCCAACTACACTGCTCAAACAGGTTGTGTGTGTGTGTGTGTGTGTGTGTGTGTGTGTGTTCCTTCCTGTAAGGTTGCGAGACTGAGAAAAAGGAGGGGCTTGTCAGGAACTGTCAAACATTTACAGTTTCATCTGTGGTTGTCCTTTTGTGTTACATTGTACCATAGTAAATTGCGGTGAGCTGCACATACCCACACACGGGCGCGCGCACACAGCTCTACACATTACCAGTGGTGAGAATGTAGAAAGTCGCCCCATACTTTCTAATCTGTCATGTTAGTTCTGATTAACAACAGTAGAAACGGTGTTTTTAGTCCGCGTGTGCACTAACGTGTGTTACATTGTCTTCTCGTGCAGAGACGTTGATTCATTTGTACTGTTTGGTTTCCTCTTCTTCATCTTCTACTTTCCAACTGTTTTGACGGACAGGGTGTCGACGCCATCTTGAGGCGGAGCTACCAGACGGCATTTTTCAGGCCCCCGTGCTCTCTCCCGGGCATGGCCACGTTCGTCAGCACGAACAAGCCCAACTTCAGGGTCACCAGCACGCGGGACCCCAACCCCCTCATCAGCTACCACAGTGACGCCTGGACGACCGCCTTCGACCAGAACTCTCACACGTCTCTGGCGACGAGCCACAACCACGAGATGCGCGCAAGTGTCATTATGAAGACCTCTGACGTCACGTCCTCCTGACCCCAAACACCGGAGTCTCATCACTGCAAGAAAAAAGAGACAGACATCCAAACCCATGCTTTTACTGTAGCTCCTGTTTGGGCCATCTCCTCAGTTTTTTAATTGGAAAAATTGCTGACTGGTGTTAATGGATTCGCCATGGATTCACCTGCCCAGTAACTGGGGAGGCTTTAATGCATCTGTGTGGCTGCGAGTGTTTGTATGACACAAGTGAAATCACCGTAGGTTTCTCACAGGTTTGTGGACGTGTGCAGGCCCGGTATAATCATCCGTCATCCATGTGTCAGTGGGAGAAGTCCTGATGGTAGCTTGTTACTTTTATCTAATGACAGAAATGCTGTGTTTTGTTTTGCTACATGCAGATGAAGACATTTTAAATGAGTTATGGGTTATACCTCCGGGTGTTCATCATAGGAAGTTGTTTGGCCTTTCTTACGTTTCTTCACATGAACTTGCCACAGCGTTTAAGAAAACCGGTCAGGTGTTGGAAGCACTTATTTATTTGACTGTGTTACCGTTAAAGCGTAGCAAAGGGAGCTTTCAGTGGGACACATGGATATGGGACAATCTGTTTTAACGACAGAATGATGATTACGCAATCTTGTGGAGAAATGACGTGTTGAGCGAAGCAGCTTTACCGTCAGCAAATTACCAACCCGGTCACATGTGTTATCATCAAATATATAGAGTAACAATCATTTTTAATTAAGCCCTGATGTGCTGCCCCGTAGTGGAAAGCATGACATTTGTGTGTGTGTGTGTCTGTCTGGAGAACTCAGGGCTGTGTCCGCGCCAAACACACAGACGGATGAACTGACAGACTGTGAACTGTGTCTTCTTGTCTCCTTTCTCCTGATGTTAATAATGTAAATAGCTCGTATGTATGTATGTATGTATGTATGTATGCATGCAAGCCGCTTCAGCACCTTACAGACAGCACTAATGTGTGTGTGTGTGTGTGTGAGAGAGAGAGAGAGAGAGAGAGACCTTGTTAAACATGTGTGCCTTTTAACAGCACGTGGCTGGATTCAAACTCTCTGTGCTTTAGTCTGCTAGTGACACATGTCCTGGAGGAACGATTGCTTTTTCTATATGTAACGGGCTGTTGTTGATGCATAGTGAAACAAACATTACGTTAGAGTATGTTTAAAACTCAAGGCTGTCTTGTTAAAAGCAGGAGTCAAAGTGCAATTATCAGTTGACCTTAGTTCACAGATGAACTACAGCAGATTAGTTATTTATTTCTTGAAAAACTACAGTATGAAATGTTCATATTAGCTTCTGAGCTGCTAGCAGGCTAAAGCACAGACTTCATTTCCTCCTGGAGACGTGAACACTGGACGGACATTACTACCATTCTCACTGAATCCTAGGAGCCGTGGGTTTACTTGACGCTTCACCAAATGTTCCCTCCATGTGCCTTTTTGATTTTTTTGTCGCTAGAAGCTCACATCACTTGCTGAAAGCTGGCTGAGAATCCTTGTGTTTCTGTGTGCTTTTCTGTGGAAGTGCTACTTAGCAGGCTGCCCTACCGGGGCAACGTTTAAAGCTTTGTATGTTCTGTCTTCGTCTTTCTTTGCCATCTTCAGTGAATCTGTTGGAGAGTTCACGTCCTCTGTGGGTGCTGTATTGATATAGTGAAAATGAATACAACTGTGCAGTTGTAATGACCAAATCAGAACATGTTAGTGACACAGATTTGTGCCATATTAGTGTGTAAACAGCTCGGAGCCTCTCAGGTTTTTAAAGTCTAAATGATTACGATATCTGGTTCAATCATCAAATGCTCAACACCTTCTGATACAATACCACGAGTTAACCTAAGTGCACTTACACCTGGAGTCAATCTCTGTAGTCTTTGTGTGTATTAGAGTGATGACAAAACAGCCTGATGGCGAGTGAAAGCTGTTGTCGACATGTCAGAATGAATCTGTCTTCAAAAAGCAGTCGTGTCCGTCCAACCTGCTTGTTTGCTTTGTCTGAAACTGTGAGGCGCCTCACGCTCACAAGATTATTGCAGGTTTTCGTCGCTCTATGTTGCCACTGTTTGTCCCGTGTACATTATGGAAACTACATGTGAATCGACGTGTAAATCAGAATAAAGTTTTTCCTTTGTATTTATACTAAGCTGCTTTTGAATGTGATTTTTTTTTAGATTGCCGATTGCACTCATGAGGATCAGATAAGAAGACAAAAAACCCCAAACATTTGAAAGACGACTGGTGTTGTGCGTCCTAACTGTTGTGTTAGAGCTGAGGTGTGAGATAAGAAATAAGAAGGTTTGGTGCAGAGTTGTGCAAGTTGGTACATGTGAGGAAGGCCGCGAGAAACGCTGTGTGTTTGTGTGGTTTGGCTTTTTGTCACAGTAGCAGATGTGTCGTTTTGTTTTGCGCATTTACACACACACACACACACACACACACACACACACACTCATTTAGTTGAACCAGAACACTTAACTGCTGTTTCAGTTTCAGTTGCAGTTCTCAGTTCTCGCTCTACTTCCTGTTGTCCCCGAGGCCCCCCTGTGGATGGCTGCCTGGTTGCCCTGACGACTGCTAACCACATGCCATTAGTCATAGTAAACAGTTCGTCCTCCTTGGTGTGTGTCTTTTTTTTTTTTTGTTTCGCAAGAAATGTTCGTGTTTACGCGTCTGGTTCTCCCTCCCTCCCTCAATCATCTGGACCTCAGAAAGTCCCTACTTCACTTTCTGTTCCCTTCAACAGCTGCAAGCAACAAAAACAAATGAAAACCGGACTGAAGTTCATGCTTAGTCTTTATGTCACTTCCCTCCTGGAGTTAAGCTCAACATGGCTTCTTCCACAGAGATCAGTGGATCACAGTGATCATCCAGCTCAAACACAGCGTGAACAGTTTTATGACCAGTGTCACCAGTCAAACGGTCTCACCTACACCATCTAGTGTTCACATGTGGCTAACATCTGTCTCTTAATGTTTTTTGCACTCCCCTCACCACAGCACGCTCATACTTGTCGACCTGTACGATTATCACTTGCAGAGCAACTAAAGTGATCCAGAAAACTTGGTGGATCTAAGAACCAAAGGTTCTGTGTTTATGTATAATATAATCTAGTTATATCAATGAAACATCACACAGGAATGATACAGTGTAGTTCTCTACTTCTTGGGCCTAAATTGGCCACTTTTTAGTTGAAAGTAGCCTATGAAGTGTACTACAAAGAAACTTGGATGTACTACTACTAGTATACGTCTAAACAAATGCTGAACTTGTAATTATACCATTAGTTTACTTGTACTATAGTTTTAAGCCATTTCTGATCTCAGAGCTGATCATACTTTCTCAAATTTTATTTGACCTAACACTTAAACGCACACAGTAACATGAATATTTGTGATGTCACTGCATTGTTGAACAACTGAGTTCATCTCAAAATGTTCCCTCCATCAACTGACAACCAGGCAGAGACCCGTTTGAATCCATGCCCCCCCCCCCTCTCTCCAGGACGCATTAGAATTTCTTCCTCAGCAGATAGTAACAGGGATGTAGTATCTTAACATCGGTTTCTCCTTGGTGGATTATTATGAGCTACTGATGCAAACAGGAGAGGTCCGTTAGCTGTTATTCATCTTAATTATGCTTCAATGAGAGCGTCTTCACTAATGTTCATCATTGTGACGCACAGACCTTTTTAAGGTTTAAGTAAATGAGCTGCCAACGCAACAAAGCGCCAACAAGTGCAGCTTGATTACACACATTTATTACCAACGGTAACAAATACTCCAGCTAAACATGTGGTGAACGAGGGAATCAGTAGAGCTGTAAGATCTTTTTCTGGACATGCAGGAGCTAAACAAAGAGACAGTGTAGATAATAAAGTGACTATTCCAGTTCAACTGACCTCTTTTATTCTGCAGCACATGCCATGACACAGCAGCATCCAAGTACTAACTTAAAGGTAGTATCCAGTTTATTGGGGTTGTCTACTAAAAACCTGCAAATCTGACGGCATTATGAGATGCTTTATACAGAGTATTTCAGAGTTACAGGCTCAGTACCCATCTGCCCCCACCTATGAACAGCGCACACTGCAGGTACTACACTCTGCAGCTTTATGCAGAATGCAGCGCTCAGCTATACACTATATCATAAACTTCTTTACTCTGTATGTTTAGTGGGTGTGTTCGCCACTAATTTATTTGATATGTGTGAAGACCAGATCACATTTCAGGACCAAATTTATGCGCAGCTCACCACTTTGACTGCAGATTAAATGAAAACCAAAGACAAGCTGTTGTGGTCAGCAACACAAGTGACTGACAAAATCAACATAATAGAGGCAAAAAAGGAAAATGATGCAGCGCAGGGCAGCACAGACAAATGAGCAGGAAAAAAATCACACACCAGGCACGGTTCTGGTATAATTTATTAACTGATTTAAATGCAGATTTGGAACATGGTGTCTGGTTTATGAAAAATGTATGGAGTAGGAAAACGGCACTAACGACATCCTTCAAATGGCATCTTTCCTGCCGCCCGTCACCAGCAGATGTCACTGTAACTCCAGTTATGATCTGCCTCCAACTGGAGAAACTTTCCTCACTCTTCTGAACAACGTGTGTCTACAAGCTGAACCGTGTTGAAATTTGCAAGTCTTAAATAAAATACATATTTAATACTGATTTTTAAACCTCTTATTTGAGTTTTAAGAATTCTCAAATGTAGAGCAGTGCAGAAGATCTGCAGGGAATTTCAAGGTGTTGAACTGGATTATTTATACTTTACTTTGCTTGGCAGACGCTCTTTTCCAAAGCAACTTACAGGAAGGGTGTCTGGCTTTTTGGGATGGACTAGGAGTCAGAACCTGCGACCTTCTGCATCCCAGTCTGACGCTTAACCCATCGAGCTACCAGGCCACCAATACTCAGAGTGAAACACTTGACACATGTATAGATATCACTGATTAGTCCCCACAATGCTTCAGGTCCACAGAGCCACACACACACACACACACACACACAATTGGGAAGTAACCATGTATTGTGAGTCATCAGCACAGCTCTGTCTAAAGAAAGAGAGAGAGGGAGAGAGAGTCAGCATGAGACAGATGTATATGAAAGATGAGGAGGGGGAGAAAAGAGGGGGAGGAGGGGTGAGAAGAAAAAGCGGGAGAGAGAGAGAGGGAGCGAATGAGAAAACAGACGGAGAGATAGAAAGTGTCACAGAGGGGAGAGTTAAATGACATTAATGATGCGTTGGTGTGAAGTGGCTGTGAATCTCAACAGTTTCCTGCTCTCTCTACTTGTTACCATGGTTGCTGCTGCTGACATCCTGATCGCAGATAATGAAGTCAGGTGTGTGTGTGTGTGTTGGAGGGGGTTTGTTGTATCATGTCGCTCAGCTTGTGTGTCGCTGCAGTGTGAAATGTCATCCTCAGCTCTCTCCATAGACGTTCTATGAGCTTTTAGTTGGGGCTTTGGTTGAAACTTGTCCTGAAGCCACTGTCATTGTGTCGGCGTGTTTTTGATCAGTATCATGCTTCAAGTTGAACCATCACCCCAGTCTCAGGTCGCAGGGAGACCACTGTGAGATGGTATTATTTTTGATGCCATAGCGACACAGCCTCCTTCCAGTGGGGTGTTCCCAGAACACCTCACCAGGGAGGTGTCCAGCCTTCCCAAACTCTATTCTGTTCATTTCAGTTTGCCACAGGCATGAGCCAAGATCTGCTCGCTTTGTTCTAAGTGTTCCAAACACTTTTTGAAGAAATTATTTAGACAGACGAATAGTGAGCAACTCAGCTTCTCCTACTTTCTTTTATGTCTGATGAGGCAATTAAAATCCCTAAACTGAAAACAGATCTCAGAGGAAAATGAACACACACCTACACTGTCTTAGAAAGAGGAAAAAAATCCCAACCCAGATCCAAAGTACGGGGCCAGACACTAATAAAGGTTGACAAAGTCTGCATCAAACAAACACACAAGCAGTCACTCACACACAGATGATGCGATTTAACCAAGCGTCGGGCACAAACACACTGACAACTTGCAGAGGTAAATTGTAATAAGCACTGCACTGAATCAATGGTGGTATGAATTAATGCCAGTTACCTTGGCAACCATGGGCATGAGAGAGAAGAGACAAAGAAGGAGAGATGGTGAAGAAACAACAGATACAACGAGGAAAAACACAGACGGAGCAGTCGCTCCCTCTAATCTCTCTTCCAGCTTTAGTTTTGTCCTGCTCAGGCCTGTGAGGCGTCTGTGACCACGGAGGAGCGATTTGATGGATGTGTAAATGCAGCAGCGGTGGGCGGGCTGTGATCTCTGGTAGCTTCTTTCCTCATGTCAGCAGTGAAGCTGCTTCTAATTCCAGTCCACCTCCTGAACGCTGGCTGGCTTTGGTCCAGGTTATTGGCCACAGTCAAATCAGAAATCAATAGGGGGTAAGGTAGCAGGCTGGCAGCCACACACACGACGTCTTTATTCAGAGAAAACCCTGAATTTTGTTGTTCTCCTTCCTTTTCCTTTTGCGTTTGCACACAAACATCCTGGACGTCATTGCTTCTCCACTACCTTCTGTATTTTGTTTAAGGCGGGATAATTTATTGTCCACTAGAGGGCAGACTAGGACCTCATCATCGCTCACGGGCAAAAGAATTTCTTCCTCGAGAACCTCTAACTTTGCACGAGTTAATGTTTGAGCTCACAGCAGGACAGCAGCACCGCTGACATGTACGTACATACATCTGCGATTGCACAAATCTCCCACACCAAGACCAAGTCTGTTGTTTACTGCTCAGTGTCCTGCTCTGCCTCTATACATCCTTCTCTCATCACATGTAGTTTCTCCTGTTTCAGCCCCTGAATTCATCTGGTTACTTTCTTCTTCTACAACAAAACTCTTCCTGCATCAGGAGCTGTCCTAAACTCTCCAGGCTGTTTTTTAATCCTCCAGTATGTCCCCATCTTAGTGCTTCACCACTTTCTTCTGATATTTTAGATGCTTGTGTATACACCAGCTTACAGAAAGAGAAATGAAGCACCTGCTATTTACAATCTTCCTTCCTGTGTCATGTAGTTATGATCAAATCTAGTGTGAATCATATTCTCATTAACAGCTGATTTGGAGCCGAGTGCCATTATCTCCCATGAATTTGAACTGTTAGCAGCTCACATTGCTTTAAAATGGAGCAGTGACCTCGGTTTTGTGGGCGTGTTTTGGGGCGCAAAATCTTTGTATTGGAGGGGATTTTACATGCATTAATTATAGCGTAGGTCAACGGTAAAGATTTTTGTGCCCCAAAGAAAACGGAAATACACCACATGACCATTCAGTCATAGCAAACCAGAGAGAATGTTTTTGTTTTTTATTTTAGGTTTACCTAAAAAAAACCAGGGGCCGTGTTTAGTGAAAACCCGGAGCTAGTTAACCCTGAGATGAGGGAAACTCTGGTTTTTCAGTTTCACAGAGCAAGTTAAGCGTAACTTTGAGTCGGTTACCTGGGCACCTTATTAGCAACGTGGAAGCAAAGTGGCCTGGGTCTGTATATGTTGGATGCTTTATCTTATCACATTTAGCTACAAGCAAGAACACAAAAACACATTATTTCAAGTGTTAGTCCACTGGCTTTATTAAATTTAGACTTCGTTTGTTACAGTAAAATGTTGCGTAACACATCACTGTGTAGTGGCAGCTTCAATGTAAATCAAAGTCATCAATTCTTGGTTAAAATCATCACCAAAGACAGTGAATGTTTCATCGAAGGATCACAGTAGCTGCCTGATGATCACCTGACTGAAACACTGGTGGTTCACTGTCACAGTTCTGCTCTGTAATCTGTTCATTCTTGATACTGCTCATGCTAAAGCTACGTACTGGGCTGTACCCAGGTTGTGAACCTCATGTTAACTAAAAAGCTCAAAGTAGCGAACTTCTGACCTTTAGGTCAATGTAAACAGCTTAAACTGATAAAATACAATTATGAAGTGTTCTAAAATGTGCCATTTATCATCAGAGTATTTATAACAATCCAATTATGATTTTTTTCTGCTTGTAATGTGCTTTACCGCCTCGAGTACTTGTGTTGCTATACACTTGATCTCATTAACAGAGTGCTGGTTTATTTGGCTTTATTTAATGGACACCGCTGTCAGTTTGATTACGAGGTTAGAGATTGCAATTAATGAGCTGTGACAACAGTAAATTGACTCTAAATTGGAATAGAAATGTGGTTGATGGAAATGAGAAGAAATGGTTGCTAAAGAATAAAGATGGTTGAATAATTTTGTCTTCGACCAATTATTCAATCTGAAATAGTGGTTATGTTTGTCTCCGTTTTAGGAGAGAGATGGTAGCGTATCATAAACCAATCATCTGTAAAGTCAAGGGGAGACGTTTTCTGGTTCTCATCTTGATTGCAGCCTTTTTAAGTCTGTTTTTGAAATAAAAAGTAAAGCACGTGTAGATCTGCATGCTGTTTTTATTTAACACAACGTCAATATGGCTAAGCATCATCACTGCTACCAGTTCCTCTGTGATTTCCCTCTTTAGTATTGATTAGTCACTTCCTGTGCAGAATGGTTTCCAGTGGCTGCAGTGTACTCAGGCCTGCTGGGCCGTCAGAAAACTCTATGTTCAAACATAGTTTTAGGCAGGACGGGTGCCATCATTTACACTAATGCCACTGAGCTAAAGTTGGTTCCAGGCCTGATCAACCTACTGTGTGTTCAGCCAATGGCATCTGGCACATTACACACCCAGCTGTGTGTGTGTGTGTGCGTGTGTGTGTGCGTGCGTATGCTTGCTCAGATGTCTGAGTGCTTAGGCAATAAACCCAGTTGCCTCATTAACTCACATACTGTCTTACTGGCGCAGGATATAATGACTCAGGTGTGTGTGTGTGGACGGGAATACAGAGCCTGACTGCTATTGTAGGCTCAAGCTGTTTGTTATGACTTTTACACTCAAATGAATTTTACTTCATTGTCCTGTCCTGCATCATAAACCAGCTTCATAACACTAAAAGGCTATTTCCAACACTGGTCCCTGTTCTTGTCCACTAAATTCATAGAACGAGGGAATCGCATGCTGTCCCCAGCATTCTCACACAGGGTCAGTTACACAGACCTGAAGTTGTAGTATCAGTGTTGGGGAGACTCCTCGAAAAGCAAGCTAAAAGTCATATACAGGTCATATAAATGCATTTTGGATTCATCAGCATATTTTATCTCGAATAAAAAAGTGAAGCTTACAGGTGAAGTTTATACACCTGTTGTTGTTTACATGTGGTTGCAGCTACACAAGATCTTGAGATTTATGGCTGCGTAATTGGTAACATATAGCAATAATAAGTGAAAGAGGCCTTGTGTGCACGCATTTCACATCAGTCAATGTGTCAGTTACATCACAAACAATCCACTTAAGAGCATCTGAGCTCATCAATTGAGCAACAATATGCAACTTAATACCTTCAATCACCAAGTCTCATCAGTACGGGGCCCCGGAGAGGACATGGGAGGAAAAAGCTATACTGGCCTGCCTTAATAACAACGCTGCTCTGGGATGCTCCAATCACGCGTCTGCCTGTTCAGCGAGCGCTTTCTGAGGAGAGCAGCCTGTTGTATGTAAGTTTCTCCCATTTAAATGTGTTTACTGTCAAGCACCCAGTTAATATCTTTATATTTTTATTTTTGAGGCCACGTTCATTATAAAACTGACTCCTTCACTCTGCTACACTGGAACGCGTTGTCCACAGGACTTCAGGTAGCCATCACAGAACTACAAAAACGTAGTAATCCAGCAGGAAGGACTAAAAATCTCTAAGTCAGGGTCGACCTTGTGAATATGAGTCAGTGATGTTCAGTTCACTGAGTCGCACCTTTGATGGCACCTCTCCACATTAAGATCGATGTATAGGTGCCTTAAAAACTGTATTAAGAGCCCAGATCACATGACAAATAAAAGTGTAATAAATGATTCACCCTCATATTAAAATAGACCTCTTTACAATTAACCCATATAATGGAAACTGATTATTTTTAGTAGAATAGCAAGTGTAATCATCTTTGTTCTATATTTATTTTTATGCAAAGGATTTAAATTTGCAGTTTTTGTCCTTAAAAGGAAAATCTGCCCAAACAAACTCAATTAGCTTCTTCTTTACAATTGATGATTAATATCTGCACCACTACTCAAAGGCTTAAAGTTATACCGTGCAAAAACATTATGGCTTTCAAGGAGAAATGTGTGTGTGGTCCACTCTGGTGGTCCTTTTCACATGACTCACAACTCCTTACGGAACCACGCTTTTCACTCCTCCTTCGAGTGTAGCTGTCCACACCTATTTCCAAGCTACAGTGAAACGTGGAAGAATCAGAATGCCCGGAGCCTCTGCTTTCACTGAATCTTCTTTACTACTCATGTTTATTCATTATTCATTGCAATACTTTGTGTTTTGTAAGAGAAAGCTCAGTTCATGTGGGAAATCAAAGAAAAAAGAAGAATCTCCAACCTTTCATGAAACTGAACCCTCAGAAGCCCACAGAGACATAGGATGAAAAAACTTGAGTCACTGCATCTCGCAGGAGAGTCATTGACTCACTTGTTATTAATGATGGTGTTCTCGAAGTTTATTCTCTAGTCGCTGTTTCAGCAAGAAATTGACACAGGACGTCTCCAAACAGCGCAAAAGCCCACCTCGCAGGACACGCTGATTAGGAGTCCTCTGTCAGCTTGGATTGGTGGGTAAACAACTCAGTGAGTCGTGGGATCTAGGTGTGATCTCCCCCCCAATCTGTGAGTAATGGATTCGATTGCTGGGGTTGTCACCTTGGCAACGTGGCCACTCCACTTCAGAACCACACTGATTTGGCCACAGAGGAAAAGTTTGCCTTCCTTGTGATTCTTTGTGCTCTGCAGACGCCTCTCCCTCTCCCAGCATGCTTTGCCCTGCGTGCCCTTACACTAATAAGCTCTTATCATTAATATGGATAACACCATATTTGATGGCGAGCTACTTAGCCTGACAGCTTTGCTTCAAAGAACTCATCCAGGTGATAAGCACAACAAGGAAAAATTCATCTGCTCCTTGAACCTCAGCCAGGATTCAGCAGCGATGTGAACCCACTGCTTTATTTTACCCACAAACTCAAATGGCATAGATTTCCATCCAGATAATACATTTGTATCACACTTGATCTAATCTACTTCATGAAATGAAGCTGCAACAAAGAGTAGTGTCACTGTTTGTTCTATTGTGCTGCACCTGCCTAAATAAAGGAGAGATTGTGTATTTCCATTATAATAATAAAGGTCAAATGTGGCTCATACATAATGAATGAAAACTAAACTTGTAATAAAATAGACTTGATACATGGTTTTAATGATCTTACAGCTACTGGAGAGACAATGTATTAGGTTTTAAAATAAAAGTTAGGCTCCCATATGAACACCGAAACACAGTCGCCTGTACGTACTGACCTATAAGATCCATGACACTTTGGTGTGTCACAGCCCTAACAGATGCCTCTGGCGTCAAAATCCAGAATTCTTAACTTCCTAATTAGTCACATGAAGTAGAAATGTAGTTGTTGCACCAACTAATTCTCAGTCTGCGACTTACCTTCCTCACATTAGCTTTAGCTACACATTTGAATAGATTTCTGCACAGAACACGGACTGTGGCCTCCATCACGTCCATTGAAAGGGCTCCAGGGAAAGATCTAAAAGCCGGAGGAAGGACACATGAAAAAGTCTGTCAGCGTTTAAACAGCCACCTTTTACTACTCTTTAATCTTTTAATTCATGTAGGATGAAAAAAATCCTAATGCTGCTAAATGACTTGAAGAAAATGATTCACAGTTCTGATTATTAATTACAATACATTAATCACGACAAAATGTCAATTTCCACTCGCCTTGCTTTTTTTCTGTCATAATATATATAAATATAGATGAAATATTTGTGTGTTTTGGACTGACTGACAAATCAGGTAATTTAAAGATGTCACCCTGGGCTCTGGGAAATTAAGAGGGGCATGTTTCACTGACATTTCATCAATAAAAGTTGCCTAGTGTGGCTCAGCGGGTTCAGCAGGTTGTCTGTTAATCTCGTTGTTGGCAGTCAGAGCCAACTGATCTGGCTGTTCGTGCAGGGGTGGAACGAATTCCTCACCAAAGTGAAGACGCGTCCGGAAATCAAGCAAGTTAATTCTGTCGTCAACCAGGAGTCCTGCTCTCGTCCCCGTTGCTGCTCTCTGACACTGGGACGCTGTGGACGAGTCTAGTGCCTGCAGAAAACTGTCAAAAGTTCACTGTTGTATGTACAGCATGAATAATATTTGCTTCTCTGTTGTTTTCGGGGCTGTGACTGCATGTTGGAAGGAGGCAGAAAAGGTCATAATAATAACATACTTTATTGATCCCCTTGGGGAAATTGTTGTTTGGACAGCTGCAGTAGATGATGGCACTACTGTGGGCTTTCATTATCTGTTCCAAGGACACAGACATGTAGCCTGGAGAAAGTGGGAGCTGCACCACTCAGTCTGATGTTCGTTCCATGCCTGTGTGTTTGCCCAAAGTACGACCAGTGAGCCAATAAAAAACGAGAGGCCCGTCACTGTGGCGTGCTGCTGCAGCAGGCCGTACCGCTTGTCTTCTACTGCTCTGACACACCTTTCGAGGTTGATAAATGAGTCTTCCCTCTACGGCAGTGTTTCTAACCCTAAATCTAGTGTGACTACCATTTAGTCCTTTTTTATGAACTACATATACAAACACACTGGCAGCCAGACGCTCGGCTTACTCCTGTGCCACTGGCGGCTCCCTCAGTACAGATACAACTCCCTGCTGCTCCCCAAAAGCGTTTCGGTTCTACATTTGTAAACCATCCAATTCCTTTCTGTTTGTCTCTTGTTGAGACACCAAACAGGGATTTCAAGCACGTCAAATATTGACAAAGACAGGAAAAGAAAAGAAGGAAAGCATCATTCATCTGACACAAGGTAATAGATTACAGAGGGGAAGGCCATCTGTGAGCATGGCTGTGACTCTAGCTGGTTACATGCCTCTTAGAAGACACTGCAGCACAAAGGATGATACATAATCTTGGACACATGTGAGACGGCCTGCAGCAACTCTATGGCTGGTGGTTAGTAATTGCACATAGCTGAACATGACAGATTCATTTAGCAGGTGATCAGTGCCCACTCTGGCTGCCCCACAGCTTTAGACTTGAGAGGATGGTAGGTGACTGCAGTACCATAGTGAGATCATTTACTGTAGGTTGGTCTAAAATGACCCTGATAGAAAGAAAAAACACACATTCAGTATTAGAAACTGTCTGAAAGTTGGACATCTAGTCAAAACTGAGGGCACACTTAACCAGCGTAGCGGCAACATACCATCCCATCTGATTTGCACTCATTGAGACGCTCATTAGTTTTCCAGCAGGACAATGACCTCAAACATATCTGTGAAGGTTCTCAGTCATCCAGGTCATGGTTATCTCAAAAACGTTTATCCAATAGCAACTGGACTTAGTAGGTTTCTTGACGACGTTTCGCCCTTCTATCCAGAGGGCTTTCTCAAGTCTGAGGCTTTCTCAAGTCTCAGACTTGAGAAAGCCTCAGAATGACCTCAAACACACCTCTAGTTGGAGTGCTCCATTAGATTACCTGGTCTCCACCATCAGCCGATCTGAATCCAATTGATTGATTGATCATTGAGATCAATGAAAGCGCTGTGGAAAAAAGTCTTAAAGCCCAGCTTTTCTAAATATTATAAGCATTATAAACCAAAACTATTTGTCTGAGAGTACTTGTTACACAAAAATCTACCAAAATAGAAGTTAGTCTTAGTATGAAATCCCCTCGTTTAGCTTCTCTGTTGAAATGTGGAGGGAGAAGAACAAAGAAGGAAATGTACTGTGTACTTACAAACCTGCAAGATTGGAAGAAATCCAGTTAATGTGAACGTATTTGGAACAGATTTCAAAAGATGTTTCACAGGAAGATACTCTGGAGGCCAAGAAGAGAAATGATTACGGTCGGCCAATCAGTGCTCATCTGTGCACCTAACTGTTGTTTTAACTGTATGACTGTGTTATATTAGTCCTACATACGTGAATCTCTCCTTTGTGAGGATGCTTTAGAACATCTGATTAAAAATAATGTACCATGCTGTAGATGGAGTTATGTGCTCCACTACAGGGACATAATTAATGGCATCTATATAGCGTGCCAACATAAACCAAACGAAAAGTCTATTTCGCTGAGAGCAAAACAAGGTTGAAATTGGAAATACAGTTTATTTGGTGGAAGCAATAATGTCTTCATTAGATTTATAGGGCTGTTTCACTGGCGATGGAATGCTCTGCTCCATATTGCAAATCAACCAAGGGAGGAGAATCGTGAATTCTTAGCTTTCTTTATTTTCTTAGCCACGTTTGGCTTGTGCGCTGTGTGCATGGAGAATAAACTGTACACTAGCCAGACTAATGTCTCAGTAGAGACAATGAAGACTTTCGACTTGAGTCATTGATTCTAATTCTAATTTCATCTGGGGGCTCACACACATACTGTACAGCACACGCACACGATCGATTTGTTGCCCAAGGCTTCTGCTGCTTTGATGCTGGGCATCTGTTCTGGGAATTTAATTAATTCTATGTCCATCATCAGACAGAAACACACATGGAAGAGTGAACACTTAATCACACATTCCCTCAGAAACACATACAAACATGCAAAACAACTTCAAGACGAAATTCAAGTCTTTTAAACTCTTGGTGTTGGCAGAGTAAGTGCTTATGCTGGATTAAAGTAGCTTTAATATAAAGGTTCAGGCGACTGGTGAAGAAACTAGCTGCGAACACAGATAATGAATCTGAAACCAAGGACATGTCACCGCTTTCTAACCACTGCAGAGATGAAAAGATATGTACTAGGCTACATTTAAGTGTAAAGGAGTGAATTCATCCTAGGGAAAAACGCACCGCCATTATTGCAGCCTCCCATCCCACAGGTGTATGCTGGGTGTTGTTCTCCAGTGTGTGAACAGCAGCAGCATAGCGTTCAGGTGGCCAGTGTTATCAGTACTGACAGCTGCAGCAAATAGCGTTGGTGGAGGGTCGTTACAGTGAGAGGAGCGTGCCATGTCAGTGCGGTGCCAGTGGGTTCGCCTCATTTTACTGGTGATTATTATAATAATGTACAGCACTGATATTTGGTTTCCAGGCTTCGATCTCATTATAACGTTTACCTAATGTTTAGGTTTCCCATGACAGCAATAATCAAGTGTTTTTACTTTTACTCTGTGCTATGAACTGGACTGCTTCATCCCCAGTTTAATCAGACTGGTGAGTAAATACACACATCGTCATCCAACTTCTTCATCAAACCATAAAGTATGTGCTTGCCAGACAAGGTGGCTGAGACAGCGTGTGTGATATGGCGCTTAGCTGTAACAGGGAAGAGTTAAAGCTTTGGCTTATAGCAGACATTTTTTAATATTCCCCAGCCAGGAAACGGTAGCTGCAGTGCGGTACAGTTAAAACGTACTTGTATGTTACCCTCAGTTGAAAAGATTGAATTCAATGCTAAAATATTCTGAACTGTGCCAACGCTGCTTAACTTTCACATGCTTCACTTTAAATCAGACAGAAACAAATTCAAACGCGGTTGATGGATAATAAATGAGCCCTGCTCTAACAGAAGTGGTCAAACCTGTCTGAACTCTCCAAAACTGACAATATGACAATCGTGCAAACGAATCAGGTGTAAGGAAGTAACACTGGAAAACTTTGACAGGGGCTAAATTGTTAAAGGCAAAAATGTCGAGCACCTTCTGAGTCGTTTTATGAAATTAAATATGAACTGGTGACAGAGAGTTGGCAGATGTGTTTGGACAAGTGGCTCCACTTCACAACTTAAGGGACCCAAAGGACCTGCCGGGATGTGGCAGGACACCCTGAAAGGTCCATGTTGTGACGGGAATTTTGTGCATTTTCGTTTCAACAAAGTCCTGTTGAGATTGTACTGTGCTGTCAAATAAATCCAGGTTTTATTCACTATTAAAGTGAAATTAGTTTATAATCAATGAGAATGTGTTTTAGTAGTAGCAGATTTATTTAGCAAACAGTCGAGAAAGAAGAGACGGGCTGTTTGTGGAATCTAGTGCTGTAAAAGCTTCCCCTCCGTCTCTTTCCCCTTTATGGCACCTGTGCTCCATCTGAAAGTTGAGGTACAATCAGCAGCTCATCCATGTGTGGGGAAGCGCTGGAGCACAGCGCTGAACTGTGGTAGGCTACATAACTTTGGAGGATTAAAACCACAGAACAATCAGAGACTCATTTCCACTGTGGCTCGCTACAACAAGACAGGAAAAGGCTGAACCACCGAGCGACATGTAGGAGACAAACCAACACATCGGACGCTGCTGCTAAATCCCATTGATCCTTCTGAGGAGCAGCATCCAGCCCGGTGTGCTCTCCTTTCTATGTGGAAAAACGGTAGCATTAAATATGATACCGATTATGCAATCATGCTATTCAGATACTCATCTTGTCTAACTCGAGATATTTAGGGTGTTAATGCTTTCAGACTGTTCAGAAGGAAGAAAACTCTGTAACCTTGAAACCCATCACACAATCAGAGTAACAGTAACTGGAAGCCTGTCAAACACTGAACACAGTGGTGCCAGGTTCATTATTATAAGCGGCTTTTGCCTTGTTTTTCTGTCAAATCAAACATTGACAGTCAGGGTTTGTGGATTTTAGGGCTTGTTTCTAGAAGTGGTTGCTTATTTAAGAGTGCTCCCTATATCCGCTCTCTATCCATAGATAGTTTGACATATGAAAATACATCATAATCCCAATATTGATGATCCACAAATGATGAGTTTCTTTAGTTCATTTCATCCTAGTTTGCTGTGAAATACTGGGGAAGAGTATAATAAGAAGGAGAAGGAGTTGTGGAAAACGCTGGAGGCTGAACGAGTAACGAATTAAAAACATGCACATCATGCCAGTCGCCGGCACGTTCAGCACGCCGGCAGTCTGTTATATCCAACTTCGTTACCTTCACTGTCACGGGAGCGCCGCGGAGCAGCGCAATCACGCCGTGTTAGGGATGCTGTTCGTTTTTATGGTGTGTCAAGTTGATTATTACAGGGAGATTTATACGACTGCTTCAGCGAGAGACTCTTTAAGGAGTCACTCTTTGTAACATCACAGCTAATCTTTCCTAATTCATTTGTCACTGTGTAGTTTTTCTGACTGTATGCAGGGTTTCTACACAGCACTGGCCCCGAGGCCTCATAAGGAAGGATCATTCCAACAACAGTGATAGTCATTTCCCACTGGCTTTTGGTCGAGGGAACCAGGGAGACTCTCTCTTCCAGATTGGCCGACGAAACGTGCAACTGATGGAGCTAATGTTGACTTAATTCGCTTGTTTAAGCCGCTTTAACATCTGTTAGTGTTATTTCAGAGAGCAGTTGCCGAGCGGGGTGAACGAGAAGCTGCTTTTGTTAGTTGGTCAATTAAAAGTCTTTCAGTGTTCTTTTCGTTGTTGTACGGGATACATCTCACTTTTCCTCTATCCAAAGGCCAGACAGAAAATCCAATACAAACTCTTCAGTGAAGCCATGAGTCTCTTTTTTACGTTTCTCTATTAAAGTAAAGACACAAATCCTATTTGGACTTCCTTCACTTTTGAGTCTGTGAAAGAGGATGTCCAAGTGCCTGCGTTTTCCTTTCTCTCTCAAGGTCTCAGCGAGAGTGGTGTGAACTTCCGTCTCATTCTTTTTAATCTGTCTCATCCAATTCTTATCCTCTTGTTCTTATAAGACGGATTTGTTGACAAGCGACCATCTGATCCCTTGATCGCGGTTCATCCTTATGACAAATCTCCCTCATCTTCTTCTTTAATCCACCCTATTTGTTCCTTCTGATAGTTTGCCTTCTACTATTTAATCTTTAACTACGTCTTTATCTTCTTTATCGGGTTCTCTCTGCTCCAGTCATTGCATGTTCTATTACCCCTCCCCTCCGGTCAGTAACGCTCACACCAAGGAGTGGAAGTTGGTATGATGGGTGTACTGAAAGATAATAAAAAAACATCCTAATGTCACCTAATGTCATGTCTCCAAACAAAAACAGTGTGAATTTAAACATTGTAGTTTTATCAGTAACATTCACAATAGATCAGCTTTAATCCAGGCTGTAAAGTGACTGACAGTTAGTGCAGCAGTGATATGAAAACACATTTAAATCTCAATGGGTACTCACTGTAATGGATGATAAAGCTAAAGTAATTCATAAGTCTGGTGCTAATTTAGTAGTTTGTAAAAGACTACTCACAAACCCATCCTGCAGTAAATCTTCACTTTGTAAAACTACATCTTCAGTAAGGCCTTATTCCTTGTTTCTGCCAGGAGAGACAAAAAAGCGCCATGTGTTCAGCTGTGCTTTCTCATTTATTACATTTGCATCAGGAAAATGCTACTAAAAGACAGTACTAATATTTGCTATATTCATTATATTATATACTATTATAAATTCCATTTAACAAAGGATTGTTTGCAGCTAATGAAAAATACTACACTGGATTTTTGATTACTGAGTTATACCATCAGCTTTTCTCTAGGAAACAAATTCTCTCGTGTTTCTCTGTATGTCCAAACCTTTGACTGTTACTGTATTTTATCTAAACCTCTCCATTACCAGGCTCACATTCAGAAGAACAGAGCTGACACGGCACAGAATCAGGTCAGAGGAAATGTCCTTTTGCACTTATGTATTCATAACAACCCTGTTCATTATTTATTGTATCCTATGTGTTTGTGCGTGGATGACTGTGTGACTACTGTAAATTCCACTTTACCAGCTTTAGCAGAAAAAGAGAGGTGAGAGTTGTGTTACACCTAGTTGTGTGAAAAGTCAGCTAACAGTCTAATAATGTTAACATAACACATCCCCTATTAGGGTTAATCCTGTGAGTGTAATAAGCCTTTCATATTAGTGTAATGTACTATGATAAAGGTTAGCTCTCAGCTGACAGTTAAGGCTATTTGACCTCAACTGGGCAGGAAGGATGGAAAGCTTAATAAACATAGAGAAAGAATCTTTGTAAAGTTCACATGTGTGGTCTTTTATTTAACTGTTCTGCTTCACACAGGCTTTGGCCTTTAATTGGACGTCTCCACTGCCTAGTGAAATGCACTACAGGCTGCCTCACCACACACCCCGTTTTGTCAGCAGCCTCTTCTGAAGACAGAACACTGACACTGGATCCCAGGCTGTGTTTAATGAGCGCACTGTGCTTGGAATTTATCTGCATATCTGGTGAAAAATGATGCTTTTCAGTTGCGTCATAGGAAAATGTATTTCCAGCTTTGTGGAATTACAGTCCTTTATTGTGTTATGTCTGTGTAGGACAACTAAAGTATGCCAGAGATTAGTGGTAATGGAAAGCTCCCTTACAAACACAAACCATAAAGATGCTCTGTTTTGATGAATAATTTGTATCCGATATGGCTTCCCACAAATAAAGCTCTCTCCTACTTCACTAAAAAGGCAATTTCACTGTCTGAGTAAGCATAGCTGAGAACCACAATGTTTCAAATTGTGAAATACTGTTGCTAAACCAGGGAGTTAGCCTCTGTTTTTGGCCTCTGTGGCACATAAACAAACTGCTGTTTCCTCTATACTGCATGCCAACAAACACACCAAGCACTGACCATGCAATGTCTCCTCACCGCCCAGAGCATTCGGATGCATCCAACTGAATCATCCTGGACTTACCAGAAGCAATTTTGTTGTTCACAGGACTAATTGACTGAGTCTCAGTGTAGTGGCACCCAAATCCTATGTCACCACAACCAGCTGAGTGGATGGGCGCACGGCTCCCTCAATCTTGCCTCTGGTGTCATCACTGTCCTGACTGAGAGCAATTGAACAGCAATCATTTTAATAGAGTTTCAGTAGATGTTCAGACTGGGATTGGAGAATCAAAGGTAATTCACACCAACAGACCCAGATGCATTACTGGTCCCTTCATTCTTTCTTTCTGCTCAGGAAGGATGGAAGACGTGACACGTGACATATAAAAAAATGAATCTTCCTCAGCAGATACTAAGGAAAAGAGAAAGAAAAGACAAACTGAACACATTTACAACATCACGTTTTTCATGTGCCGTTCACGAAGTCTACTCACAAAGCTCCACTTTCTTCTAAAGTTATAATGTACTTTGACCAACTGCTTAGTTTCAACAACTTTCTTCAGTCCTGGACATGTAGAGCTGCAATTATGACCTGAAGAAAGATTTAGAACATCACAGAAACAAATGGAAAACAAATCAATGAAAACAATCATTGTGTGTTAGCTCTTCATGAGATTTCTATCTCAGTATCTTGTGTGACATTGTAAAGTTTAGCGATTTATAATAGTGACTTAGTGACTAAAACTCCTCTTACAAGAAATCTATAATCTAAGCCTCTATTATAATGGGTTAGGGTTAGTTTGTGTTTGTGTCTAACACAACAGGTGCAGGATCAAAACACACTGCAAACAGGAGATCATGAACAAAGCCCAAACTGATCCTAAAACAGACGCTAACAGCAGGGATGAGCTTCATTTGCAAGTAAGACTGTTTACATCAGCAACTATTAGCAAGCTTATGCTAGTAAGCTGGCTAATTTAGTTAGTGGTATCAGTTCCATCATCCGCCAGCAACTGCCTGTGTACTCTTGGTGCATTATCAAGCACCAGGAACGTGCCGGACATCAGGCCCTCAGACCACCTGCATGAAGAATGTCTATAACGGTTTGGCCAAAGACATTTACAGGTCACTTTTTAGGTCTCTGGCCGTACTCATCCTGTTCCACCTTGCACAAAAGAGCAGATACTGGTCCTACTGATGGGTTAAGGACGTTTGACGGTCCTGTCCAGCTCTCCTAGACTAACTTTCTGTCTTAAACGCTGTTGAGACTGTGCTGGGAGACACAGCAAACCTGGTCATGACATGTATTTATGTGTCATCCTGGTGGAGTTGGACTGTCTGTGACCTCATTCTTTCCCCTTTAGTGGAAATGTTAATTTCATAAACACCAAAACAGCTGACACTTAAAAACCCCCTCTGCTACTTAACTGACCATATCAATAACCCAGTAGTTTAACTGACTTGATATTAAACTCTGATTAATCAGATTTTTGAGCAGTGTAAATTAAGTGTCCAGCTCAGTCCCAGCCAGCTCAAGGTTAAGTAAAGTGAGTTCCTTCTTCTGTTGAAGAGTAAAATTAACTCTTAATGTGCTTAACTCTTAACTGGCATGGACAGACACACTTGTCCAACAGCTGTAGATTTATTTATAAGACCTCAATCTTACTTAGACTGCTTTCTCCCTGTAGATCATACAGAGCTAATTTCAACAATTAACTCCTCTAAATCGTCTACGTGTCTCTTGGACCCCATCCC
>JAUMHF010000002.1:3046630-3079750 GCA_032359275.1 Microctenopoma steveboyesi | reverse complement strand
TTACACTGTAAAGTGCCTTAAGATAACTTTTGTTGTAAAATGGCGCTATATAAATAAAATTGAATTGAATTGAATTGGATAGGTGCTGTCAAAACCCATGAAGGCTCACTTTTTTAACCAGTCAGAGAATTTAAATTAATATTTTGCTTCTTCTTAGTTGCATAAAGTGCTGTGCAGAGCGTTGCATCTGAGAGCTGAGCTCAGCAAAGCTGGGTAGAATAAAGGCAGTATAATGGAGCTTTAAGGTGAAAGGTCTCAGTCATGTTTAAACCACTGAGAATTAACAGCGAACTGTAATTTCAGTTTTTTTTTTTGACTTGGACAACTTTTTCTCTTGGTTTTACAGTGTGCCAGTTTTGTTTTGCCTATACACCTCTCACCATACTGGTAAACAAGTGCAGCTGTCTGAGGAAATAAAATTGTATAAACCAACTATGAATTTAGCCTCAGGATTTAGTGCAGACCAAATACAGAGATGAAAGGGGAATACTGGACTCCGGCGACCATCCTTCTGGTCAGAAACGCTGTACATGTCTGGGTGAGCTGTTTGCAATAACATTTGCCACTTAAAGTAATATGTTTACGGCTTCTTGCTTCACTTCAAGTAGCCAAAAGTTCAGGTAATCCAGGTTTCTGAAAATATTTTCTATTCTGACTTTAACTTGCTTTCACCTGCCAGCATTATTACAAGTTCTTTGAGACAATAGCTGAACTACAATGTGGATATAATCACAGCGCAGGGAGAGGGGAAATAAATCACAAACAGTGTGAGAGGGAGTACAGAAAAAAATAAACGGAGGAGGAGGGAGAGGCAAGTGGAGGATAATAATAACACTGTGCTTTTATGAAAAGAAGCTATACTTAACTGCTCATTACCGCTGTCAGCAAAACAGACAACACATTTTCTGTGTCACATTTAGCCCTGATCACAGGTTAAATGTTTCACTCTCCTGCATGCAACCTCGTGTGCATATACTGTATGCATGAGAGAGAGAGCGAGCGAGAGAGAGAGAGCGAGAGCGAGAGCGAGAGAGAGAGAGAGAGCGAGAGAGAGAGATAGTTTGGATGAGATTAGCATCCTAATTATAACTGCTTGGTTTCCAATAAGATGCCGCCAACCATAAAATCAGTAATCATACTGACTTTCTTTCACTTCACTTCAGAACAGAAATCACATTGTCAAGCTCGAGAGAGCAGAGGAGAAAGAGGGTTGGAGAGAGCAGCGTGAAGACATGGGAGAGACAGACGGTGTTAGGAAGATGTTTAGACAGTTCTAAAGCTGTTCAGTGTCAGTACATTAATTCAGTTTCCAACCTTGAAATATTCAAGGCTGAACATTTATTATAAATATCTCAAAGTGACATGTATCATTTTTCACTCTTTGGAAATATTACATTTAAAGAAATCGGCTGATAATTAACAAATGTGGGTAGATATTCCTGACTGAATCTATCCCGTGTTTGTATGATGGGTGTGTGACAGACTAAACAAGCAGCCGACTGAATATTTCCCTGCACTGTCGACTAAGTATGGTAACTGGGAGGGATTTCTGATTTAGTTTGTAAGTGGATCGGTGCCTTAAAAGTAACACAGCACAGTGTCTGCTTCTGTCTACATGAAGCATGTTATCAGTGTGAGGTGTGCAGGGACAGTAAAGAGTGTCTCATAGAACCAGATTATCCCAGCAGAGCACTTGATTCTCAGAATGCTGGTCTACTTGTGGTTCCTAGAGTTTGTCATATTTTAAGCAATCGGGTGAGCCATATAGTACTCAACTACAATTCAACATTATATTACTTACTTATACGCAATTAATATTTAATATGATATTACTTAGATATATAGCCTATAGTACTCAGTTACCATTATTTACTATAATGTTTTGTTTGTGAAGACTCTTAGTATATTACCTAAATAAATTGTTGTGTAATGTTAATCTATGCAGCCCCATCCACAGCACAGCAAGAGCAAAGCAAGTGTATGTGAGCTTTCCCTGGTGTTCACGCGGCCTTACTTGACCTTGAATTGACTTACGTATAATTTATGTAAGTCATTGACATACATAAAATACCATGTATTCCCTCAAAACCTCCGTCTTAGAGGTCCGGACCTCTGACTCACTGGCTTGTTGTCTGACTGCTGTTTGACAATAAACCTTTTGCACTTTGAATTTTGCCTCTTTGCCTTTTTGCCTGATCATTTTTGAAGAAGAACTGAAGAACTCCTGAACCATCTCTGCTGAACACTTGGATTAAATATTGGCCCAGAAATTAGGCAGATGTGACACGACAAGTTTCCAAATGTAGACTGGGAGTCAGAGCCTTCAGCTATCAAGCTCCTCTCCTGTGGAACCTACTCCAAATCCAGGTTCAGGAGGCAGACACCCACCCAACCTTTACGACTAGACTTAAACCTTCCTCTTTGATAAACTTGTAGTTAGAGATGTATCGGGGGACTCTGAACCGTTTCTTAGTTAAGCTGCTATATCTCTCCTCTGTCCACTCACATGAATCAGTAGAAGCAGATGACCGCCCACCCTGAGCCTGGTTTTGCTGGAGTTTTTCCTGTTGGATTTTCTATATAGTTCTGTATATCCTTATATTGTGTAAGTAAACCTTATTGGCAAAGTGCCTTAAAGTGACTTTTGTTGTGATTTGGCGCTATGCAAATAATGTTGAATTGCATTGATTACATTTTGTTAAATCAAATAAGACAAATAAAATACTGAAACAAATGTATATACAATGGATATTTATTGATTTGGTCTATAAATATCCAATAAATCCATGAATTTCTACCTTAGCTGAAATTTCAGACCCTGCACAGAAATATTTCTTATCTTCCTCAGTTACAGCCAGTATATAGTGAGTCAGGGCTACTGGTCTGCAGTTGCTGGTTAGAATGTATGAACACCACCACAGGATTATTTTAATACTGTGGAAACATTAAAAAGATGATGATTCTTGGGCAAGTTTTGGCGTGAAGATTAGTAAGAATCTAACAGAATTTATGAATGTTCATTCATAAGAGAAATCAGAGCTGACGATGGAGAAAAAAGTGTAAAATATGTATATTATATTTCTCTTGTTCCTTTTATGTGTGTGTGTGTGTGTGTGTGTTGGTGTGCAAACTAACACAACCTTTACTCTCGCTCAATTTGTAAAGCAAAAGGCAAAAACCCTGGCTCCAGGGAACCAAAACTCCACATGGATGCCTAAGCAAGCCATTTGATAATCAGAGCACAGATGGTGTGTAACAGATCTACAAGTCCAAAAAACAGCCAGAGAGGATAGATTTATTTACTGAGAAACAAATTTAGTCTATAGCCAGGTCTATTGGAGTTTGATTTGGCAACTCACATGGAAAATCGAGTTTTAAAACTTGTTTCCAATACAAAAAACTAAGATTCACCAAACTTATCAAATCACAATCTGTGTCCAAACATACTTTTCTTGACACAGAATGTGTCATTTGATGCACATCAAAACAACCAGTCCTATTATTTTCTATGTAGACCCACACTCTGACGGTGAGGCGCTGCCCGTCTCTGTTTCAGCTTTGATGGTGGGCAGCACTCAAGAAAAGCTGCTTTTTTTATACACTGCATTGACACATCCGCTACCGCTCTGTACCTTGGTTATTCTTGCCAGGTGATAGGATGTCTTCAACTGTGGGCTTGGTATCACAGTAGACAGGGAAGAAATATGAGGGAGAAAAGTAACCAGACCTCCATGAGCTGCATAAAATCTAATCAAATTAAAGAAAGAGGTAGGTGACACACACACACACACACACAGATAACATACGGTAACACATGAATACATTACTTTCTATTCAAAGGACTCTCACTGTACTCCACTGGTGTTTTCACCTGTGTTGCGTGACATGACCTCTTCTCAGGAGGGCATGCACAACCTATGCTTGACTAAAAAATTTCCTCTGCAGAAAACCAGGACAGGCCAATGTACGTATTATGTATATGTTCATGTAATTTGACGATTTAATCGGATCTAATCTGATATAGTCCAACCTAATGCCTTTTCTGTTGCCTGGCAGACGCAGACTTCTACCTTGTTTTCAGAGTCATACATGACTTTTAAAATTCTTGGACTGCCCCTTTAGGTTTGACATGATTACCTTGTTGTGAGCGTTTTATCCTTTGCATCATTTCTCTTCCAGGCTGAAGCAACAGCGCCTTACTCCTCTGTCAGGAACTCCACATCAACACCTTCACTTACCTGCTGCAACTTTCTTTCATCCCACACGCCTGCACTCTTTGCTCACAGGATAATCAAGATGCATCAGAAATGTTGTTTTACACTGGCAAATTCTGTAATGTTAATGTTGTGCTCAAGGACGTCTAGGGAGGAAGTGTATAGAGCACAGTCCCTTTGTGTTTGTTGTATAGCTTTTATTAATTATCCATGCTTTCATTTGCTGTGTCTTTTGTTATCTTGTGAGCAGATTGCAGCACACCTTTGTGTTAAAGATGCTCTATAAATACACTCGCCTTGACTTGACTTGAAAGATGGACTGTGCAAATAAACAGAGTAGAGCTGATGTCTGCAGACCCTTGACGATCAATTGTACCTGGGGCCACTGGTTGCCATGGAAACTCTATCCTCATTATAAAAGATTGGCAAAGGTTACTGCAGAGGAAATCTAGAGAAAAGATGGAGAGAGGAACAGAAACAAACCGGTGAACAATGGGCCAAGGCCAGTAGGTAAAAGTGTTAGAGCAGCCCAGCCTCCTAAAAATGATGTTCTATACAACTAAACTGCAATCAGAAATAAGTAAAAAGTAATTCAAAAAAGTAACTTCCACTCAAGTCATGCTTAAGTCCACTTGTCCATGAAAATACCCAATCTTGCAGAAAACCTGTGTGCTGGCTGAATAGAGAAAAATCAGTATTAAAGCTGTAAGAGAAACATGCTCTTTCTAAACTTAATGAAGTTACTACCTAAACCCAGCCTCCCACAGGAATCGGGTCTACAATCAGACCTGCACAGTACACACCCTCCACCCACCTCACCTTCTCTCTCCTAACTACTTGCTTTTCATTGATGTAAACGCAGCCATATATACATTTTTAAAAAAAGCTTCCCAACACGATAAGTATGTTCACTACAAAACCACAGTCATGGTTTACAGGGGATGGGGTTGGTTTCATAGTTGTAATTGTCTTAAACGATGTGCAAACTATTATTTATTTATTTAGTTCACTTCCAAAATGTCCCCTTTACTACTGTCTCAACAGACCCTGTCTGTTGTACCCTTTACAATGGCTCCTATTTCTCTTCTTTAGAGCCTCCAAAATGACCATCTGCACCAGCCTCCTTCCAGCTGTAAAAGCACAAGGTTTAAAGATGTGCTTCGAACCTTTTTTTAACATTGTTTACTGCCCCTGGATAATCAAACTGTGATACTGATGTTGCACCAAACTGTTTCTCTGCATTGATCTGTTTGTTCTCTGCTGGTGGGTTTGGATGTAATTTAGAGCATTTCAATACTAGTACAAAAATATTAAAAAAACACTTCCTGTATAGTTTCCCTGGCTGTAGTTTTAGTAGTTGCCATAGGCACTTACCAATGACTGCTGTGTATTTAGGAAATAAAAGCTTAATCAAGTCAACACCTGCATTGCCCTCACACACACACAGAGTTTCCCTCACGTGTCCTGGAGATGCAGGCAAACACATGATGTTCACTCTGATGGATTATATAGCATGAGGTTTCTCATTCATTTTCATATTGCAGTCCATTGCTCTGATAGCTGCCAGAATAATAGAGAAAGAAATCAATATATGACGTAACATGTGAATGGATTAAAGCAAAGGACGTGACGTTCATCAACGGTCTCTTTATTTTGGTTGGATGGGTACAGGAGAAAAGACTCACAGGACAACCATACTCATTCACATGCAGCACTCTGGCTAAACCTGTTGTTTTCTAAAGACCCCTCAGGCCCATTAGATGCCTTTTACCTGCCTGTACATGGTTTCATTGTTATCCTGTCCAGTTCAACACTTTCATGCTCACATTCCTTTCTGCCTTTATTGCTGCAAGTGTTGTGTCCTTCAGCCCACTGAAGTTAATTGGTGACTCTAAATTGCAGATTCCCCTGTGATAGACTAGGGACCTGTCCAGGCAGTACCCTGCCTCTCACTCAGCTGAAAAGTGGTTAGGATCATAAATAGGTTTCTTGGCATTGTTTTTTTTTCCACGTATAGAAAAGCATGTTTTTTTTTTTGTTTTTTTTTTAATGTGCTGAAATATAAACCAATGCAAGAGCGGCACTTGTGCTTGAATGAAATGTGGAGATAAACCTGGTCTAGGTTTCCCTCTGGAGAAAGCAGTTGTCCTTGTCATGGTTGCTACTGTGATTATTCCATTTGACCTTGGATAACAACACCAGAAAATCTTCCTGAATGGCTGAGAAATAGTGTGTTCAAACTGCAGGCAACACTATCAGCTTTCTCTTTCATGTCCAGCTCAGGCAGGTGGCCAGAGGTGTCTTTAGGCAGCCTCACACTGACATAAAGCCAAAGCTATCCTGGCTAAAATTCTCACTGGCTATAATTTATCCGTCCAAAGGAGAGCTAAGCACCGAGCCCACTGTCCACCAAACAAAACCTCCTGAATACAATTCTTATTCAGCCTGAATGAATGCGGGTGAAAAACATGCCCTCAACTTTCCACCGCAGCTGCTTCACAATCACTGAGGTGAGTAGTGCTGAAATCATTCACACGTTTCTTAAACGTGCGGGCATGTGTAAAGCACACCTAGCTCTGGCTCAGCCTAATGTCTGATTTATGTTTGGACATGGCAACGTTTAAATGCAGCCACATTAGCAGGAAGAGAACTAAAAACTAACTTCAGCTTTAATGGATTGATAAAGGCTGCAAACTTGCACATCCCATGTGTTACAAGCTTTGCAAAGACAGCAACCAAGAAACAATTTAGAGCATTGTTGCGTAATTACCGGCTCTTTATTTCTCCTTTGTTTCATATGTCGTGCTGCATGTGCAGAACCCCGAATACAAATTCACTATACTTCAGGAATAAGCTTCAGCATCGGTGGCAGGCTTCTCCTTTCTCTGTTTACTTGCACTTAATTCTTCCTAATTTGTGTCTGCCAGACAGCAGCGTTACCAGCTGAAAAGAAAATTATACACGCTGTCTGCTTAAAGCTATGTGACAGTGTATAAAAACACTTAACTGCTCACACTTGAGTTTGGCCCTGAGAAACCAAACCAAACCAATGAAAACACAACTAAACACACACACACATAACAGATGCACTGAACAACAGCTGTGTATGGCCGATGATTTTGAAAACTAGTTTCACAGCAGGGACCGTCTCAGCTGATTTACAATCATCAAGCACTTTCATGTGCAGGCGAGCGCTGCCTAAGTTCTGTGCCGACTCGCGGACAAACGTGTCACGACACCGTATCATTAATTTCTGCGTGCGCACTGGGAAACGTTGTCTTATACGTGTGTTTGCTTATGTGACACCCTGCAATCAGACAAAATTAAACTCAACTGGGACATTTAATTGGGAAACTGATGTGACTGTGTGTCTGTGCATGGGTCCTCCTGTGATTCCTGTAAATGGGTAGCAGAGGGGTCATTATACTGTGAGAAACATCTGCGTTGCTGCTCTTTTATAGTTTATTTATTTATTTTTTACTTAATGCTCAATTACAATAATCACTGTAGATGCACATGGACACACTCTCACAACACGATGCACATTAGTTGCAGCTCTAATTAAAGTTACTGAGATACGCCAGCTATAGAGGAACTTCTTAATGTGGCCTTGGCACTTCATTGTCCCCAAGCAAATTAGTATCTGAATACATGTGTGATATTTGCTGTGGGACTTTCCAAGATATTTGATGGATGACACACCACGCTGAGAGCACTTTTGCCCACTCAGCTGGTTGCTAATGCTCAAAGCATCGATCCACATCCACAGAAGGTTGATAACCAAACAATGGAGTGATTTAGACAACTTGTTACACCAACGCTGGCCAGGAAAAGACTTGAGACGGTGTGGCTGACCCCTTTGCTGAGCCTAACACATTAATTTTAAAGCTTGTTGAATGCTAAAAACATAAAGAAAAACCCTAACACTGAATTAGTGTAATTATGAATACTGAACAAACACATATGTGGTATCTATTATAAGCCAGACTTTAAAAGTAGCTTACTTCTTGAAAAGGGTAATTGTGATATAGCATTTCTTTAGCATGCTGATCATTTTTGTACTACAGTATATTAGCGAGAGAAACCTCATTTTTCTATTTTAGTAGCAATACTGGTTAGCATTGATGCTGTGATACCACACAGATGTGTCCTCCATTAAAATGTATACAGTAGCAACATATTCGTTTATTAGTAATACATCATTTTTATGACTCAAACCAACAATAAACAATAATGGATTCATCATCCATAGATGATGAACGTTAGCGTTAACTTTGTGTAATGTGTTAAATTTGTGTAATCTGTGTCTACTTTGGCAGCCTGTGATAGACTGGTGACATGTCCAGGGTGTACCCCATCTCTCGCCCAAAGGCAAGGCCAGCAAGCCTTAGGAGGAGAAGTAGTTAGTAGTAGTAGTAGTTGTGTCAAACCGAGACCAACATGTCCAGGTGGTGTCCTCCACCAGTGCCAGTGGTGGGGGGATAACATGAGTTAAGCACAGGCATAGTTGTTGCAAACATCATGGTCAGAGTGGAATGAAAATCTATACCTGGGCCATTTAGAATGAATCTGTAAGATGTTTACTGTACGTTAACTGTGTGCATAACCTCATTATGTGCCCTGCAGAAACACATTTGTGATGACAGTTTAGTTTGAGGCAATGTGACTTTAAAAGCATTGCTTTTATCTACTGAAACCAGTTCAGTCAGAAAGAGAATGGACTCATTAGTCCTTCTATTATTTATCCATCATACCATACTTCTTTCCTTCCTTCTTGTTCATACACTTTCCCTCCTTTTCTCTTTGTCCATCTCCTTCTTCTTCACCTCTTATTGAGCTTTTCAAAATCTAATTAGGTAGAGCTGACTCTTTACTCTGCAGGCTACTGGAAGAGAGAGAAAGAGAAGGAGGGTGGATGACTATAGGCAGAGACCCTTAACTAGAATCTTTTCAACATCAACTCGTCTCCTGTGGTTTGATCACAGAGGAAAGAAAACCAAGAAGTACAAGAAGAAAGAACGGAGAAAAGGCTACTGGCAGAATCCCTCAGCAGAAATCCCCTGCTCATACCTGGTCTGCTTTCCTTTGTCCTGACAGATATTGTACTAAAGGTGTAAATTAGTACTTTATAAAATGCACTTTTGGTATTCACTCACGCCAAGCAGAAAATAGATGGATGGATGGATTCACACATTTAATGTCATACAAATAGAAATACCTTTGGTTGATGTTCACTGTTCCAAGGTTTCTCCATTTGTAGATGGTGGCTCTCACTGTGGTTTACTGGATCTTTTAGGGTGTTTCACTTTTTCAGACAGCTTCTGTGTTAGTGATTTCTTGATTTAGCATGTCTGGCAGTAATCATGCCTGTGTGTTAAGAGTAATAAAAAAAAGAAAAGAAGTTAATTACAGTTAATTTTCACATCTAAAAGTCCATGTAGATGTGAATATTTTTTCCACTTAGCAAATTTAATTGTGGGAGAGCTGAATTAAACTCAATAATTGTAACACAAGTTAGACAAAGCCATTTAAATCGGTCCTTAACCGTATTGTTAAGAAGGAGGACTCAGTTCAAATGCAAAATACTGATGTATACACACACTGGGCGCTTAATATTTAAAATGTACAGTTGTTATAAAGCTAACAGAACCATTTACTTATACAACTTTAGTACATTTTCTTAGTTTCTATTTATATAACTAGTGAAGGTATGTCTGCGTGGGATTTATATTGCTAATTCTCATTGCGGGGATGGAGGATTCATAGTGAGAAGCCCTCTGCTTTCGTGCAATAATTGTCCTCGACACAGTCTCGAGATCGGTGTGTGACAGTAAGTTATTGTAAACTTTTAAAGTACCGTGCTCACGTGCTGAATAAATTTTAGCTAAACGTTATTACACACTACATACTGTCGATTGCAACAACAAGAAGCGGTCCCACTTGCCTTTCACAATAAGAGCATTCCGGTCGATTATACTTGCAAAGCATTTCTTTTCTACCGGAGGTAGTTCACGTGTACTATGTCAACTTAACATCGATCTAATGCTTCAGAGTTTAAAACGAATTGTGTGTACATTGTTGTGATCATTTAAAGCAGGCGTGTCCGTAGCCCGGGGTCAATTACAGCCTGTCGCCAGATTTAGATGGCACGCGGCTCTTTCTGCGTCTTCTCCACGTCCCATAGACGACTGCTGCTCCGCCAATCAGGGCCTCAAAGTATTTCCACAGGATCAATTAAAAGTGTTAAAAATAAGTCCGGAGTAGCATGTTCATAACGGAGCAGCTCAGCTCTGCTGTATGTGATAGTGTTAGAATATACAGAAACAAATAAGTTACAAAAAACAAGACAGAAAAGAAAAAGGCCTAGAGAGCGAAGGACCGATACGGCCGTCTGCGGCGCCATATTGGAGTAAAGGACAATGCAGGGTGTCCGCGGGGTTTTACAAAGTATTCAAAGGTAGTAAACGTCAGAGTTTGGATGGCCCCAGGAAGAAAGGATTTCCTGTGGCGTTGAGTGGGATCAGTCTCTGGCTGAACGTGCTCCTCTGTCCAGCCAGGACACTGTGTAGGGGGTGGGAGCGATTGTCCAGGATTGACTAGGAGGAGGACAGATTCAACATTAATACACACTTGCTCCCCACCACAGGCCTGCCTGCGTCCATACAGCGTGGCATGGCACCTCGCCCAAATGCCCCACGTGGCGCACCCCATCACGAGGCGAACACCCTGGTGCAGCTCAGATCAGCTCTCCCACGCAATTGCTGCAATAATTGTCATTGTCTTTTTTTTTAACCCTTTAAGAAAATGTTTCGAGGAACTCTTGTGTCAGTGAGTTAAGCGAGTGAAGGAGAGCAGTTTTATCCATTTTAAATTAAACAATAAGTGTGCAAAACATAGAGGGTTCTGAGTACTACTAGATAACTAAACTTTCTAGCTCTGTTCTTTAACTCTTTTTTTGTGAGGCAGGATTTTCCAGCATACAGTGTAAGTGTTTTATTGATGTACAATGTTGAGCTATTTGCGTGTTATTAGTTAACACGGAACACTTACATTTGCCAGATGCATTTACCCAGAGCGACTTACAAGTGAGTCCCAAAGCAAGCAATGAGCATAGGTCAGAGAAAAGACAACTGAAGCAGTTTTGAATGAAGCAATTTGTTTGCTAAATGAAGCTTCTAAGAAAGCAGAGTTGGGCACCTTGTTGCACCATCATGCTTTTCTTGTGGGGTGTAGGGACCACCAGATGCTGTTTGATGACAGACCACAGTGGATGAAAGGGGCTGTGGACCTGGATTAGGGTGCTGCAGTAGAAAGGTATGGTGACCCCTAGAGGCAAAGCACAAACAAAAGAAAAAGCTAAGAAAAAGGCTGGTACGATGAGCTCATGTGGTTCCGTCGCTAGACAGACCAGGATGTTCCAACAACCAGTGTTGTGACAGAAAGTGATTACCAAGCCTGTTAAAGATACATCCTTCACTCTTAACTCTGGGATACATGTAGTGGATAGATTTGATACTGAAAGAACCAGTTGTAGTTGTATGCACACTGTGCCATGCGTCTTTGGCAGGCTGTGTGTGCTCTTGACCTCTTGAAAGGGTTTGATTGTAAATGATGATAGCCCTGTCACTAGAGCACTGCAGTAGTCAAAACAAGACATAACATGGGTAGCATATTCATCTAGTATGGTTACATGATGACCCCCAGATTCCTGTCACTCTCAATGGGGCCAATGCTCTCTGAAGGTCCCAAGTTGATGCTGATAGTGTTTTGTATGAAAGTTGAAAAAATAGGAAGAGTGGTGCATCATTAGCAAAGTATTGATAAGAGCAGCTATGTGGCTGGATAATAGAACCTAGGGACACTGTATAGATGAAGAAAATAAGAGGGCTGAGAAGGGAGCCCTGCAGAACTCCTGTGGAGAGGCATTGAGAGTTTTACCGCTTTTACTTCTATCTTGGCTTCTGCCAACATTTTTCCCTGTAATTGTTGATACAGAGAAGAAAGACATTTCAAGAGAATCATTGTTGAGCCTTCACTGAAAGCTCAATCATCTGGGCAGCTCTTACCCCTGTAAACTGTGGGACTGTAGGTGTATAATATGCACAGCTATGTTCTCACACAGAGACAGACTTTGTGATTTGTTTCTATCTATAGTGCTAAGCAATCACACAACACCTGCCAAGTTTCTGCACTATACTTTCCAGAGATCACTTGTCAGTTGCTCATGTATTCATCATCTTTCACTGCTTATGCTTGTAGCAGAGATATTGAACCACTGATGCTAAATATTTTAGAACTCCACTCTGGCCCAACAGACCCTTATACAAGCTGTGATTTCTGTCAAATGACCATGACACCAAGAGTAGTTTTTATCACCCTTTTAATTAATTTTTGAGTATTGATTAGTGACTTTGAATGGCTTGCAAGGTTAAAATAATAACCCTAAAATATATTTAAATATATTTGTTTACAATGTAATTTAAAATCCCAAATGTAACAATGAAAATAACATTAGTATTATACAGCGCATAATTACGGGAATGCTAGTGTACTGAATGTCTGAAGGTACTATTTGGACTGTTCACATTATCGAACCTGGCTAGAACCAAAAGAAATGTGGACACCCCTGATGTATATAAAACAGAAATGAGATAAAATAATAACACAAGGCTGTTTAATTTGTTTGATTAAAGACCTATTCAATGGAAAAGTAAACTTTAAAAAATGTTTGCTGTGATTTGGCTCTAGAAAGAAATACATATAAATTAATTAACCCTAAAGGGGGGTTAATTATATTTTAATGAAATATGAATGTAAGTAACATTTATTCAATAGTGAGTTTAATTCACCTTCATACCATGATCTGTGACACATTTCTTAATCACTTGTCCTCTTCAGGGTCATGGGCACCAAGTAAAACTAGGACAAAACGGGACTATAAAACCAAGAATGCTTCACATTTGATAGGGGCTGATTGGCTGAAACTGACTAAACACCACTTTGTCCTTTGTGCTCTCATTGTTTACTTAGGTTTGACTTCATTGTGCTTTATTTATTTCTTGCATATGCGATGGAACACAGTGGTTCTGAAAGCGTCATGCATGTGCGCAATGTTGGATGCTTCCCCGTTCGCTTTCTTTGTTCTTATCTGCTGCTGCTGCTTCAGCCTAATTCACCCAGAAGGATCATTACAGTTTAATACAAGCTGATCACAAGAAGCACCACTATGAATCACAGTTAAGTCTCAGTGTACCTCCTGCATATTCTGCACATCTTCTAACTACACAGAAGCACTGGGACATTTTTTAAGCTTTATTTCATTGGCTTAAACAAATTAAATAGGATTCTGAGCTTTGTCTTCGAAACGAAAATATTAGCTGTCCAACTGTAACTGATTAACACAATTATTCTTTATCAGCTTTGAACAACTTGATCGGTGTCAAAGACTCAGCTAATATGCTGAGTAGCTGATAACCAGCTATCTGTAAAACTCTTTATTTCCCACAGGCGTAAGTTAATTACACCGTTTTCTTGAATTTTTCACAAATTTAGAAATAAAGAAAACATTGACGTAGAACACCCTGGCAGTGTTCATATCAGCTGGAAAACTGCTCCAGCTTAACACGTACATAAAGAGTAAACTCGACAGACGCAACAAAGATGTTTCTCTGCTGCTGAGGCTTCTCAGTAAATCCTTTTTTCTTGTCTGAAAGTGCATTATGGGTCAGTGTACAAAGCTCTTTGCATGTTGGGTAATCCTGTCAAAATGTCTCCACTGCTGCTGCCTTCCTAGTGGAGGCCTGACAACACAGGGAAGAGAAGGGTGTAATCTATTCCACATAGAGAACGGAGGCTCATTCAGTATGAGATGATCCTCTCTGAATGCACACGATAGTGCTGGCTGCTTAAGTAGGGATATCTAGTGCCTCTGGTATGCCCATTACTTTATGTTTTTCAAAAGCTGCTAGGTTCCGACAAGGTTTCATGAACTTGGACTGTGACAAAGGGGCTGTTTGATGGCAACTGGGCTTGACCTCGGTTTAAAGAGGCCACCTGTGTCAAACTGGAACAACCATTTTCTCAACACAGGATCTCACTCAACAGCAGTGCTCATTTCAAACAGCTCCACAGCCATTCGCAATCCTCCTCAAGTGACCTCAATCACTCACGTGGTGGCTGGATGGAACAACAATCCACAGGTGGATGACCGTTTAAGTCATTGGTGAGACTTTCCATCAGCGAGGCGATTGGCTGTTGGCTGCTGCTGAACTGACCCGTCCAACCACCCTGTTCTCCTCCCTACATGGACATTTGGCATAATATGCTTTGTAACAGCTGTAGTCATCAAGTTAGCCGCTGTGTGGGCTTCTTCTAGCATTGCTACGAGATGCCAAAGGACTGGACAAAATGAAATGATGCACTGGGATGGGCTGGCCTATCACAGTCCTGACAGCCTGCAGATTAATACTCATCTAAGTAGGGTGGATTCAGTTTTATACTGTCTTATTGTACAAGACACTGACCTGACAGAGAGATTGAAGGGGAACTGAAAAAAACTAAACACACGCAGAGAGACTTTGAAGTGTAGATGACAGGCTTTTTAAAAGACAGGCATAGACATAATGAGAGAGACAGTTTGCAGGCAGAGTCGCAAAGGGCAGATCCTGCTGTCTGTTAACAGCTTGCGACTAGTCAGTGATAGCAATAAGACAGAATGAAAGAGTGAGATGGAAAGGGAGAAGTGAGGGAATGATGGCAGCAATAAACACAGAAGATAGGTACAAAAGGAGCCCAGATTGTAGACAGGAGGAGAGGACAGGGGGAAGACGGTTTGCATGATAAACGGTGATGAAAAGACGCACACAGAGAGCCAGACCAAGAAGAAGAGACAGAGGTAATTACGCAGACAAACACACCGGGCCCCTTGGTCTGAGTCAGATCTTCCCCACTGTTTGAAGATGTGTGTTAATGCACACTGCAGGGTGGATACTGGCCAGAAACAGAGAGACACAGAGAGAGGCATGTAGAGAGAAACAGGGTGAACTAGAACGCTTACACTTCCCGTTTTACGTTCAAATGAACGCATTGTGAATAAATTTCATCTTTTCCCATTACATTACGTCGAAATTTAGCTGAATTAGAAATGGTGAGTCACGTTTCCCATCGCTGACACATCTCTGGTGTTTTCAGACAGAGACTAAATAAAGACAATAGTTCAAATGAAACTGTCCTTTTGTTAGGTTTGATGTATTTTGATTGCAGCTATGACGTTAGCATGTATAGGTAAATACCAGCAAAATGTTGACACGCACATAGGAATTACCATGTTTACAGTCATTCAAAAAAAGGTTTTTTAATGATCTGTTAACCGAACATGCTCTTAGAAGACAATAGTAATGTTTGCTGTGTATTTAAAAATCCATCTAGCAAACATCTGTTTCCAGCTGCTGTACAATAGTCATGTACACAGTCTGTGAAATCAGCTTTTCTTTTAAAAATATGGTCATTTCTGTGTGACAAACCATTAACTGATAGTATATGTAATCCACTCCTGCATGAATTCTACTTTTACAAGATACAAAAAAACTCCAAACTGACACTCAGACATTTTGGCCTTATCTAGCATCGTCTTTCTAACAGTTTCAACTGTAGTTCAAGCTTCAATCGTTTTAAGCCAGTGTTCATGATTAGCTTACTGGATAAATCTAAATCATGCACTGTTGAATCACTATCTACTATATTCAGCGGGCTGCGTAAGTTTGGGCAACCTTGTCAATGTTCCTGATTTTCCTGTATAAATGGTTGGTTGTTATGATAAAAAAATTAAATATATTATATAGGAGACACACACAGTGATGTTTGACAAGTGAAACGACGTTTAGAGGGTTTACAGAGAGTGTGCAATAATTGTTTAAACAGGTGCATCAGTTTGGGCACCACACAAAAGAAATGAGCTCAATATTTAGTAGATCCTCCTTTTGCAGAAATTACTCTAAACACTTCCTACAGCTTCCAATGAGAGTCTGGATTCTGGTTAAAGGTATTTAATATTAAATCACTCTACTCATACAGGAGGTTCCTCCCCAGGCCGGACAAAAATCCTTTGTGTTTTTAAGCAGTGCCAGGTAATGAACAAAATTCATTAGACCTGGTAAAATCACATACAGATACTTCCTTTTTCTCCATTGAGGTAAAAAACCCCATTAGATTATTAAAAGATGAAAAATAAAAGGTGAGATTTACACTTCAGTCTCAACAACAGCTCATGAATCGTGAAGAAAGTAAAATGAAGCAGACAGATTACCTGCTGTCAGCTTTACTGACCGATAAAAGACCACACAGTTATTGTACCTTCACCTGCTCACAATAAAACCGACGTCTTTTCTATTACACACTCAACGAGCAGCTTGCGTGATGCAGATCAGGGGCCGTTCACACTGGAATGTCACCAGAACCTGAACTGTGCAGGTTGTCATTGTTGATGCTCTCCGTCCGTTAGGATGATGATCTAATTAAAACAAATTAGTTTTAGATCCCTCTTGGATTAAACCATCAGCACATTCTACTGCTTAAACTACCCTTCACTCCTACTTTCCTCCTACTTATAGTACTTGTCATGTTTATTTTGTCTCTGCTCTCTTGTTTTTTCTCTTTTCTGTCCATTTCCTACGTCACTGCTGTTTGTCCTTCTCTGTTCCCCCATTGCTCTCTCCTCATCCCTTCCAGCCTCCTCCTTGACTCTCAACGAAGAGCCAGCTCTCTTTTCGAGAATTCATCCATCTCTCGTCTCTTACCTTCTCCTCCTCCTCCCCTTACTGCTCTCCATCACTCTCCCTCCATCACTTTGCATTGGTTAGAAAATGATGATATTGTGAGCACACTGAGAGGCTCCTGAAAATGATTTCCCACAATTGCTCTTTCCCCCTCCTTTCCCCAAAGAGGCATTTGATCAAACAATGCCAGTTCAAGCCAATAAGATGACACCCAGAACTCTGTGTGTGTGTGTGTGTGTGTGTGTGTGTTCTGCTGAGCAGTATTGGCATCCACAGGGGCTTCCTTAGCCTGAATGCAGCCAGGCTTTGTAAGACTGAGGGAGAAAACAGGGGAGGACTGGGTGGGAGAGGGAAAAAAGGCTCAAATTGAAGGGGAAAGTGTCAAATCTTCCATTTGAATTAACAGAGAAAGCTGAGTGTGATTGGCTGTCTCGGGCCTGAGCCCGCTGACATGGGGAAAATCTATAGGCTTTGTTCTGTGCAGCAGTAAACAAGCTCACGGGGATGCAGGGCGTTCTCTCCTCAGATAAAATACATGCCGCTTCACCAGCAGCAGTTGAACGCAGCGACCACAGGAGAGCAGTAGTGTCAAATCCATTAGGGCGGGGGGCCGCGGGAAGCGTGTCGAGCCACTGCACTGGTTGAAAGACTCATAGTAAGGATCATGGAGTAGAGCATGTGTGCAACATTTGAGTGTAAATGAGTACATGCACCAATGTGCGCTGAAGAAAAGCTCAGCACAACTGTACAGTGAATGAACCACCTGCAGCTACAACTTACAATCCTTAATAGTACTTTTTCCCAGCAGGCGTTTGACAGTCCCAGCAGGACGAGCACAGGTCTGCAGGAAATAATGATGCTGATTAGGATCCATTCTGTTTATTTTGAGCACCGTTACTAATGTTATTAATTACATACTCTCTCTGTGACACGTCAACGTGTTTGCTTTGAGAAAAAATCTATTCCAGCACAGCATGTGCTCACCCACACAGTCCCGAGAAGGTCTAATCAGCGAGATTATTAAAATCGCCTATGAGGACTTAACATGGCTGTGCAAAAAGAAAAAAAGTGTAGTGCTCCATTGCTTCATAACAGAAATAGTGAAAATGTCACGATGTCACTTAGTGGCTGAGAAGTCCGACTCACCACAAGCTCAGTTAACTGGCTCATGTGGAAATGTTAATTATAACCCGTGGTCTTCATCAGCAGAGAAATGATTTCTTATTTGGTTTCTTTTGAAGCCTTTGCTTGTAACACAATCTTTATCAACAGGTAATATTGAATAAATAATCAGGGTTGGTTCAGCTCCAAGGTTGGACGACCCACCTCTCACATTTCTAATGTGCAGCTCTGTGCTTTAGATGTTTGGAGTAATAAATACCTTTAGCGAGTGTTGGTCTTAGCATGAGAATATGGGGTAAGCACGTTTCCTAACAAGCCCACTTTACTCCACCTATTATATTGTAATTATATCTCTAATGGTTCTGCTCCGTGGTACCTTTTTTCCTGTTTGACAGTGTGCATGTTGTGCCAACTTAGGCGATGGCTTATTTCTAATTCTGTCTTCTGGCAGAGAAATTGCTGAAGACCTGCCCTACGGTCTGTGTCTTTGGCACTTGATCCGAAGTGTAAATCGATGAGGAGACCTCGGCAGCAGGTTCCTCTCCTGCTGCTGTTTGAGTTGATGGAGGTGGGAGAATACTGGCTGAAAAGGTGATGTGATGAACGGACAGGTAATATCTCTGTACAGCATTTACATGCTGCTTTCACTGTCCTGGTTTTTCACAGTAAAAGCTCCACCTTGTGTGATTCTCTGTAAGGCCACACTGGGATTAAGGACTCAACTGGGAGTCTTTCTAATAATGGTCAGCGCCTCAGCAGGGGAATTGTAGAATTAGCTAAACCTACGAAACCAATTAATTTCTCACAAGAGCTGTTGGGGTTATTGTGTGGGATATTTTGAATATCAAGGTGGTGTTTTCTCCAAATGTATTTGCTCTTTTTTTCTTGCTATTTCCGTTTAAATTATTTGTTAATCCTTTAATACTTTTTCCTTTTTATTTGCACTGTTCTTGTTGTTATTCTGGACGCTTATTAATTCTTTGTGCTTTAGACATTCCTGCCTAAATTAACAAGCTAAAAAAAAAATTACAAAAACACAATTGACAGTGATGGGTCAACACCTGAATATTACTAATGGTAGAGCCAAATGAAAACATGCTCAACAGGAACATGCACACACTGATTCACAAAGACACTATCAAATATTGTCTATACTCTGTCTATGCTCATGCAGAGCCTTCAGCTATCCTCTCCTGTGGAACCAACTCCCAATCCAGGTTCGGAAAGCAGACGCCCTTGCTACCTTTAAGATTAGGCTGAAGACCTTCTTTTTCCATAAAGCTTATAGTTAGAGCTCCAGACCTCCAGAGGAATATTAGTGTGGACAAATGAGTGCACGGCTCTGTCATGCCTCTGTATGCTGTGAGATGCATCATTTGTCCAGCAATCTTTTGAAAACCGTGTGCGCAGCATCTTCAACAATAACGACAATTAAAGCAAGCGATACACACGACGAAGGGTTCAGACGAATGGTTACAGCACTCGAACAACAAAATTCAACAAAAATAGTCTGTGCAGCGCTAATTAGCTGATTTATGAGAGGCAATTACAATGAAACAGTCTTACAGTCTAACCTCAGTCTGAAGAAAACAAAGCAACTGTAATCGCTCAGTAAATAACTCACACTGTGATTAAAAACAAGTTACAGAGGAAGAAAAGAGGTAAGTTCCTCTTAAACCGAGCCACAGGAATGAAAGCTGACGCTGTAGATAATGATCTTATTGTTTGTTGAGCAGCTTCGCTTTGTATGAAGTGAAGCTTTGTTCTGATAATAATTCAAATATGACAGAAGTAGCAGCTATAACGGAAGGAAATGACTAACTTAATAAACTAATGTCAGTCATTGCACTGTGCCATATGGGAACCTCTTTAATGCTCACATTAAGCTGATTTTTGTTTGGCTATGTTATATAGGACATTTAGACAGTGGGAATGAAATCTGGCATCCCTCAACTTTACTTTACTTTACTTTGCTTGGCAGACGCTTTTATCCAAAGCGACTTACAAGGAGCTAGCGCTGAGTGTCTGGCTCAGGGACACACCTGGTAGGGGATGGATTAGGAGTCAGATGGGGTTCGAACCCACAACCTTCTGCATCCCAGTCTGACGCTTAACCCATTGAGCTACCAGGCCGCTAACTGAGATCCAGTTCAATCATGGATGGATGGAACAACCTCGTCTCTGTACTCACTGTGTTTGGCTGCATTCAGATGGTTTAATGTTTATGTGTGTGTGTGCTGAATTAAACTGGTTTTCTTGCGTGCCCTTTCCTAAATTCACCGTTCAGTTGAGCTGTTTTTACCAGTTCCTAGAATTTAAAGGTGGACTCAATGAATTCAGTCCTTCAGTGTGTGGGGTGTGTGCTGAAAGACAGTGTCAGTGTTGCAGTAAGTAGTTTGCAGTAAAGCAGTAGTGTACCTTCACTCAAACGTCTTCAGCTGAAATAAAAACACGTAGTATCTTTGAACCACACCACAAACTGTGAAACAACATTTTACTCTCAGAATCTAGTTAAAAATTATCCAGATACAGGAGAAACAAGGTGGGTCCAGTGCTGCTTTTAGAACAGCTTCTTAATCCTGAAGGGATACTGCAAAGGTTACAGTTTATCGTGTGAGATGGAATAAGACCCACATGTGAATATGTGCTACCAGAGCCTTTGCTACGATACCATTCAATCCATGTTTAATTGGTGTTGCGACTGTGACTGCATAGTCAGCAGTTAGGTTCTCAGTGTGGACTGTCCTTTGTCACTATTTCCGTTTAAGACTTTTATGGACAATAACTTCAGGAGCAATCAAGGGGTGAACTGTGTCCTATCGAGTGACCTTAGGATGGCATTTCTGCTTTTTATAAGCTAGTTGTGAGCTAAGTGAGTTCTTCCAGTTTAATCACCCCGTGACCTCTAGCTTTGACTGGGGCAGTTTGCACCCAACTGTGAAATAACTGGGATGAGAACGTGCACCTTCCAGTCTGAGGCCACGGTGCTCTGCAAGAAAATGATGACTTGCCCCATTCGGGTTGAGAACAAGTAAAGGGGTTCAAAAATCATTCGCTCTTCATAGTGAAGGTTAAAATGAAACATAAGATACACTTTCATGTTTATCTATGGACATAAAGAAAGACATTGCCCCCAGACCCATTTCCATTGAAAATCCAGTTTAGAAATATCCATTAGTTTTGAGACACAATCTTCCAGATTGTTGAAAGACGTTCAACTGAGTTTGCAGGTCTCAGCGGGAAATGCATAAATTCATTGGCCGTAAAAATGTTCAAAAGTGTCAACAAAAAAAAATGGCAGAACAGACAAATGGACAGAATGATTTTCTCTTATCATTGTTAGTATTTTACTTGTGGGCACTGCCTCCTCTGACTGCACATCACTGATCTAGACACAATGTAAAACTGGATTTTGCAGCAGAGTAGAAGGACGTCTGGACTGCAGGATGTTACATGTTCTGCCTGCTGGCTTCCTTTTTCCTGACCACGTGGTGCACACTGCTCTGCTGGGCTCCGTCATCTTGTGGTCACTTACCTTCATTGTGTGTCGGCTCTTGCTGCCTCATCGCCGCAATCCATTGCAAACTCTGCCCTGGTTCAGCTAAGCCAGCCTCATCAGCCACCCCCTTTCCTACTGCTTGCATTCAAATATTGGTAAATTTGTCTCTTTCTGTCCACAATTCATCATTCTTCATGGCTAGTCGTTGTGTCTTTTGAAAAACAGATTCCAGCGTTTGTGGTTTCTCTGGCAGCTTTATTTATATAGCCCACAATTTGGTATACAGACTAGAGATACGATAAATGATTTATCACTAAGGTAAAAGTAAAGCAATTGATAAGAGAAAATAAACAGTTACTAGTACTGTCTGTACTCAAAGAGCCTACGTGTGTCTGTAAGTGTCAGAAACCTCTTTAAAATTTTTATGCACACATGCATGTTGTGGCCTTTTATAGGGCAGACGTGCTGGCTGTAAAAAATGACCACCCCTGTGTCTGTGTAACCCGACATGCCTGGAGATACCAGGCCGTAGAGAAGTGACTGAATGGGAGAGGTTGTCTTCGATCTGATACACACTCGCCTGCAGGCATCCTGTCTGAGCTGGTTGTCTCCTCAATCAGGTTGAAGCTAATTACAAGGTATATGCTTGTGATGCGTTAAAGCACTGCATTGACTTTTTAGTTACTTTGACACACACACCAAAATGCAGCATGCAGCATGTCCTCTTCAACAGAGTTTCTGTTAATGAAATGAACTAATGAAAACATGACTCTATTAAAAATTCAACATTATTACACCTGCCCTGTAGAAATGTTCCAGAGGAAAACACGCTGTATTTGCTCCAGGGCTGCTGCATTTTTATTTACTGCTCTCACATCTTTGAGTTCATTCAAAGATGTTTAATTATCACAGTTTCATCATAAACACAATCTGTGAATTTGCTTCTATGCGCCCATCCTCTCCCTCCTTTTCAATCTGTGTGTGTTTGTGAGTGTTTGAGATTTGGAACTGGCTGCTGCTGTTATCCCTGGGGTGGACACAACAGATGGGTGAAAGCGGAAACACACACATGCACATAAATGACTACCCCTGTGGCACTGTTGAGAGCCTAAATACCAATGTTGCATTTCCTCCTGGTGCCATTCTGCAAGGTCAGTGGATAACGCCTTGTTTCTCTCGCTATCTCTCCCCCTAAGAACCCTGATAATACCCACAGAACCATGCACGTTATGCACGGTGGCTGCACACTGCTCATTTTCTAACTCATATGCACATGTGGACACACTCATTCTCTCTTCTTTGAGAAAACTGCACAGTATATTCCTATACTGTGGTACCAGATGGCATTCTTCAGCTGCACAGTCAGGTGGCAAACTGAACCACTCCTCCGTGTGGACACCGTGGGGACCCACCACACAAACACACAGATAAACACCAGATAGTCTGTTCTCCCACTGGCTTATTAAGGTCTGTGCTCCCCGAAAATTTGTCTCAAGAATGACAAATGTCAAAACATTTAGGTGCCAAAGGAATCAGGGGACTGACCAGGAAGAGAACTACCAACTCTGGGAGGTTTGTGGACAACAAGTGCCCAACCTACTGCACCACTGTTGCCCTAAACAGTATAAAGGCCCGACACACCAACATTCTAGGTCACTTTCACACCTACAGGCTTTAGTCTGTTTGAATCAAACTGCAGTTTCATTTGCACCCTTGGTGAGGTTTGTTTGGTCTGGTGTGAAGTAATCACACTCGGGACTGCACCAAGACACCGAAAACAGGTGGTCTATATCCGAATCAAATAGTGAACTCTGGTGAGAAAGCATTCCGAAGCAAAACCAGTAGTAATAAATCAAAATGATGTACGTACATGTACAAACAAGATGTATGGATGCGTGAGTGTGCCTATGAACCTAAAACCTATCTGAGCCTCCAATTAACAAAATTTTTAAAGATATTTTAAGTATTCAAAACACACAGAAAGGTTAGGAACAATAAGATGTCACATCATTTGATAATATAGCCTAGAGAGGGTTTCCTTCAAAGTCATCAACAAATGTTAACTGACAAACTAATGCAGCAGGCTAGTCCAATTTGATGCAGTGTCCTCGTAGGAACAGATCTCACAGGCTTGTATGTCTGACAACATTGGGGCATGCTCCTTATGATGAACTGGCAACGTCGGAATGACCTAAACAGGATGGATTTAGGTAAGGTGAGCGTGGAGGCCAGTCAGTGGTATCAATTCCTTGATCCTCCATGAACTGCCACATGAGGCCGGACGTAATAATGCACCAGGAGAAACCAAGCATCCACTGCACCTAGGTCTAGGGATTTAATCCTAATGGCAGTCAGTGTGTCATCATCTATCTTGTGCAGGTCTGTGAGTCCCTCCATGGAGATAGCTCCCCAGGCCAACACTGTTCCCAACCTTATAGATGACACTGATTAACAACCCTCATTGATACTTAACTGACCACATCAATAACCTAGAAGTGACTTAAATAACTTGATATCATGCTTAGTTTATTGCTGTTTTGGGTCTGTTCCATGGTTTACTATCAGCTGAATTTGGTTGAAATTTGCATGACGCAAATGTCCTGTTCAAATGGTCAAATAACCCTCAATTGATTCCTGTTGAGACAAAGGATGGCTCTACACTGAGCTCCTTCCAGATGTTTGAGTTATGTACCAAGCATGTCAGCTGCTTTGCCTTCCGACTCAGCAGCATGTTTTTTTAAGAGTTGTTTTTGCATTTATTCGATAGACCCTTGGTACGGAGACAGAAAGGAAACATGGGAGAGGTGAAGGGGAGTTAGCCAAAGGTCACGCTGTGGTGAAGTCTACAAAACTGTGTCGTCTGGGAAGTCTCCTGCACCTGCTTCGCTACGAGACTCTGCATAAAAATGTGGTGACAGGACAACACTGACGGAGGCCAACACCAATATACCTTAGAGCAGCTCAGGCAGACAGTTTCAAATCCTCCTCCATCCTAGAAGACGTTATGCAGTTGACATGTTTATAGCTCGTTTGCAAGATACATAACAGGATAGGTGCATACACACAAAGAGGTAGAGCAAAGTAAATGGAAAATGTAAGGTGGCAGACATCCCAGCGCTGGACACTTTGATTGACAGATGACTGCTCTTAAGTGTGCTGCACAGGAGTCAAAGGGGTCTCAGCAACAAAGATTGAGACAAAAATGTTCTTCAAACCCACACTTTAATGGTACAGAGCTTACAGTGAGAGCAAACTAGAGTTCACACACCCACACACAAACACACACCACTGAACGTTCACAGGAGTCGATGCACAGACTGTCAGAGACACTTCGGTTTGAGTTCTACATGTGTTTTGAGGGTGTGGAAGGCTTGTTTATATCAGTAATCTGGGGATACAGACTGATTGTTTCGCTTTCTCTAAGAGATTGAAAGAATAACTGGACGGTGCTTTTTGATTGATTGTTTGAATTTTGAATATGACATTTCTGGTCCGGCCCCTTTCATGTTGAAAGTTGTACTTTTCTGAAAGATGTTTGTCACAAATGTGCTGCTTCACCATTTTCTCATATGAAATATGGTCTAAGTGTTGTAAGCTGTAAGACCCCCGAGGCAAAGTTGTGATTGTGATATCGTGCTCAACAAATTAAGTTTGACTTGGCATTTGAATAGGTTTCAAAAACTGTCAGAAAGCTTATTTTCCATCTCCATCTGAGATGTAGGCGGCGAAATGTTTAAGAAGCCCATGACTCAGGGAGTAAATGACACTGCTCGGTGGCACAGGACTTGCTTGAATCTCAATTTTCCAACTTCCCTCAGAGATGCAAAAATACGTTATTGTTAAAATCAAACAGAAAGTGAGACAATTAAGAAGAAGATGACTGCAGCTCTTTCCCTCTCTGTCTGTCAGTAAAAACAGCTGGCGCAGACACTAAACACTGAACATTCATTCCAAACCCTGCAACACAGATACGATGGGGCTCCAAGACACATACTTCGGTTCAATTATGAGGAAATTTTAATAAAACAATCAAGATGAGATGAGATTTGTCTGCCTGGGGTCTTTGCAGCTGATTCAAAGGTGAGTTGCATAGTGAGGTTAGAGCGCAGAGAGGAAGCTGCATGCTGGGACCCTGCGCTCTCCTCTGTCACCACCCGCGTCTTTGTCTAATTAATAATGTGTGTATTCAGGGAATGAACATAAGGAGACAGGGAGCGAGAAAGGAATTGCTCGTGTACTTAGGGACTGACAGAGCGAATGGAGGATGGGTAAGTATGAAAGTAAATGTTGTTCCTTCTTTTAGTTACATCTGACATCAGTCACCATGGTCACACGAGTGTAGTGGTGTGTTTGCGTCTTCACATTTTATCTTAATCTTTGCTTCTTGCATGATTGAAGGACACTGGCTGAAGAAGAATCAAAGCCATACACAAGAATGATCTCTTCTGATGGTATCCGTCTTTAGCACTTGTGTAAGAACTCTCACAACTGCACATACACACAACCTTGTTGAAACATACGAGAGAAATATAGAACATAGAAACATGCAGAGTGTAGCAGACAGAAGAAACTGTCATTGGAACTGTGGCTCCTTCATTTCTGTTAGTAAGACAAACCAAAAATCAAAGCAGAAGTCATATTTTGGAGTTCAGATCCTGTTGGAGCTACCAACATGAACATAAACAAGCAGAAAAATCAATTTTGGTCCAAAACAGATAGATGCTTGTTGGAGTCGCAGTATCATGCCCGCGCATGTTTGTTGGATGCCTGACAGCAGAGCTTAGCAACTCTATATTCCTGTGGGATGGTAAATTCTCAAAAAGATTGACTGTTTCAAGCAGGGAAGATGGATCTGGGAGAACTGCATGTGGCTGTAATTTACTGTTCAGTCTCCTGCAGGAGTCATGGCTCCAATTCAGTCAGAAACCATACACATTGTGAGCTCATCCTTTTTCCATTTGACAGGAAAATATTTCTTGACTTGTGCCAGGAGGGATTTTTTGCTACAGTCATTGTAGACGTCAAGGTGTGTTGAAAGGGGTTGGGGGCTGCTGCCCGGCTTGTTTTCCAACTACCCTCGCCTTAAGCACTGCTGGTTGAATCAGGTGAGATCAATCAATCATAAGCTGAAAGATGCCAATTCATTCTGTTGTCTCTCATTTAAGATGATATCGACACAACACATCTCCCTCACGGTCAAAGACACTGACCTGAAACTAGATGCAGACGGACCACTGGGAATATTTTAATAGCACCAAACTATTCCTAAGTCCACATATGCAAAAACAATTTTAATTGGACATTTAAGTTTTAATGGGACAAGTGTTCAGGATGATTTTTCCTTACATACAGTAACTTAATAACCTTGGCCTCTGGCCAAGTAAATCTAAGGTGCTAAATTGATCTTCACGTGTCTAGAACATATGGCTATAAACTTAGGATTGTTTCAAAGACAGTTTTCCACTTTGGCACATTTAAGTGAAAATCACTTACAAAGAGAGTGTTTCCTTGATCAGAATGCCCTAAATGTATTCAATTAAGCTAATTCCCATTCAATTCAATCATCTGACATAACAGAATATGGCACCCATGTCTGTGCTGTGATTGGCCCATTCTAACTGATAGTGTTCCAGCTGATTGGATGAGATGGGGTCTCCTGTGGACCGCAGCCTCTCTTTTTCCTCCCAACCAAACTACATGTAATATGTCTTTACTGTGACTTACCAGATAGCTCTGAGAGCCAGGTGATTTTCCTGTTTGGTTTTATTTTAACATATAAATATTTTACTGTAAACACTGAGCACTTAGAGGTGAGAAGCATGTTTTTTTAGGATTAGGAGTTTTAGGTCAAATAACCTGTATTTAAAGCCGTTTAAATAAAGGTTCGGCTTGCAGGACCACTTTTTGTATAATGTGTGCACAGCTGGCTCAATTTATTTTCACGCTCTAGGTACCTGCTTATACCTGACAAATGAAGTTCTAATAATGTAATTGAAATGTAGAGTAGATTTCCCTGTTACTGACATTACTTGACGTGTTCAACGTGACAAAATTATTATCTAGTTGTGATCATTGTTTCCAGATCTTATGACTGATATAGAAACTTTTTACCATCTGGTTTATCTGCTGTATTAAATCTAGATAAGATCACAGCGCACACTGCAGAAAGTCCTTGAGGTCAGTATTTCATTGCCTATTTCTCCCACTCTTTAATATATTTGTCCATATTTTCCCCACTGAAGGAAACCTGGACATTATTACTGTCTCATTTTATCATGTGGACAGAAGGTTTAGTCACGGCAACTGGATTTTTTCTTTTGGTAGAAATCATCAGATTGAAAAAGTTCTGTGGATGCAGAATGAAACGAATAAAAGAAGTCCAGTTGCCACGACTAAACCTCCTGACAACTTCACCTGGATGAATGAGAATCTTCACAGACTTTTATCATGTGGAGGCGTGCATGTGTTTGAATTTTACTTTGCTTGGCAAAAGCTTTTATCCAAAGCGACATACAAGTTCTTTTCAGTGTTCTGTCATCTGTTCCACCTTTCTTGCGGTCTCACCCCCGTTTATTCATGCACTCCTCCCTCTCACTCACCTGATCACGCCTGGCTCCCGGTCACTCTGTCAGCTGTTTCTTATCAATTACTCGCCACACTCCCCGGCACTTCCCTCAGCTGTCTCCACTTACTGCACTTACTCCACTTAGCTTCCCTTTATATTCCTCCCTCTGCCACTAGTGCACCGTTCTGATTCTGTGTTTACTTCTTAGTTCATCTTAAGTGATGTTCATGTAGATTTCTGTGTATTGTTAGTCTTGTTAAGTTAACCTTTTGTCAGTTTTAGCTTTCTTGTATGAGTCCTCACAGTGTGTGTTTTTCTTGCCTTCCTCTTGAGTGATTTTCAGTTTGTTCGTTTTGGTGTTTGTTTGTTCTATTAAAGTCTCTGAATTTCACCCTCCTGCTGGTGTTTGAGTGCTCTTGGGTTTACCTTAGCTTAAATCCTTACAGATAGTGACACTTTTTTTAGGGCTTGATATTGTGCCCCCTCTAGCCTAGTGCTGCTGCCTAGTTCACTTACACCAAGAGTACATAGCTGTTCTCTTTAGCTAATTCAATCTGGTTAACTGCACGGGCCACATCCACTCGTCAAACAGAAATATTGAGTTCAAATGATGTAAACAGCTAATCAGTGTGCGACAGTGTAAGGACCCCGGCTCTTTAGGCGATGTTCAAGTGCTGATATCCAATCCAGCTTCTGCACTAACTCCACAAAGAGCACTGTACACATTTTCTCAGCACTAAGGGACTTAAAGCATCTGGCCAAATTAATCTTTGAGGCACATGATAAGCCACTTTAGCACATTGATTCCCAATAGTTTTCAGCAGAAGAGCAGTTGCCAGTCTGGTTCTCTCTTGTTTAGCTTCAGTCAATCTTGGGACTAGTTGATGGTACACTAATCACACATAATTAGCCTCCGGAGAGAACGAGCAATGCTGTAGGATACAACCAAAAGTTCCATTGTAGCTGCACTCATACTCTGGTCTATAGAACCGGTATTTTAGATATCACTACACTCGTCAGTGGTGGTCACAGATCGCTCAAGATAACACCAAATGAGATTTTCTTACTTTTTATTTATTACTGAGCACATGGGCAAACATAGCAAAATACACTTCTCACATTTTGGATGAAGCACTCTGTCTGCACTCAAAGTTAACACATTGGTATTTTTCTACTCTTGATTTATTGCTTTCTGTGCAGTGTGGTGACTGGTGACTGACACTGGAATTTAATTAAGGCAAGCAGGGCAAATCCATGTCTGCCCAATTAGTGAGGAGCTCATCTTTCTTCTGAATAAAAAAGTTAGATATATTGTGTGGAGCATTTTAATTCAACATTTCCATGTGGATAAATGATGTAGACACTGATGATAAAGACATTTCATCACCATTGAGTAATTAGTTAGTTAAAATCAAAATTCATTCATGTAAAGTTTGATTGCAGGGATCTTCAAGTATTTAAGAAGGTTCGAATAGAGAAAATGTCCTCATGTCTGGGTCCACAACATGTTTATACATTAATATTCATTTATATTTCTATAGAAAGCAACTTAACCTGTCATTAGGCTATAATTCAATGCCATTTTAACAATAGACATGTCAAGTCAAGTCAGTTTATTTATAAGCACATTTAAAAAACAATACAAGTTGACCAAAGTGCTGTACAAGGTTAAAATAAATAAATAACTAAAAGCGAATCATAAGAACACAACTCAAGATACATATGCACACACGTACATATGAGTATGTGTATACACATATGATACACACCATAAACAATAACAACAACAACAGAAAACTGGTTTAAAAGCCAAGGAGAATAAATACGTTTTTAAGCGAGACTGAAACGTTGCCACTGTTGGTGCATTCCTAATACTGAGCGGGAGGCTGTTCCATAGTTTGGGGGCAGCTACTGCAAAGGCTCGATCACATTCTAGCGGCCTGGTAGCTCCATGGGTTAAGCGTCAGACTGGGATGCAGAAGGTTGTGGGTTCGAACCCCATCTGACTCCTAATCCATCCCCTACCAGGTGTGTCTCTGAGCCAGATACCCAGCGCTAGCTACCTGTAAGTTGCTTTGGATAAAAGCCTCTGCCAAGCAAAGTAAAGCAAAGCAAAGTAAAGTAGCGAACCACACAACAAGAATACAGGAACACAGAGGATACTACGCTAACACAGTTTCTAATTAATACTAGTGGCTATAGCACATTGACACACGCGAATCATGAAGAGAGGTGAGGGCGAACAGCTCAGTATGAACAGTCGCCCCGAAGCTTCGGCACTCTGCGCTTTTATGTCCTCTCGTTGATGCCGTGCAGCTGTGAGGCGGGGCAACGGGAGCCATGCCGGTCCAATCCAATCCATGTCCGAGCCTCAGTCACTGAGGCATTGACGAGAGAAGGAGAGCGACCAAAACAACCAGATGCCTCCAGACAGGCCAGTAAGGACTTGATGGAATTCTTTACACCATCCTGTTTTAGGGGCAAACAAATCTGAGTGTCATCAGCAACAATGAAAAAAATACCATGTCTTCTGAATATAGATCCTAGAGAGAGCATATAAACAGAGAAGAGTATCGGGCCAAGAATTGAACCCTGGGGGACCCCACAAGTGAGAGGTGCTGCAGAAGAGGAGAATCCACCCAGGCTTACTGAGAAGGTCCTGTTAGATAAATAAGACTTAAAACATTTTAAAACAGATCCTTGGAAGCCACAGAACTTCTCAGGGCGGCAAAAGTGTTCCTGGGGACGCTAGAACTGTGGCATCCAAATGAAACAACGGTTTGTTTCCTGAGAAACATTCACAGATTAGGTCAGTCAGGGTCATCATTGATGCAAATTGATGTTTAAACAAAGCACAAACATAATTATGAGGTGTTAGATTGACAACATCCTGTGAAGACGACGCTGCAGCTGGAGCGGTATGTGTCTGAGCAGCTGTTATTATATCGGCACACTCAGGAGGTGAGAGTGTTTTCAGTACTTCATTAGCCTTTACAGGGCTAAAGAATACAATAGTTTTGAATCATGGGCTTATAAGTGTAGCCAGTGACATGTTTTTTATTGACTGCAGGTTGTGGCGCTTTTTTCCCAGGAGTCTAGAGTAGTGCTCTCTGACTCTCGATCCAGTGGTGTTAATGTTGTCATGGCCTCTTCTTGAAGCATCACTAAGCAAGTTTCTTTTGGCTGCTGCCTTTCAGGGTTGCCACATCATGTTTGATTTGGAAATGATTACACGCCATTTATCCTGGCTTGCAATCAGCAATAGAGCGGGATCAGGATGCAAACCACCAACCCCGGGGTTCCAAGACATTTAGCAGATGCCATCTGCTCTACCTACTGTGCTACAGTCCCGGCTCTCTTCTTGGAACATCTGCTCATCCAGTTTTTAGTAATGGAATAAGCTTTGAGTCAGAAACCATTTTTCCTGAGACAAGCTCAACAGCGACGTCATTGAGACAGGAGGGACAGGCACTCCTCAGACCAGAACATGGGTGGGTCAGTCTCTAAACTCACCAAAGCTGCATCCATACATTTGGAATATGCTATCCCATCTCATTTACCATTTCCTTAAGCGGCCTCTCCTTGCAAAATTCTTTCAAAAGAGATTTTTTTTTAACATAGGCCAAATTTTCTGCAGTGTGCGCCTGTGGGAAGGCACATGCCAGGTAAGAGTCTATGTACAGTGGTTCCTTCGCTATAACGCGGGTCACTTTCCGCAGCCTCACAGTATTGCAAATCTTTTTTTGTGCAATTTTGTATGCTTTTCTTTTTTTTTTTACAGCGCATTGCATTCTGCGTCCTGATTGGCTATAGACTGTCATTTAATCTCTGTGCCATGTCTTCTGTACAGTACAGAATGCATTTAGCTTGCCAAATTTGTGTGTAGTGAGGAGTTTTACAGTCTTAAAACATCTATAATAGTTGTAAATAAAATAAAACTGACTACTTTGAGGTACTTCGAGATATTTTTAGAACATAAGGCCACTGTACATGGAGGTACACACATCTGAGGCCAAAGTCATAACAATGGTCTGCTGGATCTTTTTACCTTACTTTGCTTGGCAGATACTTTTATCCAAAGCGACTTACTAGGAACTAGTGGTGAGTGTCTTGCTCAAGGACACACCTAGTATGAGTTTGGGGTCTGGGCTGTGACCTTCTGCATCTCAGTCTGACTCTTATCTCTTTGAGCTAAGCTTGAGCAGTGGAGCGGCTTCTGCTGCAAACGTGTGAGTATGAACTGAGCCATCAAAAAATATTTGTTTTATTTATCAAATTATATTTGATCCTTTTTCTATTACATTTACATTTTTTGTATGATTTTTGATATATTTCATCAACATACAGATTTAAAATTTAATCAAACCTTTAACCAAACAACTGAACACAGAACAACAGCAAACAAACAAATAAAGTCTTATTTTAACGTCTTTACAGCAGGTTGGTGTTCAGAAATATTTTCTAAGATCTTCATTTTTCTCCAACACACTTGCATCTAAGTCTTTCTGTAGCTCTGTGAACCTGCCCTGTACCACTACACTGTTCTCAGAGTGTCTGGCTCCCCTCCTTTTTTCACATACAGTGATGATCCTCAGCGAAGTGGCTGAAGATTCGGCTCTCCCTGACTTGGAGGTGACTCGTTTGTGTGACAGCCTGAGCCACAGCAAATGTAGTGGATTTTGTAAGTTTCTGATTTGGAGCCACATACACCTGTGATGCCTAAGGATCAAATCCCCCCATGCCAGCCTCTTACATCTGTTGTTTTCTCTCTCCTCCTCCCTGCCTGAATGAATAAAAAATACTGGAGTGGCCTGCCAACTTTTCGTCAGATCAGTCTATACTTCAGAGACTAAGGCCAGGTGTATACAGATCCTTCTCAAAAAATTTGCATATTGTGATAAAGTTCATTATTTTCTGTAATGTACTGATAAACATTAGACTGTCATA
>JAUMHF010000002.1:2988980-3008613 GCA_032359275.1 Microctenopoma steveboyesi | reverse complement strand
ATGTTACAGAGAGAACGAGTGTATAATGAAAAGAGAAGAGGCCCAAGGACAGAGCCCTGTGGGACCCCTGTGGTTACATAGAGAGTGTGGATGTCTCACCTCCCCATTGTCCACCCTCTTAGTGGACAAGTCACCTCATGTCCTTTCACAATATGATAGTTAAATTTATCTATTATCTATCTGTCTTATGGCATACTTACATTAAAATGGTTGGCTGGTGCTGGTCGCTGAGGCAAATTCAGTTGTGGGTTCTCAGAAGTGGCACTAACTGACTGAGAAGGGTTTTTTTTCTCTTCAAAAAGCGGCCTTTTACCATTAATTATGCCACAAATTATTATTGTCATGGTAAATGTTATACTTACGGAGACTGTGAAAAATAAAGTAATATTATAGTAAAGTAATATATTTTCATTTTCATTAATGCACTATATTTACTACTTAGATATACTGTTTTATTAAATACTGTAGTCTGATCTTACAATGTTTTAACATTTTTATACTGTAAAACTAAGGTATGTTTTGGCTGATTGATGTATGGTTGGGGCGTAACGGTGGTGTAGTGGTTAGCACTGTCGCCTCACAGCTAGAAGGACCCGGGTTCAAGTCCTGGGGTCTGTGTGGAGTCTGCATGCTCTCCCCCCAGCGTGGGTTTCCTCCGGGTACTCTGGTTTTCTCCCACCGTCCAAAGACATGCATGATTGGTCACAGTAAAATTGTCCGTAGGTGTGAATGTGAGTGTGTTCGTCTGTATGTCTATGTGTTGGCCCTGCGATGGACTGGCGATTCGTACCCCGCCTCTCGCCAAAGGCAGCTGGGATAGGCTCCAGCGCCCACCGCGACCCAACTGCGGATAAGCGGAAGACAATGGATGGATGTATGGTTGTAAATTCAAAGATAGAAAGCATGAAAATCTGTAATTTAAACAGAATTATTATGCTAAATGTAGGGCAATTACTATTATTACTATTAATATTGTTATAGATCATTCAAATTTTTTTCATGAAAGTTAGACATATTTTAAGTAAATTAATGTATTTTCAACATATTAGTAAAAAAAAAATATATAAAAATATATATTAACTATACCATCTCTCAATTTACAGTAATTTACTCTTTGGTTTAATGGTCATTTACCGTTGCCATTTCATTATTTACTGTAATTTTCATGTACATTTTTTACAATGTAACTACTAAATTTAACGGTTGTGTAACACCAAAAGCCCTTGAAACATTGTCTCTTAACTCCTGTATGCTGCTCATTTTGATGATCCTTGCACCACCACAGTGCTGACATTCACGGGTTGCACTGAAATGTCTTTTCCTTGTATTATAGCCAGTTAGACTTCAGAGTTATGTTGTACTTATTATTGGTGTGGAGTTTGTTTTTACTCATATATACACACCGTTCAAATCAAAATTAGCACGCACAGTTTGCCAGTTTAAAACATTTGACAACCATCTGTTCTTCTCTGCTTATACGTTTGATGCATACGCACATAGATACCAGCAATGTTTTCTTAAAATGACTGATTATTTGTATATGCACTTGTTTGCAAACATATTTTTTAGAATCCCAATCCTTCTAATAATTACAGTGTTTTACAGCCCAGGGCTTTGCACAAATGATTTATGAGCACAATTGATCAGTGATCAGTAAATGCTGTACAGTATCTTATCTATCCGAAAAGATTATTTACTATAATGTGACAGAGTGATTGACACGTTTATGATAAATATATAAGATGTGTTTACTGCTGAACAACATCAGATTCTCCTCTTCACAATGCCATAAGAAGCCAACCTGCAGCATTCAGTTACCAACAGTTTGTATCAGTTAATTAAAAAGATGTCAGCACAGCCTGGTAGCTCAATGGGTTAAGACTGGGATGCAGAAGGTTGTAGGTTCGAAACCCCGTCTGACCTCTTGTCCATCCCCCAGCAGGTGTGTCACTGAGGCAGACACCCAGCGCTAGCTCCCTGTAAGTCTCTAGGATAAAAGCGTGCTGTGCTTGAAGAGGCTTTCCTGTCTGCCAGTCTGCCATGAAATGCATTATCCTATAGAAATAATTAATTTAAAGCACAGATTGTGATTGTCTGTATGTTTAGGACAGGTATACAGATCTAGATTCATGTTTTGTGTGTTTGATTGTGTTTTTAAAGCAAATTCATGCAACATGGATTCAATTTCTTGCATCTTTTCCTTTTGCGTTCATGTTGTTCATGTATATTGTGTTTGGTTGTGTTTTTAAAATGCTTTTATGCATTTTCTATTCCTTTTACTTCCTAAAGTATAGGAAAATACAAATAAAACTTAACCACAAACAAATAGTGTAATGCTAAATGAAGAAATGTGTGTGTTCTTGCCAACAGGATCCACAATTAGTTTTGTGGAGGTTTTTCTACTCGACCTGCTGTGTCAGCAGGCTGCGGCAGGGAGTCAACCTGACAGATGTGTTGCTTGGCTAGCCCCTCTGGGTCTTGCACATTCGTATCAGCTTTCAATTTAAGGCATGAGTATATGAGTATGTCAATTTCTCTAGTCCCAGAAAAGTGATCAAGTGGATAAGGGGTACGGTAGCATAGCACTATGTGAAATGTTAATAATCGTGTCTTGGGAAACACAAAAACAACCATAGAGCGGGTGAATGAATGTTCAGAAACCATGCTGGAATCTTGTGTTCAGCATAGTGAAGCCTTCAATATTAATTATGTCAACACCAAAATAGAAAAAATACCAAGGATGCTATTGGTAGTGTCTTAACAAAATAACCATATTTTACTCAATGCTTCTCAATGCTTCATCCTGTGACAGCAGTTTGTTCTTGCACGTAAACCTTGTCTAGCACTAAACAATTCCTATGCATGTTTTTGTCTTGACGAGTTAGGCCTTACCAGGGTGCTTTGTTGTAGTATCTCAGTTTTTGCGAGAACTAAATGGTAATTGCTGGTGTCTTCTCCTTGTAAGTCGCTTTGGATAAAAGCGCCTGCCAGGTAAAGTATAGTAAAGTAAAGCACACACTTTCACTGATATTTCACCCTAGTGGCAAATATTCTACTCCAGTTAATTTACTACCAAGCTACATAAGTTATGCAGCTTTAGTTGAAGTCTCATCTTTCCATTTTATTTTGTAGAGCCATCTCTGCTCTTCCTTTAGGCTTATTCTTATTCTATCTTTAAAAATAAAAGTCTCTCTTTCCACTTCTCTTTTTTATCTAGACCTCCCTGAAATTAATCAGACGGGGGTGAAAGGGGTGAAATCAATGCTGGCTAACTCAGTCTATTTAACACATCCATTTACATTTCACACTCTGTCTTTTTGTTCTTATATTAAGCTTTAAATTGCTGTTAGTCATTACTAATTTACAAATATGTAAGTTTGACTGTGTTTTTCCAGATTACGATAGTGATGATTAATCAGCTTCTAAAAAAATAAAAAACAACAATAACACTCAAACTAATTAGGTTTGAGAGTTTGTTTTTTTAGGGTAAAATGGGCAGTTTCATCCGGGGTTATTAACATACCAACATCCACCTGTTTACACCAGAATCAATGGCCTACTGTCACTTACACCATCTGGTATCCCCTTTTAATTAACCCCAATACATACTGACAGGGATGTAAAACGGTCACTGCAGGTGGGATGTGTGTCATGAAATAAAAGCAAAGGGCAGTGAGGAGCAGCCTGTTATCCTGAGGGATGAGCTGCAGAGGGATTTTCACTCCAACATACAGAAAAACAGCAGCTGTGAAATTACTGGAGTCATAATTACCAGTAATTGTGGTTGAGATCTGATGTCAGGAGCTGAGTGCAAATCTGCAGTACGGCTGCGGGACAGAAAGCTGGAAAACGAAGGATTGACAGATGAGGTAATCTTCGGATACGATCTGATTGGTGCGTGATTTGTAGTCATCAGCTTCCACAAAACTCGACTGTAATCTGCCAGAGAACAAAGAAGCACATTTTCATTTCAGACATGTCTGATGAGATTTTAAACTCATTATCTAAACAGTGCCTTCTGGCTCCGCATGTGCCAATAATTACTGCACTGTCTTAGAAGCAAAGGCAAAGACGACGTTATGTTGTCTCAGAAGCTTGTAGGTTTGTTTTAGCTTTTTGTAGTAGATATTTATTTGCTCGACATGTCTGCCACCTGAGTCTGTCCCACGTCCTTTTAACTTCTTGTGGGGATTAACAGATTGGGTAATGCAATGAAGGAGGCATGTCATTTCATTGTGACCACGGAACTCAATAAAAAGAGCTGACAGAGTGGGACAGCAGAGAATGCAACAAGAGTAAGGTGGGATTAATCTTCCTTTTTTCACTTTCTCTAAAGCTTCATTTCTCTGTCTCTTGTCTAGCGAGAATTCCTTTTTTTTACTGACGGCAAGTTTGCAACATGTTCAGGTGGCCAGTTTGAAGCCCCAAGCTTGCTGTCTGAAAAAGTCACAATGAATCCCACAGAGGAAGAAGTTTCAATTTCTAAATCCTATTATTATTATTATTATGTTCCATTACACACTCGTACTCGTACTCTGCAGATGAGCCGTAGCGTCCTTGCCTCTGTGACACTCGTGTGAGAAGTGCTACAAAATGAGATTCAGTGTGGACAGATGAGAACTTTTGAGGACCTGTGAATAAATGCAATCCACTTTGAAGAACTGAACATGAGGGCCTTCTTGATGAAAATAATTCTGCAGTGCATGTGCTCTGACTGAAGTGGGGGAGGTCAAAGATCGTTGGAGCTGCGAGAAGTCTGGAGAGTGAGAAGCTGAGACGACCATGGAAGCGTGGAACTGGCCTGTGACCTGTTAGCTCGTTCACTCTCGCTCCACACAGATCAAAAGCTCAAACAACAAATTCCAGAGGGAGGCAAGGCAGCATCATTTCAGCAGGGGGCAACATAAAACTGCTCCTGACTGAGGCTTCACAGCTTACACTGCGTCAAGAGGTCAGGAAACGAACACATGGCCCATCACGTTATTAATTTACTTTTATGTATCTGTTGTTTCTCAGAGAGTGGAAAATCCTGTCCCCTTCTTTCCTTCCTGCTGTCAGCAGCAGTCAGCCACTGGACCGTGCAGCCAAGCAGGATCTGCTTTCTCTCATTCTTCCTTTCTCTCTGTCGTTCTCCTTCAAATAATGTTCTATATGTGGACATGGGCCTGTTCACTTTCTCTACTTAGTGCTGCATTCACTGTGCTGCATCATCTAAGGGTTTCCCCTCATCTCTTAATGCTTTATTTTTTCCCGTTTAGTCTTCTATCATGACTCATTCTGGTAGAGTCATGAAGCGCTCCTTTTCTGCTGTGTTCGCCTCGCCTCCTTCATTAACTCCTCTGCCCGGCCGTCTGTCTGTTGGCTTCCAACCCAAGTTTTCTTTCAGCATAAGATGATTTTAAATAACTGTGATCGCAGATGTTGGCAGGCTGCCGCAGATCATATCTGTCACTTAAACACCAATCTAATCCCCTACTTTAATACCCCTTTCTGCTTTGAGTGTTACCGAGGATTTAATGTTACCTCTGCAATGCTGGAGAAGGGACAAAAAGGAATATACAGTGTATACTTTTCTTCCTTACGCTCATTTTATTAGGACAAAACCAGATGGTGTTTTGGTAAAGGTTTGTGCAGTTTGTACTGGGGCACCTGGATCTGAAGGGATCCTACCTACATGAGAAAAAGCACAGTAATTGAAGGTGTAAATGCAGAACACAGCCACCATATTCTCCTGCCATCTTAAACAAGCCTGGCAAGAGCTATTAGTACTAATACCAGCAGTAGCTACTGTACATGTTGTCCTGTATGGGACAGTAAAGAATAGATTGCTTCTCCTGACCTGTAACACGGATGTCTGCCAGCCATCCGCCACCATCCAATTTACATATCATGTTTTTTTTTCACAGAGACAATGAGAACATTTATTAATGCCAGATGGAAACACGAGGGCCTGTGGATGAGCTGTTGTTATCCAAATGGAGATCACATGTTAATATCAGGTGTAGATGAGGTCTGTTTCTATTGTTCATCTCACTGTCACAGTTTAGTGGGACTTGTAATTAAAACACAGCCATTGTTGATGTTATTGGTGGCACCTGTGTTCTTCCTGGTTTGGCAAACACAGTTACAGGCAAATAACCTGAAACCCAGCAAACAACCATCTGTAACAAATGTACATGAGGCATCATCATGCAATAATATGAATATCATGAGCAAAATCACAACGGAATCGAAGGGTGGCACCCGGGTGGGGGGGGTGAGTGCAGAGAGAGAAACTGCTGCTGGGCTGGTGATGCGCTGCACACAGCGTGAACTGCACGTGGCTCAAACAGTTTTGAGGGCGTTGCCATAGATGCATGTAAAGCGTGAATGGAGTTTGTCACGGTAACTATCTGAATAGCAAATCTTTTTAAAGCTGTATCCAGGAGAGGCGTGTGTGAGATATGTGACGATGACGCAGGTTTTGTTGGGTCTAACAAGTCACCCAGATGTGCACTGAAACAAAACTGACGGTGTGTTCATTCTTCTGTCGACTTCAGGTTGGACTTCATTTGAATGCGAGACACAGGCTTATGCCAGGTGGAGAAACTGCTTCAATCTGGCAGACAACAGAGTGCAGATGACACACGGGGCAGGTGTGTCATCTCTCTGTGTACCTAGCAGAGAACCCCCACTGTGCTTGTGGCCGGTGTTTGTAGAGACTCTGACAGGCTGAAATTGGTGTGTGAACATGAGACACCAGCTGTGACTCATCCAATTGTCCTTCTAACATTGGTGTTGCCTGAACTCGTTTATTTCCCCACGTAGTGTTCACATTGCTGTGCTAACCCTGAAAACCATAGCAGCCGCACAAACATGTAGAAATACTGTACAGACAGATTTGTTTTTCACCACAACACAGCGAAAATGTGGGATCTTAAATGAAGTCGTGATATTAAAGCACAAAATCTCACTTAAGGTGAAAATATGTGAGGTTATCCCTCTGATCTGCCCTCTAAATTCCTCTCTCATAGATGATTGTGTAGGAACAATCCCTCCAGCTCATAAAGCGTGAGCGGATCCCTCTGCACCGAGCACCCGGAGGCACTCCACGCTTTAGAGCAGTTAAACTGATATCATTAAAAATTAACCAGCAAAGTACAATATTTCTACTCCATGTCTTTCATACTGAAATTACACTGGAGGGAGAAATGAATTCCCCTCGCCTCCAGGTTCGATTTGAGTACAGATTCTTACTCTCTGTGCTTCTGAACCTCCTCACATATATTCATCTTCAGTGGAACAGACATTAGCCATGAAATACATTTCGTTAGCGATGCGGTGCTAAATAGTATCGGAGCAATCTATCGTTTGATAATCGTTAGATGGAAAACCAAATGTGTTCAGCTTAAGTGGTTTTGGAAGGGGTCGTATCGAGCCTAGCTTAGCAAAATACAGCGTTTTAACAAAAGACAAATGGTTAGCTTTGCTTAGACAGAGTTAATAAAGCCGAAGAACCAAAACCACACAGAACGTTTGAGCATGAAGAATAATTGACCTTAAAAATAGTAAAACGTGTCACACACGCCCAATCATTTATTTGTTGGCTTTAAAGTGTTGGAAACAGTTTCATGTCCGTCTGGGTTTTGTCATTTTGGAATAAACATTCTAAGTTAGACTGATCATAATAAAACTAAATCATCTGAAACCTTTTCATACTGTAGTTAGGAGGGCTGCAGTTATACTTTTGCAATAACAGTAAAATACAGCTATACAACATCTATTTTTCAAGATCAATTTGCAGAGATAAAAAACAAACATTTCAAATTTTCTACCAAATAGCAGGACGTTATATTGCAGAACACCAGCAGAGGGCACACACACCTGAGTGTTCCTAATTGAGATTTTCAGGCTGAAATTATGATAACCATCTCTCTGTACTTGATAAATGAAAGAAATTGATATGATAGAGGAAGGTAACACGCAAATTCTATGGACTTTGGTGCATAAAGTCATATTTTATATGTGACTGTGTAAATTAAGTGAATAAACCAGAGTAATTCATTCCTTCCATCCTTGTTCATACACACGCAGACACGATCTGTAATTGTGCAGGCTGGTGGTTGCTCTGTGTGGTAACAACACCCACCTGCACACACTCATTCTGTTTCCACTTACTCTGCTGTATCGGTCTGTACTCAGTCAGCCCTGTGGACGCACGTGCCCCTTTTCATGTTCACACATCTATTCATCTCACTATCTCACCTTCCTGTGGTCACACACGTGCTGTAGTGTGTGATGTTGTTCTTTCCGATGCACAACCTGTAATGTGAACTGAACTTTGCCTCTGAACTGATTTTAAAGCAAAAGCTGCTGCGTGCGCGCGTGTGTGTGGTGCTGTAGATCAGCGGCCAAATATATTTCCTCCCCCTCCTCCCCTGTGTAGAGGGGACACTCAGAATGCACCAGCTTCGTTGTCCTGCTGTGCATGTGTGCTTGTGTGTCAGGACCGGTGCAGATGTCCGCTGTGTATTTGAATCAGTCACAGCACACTGACTCCCAACACAGCTGAAAATCCCCTCTCATGGCCCACTGACGAAAACAGCCCATTTGGACTGAAAGATCACAGCACCAAAGGCTGTAGAATAGCTGCTGTCTCTGCCTTTCATTTTCAGGTCCCCCTGATCAAGTAATGACGAGGCAATGGCACACTGAGAAAACTATGAAAGGGATTATTCTGGGGAAAAGGTAGTCATGTGGATTCACTAAAGTCTTTGTATCTAATAGCACTTATTTTATTTGTAGAGTGGTGAGGTGCTGTTCCCACAAATATTCAAGTGCTTCAAAATTGTATTCTTATGAACTTAAAACACCTAAAATCACTTTATCACTAAAAACAAGCCATTACAGTATAGTCATTAGGAAATGTTTATCCCTAAATAGACAGGATTCAGTTTCACAGCAGAAGTCTGCTCATTACTCAAATCAGGCATTTAAATGTACCTTTACAAAAAGTAAAATAGCTGAAAATAGATTCTTATTGGAAGTAGTTATACACTAAAATTGCACACTTGCAGTGATTACTTTAACCAACCTCCGTTTGAAAACAAATACTTTTCCATTTGTGAGTTTTGGGGCAGACACACAGCGATCTGTCATCCAAACATTGGTGACAAAGCCGCTGCTGTATCGCCTTACCTCTCTATCTGGGCCAACTTGTAACTATGATCTGCACCTTGTCAGAAGAAATGACTCTCCAAACCAGCAGGTGGCGATAGTCCATCATTCAGTAACAGAACTGTGTTGGCACCATTAATGCTTAGTGCTTAATGCTTAATATAGATGACGCGACAGCTCCTCGAAATGTCTCTATCGTCCCCTGATGTCTGTCTACAGTATAGGTCATAAACCCCGCCTCCTCCATGTTAGCAGATAGGACTGGGGTCAGAGTGAAATTGATCATTTTCAAAGGATGCATTCTGCCATTTTAAGTAGTTCTTATCACATTGATTTAGGGTAAAGGGGACGTTTCTCAGAAATGTATTATAATTATAAATTAGATGCTCTAAAATTGGGGTGGAACGTCCTGATTGACAGCTGCAGTTACGGAGAAACTTGCGTATCTTGCGTGGAGCAGGCGTATTCAGGAGACAAGTCTAGCTAACATCAAAATATCAACTGGGTTTGAAACTATCAAAATGAGTTGTTTAGCAGTAAACGGCTCCACCCGTGCTTACTACTGCGCAGGCTCCAGATGGCGTCTCCCAGAACCGAGATAATTTGGCTTCATTTTTGCAGAGTGGGAGTGAATGGAGCTGCATCATCCATATTTAAAACAGCTCACAGATAGTGACGCGTGTCACTGCACTTAGAGATGTTGGAAAGGAATGGACTATTGTCAGGACTACAAAAGACAATCATCAGCAAACATTAGCACCGTGTGACATTAGAATAAACATGTGTAGTATGTCTTCATGGAGAAGAAGGATATTTGACCCCCAGCCTGTTGATTGGAGGTTTACATGTTAGCAAACAGTACATGTACACTACCATTTATCTGAAGTCTTATATGCAGTGAATGTAAGTCTAGTTTTTACTCTGTTTGGGTCTGAAACTGCCTTTTTTGTTTGTCCAGTGGGGGGTGTAAATGAGGTTCTTATCAACATGGTTTTCACAAAGGACCAACGGCGTTCCTCACACGCATGGGAACACACACACTCACACAGGCAGTGTCTGGCCTAGCCAAGGGCAATTGAACTGGCAGAGTTTTTTGGCCTTAACAAGTGCACGTTTTCACTTGAACACAGACACACTTTCTGTTTTCCCTCTGCGTCTCTCTACCTCTCCCTCTCGATGACAGCGACAGATGGACATGTGTGTGGTTGATAAAGAAAGTCAGTCTCAGTCACTCCCCTGAAAGACCTCAATGAAGATGGATAGCAGCACTTAACTAAACACACACACACACGCACACACTTAGATTAATAGCCAGACTCTTGAGAACTCTTGTGTGTTTGCCAGACCTCTACACAGCAGCAACAGTAACACCTAAATTACCTTTGACTGGAGCCTTATTGGGTATCGTCATTATCAAATATCTCACTGTTGCCTCCAAAGCAACGTGGGTGTGTACAGTCAGGCGCAGATTATTTTTATTTATTTTTTATTTGTTTAAGAAAGCCGCCTCCCTGATGCTCAATGGCCATTCGACGGCAGTTTTGCAGTGATTTAACACAAATATCATATATTGGTGCCGCATCACGCATGTTACATATAAATATATAAAGAGCAGCGGTGCAGACAGAACATGTGGATTCTTGTGGATTTTTCAGCAGTTCCTCAGTCCAGGCTGATCCAGAGGAAATCAGTACATGACCATCTTATCAAGGTCGCTGCTGCAGTAAGTGTCTCTGTTCTGATATTTATGACCCTGTCTGTCACGATGCTACATCGGGAAACGCTCAATAATTGAATTTTGCAGGAAAACGTGTGTCTGTGCTCATGACAATAACCATTAGGTTCTTGATTTTTATGGGTGTTATTAATGTGTTTTATCAGTGTTTCTCATGCTGCAAACTTTCCTCAGTAACATGTTGCGGCCTGTCCTAACATTATTCTATCTGTTGGTTTAAAACGTTTAGCCTTACAGCTTTAGAGTTGTTATTTACAAGTAATACTGTCCTGTGTATGATCGAGTGGGTCAATTTATGCCATGTACAATTCTCAGCACACTATAACAGTAACATTACATCTTTGGTAATGTTGCTGTAACAAATTCACCACGTTGTCAATGCAAATAATGATAGAATTTATACTATAGCTGCAGTAGTTAACCAACTGACTGAGTTTGGTATTCCTGTTCATGTTCACCTTAAAGCTTTTTGTTTGGCCTCATTCCGGTTATTTCTACCCTTGCTAGTTGCCCATCCAGCCACCCTTTCCCCTTTCTTATCTCCCAGTGATTTAATCTACTTACCAGACTGTTGGCTCCTCACCCATCACTCCCTAAAATATTTCTTCCTAGACTTTGAATAAACAACAGATCATTACTTCATTATTTCATCATGCTTGTCCTGCATTTGCCTGATCACTCAGCCCTGACTCAGAGAGCCACCTTCGCTGTTCCTCATGGATTAGTTACTTTAGAGATAAAGCTTCTTAAATGTTACAGCTGGTAAAATGTTATTGAAACAATTACAGTCAAGCACATGTGTTATTGTTTGTTACTATTCTCTGGTAATTACAACTATAATGCTTTAGATGAGTCTTTTGGGAAACTTGATGTCTATGACACTAAGTGAAGTTCAATGATGAAAAAAATCTGGAGCTTCGTGAATCATTGTGTCCTCACAATGTCTCTGTTTGGATGTGACCCCTATAACTTTGGAAGTTGTGTGATATACTTTATTATAGTGAGCAGCTTGAAGTGCACAAAAGAGCAGATGTTCCTGTACTTATTTTGGTACAGTCTAGTGCTGGTTGTGTAGGATTTAATTACTGTAGCTAAATTGGTTGAGGTTCAACCTGCAGATGGAGAGGACATACCTGAACTGGTGCCTTTCCACTGGAAAAAGGATTTAGTCAACCAAAAAAGCAGTCTCAAACTTCTGAAAAGTTCAGAGTTTGTTAAACCTTGAATGCAGTGTTTAAAATGATAGTTGTTCATGTTCATGGGAGTGTTTCTACGCTTCAATACAATTGCACTAAAATTGCAGTGTGTCACTGTAGTGCCCCAGGAGCTGCACTGTTATGTATGACAATGGCTGGACATCTCCTATAAATGCACCGAAAATCATGGTTTGGTTCAGTTAAGCTACGGTGAGAACTGGGTTTAGGTTAGGCACAAAAAATGTAGGGTTGGATTAACTAAAAATGTCAAATAAATACAGTAAAAAGATAGAAAAGTACTTCCTTAAAATAATACACATGTACAAGACAAACTATCTCGCACGAGGACTTCAGTCATGTGTGGGAATGAGTGTTGACGACACATCCAACTGAAAAATATCATCACTCCCAGGACCAAGATACATCAAGCAGATGGTCAGCTGTTGGCCAGTCAGTGAGCATTCATGGCCTGTACAGCATGCTGATCCTTCAGCTCAGCCAATCACTGCACTAGAACAGATATGGACCCTACAACTACATCCCTACATCAGTAAATTCCTTTAGTTATTTAGCAAATTCAAATTGAGCCATTTGTTGGGAGTGAGAGTGATCTAGAAATAGTAAGGAGACGCTGTCATACACTGAAAAACTAAACTTTCAAATGAGGATTTGACATACAGGACATAAAAAAAATATTTGTTTATATTCAGACTGATTCTATGAAGACACAGCTTGATTTTATGTCTCTAAACTACTCACTTCCTGTGTCTATTACTATTTCAAACTAAACAAATAATTTTTCCATTTCCCTGAAAATTTTCCTAAGCCCGAAAAACCTTTCAACACCGTGGAGATATGACCGATGAGTGCGAGTCAATAATCTAAATCAAACGCTCGAACTTAGGGAAACAGCGTTGCCACTGTGAGGCATCTGTCCCAGTCACCCCTGATCCTCCTCTGAAATGACAGAATGAAGCCACAATGTGCATTTCATTAGCCTCATCTGCAGCGTTGTGTGTGAGTGAGAGAGACCGAGTCAAAAAGAGTGTCACAGGTTAAGAAGTCAGCGTACGGTGCACTAAACTGTCACTTCTCGTGTGAAATGAACGAGGTGGAAGATGGAATGCTCACTCTGAGCAGATCTGTAAATGTGTGTGTGTGTGTGTCACCCAGCCCGCAGCTTCAAAAAGTTTCAACTGAAAAACAGGAAAGAAAAGGAGAAACTAAAAGGCTGGGGGATAAAATGACTCAAGAGAAATAAAGAGAGTCTTATGTCTTAGCAGAAAGAGACAGAGGGAGCGAGACAGACAGGGGCCATAGAATGTGAAGCCGGAGCCGTAATATCAGCTGGATCTATCTAATTTGTTGTTAAGATAAAGACGGATGCCACCTTGTTTTTCCGTGGCATTCCCACGACGCAACAAAAAGCCAGTGGCTAAATCAAATTAACATCTCCTCTGGCTTGGTGTCCCCATGAGCACAAATCAAGGTGCTGAACTGTAAACAGGAGCCGAGCAACAGAGCAAATCAATGCTGCCAGGCCCTCCAGAGTGAGTGTGTGTGTATTTATGTGTGTGTGGTAAAAAGAACTCTCCCCGTTTGTTTGTTTCCAAGGAGCTGGAATATAAAAAACAGGTTTATGTGAGGTCATGATAAAAGGACTACTGCAGCTCTTAATAATTATTCTGCCCACACACTAACAGTCTAATATCTGTGTGTAGAACATGAGAGAAGAAAGAAACATGCCCCATTTGACCGAGGGCAACATGCAGAAGGTAAAATTCAACATCAAAAACGAGAAAAGTATGTAGAGTAGAGTAGAAAATGGTTATCAGAAAGATATTTAGCTCCAGCTGTCAGGTAGCAGCTACCGATGGCAGTGGGAGTCGTCTCTGTCCAGGATCCACTTTTTGAAGTTGCTCCCATCGAGGGTGTGTCTGTACTTCCTCTAATTGTTTGCAGCAGACAGTGAAAAGTAAAAGATAAAGAAGTGGGAGAAGAGAGATGATTTGTGTAGGAAAATAGGAGCCAGAGAGTAAATGCACCAAATAAAGCCCAACATATTCATAGAAGTTTCTCCTCACACAGATCTGCATCAGGCATCATGTGGCAAAACAGCTGCTGCAGTTTTATTGATAATGTGTTAAGTAATTTACTCAACAGAGAGCTGAAGTCAAACTTAAAAAGAGTTATGTCTAGGATAAGAATTCAGCATTTTCTCCTTCGTGTCATGCTTGTCACCTCCTGTGTTTATAATACAGTAGGTTTCAATTCTTTAAAGAACAGCATTTCCCATCAACCCTTGGTGTTCTGGAGCCACTGCTTGAATCCATGACATCACAATGACTTCAGACATGTATTATTTGGCCACTACATCAATCAGCTTTCAAACTTCAGCCAGCAGACCCACATTTATATAATCCTGTATCTCACCCCACTCCAACAATGGCAAATTGTCCTAGTGCTTATTTTGGAAGGTAATTGCAAATCCACTTCTATGACCATTCAACCTTTGTATTTGCACTTCATGTGTGGTAAACACATTTATGTAATTCAGATTTTTGCAAGTTTGCATTTGAGTTTGCTGAAAATTCCCTTGACAGCTGGATAGAAACATTACGAGCAAAGAAGAGAGAACAGTCAGTGTGTTTCCATTTCAACCCTGCCTTGTTCAGTTAGCACTAGGATACTTTAGTCTTCATTCCATCTCTGCTCTGTCACAGCCTGTCCTCATGGCTTCTGTCAGTTCGTCATTGGGACTGAGCTCAAATGAGAATCGTATAAAAAAAGAAAGTTTCTGCTGGCACAGACTGAAGACAGGGGCAAAACGGGGACACCAAACAAGACATATTACAGTCATCAGAAGAAAAGGAGTTATCTAGAAGTTTCTTGGCAATGAACAAAAGAAAGTTTTCCCCCACTGATGTTGTAGACTCTTTGAAATTTGAACTGGTTCTTAATATTTAGAAGGGTCAAGAGGGAATTTAGGCAGAAACAATGGCTTACTGTACTTTACCAGTCCATGTTCAATTCACTTCAGCTCAGTTTCTTTATACACCATCATCTCGAGGCACATTACATTGTAAGGTTTAAGACCTTACGGAATATAACAACACAACCATAATTTATAAAGGAAATCCAACTGTCTCATTTGAGCAAGCAACAGGAAACATTGCAAAGAAAAACTCAAGCCAATCAGCGTCAGCTTGGGTGGCGTCTGCCACATGTCATGTAGAAAAATATTATCTACCTAGACCTATTTAGAGGAAATCCATATGTATTTGTGCAGCAGCTTTTCTATAAGGTAACTAAACCCTTTTAATGTAACTCAGTGCGTCATTATCATGTCATATGCTCCATGGTTGGTTTTGGCCCAAACAAAACCATATGCATGGTTACATTTAATTACAGAACTTGTGGATTAGGGTTAGGAAATGATCAAGATGTGGAATAAAAAACCATAAAAATAAAACTGCAATGTCTTTGCATTGTTCTCTTTGCAGTGCTTGACACTTCCTGTCTGAACCAAACCCAAGGCTGACAAATTCACTGCTTGTGCTGTGATGCTCTGGAGTAGTATTGATTAGCATCACACCCCAATACGTGGAAGGAGATTCTGGTGGACCTGAATCTTATTTTCTCATAGATATGTTGCCCCTTACTTGCAAACCAGCTCTTAGAAGTTGAAGCAGCTGTGAACCAGCCATAGCTCCCGTTTGATGCTGGTTGATAAATGGTATAAAAGAGTTGGAAAGGAACTGCTGATATACCAAATACTACTACTTCATAGATGACTGCACAACTATGGAGACACAAATGTATCCTGAAAAATCTGATATTGAAATCTTTGCACAATTTAGTTAAGAGATTACGGTCTCTGACACAGATGGGAGAGTTGACACCTACTTGTTCTGGGCTGAGGGACAGCAGTGCATCTTAAAACTGGGATGCACATCAGCCCACGCTGGTATTTATCAGGACATCATATAAAATAGTGGGTTCAGGTGTTTTCATGTGCATGCTCTTATCTGCGTTGCCCTTTAGAACCTAAAAATCAAAACCTGGGACCGAAATAAATCCTCAAAGCATAAAGGACACAACTGAAGGGAACCCAGTCGAACATATCTGTATTTCTTTATCGATTCAGAACATCTCTAATCTGGATTACCGTAGCTAGGCAGTGAGAGGACACTGTTAAAGCCAGGCAGAGAGCACTTTCTACACCGTGGAAAGTATTACTGCATCACAACACTCTCAAATCCATTTTAATGTTAATCTGCTGTCTGAATCGACACATTTCATCTGAACACAACGCTCGTCATTCGGGATAGGTGCAGCCCAAATGCCAGCAGCTGATCTATAGAGAAACGAACTCAGGGAAACTCACTGAAAGCATCTGACTCTAGACTTTTGTGGTTGGGTTGTCTTGGGGTTGATTGAGATTCATCTTTCTTTTTATCTGGTTATAATATTGCAGAAAGCAGACTTGTTTCTTCCATCCTCTGGCATTCTGACGCGCGCACACACACACACACACACACACACACACACACACACACACACACAGTTTGGATGTGTTTTCAGTAGGTATTCTTTCGAAATGAATGTATCATCATAGTTGTGTGAACTATGTCACTCACAAAAGCTTTTGATATCAAGGGAGACTTTTCACTTTATTCCCCAGTCTCCGTGTGCCTCACACACACACACACACACACACACACACTCACGCACACACACACACGCACACAACCTTACAGTTCACAAACATTCCCTGAAGACACTTCGGTTCTTTCTCAAAGATGTTTCAAAGGGCTTCTCTTTGAATTTCTGATGTCTGGGGAAATGCTCAGGAAGTTTTGAAATCAGAGCCAAAGAAACTTCAAAACCACTGACACACATGCACACGCTCGCACACACCGTGACATAGCCCACACATACGTCCCACACAATTATTCCCTCTCCGAAAAGATGTAATCATGGTTCACTAACAGAGGTTCTATTTTTTCCTCTTGGTTCAAACCAACACAATAAGCTAGTTTTAAACTTCTCTGATCAACACAGCTTTACTATCAGTCAAATCCGATTGTTGGAATAATAACATTGCAGCAATAACAAGAAAACTGTACATACTACGATGAGATTACAATAAGCAGTATTCCACTACACATGGAAATGACTGTGAAACCTGTTTAAAAGTTTCTGTGGCTCTGGGGGAGTTAAATCAAAAGTAAGTCATTTACCCTGATGGTAGCAGTAGGAGTTAGGCCTAGATTCAAGATTCAAGATTCAAAACACTTTATTAATCCCAGAGAGAAATTGTTTGCCACGAATACAGCCGCTCTCGTTACAGAAAAATTAGAAGACCCACAACCGTAAATAGCACCAACAAAAAATAAATATAGAAACAACAACTATAAAAGCACAATAAACATAAACAGCAACATGATAACATCTATCACTAATGTTGTTGAAACCCTTTCCTCTTACTGAGGAAGGAGGGGGAGGAATTAAAGAGAATCCAAGTGTTACCTCGGAGGGTCTAAAAACCTACCATCTGGCTGATAGTAGCTTAGTGGTTAAAGCAGGGGGGCTGGGATGCAGGAATAGCGGGATCGATTCCCAGCTGAGTCACCCAGCTCATCCCCCATACTAACTGTGTGCCTGAGCGAGATTCTCAGCGCTAGCTCCCCGAGCGCCGCCTGTGGCTGCTCACCGCTCCCCCCAAGGGGGGATGTGTCAAATGCAGAGAAGAAATTTTATTGTAACATGTGAAAAACTGTATAAATTACAATAAAATGGATTCTTCTTCTTCTTCTATAAAGCCTAATATCTAAAATCAAATTATCTTTTCTATGTTGAAATGAAAATTGAAAAAATATAAGTTAATTCCACATAAGAGAGTCCAGGAACTCCTGTACGCTGTTTGCTACTTTTATTTTTTTTGACAAATTTTCTTATATGTATGTGACAAATACTCTTTGAACAAACAGGTCCTCTTTAGCCCCAAAATGGGTTGCTTGTCCCTTACCCCCTCACACCATGAAAGTTACTGATCGTTTTTAAGAGCACCGGATTGTATGTAGGCAGGTGTTTTTCACATCAGGCACCAACATTGCAGCTGCTGCTTTGTACAATGGCACCTAAATGGTGGTTGGTATAACATTTATTCTTGCCCTAAATAGTTGAAAACCCTGAACAACAATTTTGCAAACAAAGTGCTTTGCTTGGGCCTGTTACATTTGTCACATTAAGCATACTATAAAATATATAATATTTTGTAACATGTCCAAACAAGGTCAGCAAGAAGTTTACCTGACTTTGTGGGACACACATTGGTCAGGTCACTGGTCTACCATAGGGCTGACACCTAGAGACAAACATGAAAAAATCAGAAATATTATCACACAAAAAGTGCTGTCAAATTATCAAATTAAAATGGTAAGTGAACTGAAAACAAACCCACAAACTGTTGTGAAGGGCTGTTTTCGCTTCCTACACATTGTGCTGCGCTTTGAGACAAGGCTTTGCAACACTTGAACACATCATTTATTTCATAGAAGTTTACACACACACACACACACACACACACACACACACACACACACACACACACACACACAATGCCTATGAACGACACTATAAACTGCACTAAACCTGCTGTGTGTGTGTGTGTGTGTGTTAGTGACTCCCATAAGGCTCTCTTGGCTTTATTAGGGCCAAGTGATTATGCCATAAAACTCACATAATTAAACCCCAAAACACACATGCACAGGGACCAGGGGACTGTGCGTGTGTGTTTGAGTGGAAAAAAAAAGTAAGTTAGAAACAGAAGTGTGGTGTGTGTTTGTTTGTGTGTGTCCCCTGAGTGGTAGTTATGGCTGCCTTCCACTGGTAGGCATTCTCAATTTGGCTCCTGAGGGGCTTAAGCACACAGACATTCACACATACATGCACCAACACACACACTTTGCTCTATGTAAACCAGCAGGACAATGAAGGCAGAGCTTCCAGGTCCATCAAACACATGGTCTACATGGGAAACCAAGGGGGGACTTGTTTATTGATGCCTTAGTCTGTGGAAAGCAGTGATCTATTGTTTGTAAGCCAGGTATTCTTTCATTCTTCTCCATCCATCCTTTGGCTAACACACACACACACGTCTCTAAAAGTAGACTTCAGAGTGTTTCTACTGTGTACATAGAAAAGCTACTACTTTAGTAACTATCAATTTCAAATTTGTAGCAGAAATATGCTCAATGTAATGTCAAGGTGGTCTTAATTTAAAAAGTTCAAAAAAAAAGAAAGCAGCTAAAACTATTAAAACACTGTTTTTCAAATGCATTGTGGCCTTCACCAAACTTTAGCTACATTCTGCCATTATTCTGCTCTTTTAGACATTCAAAACTAGTTTGTTTGGATTTACGATCATTTTTATCTAACTTCTTTTTAACATTTCAATTCAATTTAATTTAATTCAATTTTATTTATATAGCGCCATTTTACAACAAAAGTTATCTCAAGGCACTTTACAGTGTAAGGTTTA
>JAUMHF010000002.1:2967574-2980927 GCA_032359275.1 Microctenopoma steveboyesi | reverse complement strand
ATGTTTACTGTGTGTTTGTAAATACTCTGTGAATCCTGCTCTCTGGTCGGGGAGATGGGTCTAAGGTTCAGCGGCGCAGGCGGCAGGCACCTTCAAAGTTTCCCCAGGAACTTTCTAGTTTTCATCCTGCTCTTCACTCAGCTTGTCATTTCTGTCCCCTCTCTCTTTTTCACACTCAGTGTTATAGTTTTGCCTCACTCTGGTAATGATTTTTTTGATCCACAGTATTGTCTGTTATGTTCATTTATATTAAAGTTTCTATGTTTGACCACTCATTTGTCCTACTCTGCATTTGGGTACTTCATCTGATTCAGGAAAATATAACACTGATATCACTAAAGCATTTTAAAAATGTGTGTAACGATGTTTGTTACCTGCTGTTCTTTTTTTCTCTTCTCTGTGTGCTCACACCAAACAGTCGAGGCAGATGACCACCCACTCTGAGTCTGGTTCTGCTGCAGGTTTCCTCCATTTAAAGGCGTTTTTCCTCTCCACTTTTGCCTAGTGCTTGCTCGAACGGTACTGTTTGTTTATTGCAATATTCTGTATATATTTATATAATGTGTCTTAAACCTGACACTGTAAAGTGCCTTGAATTGACTATACTATTACTAAATAAAGTTGAATATAATTGAAATAATACTACTGAAAATGTATATGGTTGGTTGGTGTTTTTAATAGTTACGGTCAATTTGAAAAGGGTTCATTTGCCAAAGCCAACAAAAGAAGTGGGTTATGTAATCAGTCACACTGAAATATAAATGTAATGTCTTTTTTTTCTAATTTACATCTGCAGAAAATACTGGAACTCTGAGAATTTGTTTTTAGATGTGGAATAAAAAAAACTTTTGTCCAGGAGCTTGTCACCAATACAAAGATGCATTTGGATTTATTAAGGAGCATGAGGTGAAGGAAATGAAAGACAAGAAGGTGATTAGTACGGATTATGAAAATAAAAAGATGGAGAACAAAGAATGTGACAAGGTGGGAAACAAAATGGAGATAACAGGAAAAAAAAGAGTTAAAAGAAAGGAAACTGAAAAAGATGAACTGTGGGTAGCTACAGCAAAGTACACCTAAACCCCTATTCCCACTTCCACCACACTTCCTATCTCGCTATTAATCTTACCTACATTAACCCACACTTCCATTGTACACCTCACTCAACCTACCTGTATTAATTGCTGTTGTTGAGCAGTACACTAAATAAGTATTACTTCACAATAATATATAACTGAAGTTCATAGATTAGCCTTTTTGTTAACATAAAGAGTGTAATGAATACTTACTTTGCCCACTTACCTGTTCATCCTCAAACGTACTTCGACTTCATTTTGGTAACGGTTGAGAATTGTGGAAACACCTCTAGTAATTATCATCAATAGAGCCACGCCAGCTCAGACATTGCCCAAATCAACAATGTCTGCGCCAGATGTTGAGGAAATAGGACAATCTGATAAGTGGGCTACTGGAACAAAAAAAAGCTATTCATGGACAAGAGATGAAAACAAGGCAGTAACCCCAAAGAAAAAAGGCACATGAAGCGGACATGGGACCTTTGGACCAAGCCCCAAGAAAAAAACAAGCCCTTGTAGGATAAATACAAAAGCAGCTGTTCTGAGAAATAAGATAATGTCTAAGCCCGAAATCGAACCTCCAACACTGATTACCAAGAGTGAGTGAGGTACCCTTAGAAAGTCTATTAGAAGAAGTGGATGCAGCACTACAGACAAGCACTAAATGACCATCACTGACACCAACCAGCTGATCTACACCACAGCAACAGTAAGCCTTGAGTTGCTTGGCTGCAAGGAGCAGTACCTTCCATTGAAGTCAGGGGCTAAAATAATGGGAAAACTGAGTGAGGCTAGCCAGCTATCAGATCTACAGAAAGGTGTGATAAAAAAAGATAAAGGAGTAAAAAGAAGTACAACAAGCTGTTCATAGCTGAGACCTTAGAAACTACCAAGCATACGCCAAAAGCCTTGGCTACCCATCTGAAGAAATACACCAGAGATATAGAAGCCAGGAGAATGAACCAAACCTTCTCCACTGAACCATCCAAGGTTGCTCTCACTGGCAGACTAATAGCATAAGGATGGACTCGCCAAGGCTGGAGGAACTGATATAGGTGTCTCCTAAAAGATAATACGACGATGTACAAGAGGCATTATTGAGGTAAAAAAACATTTCTCAGCTTTTATTTACATTTGAGCAAAAAACATCACGTCCAAAATTATTCATACCAATAGACAGCCTTTGTTGGCTATTACAACAATCAAATGCTTTCTATAATTGCAGACCAGCTATTTGCATGTCTCCACGGGTATTTTTGCCCAATCGTCTTTAGCAATGAGCTCCAAATCTTACAGGTTGGAGGGTTTTCTTGCCATTACCCTGACCTTTAGCTCCCTCCCCAGATTCTCAATTGGATTCAAGTCAGGACTCTGGCTGGGCCACTCCAAAACTTTAATGTTGTTGTCAGCTAACCATTTCTTCACCACTTTTGCTGTGTTTTGGGTCATTGTCATGCGGAAATGTCCACTGGTGCCCAAGACCAAGTTTCTCTACAGACTGCCTGATTGAGAATCCTCCATTTTTTCATGGTGCCGTTTATTGTGATTAGGTTCCCTGGTCCATTGGCTGAGGAACACCTCTAAAGCATTACGTTCCCACCACCATGTTTGACAGTGGGGATGGTGTTCTTTGAGTTGAAGGCTTCTCCTTTTTTATGCCAGATACATAAAACATCATTGTGACCAACAATTCAATTTTTGTTTTATCTGACCATAATACAGACGACCAGAAGTGTTCGTCTTGTCCAGATGAGCATTTGCAAAGGCCAAGCCAGCTTTTGTGTGCCTTATCTGGAGAGGTGGCGTCCTCCTTGGTCTGCAAACGTGGAACCCAGCAGTGTGCAGCATCTGTTGGATTGTCTGCCTTGAGACATTGCCACCAGCACAGCCTAGATTTACCAGGATGACCTTAGTGGTGATCCTTGGATTCTTATTCACCTCTCTCACTATCCTCCTGGACAGCACATTGTCACTTTTGGCTTCCGACAACGTCCTCTGAGATTTTCCAGTGTGGAACTAGTCCACCTGCATTTCCCAGTCTTGGTTGCTCCCAGTCCCTGCCTCCCTCTACCAATTTGGACTTTGGCCCACTATGTCTCATGGTGGTCTTTACCTGTGCCACAGCTGCTCCTGTCCTCCACCTTCCCCCTGTTGCAAAGGTGGGGGAAGTGCCTCTGACTAAAGGATCCTGGGACTCTGTAAGGGTAATTTCGAGCCTTGCTTTGGACCGCTTGTACACCTCCTAAAATCTCGGGACACAACAAACCTTTTGGCAATTATTGCACATTTTGATGTACCATCCTGATGGAGCTGGACTGCCTGTGCAACCTCTGTGGTGTCCAGGTTGCACCACATGCTACCTGTAACGACATCGACTGAAAAGCAGTCAGAAAAAGATCATTGTTGCCCCACAAAGCAGCTGACATGAATTAACAACCATCTCTTTTGAGCAGTGTAGTTTAACTCCTCTTTGTTTTTGCTTGGTGTCTTTCCAAATATGCTTAGTTACATTATGCAAGCACTGATATTCTGTCAACATATAGGAGGAAAGATGTGTAGCTGCAGCTGAACATAGTCTAAATTTGTGTTTTCAACTAGTGTCCAAAGATTTTTACGAGGACCAGAGTCCCTAATGTCCTCAGACATACTTTCATAGTAGGATTAACATATATATACATGCACTGTTTTATGACTATTTGATTTTTCAGTTACAATCTTAATTGCAAGAATCAGCCAATCATAGACAGAGTAGGGCCGGCCTTCACTGAACAGAGGCTCGGATAGTAAACAGCTGCAGTGACAGGGAAACAGAAAGAGAAGAGAGAAGACATGAGAGGAAAAGCGGCGACATTGTGAGTCAGTGAAATGATGTCTGCGAAATGGTTGAAGATTGACACAGAAATCCAGACTTTTAATCCTGAATAGACCGAATAGAGATGTTTATTTTCATTTTTTCTGTATGAAAGTTTTGTTTTATTGACAATTTGTTCAATTAAATTGTGTTCAAGTGAACATAGAAAGGACAGGCAAGGGCTATGAAAAATGTTTTGCTATATGTAGTTTATTTCAGAAACTTGTTGGCCAGTGTTAACAGTTACTCGACCTACAGCCTTGTTTTCACATCATGTCACATTTACCTTGATAATCTGACTCGATAATGAAATGAGTGCAGTGATCTGATGGCAAAAAGAAAGATCAGTCAAATCTAATTCTCTAAGAAGCAGCATGACAAGTCTGGATACAAGATGGAATAATTTCCTAGCTCGTTATTTTTTGGAGCCGCAGTCATTACATATCATCTTTATGAATTCAATGAACTGGCAGCTCAGGTCTGAAACTCACAGATGCTCTGCACTGATCGGACAGAATTATCAAACCGATGTTTTCCACAGAGTCTGTCACTTGTTGGGTGGAGGTTCTCACACACACACAAGCTAATAATAAATAGTGAATACTTTATTGAAATTACTGTTTGGACAGCTGCTAGATTCATGTCTGCGCAACTATGGGGTATCAGTGTCTTGTCCAAGGACACCTTGAGATGTAGCTTGGCGGTACTGGGAATCGAACTTGCTTACCCTTGGGTTTAAAAACAACGCCCTACCCACTGAGCTATCATGCCTTTAAATACTGTACACAGTATTAAAAGTATTGTTTTTCTAAAATGTCAATAGTGTCAAAATCTGGTGAGAAGTTTTTCAGCGTTCCTTCTTTGAGACACCGTAAGAAGTCCAGCAAGGACCTGACTCAGCAGCTTTTAGCTTCATCTCTGGATGCCAGGTAGATAATTGCATTATCAGAAGCTGGATCAGGAATGGTCTTTGTGGCAGGATAGCGGCCAAGAAACCACTTTTTCTGCTTTTTGTTATTCTAATGTAAAATCAGAGGAATACATTTATATGGCCATCATAGCATTGCCAAAATCCTATATATACAAAACCTGCAACACACTTAACCAATCAGGATGTGAACATCCCTGCACTTTCTGTCTGCACCTATGGAAGGAAGATTTAATGTTTAAAGTCTCACACAATGAAAAGCAGTTATTTGCCTCTGTTTGACAGTGACAGTTTATTTTGCTCACTTCTTTTGCAAAAGACTTTTATGGTGCTAATGATCCATTTTAGTTTGCTAGGGGAGTACCCCTCAGTACCATCACAACTGAAGAAATAAATACATAAATAAGCAAGCTGTATACCAAATGAAGTGACATTTAGAAAAGGGACACACGGAGACAGATCATTATCCTTGGGGTCCATTTTTAACCAGAGAGCCATCTAAAGAGACAATTACAGTCATCTTTTGACAGACATCCTCTTCAGATTTGTCCTCTCCTATAACTGCTAATAGAAAAAGAATTGTTGGAGGAAAGCTACAATTAAATCAAAGGAAATATGAAGCATACTGATTTTTTCACATTTACTACTTCACTGGATGGATTTCTTTTAGTCAATTACACAATTTTCTTTTTTTTGCTAATCTATGTAATGTGAATCCTTACTGCTTATTGCTTCCTTTATTCTGTAACTGTGCACCAACAAAACACAGGTTCAGTTATGCTTTTAATACTTTTTTGGTGATACATATGGTTTTGTTATTTTTTTCACAAGTAAGTAAAAAAATACTTTTGATTAATTGCATGTAGCTTATTTATTTTTTTCAGTTTATGATCAAAAATCCAGAATTTCAAAATGTTACAGATTTTCCTAAGATCCATTCTTCCGGATTGACCTGCCTGAGACACTGTAGCTGTGTGAGTCAACGTCTTCTTTTTCTCTAATGATAATTTCAAACAGGAAGGGTCTGTATGGTTTTATTTCCTTTTTTTGTGGAGCAACCTATCTCTGTGCCTAGGGGAAGGTGAATCACACACACACACACACACGCTAGGTGACCCAAAAGCACCTGACACAACTTAATCCAGTGTTAATCCAGATGACCAGAGTTTGTCCACACGATATCTTCCCTCTGTAGCCTTTACGCTGTCCAGCACAAAGCTAATCCCGGTGTTTCACCATCAGGGAACAAGATATGGTACAATGCCCCAAATGTCTTTAGGTCTGTTAAACAAGCCCCACGCACTGAACTCTACAACCTGTCTCCTGACTAAGCCAGCCTGAAAGAAGTGGGGTTCCAGGCTGGGTTACTTCTTAAAAAAGCTGCATTAAAGGTTGTGTCTCAAAATGGTGGAACCACATGCAAACCGGAGCAAAATGATTGATAGACAACACATTGGTACACAACAGGGGAAACACGAAAACTGAACCAACTAACCACTACAGAGCATGAGATAATTGACTAAAGAGAGGAACATGTGGGGTTAGAGGAAACAAAGCATGGCGTGAAAACTACTCTGACAACAGGCAAACCAAAATACTACAGAAATTCAACCCAACAACCAGTTTACAGAAATGATGAGATGTGACACAAAGTCATGAGAAACCTGAGACAGCATGTCTTGATTGGTTGATAGGTCACACAGCACCAGTGTAAACGTATAGTGGGCTCTAACATGACCTGTCCAGTCTTGCTCCAGGACTGGACAGTTTAACATGTATAAATCGTCTTCTTCTCTCTGAGATAAACAGCTGAGTGTGGCATCTCCATCAGGCATGAGGGAGGTCTGACTTTAGCAGGAGAAGAAGCCGGGCTGGGCTGGGAATCGATCTTGCTATCTCTGCATCCCAGCCCTCTGCCTCAACCACTGAGCTACCAGGCCTCCATCAGACCATCTCAACCTCACCTCTCTACCTTTGTCTCTAAACGACTCAACATGATCTGTCCCTCTCATGTTCTCATTTCTAATTCTGTCCATCAATGGACATCTTAACATGTCTCCGGCTCGCCTTCCTGTCTCTGTTAGTGCCACCGTCTCCAAACCAAACATCATAGTAGGTCTCACTACCACTTTGTAAATCATCCCTTTCACTCTTACTGCTATAAGTCTGTCACATATCACCCCTGACACTCGTCTCCACCCACTCCACCCTGTCTGCAATCTTTTCTTCGCCTCTCCTGTGCTCTGTCTGTTACTTTGTATGGTCATATCTAAATCACATCAATGATTTTTTTGCTTTCTGTGAGATTACAAAAGCTTCTGTTCCCTCCTGCATTTTTATCACTATCAAACGTCAGCCCTATCTCCTAAGAATTAGGTTGGTTTGTAATCTGGAATGCTGTTTCATCCTATACATTTTTAAGGAGACTGTAAGCAATTTGCTGGAATATATTCAAAAAAGTTGCTTTTGAAATATTAAATAAGCAGGTGTTGTAGTAGAATGGCAGCCTCTCTCTCTCTCTCTCTCTCTCTCTCTCTCTCTCTCCCTCCCTCCCTCCCCCGTCCTCCTCAGGTACACTTGACCATGCCACTAACCCCAACCGGTCGAGGCAGATGGCCGCCCACCATGAGCCTGGTTCTGCTGGAGGTTTCTTCCTCTTAAAGGTAGTTTTTCCTCTCCACTGTCGCCTCAATGCTTGCTCGAGTGGGACTGTTGGGTTTTCTCTGTATATATTGTGTAAGGTCTTAAACCTTACACTGTGAAGTGCCTTGAGATAACTTTTGTTGTGAATTGGCGCTATATAAATAAAGTTGAATTGAATTGAATTGACAAAGAGTGAAATTTTTTCTTCCTTCATTCTTCAGACATTTGCTCAATAACAGAATCTTCCCAAAGTGACTTTCTCTCCCTCCATCTCCTACTCACCCCTCTTTCCATCACACACTTCCTAATACTCTGTCAGAAAAGAGCGCGCTGAAAAAAGAGGGGGGGGGGGGTGCAGGCATTAGCTGGCGTTTGTGTGTGCACACAGTTTGCATGAATATGAGGAGGCAAAAGACAAAAAGAGGAGTCACAGGGAGATGTTAAATGACAAAGAGGGATTAGGAATTGATTCTTCAATCACAGGTTAGAGATTGATGTCTTGTCTAGTGCTGCTGATAACTTGCAAACGTAGGGTTAGGGTTTGGGGCTGGGCTTAGTCCAGCACTGAACAGTTTTCTCTAAGCAGTTATTTAGAACTGGTCGCTGTGGTTTGGTGGCTCATTGATGGTTCCTGTTACACATGTTGTCTTGTTGTTTCTGTGTCTTACCTAAGTGTCCTTACAGGTACCCTTAAGATCAAGAAGTCATCTATAACATACTATACTGTGTGAATAAAAGTCTTGGTTCGTTAAAAAAACAAGAACCTTCACACATTTTCTTTAAATCCATATATATCAAATGGACTGAAATGTCTTGCTCAAGGCAGGTTTCTGTAACTGTAACTAAGCTAAGTGTGTGGATTATTCAGGTGCTCTAGTTGATCCCATCAGCATTTTGGCTCCTACACTGTAGGTCAGCCAACGTTCCAACGAGTGACCCCGGCTGTAGTTTGGTCTCTAGCCTTTTGTAGTCATGTCTCAGCTATGAGTGGCTCTGGATTTATGTGCTTCTACATAAGTCTTTCTCTCCCTCTCCCTCTGTCATGTAACTTCTGTCACCCTTCTTTTGCCCCCTCACACACACACATACTTTATGTAATTCTCCCTCTTGGTATTCATGGGCGCAGCCGTAGCTTTTGTTTTCATATTTTAGAAGTGTTCAGCTCCCTACTCTCTTTTTCAATAGTAATGTATGTGTCCTTTACGCTTAAATGACCACACTGGCACACACACATACACAACCCTTACTCAGTCAGGGTTAAATAGATTAATATATTGTATGCCCTCTGGCAGGCCTGACATGATATATATACAGCATGTATACGTGATGTGTGTGTATGTGTGTGTGGGTGGGTGGGTGTGAGGTGTCCATTACTCTGAAAGCTTCCCCTTCTATCTGATTCACTGTGGCCCTAATGATATTTAACCTGCCAGGCCATTTGGAAAATGGGCCCTGGCTGTAAAAATATTGTCCCATCTGTGTGTCACACACACACACACACACACACACACACACGACATATACACACATGCATAATCTTGTGAGCTACCTTGCTGTTCCTGCTTTTATTATTAACTTCTGTTTCTATCTGCCATGGGGTGAAGTTCATTCATTAGTGCCTCTTCTTAAGCTGTATTTCACCTCCACCATTATATATCCTCTAGATCATAATTCCCCCCCCCCCAGCATTAACACTGATAACTGCTAAATATGATATACACCAGCAAAGCGAGACTTCCCTCCTAATCCATTTGTGACCACGATTATTTTCTAAAGATGTAATACATACAGTTGTAGACTGTACAATGCATGCTCACTCTGAGTGTGTGGAACTGCTTTAATGAGCTCTGCTCTACACAGAGCTCATTCATGATCATTAGATCAGCATGTCATATTTACACATTTAAATAGCTGATTTTAAGTTTAACATATTTCATAACTGATTTAATTTTTATTTATGTCATAGATTTATGTTTTCTGTATCTTCATCATTATGGATGAAATCTAAAATAAGGCTGCGACTGATGTTTGATTTATCACAAATGAACTGTTACACCTGGAGGAGTGAAGGACGTCACTGACAGAGACGTCCTGAGACCTGCATCACTACTTTGTGTGTCCTGCTATGTTGTTATAACACTGTGAAATTTGGTTTTGGAGGCGTGGTAATAAAAGTTTTATCCACGCTTCACTGCTGCTGCAGTTCTCACCACTGGGTGTGACACACATACCCAACTCAACATCCGTGCCCACACATGTGATTACCTGGGCCGCTGTTGTTGTGGTCTGTGCTGCTGTTCTCAAGCAGAACGACTGAACCATACATTCGATTAACTGTGAACCATGTTGACAGGAAACTGAAATATCAACAGATGTTGTCCTCCTGATATCCTTTGGAGAAAGCGGCTGTGTGAGCAGCGTCAGGTTGTTAACAGAACCACCATTATGAAAACTGCCTAGCTAAATAACGGACTCAGGCTTCACCTGATCATCGGTAGAGTTAACAGATTACAGAAAATATGTGGTACAGCATCCATGTACTAATCATTTAAATGGCATTTTGTTTTCATGTGGTCGCCCAGACCGATACCGCAGTTGTCGCAGAAATCTCAATGTCTCAAACAATTACTGAAATTGTGCACAACGTACACTCCGGTCCCACTCTATTCATTCCAATTCCAGTGGCAAAAGGGTCTAGTACAAGAGAAGAGGGTTTCATAAGTCTGACTACTGAACACGCTCTTATAAAGCACATAATCTTTTAAAAGACCTTGGTCCTCTTGGACTATCCCAAGTTATTTATGACACTGATTCTGTAAATAAAAATAAAAAAGGGGATTTCTGTTGCTTTTAGTGCTTTAAATGGGTTTTATTTTATGTATTAGTGCTAAGGGTGACACGCCACGATGTGCTGATGGCTCAGTTAAATCACAGCGTTCTAAGACCATCTCTAAAACATTAGCTCCCCATTCATTGTCGTAGCAGGAGACTCTGGCCTCTTTTGATGACACTGATTAGAGATTCTAGTCTCTGAAGCCTTTTTGCTTTGGGCAAGAGTTGGAAATGTTCACAATTATTGATTTGGGTGTCTGCAGCACATAACTAATTATATGAATAATTAAATGTGAGTGTTATCTCCCGTCAAGTAGGAGACCGAGGCATGATTTTACACTATCTATCACTGTCCTTAATGGTGAAGAGGGTGTCAGTCTGTCATCTCAAAGTGCAATTGGTCAAGTTAAATCTTTCACAACTGGCCGATATATGAGCTCTGGGATGTGGAATCAATAACAGAGTGACAGATTAGTCAGTTTGTTCTGCCATAGAGGTAGAGCTGCACCTGACACTGCACTGTACACAAGCTGAATAGGATGAACTCCAAACATACTCACACATATATATGATCTATGGGAACAGAGTCTAAGGCTAAATGTTCTTCTGTTAATTTAGCTTTATTTAGTGATTTCTTACATTTGCCACAAAAATGAAATCATTGGTTAACTCACATGGTGAAAGGAAAAGACTATGCAGAATCATTGACACACAGGTCACTCCTGTCACCTTCCTCTTGCAGCCTCAATAGGTGAAGCCATCGTAAGAACACGTTTAAACTCACTTCTATGCCACAGAAGAAGAGGAAGGTACAGCTGCAGAGGGGCAGAAGATGGTGTCGATGCACTTACCTCCTTCGCACTACTGGAACCTCTTGCCCAGCATGTATTCTACATAACTGGAGATGGCAGTGATATCTGGCACATTCCTCTCACAGGGATCACAGGCTTGAACATTTACCCTGGGATTTCAACCAAATTGCTTAATTAGAACCGTCTAGGGAGTATATCCTAAATCAGGTGCCATAAAGGCACTACACAGTGCACTGCTGCTTCCCCTAATTGGACCCCTTCTACCCACATGTGACAGCTAGACAGCATTAGTTAGGGCAGTCACCTAGCTACCTGTTACTGTCAGATATATCCAGGGCCCCCAGAGTCTAGGTTTGCCACTGTCACGTCATATTAACTACACACACTGGCCACTTCATGTAGTACCCCTGCACAACCTAATGCAATCCAATAAGCAGCTCTGTCATGAGCTCTACTCTAAGTAGTTACAATTTCACTTTTTTTGTTGAATCTGTCATTAACTATATGTTAATTATTGGGGTCATAGTGGTTGCTGGAGGTAAACGATACATTTACAAACATTAAACCACTTAGCCACACTACCTCAAATTGTATTTCCATACACAGTAAAGTACACAGACTACATGTCTGCATGCTGTTCTAGCATTGACATTCAGTTCATGATAAACAAAGCATTGTGACCTAAATAATACTCACAAGTTTAAATATGCACATAAGAAAAAATACATTAAAAAGATGCATTTATTTTTACTCTGCTCAGATTCTAAAACACTCACTAGATGCAAATGAGAAAATCATTTTTAATAACAAATATATTAATTTAATAGTCTCGTGTTTGCAAACTTATTCTGTTGTCTGATGGAGGTGATGGATTTCATGTTTTATTTTCTGTAGTCAGAGCCGACCCAAGGTGTAAGTGAACTAGCACTAGGGGCCTTTTAAATGATTCAAATATTATTTCATAATTTTTTCCCTCAAAAGGGACAAATTCTTCAGCGGCAGAGAGGAAAAAAGAGCATGAGCAGAAAAACTGCATAATAACGTTACATTTTCTCAAGTTAGGAAAGTTGGGTGGAGTGTAGCCAACGATAACAAGCTAGCAGCCATTTGTATCACATTAGCTACACGGGTTTCTGAGTCGTCTGTCTAGTAAACGTGATCAGTACTTGCCTTAAAAACCTGCTGTATATAATCTGATACATGTATTTTGCCCCCCGTAGGATTATCATGGCACTACAGGCAGCTCAAGTTTAGTTTTGGTAATTTCCAACATGACCAAAGGAGGTGTGTTAACACAAGTGCCAAACAGATAGAGCAGGTTCTCGGCATGTACCTGCATATGGGATTAGTACAGATGTCCAGTGTGGGCCTACTGGGAGTAGGAGTTGGAAAGTTCCATGCAGTGTCTGATGTGATGTCTCAAAATCGATTTCAGAAATTGCTGACACTGTTTCACTTTTAGGACATATCTTTGATGATGCAAAAAAGATAAACTGTGGAAGCTCAGGCCATTTCTCTGCATACCACCTGAAGAGTGCCATGCTGTTGATGAAATTATGGTGCCATTAGGGGGAAAGTCTCATCTGCGTGTGTACATGCTGGCAAAACCTCACAAATGGGGTTTCAGGATGTGGGGACGGGCTGCAGAGAGTGGCTTTCTTTATGGCTTTAATGTTTGTCAAGGTGCAGAAAATCCAGAGAGAGAAAAGTGTGAAGTTGGTGTTACAGGAGAAGCTGTGCAAAAAATGACATCAACACTTCCAGCAGGAGAAATTTACAAGGCCTTTGCAGACAACTACACAGTGTCAAATTTACAGTTAGAGAGTTGATTTTAAATCTGTACAGATAACATTTGGTTCCACTCAAAATTAGAGTAAAATTTACTCTATGGTCAGTGGTAACTTTTCAGTGGTAAATCTACTCAATTTAGTGTCAAAATTACCAACGAATTTGTTAAAATAGGTTAACTCTGAAATATTGACACACATAAAGACCCACTCTGGCAAACGCTACAGAGCCACGTTTGCTAGAACCACCAGACACAAGAAAGGTTTCTTTCCCTAGGCAATATCTGTTATAAACAACTGACTGCTGCTGCTACATGGACACAAAGTGCACTAAACTCAGCAAACTGCACACACACACACACACACACTGTCCTGTCTCTTGTCTCTCTGTCTTGTTACAAAGAGTGTTGTATTTTTGTCTGTA
>JAUMHF010000002.1:2956344-2967404 GCA_032359275.1 Microctenopoma steveboyesi | reverse complement strand
TTCTCCTTGTTGGCCGGTTATTGTAACACCGATTCCTGGTGGGATCCGCTTTCAGCGCTTGGGTGTTACAAGAGCAAAGCGTGTGCTTTCTAACCCGTCTGCTAACACTCTGCATTTGGGTCAAACCCGCACGCTACAAGGGCGTTCGTCAAAACACGTCTGTGTTACATACACGCCTGACAATCACACGACAACGAGAAATGATGAAACAGAGGCAGAGAATAACATGCATAAAGTGTTTACCCGACTCTTGGATTCTTAAATGGTATAACAAAAAGCTGTGGTCAAGGAGGACCAGGCGGTTGTGCCAAATCAAAGAAACAAAACAAAAGTGGTCTATGGCTTCTCTAAGAGCTCATTGAAACTAAACAGAACAAGAAGGCCTACCTATGTGAACTACTAAGTAGTGGTCAAAACCGTACATCAGAGGCATCAGCAGCTTAACCTAGTGTATATAACAGAGGTCCTCCTACGTGTTGAAGGTGTACAGGGTACCCCAGTCTTACCTATCCAACCTTCCACCACAAATCTCACCTGGACCTGGATGCCTGGAACAGCCAACAGGTGTGCACCGATCATAATACACTGACCAATCAGTAGATTGGTCAAGAAGAGTTGACCATTGATTGGCGGTAATGGTCAGACCCAGCTGCCACTCGGTATCACTACCACCCAACTGACAGCTTCCAAATGCTGATTGAATGTTTCTGTTAACGTTTTTTTTATCAACACATAAAAAAACATGGCATATCACCTTAATTCATATAACTACAAAAAATAAGCCAAATCACTAACATACTGAAACCAAAGTGTTAGTCTTGAGGTACATGAGTCAGTGAGACACAGAACCCTGCTAGATAATGATCATTCCCATTAGCAGAGGATGGAATCAGTCCATCAGCCTCTGGGTTATGGGCCCTGCACTCTTCCACATTGCTACTCTGCTCGCATTGGAGTGAATATTATATGTAACTGGAATCAAACAAGCAAACTTTACTGGTCACTCAAACCATCACACATATTTTCACAAGGCACAACTAGGGGAGAGAGGTGACACAATGTTAACAACATGTAATGATGTCATGATGAGAAAGCGGGAGAGAGAGGGAGAGAGAAGGAGGAGAGGAGGAGGGTGTCTGCCTCCCGAACTTTCACTGAGAGCTGGTTTTACAGGAGAGGAGCTTGATAGCTAAAGGCTCTGCCTCCCATTCTACATTTAGAGACTCTGGGAACCACAAGTAGACCAGCACTCTGGGAGTGAGGTGCTCTGCTGGGATAATAAGTTTCTATGAGGTCTTTAAGATATGTTGGGGCCTGATCATTTAGTACTTTATATGTGAGAAGGATTTTAAGGAGGATTGTATGTGGCTAATGTTTTTTTTTTCTTTTGTAAAGCACTGTTTTTTTTAATGCATTTGCCTGGGCTTTAGTTTCATGTGATATGGGTTAAGAGAGCCTTCAGTCTTCTCTTAATCCTGACTTTAAACCTAAATTCCAGTCTAAATCCTACTGCAGAAATGTACAATCCTCTCTCTACACAAGTCTTCTATTGTCTCTATCCCAGTAAACCCTCACTGGTAGAAAAGTACCCATATGTGTTTGTAAGTAGTGTATGTCTCCACATATTGCCAATTATATGTATACACATGGTGCTCCACAAGCATGCTCAAGCACTACATAGACATTGTGTCACACATTTAATTTTGTGCATGCACACACATCAGCATGCAGCAAGCGTCTCAGAGCCTTAAGGTTGTCTCTGCCCCGAGGGCTGGAAAGATTATTATGGACTAGAGAGTGAAAGGCAGAGACAAGCCTCTGAATCTCGGAGAAACGAAGCTACTTCCTTACAAATACTCCCAATCTAACAAAACTGACTCATTTACCCTGCAGTTGAATGAATGAAGGTACAGTGCTTTAGTTTAGTATTCATTTCTCATTATTGTATTCTCTGCATACATAAACAATAATTACTTGGCTACAAAAACCTGCTGTACAGGTATTTTCTTTTCATGATTGTCTTTTTCAATAACTCCCTTAAATTGCCCTGTGAAAGGTGCAGAGTGCAGAGGATGGCAAATTAAAAGACAACAAGCTTTTACTGCCAGAAAAACAATTACTGCAGTGATATGCAAAAAGGGTTCCACCTCTTTCATTTGGTCTTTATAATCAGAGGCCTCAAAAACAGCAGCTTGAGTTTTGTGGTTTAAATCGCAATGAAGGGAGTTTTAAAAACTCTCATGCCTGAGGGAACCATAGTGTGATGCTGGATTGTGGTCCATGGAGCCCGTTACTTTGCAGATCCAAATATTTTTTATAAAAGAAATGTAAAGAATAAATGCATAAAGTTGATGTAGAATATATCACAATCAACCCTTTATTTTATTTTCTTCTCTTCCTCCTCGTCCCTCTCCGTCTCTATTTTATTTGTCCAGTGCTTCTTACCAGTTCCATGATTTTGCCACAGAAGAGATGTTGTTTTATAACTTTCAGTTTCCAATTTTTTTTGTTTCATAGTTACACAGTGTACAACACACAGTGAAATGTCTCCTTCTGCATTTCCCCATCCCCCTGGGGGGAGCAGTGAGCAGCTAGGGGCCACGCTGGGGGAGCTAGTGCTAAGTGTCTTACTCAAGGACACACCTGGTATAAGGGAAAAGCTGGGTATTGAACCCGTGACCTTCTGCATCCCAGCTTCATGCTTTTTTTCATTACGTTAAGAATTAACTGATTTTATTACATGTGTGGCCAGACAGGGATGAAGGTTTGTGTTTGGGATGCTTTCTTTTAAGCCACACACGAACATAGTGTTCAGTCTTTCTCTGTTCCACTTCTCCTGCCCTGTTTAAGAATAGCTTGTTTAACGTCTAATGTCTAATACTTGCAAGTGACACTTACATTATTCTGCCAGTAAGCATTATATTTATAGGGGGGTACCCAAGAGTTCAGCTTTCTTTAACTTCTCCCAGTCATGTTATTGAGGTCCTTTCCTATGTGTCTCACACAGTGGGCTGTACTGAGCAACTACACCGTATCTGCTGTGTACACACTTTAACTTAGTTGTACACAGAAGAAACTGACTTCAGGAAGTGAGTCTAAATCAGTCTAAGGGGGCTCGCAAGCACAAGATGTGTCACACACTCTCTGCTTGTGTTTCTCTGAGCTTAAAGAAGCTCCTAGATTAGTAAACCCTGAAGTGATCTGGGACAACAGTGAGGAAACGTTGATTTTAGTCAGCACAACCTTCAGTGTACAGGGTTCCTGACCGTCTTATCCCAGAATATAGGCAATAAATCACATTTACTATTTTGTCATGTATATAGATCTGAGTGAGTGGTGTAACATGTCAAATAACTTGGACTTGTCTACTTCTGAAACACACACTTTAGCCTGTCTGTGACCTACCTATCTCAAAATGTGGGCAATAAATCAGGTTACCATAGCAATGTTCACATGTCATGAGACCTTGGGCCTAGCCTGAGGCTTCTCAAAGTCCCTGGTAATTTGAGGCTCTTGGATGTCAAGGGCCAGAGCTTTAGACTGTCAGGGTCCTGTTATGTAGCTGTTGAAGAGCTTCAGCCTTCTGGCCAGTTACTTACTCTGTAACCTCAGATCTTACGCAGATCATGGGTGAATGAGAAGCGGTGTGAAGCACTTTGAGTACCTGTATAGGTAGTGTTATATATATATATATATAAAAGTAAATGCAGAACATTTAGCATGTAAGTTGTGACAAATTTTATGTCAAAATAAAAATCATGATTGGATATTAAATGTGAAGCCCAGAGAGGTTGAGTCAGGTCCACTAAACACTCGCCTCTAATTCTCTTATAACCATTTAATATAACATTAATTGGACACTCCATAGAACGTGCAAAACTTAGTTTTACAAATGAAATGAAATTTAATCCTTTTAGTCGTGTGGTGGTGTCGTCACTGTGCTGCGCACCAAGACATCCAGTATAAAGCAATCTCTTAATTAAATGTCCCACTCTAGAGTCTCTTTGAAAGCAGGACCCCAATTTTTAGGCACTGTTAATCCAGGTGTGTACACCAGAGTTCACAGCTGGTCTAAGGAGCTGAACAAAACAGATGCAGAAATGCACCAGTGTTCACTTGAAAGACAGTTATTTGTTGCCTTTCCGTATGATTTTTTAGGGTATTTATGTTAACTAAAATGAAGCATGACAGCTGAAAACGTTTCATGAATAAAGCATGGTGCAAAAAGTTAACCCCTACCTACTGCAGACTGACCTCTGACCTCCCAGTGGTGCCCTGGGACAAAAATGGAGCACTCACTTTCATAATGAAACGAGTGTCGGTGAGAAAAAGGAGACGGAGAGAGAGATTGGGAGAGAGTGGGATTATGGAAATGTAATATCCGGCTGTCAGGTGCTCAGTCATCTGATAATATGACAGACAGAGGCACGACGGCTTCCTCTCCAACCCACTGCTAATTATAGATAGACATAATGAACTCACATGAAGTGTCTGTGTGTGTGCGCACGTCAGGGAGAGCGTGGGTGTGAAAATAATCTGTCACTTGTGTTTGTGGTAACTGGTTTATTTTTGGTGTGTCTGTTAATATTGTGTATCTAGAGGAATTGATTCTACAAAAACGGTACAAAATGTCCCATCTCCCTGTGAGCCTCGGAGTAAAACAGCCTGCTTCTAGAAACGCTGCTGAAAAGTTTGATGAAGTAGGCTCTGTTAGTCTATGTCCTCCAGTCTGTTTGGGTTGAGATTTGACTTATGTGTGTTTGTGTATTAATAAGAATCTGAAACCCAAAGACTGGAACTTGCCTTCAACATCATTTTGGATGATGTGTGTTTATTTAGACTGCAGTTTTACTCCAGCACGGAAGTTTCCTGCAGTAAAAGGGATATTTTATATTATACTGAAGAGCAAGAAACTGGGAGAACTACTTCCTTTTTTGATAGTATGCTGATTGGACAGTGATGTTCCTTATATAGCATTCTCTCAGTGAGCAAAGGTTTGTGTATTTATCTACTGGTGGGTGATCATTTAGTCTGTCTGGATAAAACTGAAAGTTAATTAAAGTGTGTTATAGCTCCTTAACACTGTATGGTATCAGATTGACGTGACTCAACCAAAGCCAAGGTTTAGACATACCCTGTATGGTTGGTACAGGTGGTTTTAATATTGTCATCGTGGACACAATAACACAGTTATAGTGTTATTGTGTCAGCAAGCTGCACCTGACTAAAGAACTAGACTACACGCTCTACATGCATCATGCATACATGGGAATACTATAAACATCCTCCTGTTTTCAAGATGCTCCTACATCACAGACCCCAGTAAAAGTTGTCTTGACAGCAGCTCACAACTTTCAAAAACTGTCTTTCATTAGTTGTGTGTTATTCACTTCACCTGTTCTTGGTTTTAATGTTGTGTCTTAATTTGACAAAAAAGGTTTTTACATGAAAATATAACGTGTGGTTTGGTGTGTTAAAAAGAATACGCTCTAAATAAAAGCACTTTTTTCATTCAGGCTTCATTCATCAGGCTGAAAAGCAGAAGTTCTGAACATGCAGGAGAAAAGTTTGCCTGTTGACTTTCTACAACAAAGTGGTTTCATTTGTGCGCCTGAGGACTTCCGAGTTCCTCTGCCAAGCATTTCAGTAATGGTTTGATAGGCCCTCTTTGACTTGCCCTCAGCACATGCTAATGCTGTAGGTAGCACTACATCTCACACAGGGATTGGTCCTGAGGAAAGCAGAGAACTGAAAAGACTCGATCAGCTGTTCTACAAGTGTTAATTAATGTTCATGGATTGAAGAGCAAAGGTTAGTAACTGTTCAACAAAACAGGACTAACATGAGAAGACGTCTCTGTTTTTCATACTGAGTTGTGTGTTCCGTGTCCTCTCAATATCAGTTTGACAATGTGTCCAACAAAACATTTACTATCAATCAGAAATGAACAGAAATGCATTGGTATCTTTACATCTGCTGCTAAACTAAATAGCCTTTCTAACAGACACTGAGGGAATAACACAAGGAAGCTGAAGTAAATATCATCTGAACAAGGGAGAAAAGTTTGATTCAGAGTGCAATTGATTTTTCAATTTGGCAACCAAAGGAAACAACTTTCTACATTTTCTGCTTTAGTTGTGTTTTTTTAATACAATATTTTCTTGCATAAGGATTTTTCCAACAGAGCCCCAAAGAAATTCAATAGAAGAGGAAAAGAGATGTTAGTGAGAGCCGCAGCGAAGCGAAGTGAAAAAACAAGGAGTGAGTTCTACGTCTTCGCATCTTTATGTTAATATTAACAAGTAATTAAGAGAACAGAGGGTAATTGAGCTGAATACGACAGAGAGGGAGCAGCTTTTGTGAACTGAGCAGTATGCATTTCACTTGCAACAGCTCAGCACGTTATAGCAGTGTCCGAGTTTAACAAACAACTGTATGTAAGTACGGTTGGTGCAGCCTTTAAATCAGAATTTAATTTTTTATGTATTTAGTATGTACTTGCCCCCTGAACTTAATATCTGTATTTTGTCAGAAGCTTTTCAGCTTCACGTGCCTTCTCAGTAGCTCATACTAGGCTCTTTTATGCCACGTCTCTGGATCATATCCTCTAAGCACAGAGACAGAGAAAGTGGAAAGGGTCAGAAACATTTGCTAACTGGTACTGAACACAAAAACACCAAAGGTTGCTGGGAAAGTCAGAATGAACGTAATTTTATCCTGAAGCAGACAGCCTTATGTAATATGTTTGAATTGTGGTTAGTTTCAACCCTCTGTGTGGAGCTAGAAGTGACAGAGGTGACATTGCGTGATTTGGTGGCTGTTTACTTCTATTTCTAGTTTACTTTTTTCTGTTTCTCAGACTTCCACACATCCACATGCACAACTCTATCCAGCTTTTATTAGCTCTCTGCCCTGGCCACAAGAACAATAACATCACAACTTTTAAAGGAATGATCAGCATCAGTAGAAACTTCTTTCTAAGCAGAAATTTCTCCCCTTACCCTCTCTCTCCCTCACCCCGGTTCTCCCTAAGGCAAAACATTTTGCTGACCAAGACTTAGCCAGTCATCAAGAGCTACAATTTTCCCCTTTTCCGCACTTCACTTTATGTCAAGTCTGCTCGTAACGGAGGCCAATAAACATAGGCGTTCTCATTTTCGCCGGCGAGAAAAGCTCTTTGAGTCCTGAGACATTTTCGTCAACTCTGGGAATGCGCACTTTGGTTTTATCTTGATACTGATGCCAGCACTGTAATGCTTTTGGAAGTCCCAAGTCCCCCGCTGTTGTGTTTGTTATCTGTCTACATGGAGTTGTCCACTAATATCTTTGGCAAAATCATCCTAGAATATTTCACAGAATAAATATTTATATTTTATCATTTGCTGTATATTTCAGCTTGTAAACTGAAGGTGATAGGTGATTACATTTCAATGAATATGTGATGATAAGAAAAGATGATTGCAGAAATCTATGTACCTAAAACTGGCAACTAGGGCTGAAAACTGTGACGTCGAGTAGAACCAACCAGTTTTGACAGCTACAAATGGAAGGAAAAGGCATCTGGCATTCTGTGCAATCACCATCTCTACATCACAGCCATCTCCCTGCACGGCTCACTACAATCGATTTAATCCTGCAGCACTTTTTTATCATTGTTGAACACCCAGGCAGCAAGAGTTAGGGCTGTTGCTAAATCACTTTATGTGAATAACGAACTACATTTGTGCATCTAGCAGCACTGACTCCACAGACAGGGAGGATTTAGGACCATTGTTTCCTCTGAGTCCAGCAGAGGAGATACTATAGGCACCAGACAACAGGAAGTCAGTCTGAGTGCATTTAGCATAATAATATTAAATAGCTTTTTGTTCTGGATTAGTTAGAAATTCTAATTACAATATTCAAAGTACACAAATATTCAATATGCTCAACGCAGTGCAAACTGATGGTTACTCATGATAATATAGCACATCCCTGTGCCAGAAAAGAACTAGCATCTTCAGCAAGTCTTCCCTGACAAGTTTAGGAAGATGCATTTTTGATGACCTTGATTTTGGCTGAGCACTAACTTGCACTTTTTACACAGAGTGAGGATTCTGAAGTTTTGTCTCCCAATTAAAGCCACCTGAAACACTAGCTTTATTTATTTGGACCTTTTTTAAGTACTTTAAAAAAGCACCTTGGGCATCAATTACAATTACGATTCTTACATTAAGATGGCGCCACAGGTGGCCACATGGGTCTTTCGCTTTCTAGGACTTTTTCTTTTCTGTCTTGTTTTTGTACCTTATTTGTTTCTGTATATCAACACCATCACATACAGCAGAGCTGAGCTGCTCAGGTATGAACATTATACTCCGGTTAAAAGACAATACTCTGAGAAGTAGAAAAACTCATTCTCAGCCAACGACCCTGCGTCAGTCTGGAGAGGCCCGCAGGATATCACAGTTTACAGGAGACCCTCTCCACCTGCTGAGCTGGCAGATACCCTCAATGACTTTTTCTGCAGGTTTGACAGGCAGAACCCCCCCACACCCCCCACCTGCACCAGCCCTGCGCCCCTCACTCCTCCGACCGCCACCTCACCTAAACCTCCTCCTCCAGACACTGCCTCCCCTGACAATTTATCGTTTTTCATGTACTTATTTTCTCTCTGTACTGTCCTAGAGAAGCTAGAAATGACCAGAAGCAAATTCCTTGTATGTGCAACATACTTGGCAAATAAAGCTGATTCTGAATTACAGCTTCAAGCCCTCTTTGGTAAGTCCCCACAAGCTGCTCACACCCCATTCCAGGCAGTTTGTATTATTTCTCCTGACAGATCCTTTAGATTCCATCAGATTTGATGAAAACTACTGTCTTTGCTTGGGCTGCAGAGTCATAACGTTGTTCTGAGCTATTTCAGTGAGGATTCAGGTCACTGTAATGCTGAAGAGATGAGCCATGACCCCAGTTTCTAGTTGCATATGCAGTAAGCATTTTTTCTTCTAGGAGCTCTAGTTTGTGTTTGTATTCATCCTTACCTCAGTTCAGCATGTTCAGGTGTAAAGAGCAATGCCTAGTGTTCCCCAGAAATACTGTAGTACTAGGAGTTAGGCTGAAAGAGAATATTTTCGTCAAGGTCTGAGATAAAATTTAGTTTGACGAACTCCAAACAGGCTTTTACTGAAGGTGGCTCCTGTAAAGTCACTTTATACAAACATGAAGTGCTGCTGAGATGCTGAGGCTTTTGGTGAGAATGTGTTTAAAAAAAATCTGCACTGGGTACGTTAAAGCCCTTTATCACTGGCTACCACATTCAGCTGCAGATGTTGCCACATGGCTAATGCTGAAAACAAAACATGTTTTGTGCAAAGAATTTCTACTTATAAGTTGTAGCAACTTGCTAACATGTCAAGAAGCTGTTCAGAGGATGTATGCATGTTTTTTTATTTTGTGGAAACAACACTGCAGGGCAATAATGATGTTGAATTTTAAGTTATGTTAAATGATTATGTTGACTTGTTTGTATAATCGTTATGCCAGCACTTCTGGTTAATGGATCCTTCATATAAACACTTCATATAAACGTTTTGCCTTCACTCATGTAGCCATTTTGAGGCTTTATAAAAGATTAAATAGATTAGATAGAGAAGAGATTAACAATTAACACAATCATTCTATTTACCACAGCTCCCCGCAGCGGTGATGTGCTGACATATGTTTGTCAGTGTGTGATGGAAAAGGAGATCTCTGGAAATGATATGTTGTGAGTGTATGAGATCTGGCTCCCCAACATTTCCTTTATACGCAGCATGGATCAGATCCAAAGATGCCAGCTCTCTGTCGATAAATGGCTTTCGCTTGCATTGTTAACATTCCATCTTGCCCTCCTCTCTCTTTGGATTTTCAATTATTCTGTCCCTCGTCTACAATCTCCCTCTCCTCCAACCTCTATCCTTCCTGACATCCTGGGTGATGAACCTTATTTTGACAAGCTCAGAGTCAGAGAGGAAGATAAATAAAGTTAGAGAAAAATGAGATGAATTTGCACAGGAATAAAACAAGAAAGGAAAGAAATTCAGTAAAAACAGATAGAGGTGAAGATTGAGATATAAGAAATGGAAGAGAAAGAAATGCGTGTAATAGAGCACACCGGAATCTTGCTGGAGCGTGATGCCATTTTCTCAGTGTTCTGTAAGGAGGTGGAAAAAATCTCTATTTTCTGCACACACACACACACACACACCCACTAACACACATTAGAGTGCACGATAAGAAATCCATACTGCATCTCACACAAATTTGTGTCTATCTACAGTTCTGTTCTGTTGATCTACATACTGGGTCCACTGTACGATAAAACCTTCCATTTTATAGATCTGCAGCGTGACACAGGCTGACATCCAATGCCCCTGGTACAGTGTGTTGAATACAGATTGTCCTAACCAATCATGCAATGTGGTGTCCTGGAAGTGTGACGGTTGCTTCAGTACTTCAGCTTCGTCTCAGCATCCAACCTCACACTTCTTAGTACGTTGGCAACGCACAGAGCTGGTAAGCAACAAGATCTGGTTCTCACACGCAACTGCTCCACAGCCAACACATCCGTTACCCCTCTACACGTATCTGACCACTAATTCAGACTATCTCCCTGGGAACGCACTACATCCACTTCACACTCAACTTCTTTCTATCGTAACCTACGTACCCTCTCCCCTATTCGACTTTCCACTGCTGTTTCTTCTGAGCTTTCACCCCTAGATATCCTCTCTATCCATGACCCTAACACTGCCACAGACACCCTCTTCTCTACACTAAAGTCTTGCCTTAACTCCTCTTGAGAGAGGGTGTGTCCAGACTGGGGATACCTCTTCGTGTGCACACAACGAAAGGGAAGAGCCGTCCGGGTGGGGGGGAGTCCAGAGAATCCGCGGAGTGAGTGAGGGGGGGTCCAGAACCAGGATGTCCAGGAGTGTGGCCGAGGTCCCAGGGGCGGGCGCAGGCAGAGTCCTGAGACGAGGCAGGGGTCGGGGATCCGGAGAACACCGGGTGCGGGGACAGGCAAGAGCAGAAACTCA
>JAUMHF010000002.1:2892877-2905439 GCA_032359275.1 Microctenopoma steveboyesi | reverse complement strand
TAGGTGGTGTCCCGATAATAACGTGGGCTACATAGATAACTGGAAGACGTTTTGGAGAAAACCTGGGCTGATTAGGAAAGACGGCATCCATCCTACTTTGGATGCTGCAGCTCTTATTTGTAGTCATATGTTAGAGTTTGTTAGACCTCCTAAACCGTGAAATCCCGTAGTGGAGCCCAGGACGCAGAGTCGCAGTCTTACACGCCTCTCTGCAGCTTCTTTACAGCCGTCACCCCCCCAACAATATCAGCACCCCATAGAGACTGTGTCTGCTCCCCGTCCAGCTAAATTATAAAAAAAAAAGAAGGAGGAGAAGTAGCGACAGAGAGAGAAGAATGGAGTAGAAGTGAACGAGGGGGTTGAAGGCTGGGACAGTAAGTAACTCAACTCATCCACACACGACTTTACACACATGCTCACCTTTACTAACACGGAATGATTCCTGCTGATTCTGAACTTTTCTTTCTTCTCTTTCTTATTTCAGCTGACAAAGAACGTTGTGTTCATGACCACCAGAGACGAGGCTGCTGTTTCTTCAAGGTGCCATTTCCTAAGTTTAGATTTGGTAAAAAGAGAATTTAATTACTAACTGGTCCAGAAACAGGGGAGCAGATCTAAATTGGGAAATTAAATTAATTAAATTAAAATTAAATTAGAAAAATAAAAGTACCTGGAAACCACCTGACAACACGTGACAACCCTCTGAGAACAGGTGACATCAGGGCTCGTCCAGAGCCTGTTAGGGTGGAGCAGTTAAAGCAGCTGGGCCGAACACACATGAAAGTTTTCACCACTTTCACAGGACTGAGTGAGAAACTCGTTTTGCTCTTAGCACACAGAGACTTGATCTTCTGTTCAGGTCTCACTGTTTAGTTCAGGGGGTGAGTTTAAAAGCTACTCAGTCCCAAACAGACAGCACATCCACCCGCTGGAGTAGCTTTTATCTCAGGTGAGACGGTCAGACATGGAAGACTGGTTCGCCTATGACGGTGAGACCCCACGGGTACAACCACGGGACGACCTGAGGCACAGCCACGAGTTTTCTGACCTGGACTCTGCCGCGTGCGCATGAAGCCTGTGACTTGTGTTTCTGTACAAGCTGCAGGGACACAGCTCACGGGCCGACAACACACGGAGGGAAGAATGTCTCCAAAGACCTCTGAGATAGAAGATCAATAACAACAAACTACTTCAGCAAGTATGGAAGACTGGTTCGTCTATGACGGGTAAGATCCCACCGCTCAAACCACGGGACGACCTAAAGCAGGCATAGCCACGAGTACTTGGGAGGATGGTAGAGAAACCCGGGATGGAGAGACGCCCCGTAACAGTGAAGAAGAAGATCCAACTGACCTGAGACTCCTCATCTAACATGAAGATCATTAGACACAAAGTTCTGTGTTAGCGACACGTGTGTTTAAATCCACACTTCAAACATCAACTAGAAGTGACTTCACACGTGTCTGTCTTTAAAGAGCATTACAGAGAATCTCACTTGGTTCTGTTTAGGTCCAGCTCCTCAGTAACAACAACATCCTGCTCCAACTAGAACCGTTCTCAGTTTAACAACATAACACCAACAGGCTGACTCAGTCTGTGCGTTGTCTTTTTTTGTACCAGTGCTGTCAGGTGGTTTCCATGTGCATGTAAATTAGATAATGAAGTAATGAAAGGGCTGCTCGCTCTGATACATTTAAATTCTATTGGTGCCTTGAAAACGTAAAACAAAAAAAAGACCAGTCTGGAAAAGCCTCAACTGCCTGCCCCACAGTCCTCAATGCTCTATACCTCCATCAGTCACAGCTGCTGATCTCTGAGCTTCAGCTCCCTGAGTGTCCTCCTCAAACATGGTCCTCCTCTCCACTCCTGGGACGGTGTTTGACAGCTGCCTTCTGCTGCCCAGTTCCACCTGGTGATGAAGTCCACCTCCTTCTTCATATGAGCAGTCTGAGATCGTTTGCTGCCCTCCATCACTCATCAGCATCTCACGTTCCTCCATCACTCCTCATCATCTTATGTCCCTCCATCACTCATCAGCATCTCACGTTCCTCCATCACTCCTCATCATCTCATGTCCCTCCATCACTCCTCTGCATCTCATGTTCCTCCATCACTCCTCAGCATCTTATCTCCCTCCATCACTCATCAGCATCTCATGTTCCTCCATCACTCCTCAGCATCTCATGCCTCCTGCAGCACTCAGAGCCTCCTGCAGCACCCAGACGCTCCTGCAGCACCCAAAGCCTCCTGCAGCACCCAGAGCCTCCTGCAGCTCACAAAAACTCCTGCAGAGCCTTCTGCAGCACACAGAAACACTTGCAGCACACAAAAACTCCTGCAGAGCCTCCTGCAGCACACAGAATCTCCTGCAGAGCCTCCTGCAGCACACAGAGCTTCCTGCAGCACACAGAGCCTCCTGCAGCACACAGAGCCTCCTGCAAAGCCTCCTGCAGCTCACAGAAACTCCTGCAGAGTCTCCTGCAGCACCCAGAGCGTCCTGCAGCACGCAGAGCCTCCTGCAGCACACAAAAACTCCTGCAGAGCCTCCTGCAGCACACAGAATTTCCTGCAGAGCCTCCTGCAGCACACAGAACCTCCTGCCGCACCCATAACCTCCTGCAGCACACAGAGCCTCCTGCAGCCCACAGAGCCTCCTGCAAAGCCTCCTGCAGCACACAGAAAATCCTGCAGAGCCTCCTGCTGCACACAGAAACTCATGCAGAGCCTCCTGCAGCACACAAAAACTCCTGCAGAGCCTCCTGCAGCACACAGAAACTCCTGCAGAGCCTCCTGCAGCACACAGAGCCTCCTGCAGCAGACAAAACTCCTGCAGAGCCTCCTGCAGCACACAGAGCCTCCTGCAGCCCTCAGAGCCTCCTGCAGCACACAGAGCCTCCTGCAGCACTCAGAGCCTCCTGCAGAGCCTCCTGCAGAGCCTCCTGCAGCACCCAGAGCCTCCTGCTGCACACAGAACTTCCTGCTGCACCCAGAGCATAATTGTAAATGTACAGTTTTTACTTTAATCATAGCAATAAACTAAAAAAATCTTCAGTTTTGATGCAATGACTCGTATTTATTTTTCATGATTTGTTTTGCCTTCATGTGTGTGAACTGAAGGTCAAACAGGAAGAAAAGCTTCAAGCAAAGTGTTTCTTTAAAAAGAAAAAGGGCAAATTTAATATTCTATTCAGAGCTGCAATATATTGTTATGCTTGATGAGAAATGTACTACTCTTACAGTGCACTGGTAAATTACTGTAAAGTCGCTTCAGCACTTAATTTGAGGACTTACTACAATTCAAGACAACAGAACTGTGTCATCACTATAACAACAGTTTATCAAGTATCTACTGTACGTGGATAAAGACTTCTACAGAAAGGACCTATTATGAATCTAATATCCAGTGGCGCTGTAGGGGTCTCTTGGGGCCCTAGACAAAAAATTCCAAGAAGCCCTCACACTTTTATCATACATAGGCTATAGCACCCAACACTGACACAACACTGTGATCATATTTTGAAATTATAAGGGAAGGCTAATAAAGAACAGGAAGGAACAAATAATTTTACTTTATGAAATCTTTATTTCTAACAAAACAAACCAACAAAAATGCACATTTCAAGATAGAAAATATAACAAAATAATAAGAAAATAAAATAGATAAATAGTCATAAAGCCTGAAAAACAATAAGACAAAACTATAAAGTTCCTGGAGAAACTTTAAAGGTGCCTGCCACCTTGCGCCCCTGAACCTTAGACTAATCTCCCCAATGCTGAACCTTAGACCTATCTCCCCAATGCTGAACCTGAGATCGATCTCCCCAATGCTGAACCTTAGACCTATCTCCCCGACCAGAAAGCAGGATTTACTTGTTGTTTTTATATATGTTATGTGTGGTAGGAATCTACAGTCTTTCCTGTGAGCTCATCCTGTGTGGTTTTTGGCGATATACGTTGCCATGGTACCTCAACATGCCATGTACCCACAACTGTGTACACAAAAATGTTTTAAGTGGTTCATCCACATTCAACACAAACTGCAACGTTTATCGATGCTGCAGTTTAGCAGCTCCTCCTAGCATCTTCAGTACTAGTGGAGCACATTTTGCTGTAGACACAATGAATAGCCAAACATCCAGTGGAATCTTCCTCATTCTTTTTACCATAACCATTACTGCTTCATTTGCCATTCTTAAGCTTAAAGATGGTTTGAAAGAAGAGACCAAAGGTCATACAAGAGTAGAATCACTAATTTATCGAGGGAGCTCTTGCCTTTTTCTGCAATTCTATGTCATCGGTTGTAAATGGTAAAGTTTTGAAATAAACAAATGCCTGCATGGTGTTCCCCACACACTGCACTTTGGGGTGTGGTAGAGAAGTGTGCAAAGGTGCGTTAGGTCCACACCACCTTTGGAGCAAATATTAATGGTATTGTTTTGAGCAGCATAGCCTCTGCTTTATATTGAAGGAATCAGTCCACTTCAGTGTTTTAAATCACTGACCTTTGACAGTGACTAATCTCCTCCCTAGAGTGCCCTTTGCAGCTTCTCGCAGCCTGCGTTGAGTTTAACAGAGCAATGCGAGCAGAGCTTTATAGGAAGTGGAAAGGTTATTATTCCACTTCCATCAACTGTAGAACAAAATCAGTCTCACGGTCAGGCCTCCACTAATGTCCACGTGCCTCCAGTGTGAGTGTTGACTAACTTAGAATGCACTCAGGAATGTTAACCGAAACTTTGTCTACAATAAAATACTAATACCATAGATTCTGAAACCATATGTCCCATTGACGTGTGCAGGCAACTGAAGGTGAATGAAAATGGTTAGGTGTGGGAATAAATGTTGGCACCCTTGTAGAATCACTGGACTCCAATGAGGCCATTATTTAGATAGACACAACTCTGGACCCTCTGCACAAAGAAAGACAGCACGTGACTCTGGTAACTGTGCCAGCAGCTACAGATGGAAATCAGTGTCTTTGGTCTGAGCCCAGACTGAAAACCATCCAGCTCCCCTCACAGATGTTTGCCATGCAGTCAGCGCACTTCAGCCTCTCACAAATCCAGGAGGAGATTTCTAAAACTGAGATACAAGTCTAAACTTTTTTGCTCTTCTGCAGCAGTTTAGAGTTGGAATGGCTAATTGCTCAAACACTCCAGCTCTGCCACGACTAGCGTCTGTTAACATGACAAGGCAGTGAACTTACAGCAGTTACACTGTGTTCAAATCACACCTTCTTTCATTCATTCAAATGAGAAAATTAAGTTGTGACAGTACAGTGAAGACTTTAAGTAAATAATACGTGATAACTGACAGAGCTCACTTTTCAGAATGAATGTGCTGAAGCTTAAAGACAAAGTAGGCTGAGAAACCGTAACATTTTGTTGCTTCTTGTGAACTCATTTCTGTCTTAAAACAATAGTCATGTGCACATGCGTGCATACTGGTGGTGAGGTCTCCTTGTGTATTAGGATTTATTTAAAAGTTGAAGACAAGTATTAAATCATTCATGGCAGATGCAAACAGGATGAGTAGTTAGAGGAAAAAAAAACTCTTTTAGTGATCACATGGGAACATGTATTTAATATCCTTTAACAGATCCTATAACATATATATCATCATAGACAAGAAACTCATTTGAAAAGCAGATTATTTTACCCCATTTCTGTGTCTGTCCCAATTAGTCCCAATCACAGTGTTTCAGCCTGTCATCAGTGGAGGGTAAACAGATGGTAACATTTTCATTTTGGGTTCAGCTGGTCTTTTAAGGCCATAAGATCTGAACTACAAAATATTCTCTGGACATCTCGCTGTTGTGGCAGGGCCAAATGAGTTCAGATCAGCTGTTATGTGAAGTCTGTGACCCTCTATTGCACCCCGTATCTCAAATCAGTACATCTGGGAATTTCATTTAAAGGAGTCATGTTGAAGAAAGTGCATTTGGTCCCGTGGTCGATCAATTGGAAAGTGGCTTAGAAAAAGGGTCTGATCTAAAGATTGCCCTGGAATTGGAAGGTAATAGTCATATGCTGTCTAGTTCAGTGTCTACCCTCTGCCACTTTCCACAGTCTTTATTGTACTTTTTTCAGTGAAGACATTCTACCTGGAGCCTTTTCCGTTTTTATTTTCAATTCACTTACATTCTCCTTCTTGGGAAAGACTCTAATAACTGTTGGCACAAGTGTCCTTCTACTTCCTACTCTGCAATGATCTGACAATGTTACATTTTCTTTGTCACACAAACCAGATATAAAGCTCACGCTGGCCAATGCAAGTGCTGGACTGATCATTTTTTTCCTCTTCCTTTCACATCTGAAATGGCACGATGTTGCTCCAGATGTTTCGCTATATTTTTACTGCTGCACAGAAGTTTGTTCATTGTAGTAAATGTCACAGTGATGTTTTTCGAGTTTTTTTTCTCAGCTGAATGGAGTTGTTCTAATCTCTGCGCTTCTTCTTCAGCCCCCTTCAAACATGTATAAATTACTCATTCAGCGCAAACGCATTTGCTTTGTCCTGGTAGATTTCCATATTTTTTTCATCACTGCAGCAGCGAATGCACGCATGCATGTTCATTTTCCCTCTTGGTGTCGTTCGTTTTCTACACCAAACCCTGTGTAAAGGGGTGGCCTCAATCCCAATCATTTAGTGAACTCTAGGTGGGAACTGCAGGACCAAGCTAGTTATGAATGCCATGACTGGAAGGCATTGGATGATATTGCTCAAAACATGCTGCATGACAAAATGTGGACAAACACAGTGCAACATCTAAGACATTTGGTCAGATTCATGCAAATGACACATTCTGTTGAAAAATGCCAGCTTCCATTGCAACTCACGTAATCTACCTCTAGGAAGACTAATCGCTTGTGTAAACATCAAAGGCAACCATCATCCAACATCCATCAACCCAAACATCCTTTTAGCCACAATTTGAAAGATTAATCGGAGTCCGTCACTTGCAATCCTGGTCAAAAGTTGCTTTTTTTATTTTTCTAGATTGATTTCATGTACGTAAATGCAGAAAGTAAATCACATCCTGTACAAAACCCAATATCAGCCCCAAATCCAGCCACCACCTCTGAAAACGAATCTATGTCTATGACAAAAAGGAATCCCGCCCTACCTGTAACGCAAACGTTAACTTGCATTATAACTCTACAGGGCGGCCTTGTGTCTCAGTGGTTAAGGCAGAGGGCTGGGATGCAGAGATAGCAGGATCACTACCCAGCTGCGGCACCCAGCCCATCCCCCATACCAGGTGTGTCCCTGAGTAAAACACAGATTTAGCTCTCCAAGCGCCTCCTGTGGCTGCTCACTGCTCCCCCTAAGGGGGGATGGGTCAAATGCAGAAGACAACTTTCATTGTAACATGTAACAATGTATTTAATGACAATAAAGCGGATTCTTCTTCTTCTTCATTAAAATAAAAAATACAAATAAATAAATGAAATACAGAACATCAGTAGGCAACATGACTGCAGCCCACCTCGTTCACATGGGTCTGTTGAGTCTGTCTTGACTGAAAACTGGCTATTAAATGCCAAATGAAAGCAAACAGTGAGTGGACCTCACAGACCCCACCATTCTGTGCTCCCGCTGCTGTCCAACACAAACACATATTTTTGGCTCCATCTAGAGAAAGCTGGACTCCTGGTCTATTTCCTCCCCTCCCTCTGGTATCTTTTGGCTAGAAGCATTGTCAGTCCTGTCCAGAACTGTAGACATGAGAGGAACTTACTGATGTCACCTGTCGAGATTCCTGGGAAAAGTAGTTCAAACTATTTTCAGTTACAAGTCTCTTCCATGTGGAGCCACTAACGTGCTTAGTTGCCAGGAGTGGTGTGATTTCAAAAAGTAAATTCTCACATCTCACGTTCTGAAAAGTCCATATATTAGTAGGAACGTGGACTCCGTGTTTTTCTGTGAAGGTCATTTGAGTAGGCATTTGTTAGTGAGAGCGTGTGTGCCTGAGGCATCTGCAAATGGCATTCCAGCCCACAGGTAGTCATTCTGTCTCGCTGATTGAGCCTGTTGTCTAAATGAGGAGCGGTTAATTACCTCCTCACAGCAGCTCTGTTCGCCATGCAGCCTGCCCACCAAGACCGCAGCACAGAACACAACACGACACCTCTGGTTAACAAATTAGACAGAGATGCAGGGAGGGAAGCGCTGGAACCACTGAACGGTGCTGGGGAAAAAATGAGGGGAAGAAGTGAAGGGAAGAGGAGCGATGAGATTAAAGAACTGCATGCAGCTAGGTGGCAAATGAAAGCTGCGGAAAGGGAGAGCGATGGGGAAACGCAGAGATGGTGTGAAAGAAGAAGCAGAAGGAAAGCTGTTAAATAAATCAGAGGCCACAACATGCAGACAGATGACAAAGCGAGGTTAGATCAAATGAGAGGGAGATGCTCATTCAAAGGGGGCAAATGGAAAAAAGAAAGAGAGAAAACTAAACCAACACCAAAAACCACAGGAAGCTGCTTTAACAAATGGGGCTGTGTCGCAGCCTACCAGCACTGAGCTGTGATACAGCCCATTTTTCATTAACGCTGTGATTTATCAACACAGTGCTGAGAGGATCGTAGCGGGGGCTTTTGATTAAGCCCATTAGATATTAGACATTAGCCGTGAGATTACTCACACTGCTGGGATGCGTTCTTATGCCAGGGATTGCCCAAGGGCAGCCTCTGTGCCCTGCTGACTGCTCTCTTTGTAATGGCCCTTGACAATGATGGGGTCTCCCCAGTGGCTCAGCAGGTAAAGGAGCGTACCACAGGTTAATACACTGTGCGGTTTTTGACCTCTGTCATTCCTTACAGAATTTTCCATCTGCTACTTTCTCCTGCGTTTTCTCCATCTGACACACTGATACAAGTAAATACACGAGGATTATGTTGCATTATTGTTATTAAAGCTGCACTGATCAATATTTTAATGTTCATTTATGAAACGGCCATGTCTTATCTGGAAGGAACCGCTTTTAATAATGAGCTTACACATAATTATTACATCATTTATGTAGTTCCCGTCAGCTCCAAGTAGCATTTCTAAAGCTTACTTTAAATTACAATTAGTGCAGCTTTAATTTCATCGTCATGCACTCTCTGTCACCTTCACACACCTGACTGACTGAAAACTATTTGTCAAGGGTTGGGTGACATCTAGGGTGCCACTGCTTGGGGGTTCGTTGTTTTGTCTAAAGACACTTCTACATGAACCTATATCTCCTTTTGCTTCTTTTGTGTCCTTCATGCTACTGATGACTATCACTGCTTTTAGACAACCGTAGTGCCAGAAGCATTTCAATAACCAACTTCATCTTGTTTAATCAAAAGAGTCAATTCATTTAAAGGATAAAAAAGTGGTGGATGCATGTCCCCTTTAGTGCCGACGGCATGGTTTCCTCACCTCAGAAACACCAACTATGGCCTGGATGACTAAGAATCTTCACAGAAGACCCTCTCACCCGTAATAAAAAGCAGTCTGGTCCCTTTTGATATGAGTGTGTGTCCTTGGGAAAGATAATATTGTACACACAACTCTACATGTTGTACGGGGCTGACTGGTTTAAAGGCCGCTCATCAAAATGATGTAGCGCTGGACTGTAATAACTTGAGGATTGTTTGATATCTTGATAGCACAGGCGGTTACTTTACCTACTGTGTGTTCAAAAGTTCCAGATGTGCCAACATGTGTACTACATCTGCACCAGTGCTGCTCCCAAAAAGATAAAACAGAGACAGCTTTTATTTTCAATACTGAGCAGAACACAACAAAGATCTCTGTTTATGTCTATCTACATAATGAGTGGGTTAGTAGCCACTGTCTTCTCAAGAGGCGGACAGTGCTGTTGCCATAACAATAACTCTGATAAACAGAATACTGATGCCAACACTGTCACGTGAACCTGGCACGCCAGTGAATTGGCTAGTGCCCTGTGGTTATCAGAGGGAGGACTGTTAGTGAACATTTCTCACCCACTTGACTTTTGTCCTTCTCCTGAATCCTTGTTAATGCCTGATTTCTAGCTCGCAAGCAGTTGGTGTAACATTGGCCCTTTCTCCCACAACCTCTCGGTTCACAAGCCCTTCTCTCTCTCCCTCTGTCTCCCTGTTGCCTTGCATCTAATTCAATTACTCCTTTGTCTTATCTGCCTCCTCACTGCTCTCTCTAGCTAATCTGATTATAAAAAGAGAACTGGCAATTAAAATACAGATATAAGCGAGATCTATCCTTCACGCTTGCTGACTTAATGAGATCCAGCTTCATGCCTCTCATGCAGCTAAAGTTCAATTAGGTGGCACACACTCGAGTGAGGAGGACAGCATCCTTGAAGAGCGTGCAGCATGATGGCCTCTCCAAGTTCCAGCTGTGCACGCCCGCAACATCTTGCAGAAATACTGACAGAGAATTTTCTTTTGTTTTTTGCATGAATTTGTATTTAATGAAATGTTCAATGTATAGCATGTGTCAAAATCATTTTTTGGGTGGGGTTCACTTTTCAGATGCCCTCTAACCATATATCGCCACTAGTATAAGAAAAAGCATCATTATCATCCATCACACTGCTTTAAAAGATTAAATTAACATGAAAATACACCTGTCTGTGTTTTCAGTCTTTTACTATTTAGAAGTAAATTTCACCCGTGTTTCCTTCAAACGAGAACATGCAGTCACGCAGCTAAAGAAAAGGAAAGTTGATCATTGTGCCCACTCTCAAAAGTCCCTTTAAGCACAGTAACAGTTTGCAGGTACTACTGCATCAAGAGATCCAACAAAGTTCACCAGCACCATAGAAATACCAGGAGTGTTCACTTTCATCATGACCACGCAACACAAGCTCAAACGCAAAGAATATAATGCAGTCTATCGTCTTATGTGTGCGTTTTCATTAAATCATCTCATGCGAGAGAACACTCTAATGCAGTTTATATACAGTACTCACAGTCTGTATAAGATAGAGATAGTTCATTTAAATTTTAATGTTTTACTAAAATGATTTAAAGTGATCTCTACTTTCTTCTTCGTGTGAGACTTATGGGGTGGCGCCCCAGCGCCCTCTATTGACGAGATACCACTGCTCTTTGTTGTCCTCTCATTCCTTCTCATTCATCAACTCACTGCAGATCTTTAACACAGCATAGTAATTTCATTGTATTGTTATATTGGTAATATCGGTATTGTCTCAGACCCATTGTGTGCCCTTTAAACTCATTTTCAGTACTGGATCAAGTTGGAAATGGTCACTTTTTACTAGTCTCCTGTACGGGTATCTTGGGAAACTTCATTGTGAATCAAATGTATGTGACACATAAGAGGCACTAGCTGGGGCTAGTATCATGACAGCTCTTTTAACACATCTGTGGCTAGGCTGTTAATAATGCCTAAAATAAGCTTCAAGGGCAAAATATGGGGAAAAAATGTAACAAGAGAGAGAGGTGAAAAGACTGGATTCAACCTCAGGTGTGAAGTCGGATGCGCTGTTCAGATTCTGTAAAGGCAAAGTCACATCATAAAAATGCTATAAAAAAAAGGCAGCACGCTTCTTGTCAGGCCGGTTTATTATGTGCACTGCCCCCTGGGGTGATGCGCAACAGATCTGCTCCTTCTTTTTAAGCAGCACAGGAATGGTTCTGAGACCTCACACTGACCAAACAATGACAGAACATAGCTCCTATTATTTGTCAGTAGCAGGATTAATGCACAACACATCTCCAAACTAAGAGACGATCAGGTTTTACACGTGTGACAATGTTAATGTTACACTTATTAAACTGAATGTTTTGCAGGAAAATCATGCTGTACTGGGGTGTCAAGTTAAGTAATAGAGTGAGATTTTAGTTTAGTTTATAAACGCAATAATGAAGACAAGAGGGAGACACTTTATAAAATATTGCTACCTCTAATATTACACAATCTTTTAAAATCCACTTGTCATTATGTGGGAAAACGCTTTGGTGCTACTGATGAGTTAGAGGCTGCAGCTCATTAGTCATGATAATAAATACACCACACATGTCCCAATCAATCATGTCAGAGGCGTTATTGACAGCAGATAAAATCAGACAAACTGACCAGGGCAGAGCTGAGCACGGATTTTAATTAGACATTTAATTATAATTTATGGGTGGGGGTCTCTGTGAGGTTGCTGTGGCACCACTCTGGTTCGAGGATGTTCCTACAGATGTTTAGATTTAAAAAAAAAAACGTATTTATCTGTTCTCACTGTTCCTTGATTCTACACTCTTTACTACATTTATCAAAAGCAAATCTGCATTATTTTGAAGACTATTTAAATACATACATTACATACGTGCTGCTTTAGCTGTTTGCCTGAAAAATACTTTTCACAACTGAAGCTGCTTCTGTGTGTATGAATGCAGAGTGTCTGTGTACATGGTATATGTGTAGTAGAAATTCTCAGAGACTCTTAGCAATTAGATTAATAGAGGTTTATTATCAAACAGAGAAATTGTAGGGAAAGAGATCTGACATCCGGGAGTCACACACACAGATAGTTGAAGGCGAAGCAAGCAGAGCAAAAGCTCCATGTGGCTAT
>JAUMHF010000002.1:2880531-2890719 GCA_032359275.1 Microctenopoma steveboyesi | reverse complement strand
AGGTTGGATAGCTCCGAAAATAAGATCATCATGATCCTGTCCAATGTACGATTCAGTGCTGTACGATGTCAGTCTCCGATAAGGCAGCACTGGTATAAATTTAGTTTTTTTAAAATAGTGTTTTATGTGTGAGAGGGTGTGCTTTTATAACTTGTGTTTTGTGTATGTATTGTTTGTATCTCTTATTGGACTACGAGTCTGTAAATAAAAATTCATATCATATCCTATCATATGACTGAAGGAGGCGGGGAATCGAACCACAGATCATCAGTTTGGCAGGCGCCCCTAAATGCAAGCAGTAAAAAATGTGTCACATGTACTTCCATATACACAAGTAGGATTTCACTAAGTGACACAGCCAGCAATGGTCTCAAGCATATGAGGTGTTAGAAAAGAATTTATGCAACACAAGACAAACTACAGACTATTACAGGACTCTGTATGGACCCAATGAAGCACTTGAAAGCAGGAAACATGATTTGAAATTTAGAATTGATTTATTACTGAAGTGAAAGGAGCAATTAAAAATCACTCCTAAGAGAGGCAAGAATACACCGAGAAAAGTATCGTTAAAAAGACTAAATCAGAAAAGCAAAGATCAGGATAAAACAAAAGGAACAAATAAACACAGGAGCTCAACCAGAATATAAAACAGAGCAGTGGACTAGTCTACCCACGGCTGAGCTAAATAACACATAGAACAGGAGCCACATCAGGGACATTAACACAAAATATAAGTGAATCCAACCAATTACTCACGCGCACAGGCAGGGAAAATAGAAGGCAGAGAGCTAGACCAGAAACAAACAAGAGGAGACAACAGGGAACCAGACAAACAAGGACAGGAGGAAGACACAGCAGGACTCAACAGATAACCTGGTAAGTTCGAGCTGACTGTGGGAGGTATACAAGGGAGTGGGACTGATGAGGTACATGCAGACAGCTGGGAGTGACTGGGTGAGTGAAAACAGCTGAGCCAATAACAGAGAGTGAGTAAGAGTGGGGGCGTGGCAAGAAAAGGGGAGGACAGGTAACACGGCAGAGGGAGTGCAATAAACAACAGGGAAGTCAGAACGTCAGGGAATAAAAGGGAACTAACACGAAGAATAGACTAGACTCACCGCACTGAAAACACAAAACCCATGCCAAACCACTAAAACTGGGCCTAAGGTGAGGTTCGGCAGGAAGGCAGGAAGCAGTTTGATCAGATGAGAGCAACAAATGAGCTAAACCCAGAAGCTGACAGCTTATTGTCAGTCAGGATGACTGAAGGCGAAAGAAATATGTGGCGTGGAGCTGGATGGAAGAAGACGGAGCAGCTGGTGATAATCGAGGTGGGTGACAGTGTCAGAAGCAGAGACAGGAATGAATGGGGGTGTGGCCAGATGAGTATGTGAATCAGGGAGTCTAAAAAGGGGGGTAAGTATAGAATATATATATATAGAGAATATATATACTGTAAAGGTACTTCACCTGTATTACAACAAGGAACCTATGAACAATATGTAATTTCCAACGTCACATGACAGTAATTTAGTTCAGTGTTCTGTATTTTAATAGTGCTACGTGTACAGGTAATAGTATGTTTTATTGCTGTGATCATGTCTTTATTATATCTTTTATTACTCTACACATTCACCTGCATGTTTGTGCAGCTGAGCTGCACATATTCAACTAATGGCCTGCACCTTCCTGAAAGCTCCCACTGTGATTTACCATATTTGTCTTGAATCCCTTTGAAACATAGGGAACTGATGGACCAGTGGTATTGCTATGAGGGGGGATCAACATTCTGGCTAGTAGGTTTGATCCTCCACTGCAATGCTGGTGAAGGAAAAAAGGAAACATGGTGTGGAGTATCACAGTAAACCTCTGCAAACAAAAAAGAGAGAATTCAGCTGCAGCACAAATCTCAGCCAACCACCAGCAAAGAAGAAAAGTCACTGCAGCACCTATATTTTTTCAGTCAGGATATCAGACCCCAAATAGGGATGCTCCAAAGCAACTTGCTTGCCTACAGTACATCCTGACTTCTGCTCCCATGACTTAAATGTTACTGAATGACTTTGGTCGAAGTGCGGCAGTATTGTATAATAATATGATCCAGACTGAAGTAACTGTACATTATATCGATGTGCGCTGTGAATGATGCAGGTGTCATAAATATAGCACATATAAGAGGACGTGCTTTTGTTAAGACACACATGGAGCTGCTTGGATCTCACCTTTGGCACAAAGAGGATGAAACACAAATGAAAAACAGTCTTCAGTTAAATCAAATACCTGATACTGTACTAACTATTAGTCTTGGAGAACAATGGGGACAGGAACAGCAATTTGCACAAGGTTCCGTGATACCATGGAGCCAATTAGTTTTGTTTGTGTGATCCAGAGTCATTCTTTAGGTTTATTTGATTGGCTAAGGATCAGAAATGCTCCACTGCTGCTGCTGCTCTCAAGACTCTGAGCCAACAGCTGTTAGAATCTGCGACTGAAGAAAGGAAGCACCTGCATGGTCAGAGCATCTGAGGCTAGAGCTCTGACCATGATTCCAAAGTGAGGGGGACCCACTGCAATCGTCATAGAGACATTTACACTCACATTGACATCTATAGACAAACCCACAAAACATAACCTAATGACTCCATGTGAGTTTTGATGGCAATGAATTGTGGGAGTAAACCTAAAAAGGCACAGGGAGAATAAAGCCCACACAGAGAGGCATCATAGATAATGAGAAAATATATAACAACTGAGCAATCACTTGTTTTACTGTCAAAACCATACATCAGTAGCTGTAGCCACTGTAACTAATACACCTGAGCAGCATTTTTGGGGGATTTTAAATAGCATGTGGGCTTTTTTGCTGAAGGGCTACAGCTGTTTTCGCATATGCCCATCATTAAAATAATTCAGTGTTCGTGTTTTGATACATGGTTGCATAACATCAACAGTATATGAGTGCACAGATGAAAGCAAAGTGGGGAATGTGTCACCTTTTTCATACAGTTAACTCGTTCTCACTCTGTTATCACAGTCACATGTGCTGAAAGGACCATATTTTAACCCATAGCTACCAAAACAGTGAACAGTGTGAAAAGGGCAACTACCTCTTTTCCAGTTCCTTCTCAGAACACAACACCATTTCATCTCCTGTAGCGCTCCTCTCCGTGACGGCGATCTCAGGGCTCAAACCTTACATCCCTCACAGCAGACTGTGGGCCATCTTTACTCAATCTCCCACGCTGGAGCAGAATCATCCCATCATCTACTTCAGCACAAGCAAAACAGCTTTCGTCTCTCCCTGCAAGACCATTCCAGCTGTGCACAAACAATCCTTTGTAGGTCCTCTGCTGGACACCAGCAGCTTCTATCGGCCTCCTTCTGGCCAGATTAGCTCAGAAGACAGATGGTGTCTCAACATTTCGAGCTGTTGCATAAACCAAGGTGTTTAACTGAGTCTGAGAAAGTCATCTAGGGTTGAATCTACTGCAGTATCTGAATTATCTTGTGCACTGGACGCATCATCTCTTTCATATTGATAGCTTAGCTTAGAATTAACATATGCAGATAGCTTATATTATTAGCAATTGCACTGTTTTGAATGAATCTCTTGTCCTTAAAGGAATTCCTTCTATGCAGTAAAGTAATTGCTTGTGAGTTTCAACAATCGGCTATACTTGATTGAAAACCACTTACTAATGGTCTTTGAAATGAATATTTATGCAATAGCCTTCTCGTTGGCAGAAAGATGGAACAGAAATGAAAAAAGATGAATACCAACTGGAATGAGGACGACTGATGAGACTGTACAGGAACATATCTCAGCAGGGAATTAAATTCATTCCTATACATTATTTCTGTTCTGTCTGCCTGTTGGCTTTCTTTGTCAAAGCTTTTCTTTCTTTGTCGTTTGGACCCTTGGGGGCAAGGTTAGTCTTTGAGAGAAAATCTATGCGCAGTATTATCCCTACATCTTTTAAGGCTATATTTATCACGTGTATGCCTAGTACACTATTTAGAGTTTACGTTTGGAAAGCAGGTTTAGAAATCCATTTTAACCAGAACCTATGAATTCTGCAGTACCTTGATTACCCCAAATTTGCTCTACTGTGTGCAACACGATGAAGGAAAAATATAGGTTTCCTTGAGAAAAGAAGAGCAGAAATATCTAGGATGATGAATATACAGTACCTTTTCAGACAGTTATCATGGAACCGCTATTAACTAGTAGAGACTCAAGGAACAAAGCTACTGCTACTACTACTACCACTACCACTACTACTACTACTACTGCTACTACTACTACTACTACTGCTAGAGAAGTTGCAAGGTGATACCTGCATATCCTGCATGAGTGTGGGGAAACGTTCGCACCCAGATCTACAGCTCATTTTCTCACATTTTGTTTGTCTGATTACTGAAAGGTATAATCATTTTATGTCAGGCGTGTATGTTACACAGACAGAGCATGACCTAACGCGAGATCGACCCAAATGCAGAAGGATAGCAGAAGGAAGGAAGACTAGAGAGGAGTCAAGAGAGTAGATGATATTGAGTGATCATAGTAGCAGCAGCTCGGGACATGCGGAAAACACAATGTCCTAGCAGAGACCAAATGAGTAGACCTGGTTTTATCCTGTCCTAACTAATCCTGGCTTTTTCGGCCTGATATTTTATCAAATAATAACATCGATAATACTTTTATCACACATTGTGATTGGGGCAGAACTACTTCGAGCGTGAAACAGAGATCAGGAGAATAGTTAATGCTACAGGACCATTTAGGGAGAGAATCCACGGTGTGTTTTTCTCCAGATTTCAGCGGGTATGTCCGAATGTCTGGCCGACAGGGTGATCAGGCTGCTTGCCAGTTAACGCATGCACACAAATTGATATTTAATTTGACATATACAAGAAATATTGAACTGCAATTGTGTTAGTTTTAAAGTACAAACCAAATGGTATTGCATTTCTGTTCAGAGAGCTGAGCTATTATAGTAAACTACTTTAACTTTACTTGGCAGATGCTTTTATCTATAGCAACTTACAAATAGAGCATTTGGTTTCTGTAAATTCTGATAAGACCTAACTCGTCAAGATGGAGAACATGCTAGGAATTGTTGTGCGTTAGACAAGTGTGTGAATGTGTGTAAGTGCATGTGTGTGTTAGACTCATTTAAAATAATTTTCTTATAGTTTTCCAATGTTTTTTAAAGGCGGTGATAGTCTCAGCTAGTCGAATAGAGCAGGTTCATTCATTCCACCATCCAGGGACAACAAAGCACAATAGACTGGATTGGGATCAGAAACCTCGTGAAGACGGAATTTTTAGTCTCTCATTTGTAGATCTGAGAGGGCTAACTACGACTCAATGACTCAAAATGAGTCTGTCTTCTGTCCAACTACTGTGTAATATAGGCGGGGAGTGGCTATTGCAGAGCTGGAAGAAGGTAAGACATATCAGAAAGTAAGCTGCAGAAACTGCGTTGTTTCGTTTACAGCACATGGGATCAGCTCCGCGATAGAAACACCACCAACACACATGTTCACATGCAGCAGGAAGTTCCCTCAGTGAGTCACAGCAGCCTCTGACTGCACCACTTCTCATAGAAATGTGTTGAAAAGTTGATGTGATGATTGCATCATCCAGATAGATTTTGTGTCTTCCTGACAGCTTTTTTTTTTAATCTGACATACCTGCAGAGACAGGGTGAAAGTCACAAGTCAAGGAGGCTTTGGACAAGCTGCACATATGTGGGTCTCTTAATCTGGAATGTCAAAGTGCAGCATCAAACGTTGAGGCTGCAGAAATCTGGCTGTTTAAATGTCAGTTGTAGTTGTGTGGGGCGAAGTAGATATTGATCTATTGTGCTTTGAAAATATGATTTTTTTTCATCCAAACTAAGTTGTTGCCATAGTTTTTTATTTTCAGCTTTTGACTTTAAAGCTGCAACATCAATATGTTTATCTTCACATATCTGTGGCATCATGGATCCTCATTGACAGCTGATATTTTAAACAGCAGTTAGTGGAAGCCTGGCTGCTATTATTGTGATTAAAGGGTTTTCTTTTCCTTCTCATTAGTAGAGGGACCACTGTATGGAAGCTGTGATTTTTTCAGGTATTTCCACCAAATATTTCTGTGTATAATATGTGTTGTGTAAAAATTATATGAACTTGTTATATTGAAGGTTTATTTGATGTCTTAAAACACTTTCTGCAATAAATACTCTAAACAACAAGTTTGTATTGAGTGAACAGATCAAGTTTGTATATGTTGTCAGTAGTTTGTTGAATGAAACACAAATGTAGATTTAGTTCATATTCATAACATCATTAATTTTAACATAATCTTGTAAAAAAATTGCTGTGGAGTTTGCAGTGCAGTTTTATTCTTTCTTTAATTTTCCAGAGCTGTAAGTTCTGTTTTGCTAACGCAGTGTTTTTCTCCACCTTCAGTTATTTGTGTAATGTTACCTTTACTAAAGTTTGTGCTGTAGGATGATGTTGACTTTTGCATATTGAGGAAGGTTTAATACTGGTTATACAAGAAGTATTTAGGTTTTCACTTTAAAGTTTGATTTTCAACGGAGCTCTGAAAACAAGTTGTTTTGAATTATATTTAATAATTAGTGCAGTAAATGTTTTTGCTAAATGAACCCAAAAGGACATAAGTATATGCAGTTGCTAAGAAACACTAGTTTGAATTTGTGTGTTTATTCATTTAAATAGTTTTCTCCGCTTTATCCTTTTCACATGCCCTGAATTAGACATTTTATTCATTATGAACACACAGTGATGTGTATTAGTTTCAAGCAATACATTGTAGATTTATGATTTCGTTATCAACAGGAAAATAATTTCAATATTTCAGCTAAACATACAGTCATGGCCAAATATTTTGACAGTGATGGAAACATTGCATTTTGCAAACTTTGCAAAAATGTTTTTTCAGTATATTGAAGAACAATCAGAAGCATTTTATAAGTTTGAAAGAAAAGAAACAAAACTGAAAACGGTCACTAAAGTGAACTACATAATAATGGAATATAAATTTCGACAACCCTGATTTATTTCTGGTGCCGGTGTGTGTTGCGCTGCACAGTAGATTTACTATGCGATTCTATTCTCTCTGCACATTTTAGTGCATTTCCCTGCTTCTTCGCTCTTCATATGAAATGCTTGTGGATGCATCTATGATAAGATAATTGTCTTTCGTCATGCTTCTGTGGACCATTACTCCCTAACTGCACATGAAATAGTGGTAGGAACGAGAACTCCAGTGACTGCCTTGCTGCATTCTCTGACTGCTGCTGCCCCTGCAGCACGTGTCGTTTAAAATAAAGAGTTCATGTGTTTTCACAGGGAACCTATAAAAGCTTCTCAGCTTAACTTCACTGCTGCTGTAACTGAAAGAAACTATGCTTATTTGTTTACTGCTCCGGCTCCTCGGTAAAAGAACTGAATGCACATAAAAATAAGCTGTTGAAAGGACAGATAAAAACACACATACAACAAAAACATGTTTCCCATAAAGTTGATCTTTAAATGCAGAATGAGCACACGCTCACACCTGAAGTGTTTGTCACACAAAAACACACACACACGCCGTTTCACACATCATTTCTTGCTACAAGCTAGATATCATGCAAACACACACAGACACACACACACACACACACACACCCACAATGAACAAGCACAGAACATGTAGAAAATGTTCCTTCAGAGAAAAGTCTGTCATAAATGTTCTGGAAGGACGCTTTGTCTTTAAACTTGTTCTGAGACAAATCATGCCTCCCTGAGTCAAGGAGCAAAAAGATTTATAGAACAAAATGAAATAATACACTTAACAATAATAATATAATAATAATAACACTTTGTTGCAGGTGGTTTTTGGTAGAGCAATAGTTAGAAAGTTTTCTACAAAAATGACATAATTACAGGATTCTGAAGCTTACGCTTTATGCCCAGTGCCAATTAGTGTCAATTAGTGAAGAGGAGGAGGGTATGGTGCAGGTACGCTGTTGAAAAACAAGGCTTAGGATGAATGGTAGGGGCTGAATGAAACACTCATACAGCCACACCATACTGAAATTGAAAAATAAGTTTAGTGAAGTGTGGTGACCATCTTGGTCTGTCCACTCAGTCAGAAATTCAGTTCACCTTATGTGACGCAGCTAATGGTCAACAGTGGACAAGGTTGTCCAGAGAGTCTATTTAGAGAGAGGCAGGCTGTAAATGGACAGAATACATTCACACACACACATACAATTGGAGGGTTTGAGTTTTCCCTCCAACTTCCTGTGCTTGGTTACAAACATACACAGTTGAGTACTGACATGCACACTTCCGTATACTGCACTAAATGCACCCACAGTTTCACAAAGGCTATCAAGGGTCCCAACCTGCTCTCAACTTCAGGAATGATTGATAAGACCTTCACTACAACATGCAGGCTCTTCAGTCATACTGATTGCATGTGTTTGTGTGTGTGTGTGTGCATACACGTAAATGTGTTCATTTGTTCCAGGTGTGAGTTTTTAATGGTCACAGCAGGTAAGAAGCTATGCATTTATTAATTTCAGTTTCAGAAAACAAATGTATGTTTCAAGGACATTTCAAAAACGGTGCAGATGGTGTTAAAGTGTGTATGTGTCTTCTCTGATACACAAAACAATATGGTTAAAGTCGCAATGCAGCATTTTAATGATAACTTGTGCCACTCTTTAGTGTGCAAAAATTCACAGAGAACACAAAGAAACATGTCACACCAGCAGCCTCTCCACACATGACTGCACAGTAATACTGAGCGAGCACAGACGCAAAGACAGAGAGACAGGGTAGAAGACGATAAAGGAGACAGAAAGAGGAAGAGAGAGGTACAAGCTAAGGTATAGTTCCACTTTTTCAAGCTACTTTTGAAAATGAACCATGTAACATTTTGTGTCAAAGTAACCCGAAAGGTAGATGAATAAAATGTAAATAGAAATGAACAACAACAAATGAAGTAATTTAAACACAGACACAACACAATGAAAAGGGTCCAAGCAAACATGGCGCACGTTGCCCCCATACTCCTCAAAATTATATGCATCTAAAGGATTACAATACTGCAGCCCCATTATACTGTTTGGTCTTTTACTGTCTTTTGCATTAAAACAATATTTGTGCCTAAAAACTGCAAATTAAACAATACAAAACTTTTGTGTCACTTATAACCAAACATTTACAGCGCGAACAGTAGTCCATTTTTCTTTGACCTCTAAGGCACAATACAAAACCATGATACAAAAGTAAATACAGCCCCAAACAAATCCTATCAAACTTTCAAAAACTGGATGTATTGTCATGACACACATACACACCGCGAGTAAAACATAGCATACGTCTCAACAAAATCTTTTTCTCTTTACCAGCCTCCTTCCAAAACAATTGTTGCCAACCAAAAAGGTCAATTTAGGGCAACTCGCTTTCTTTCTGTCCTTTACAAATGAGAGCTGCTGTACAATATCCTTCTTATGGTGAATCTGAACAGCAAGAAGGACATCCTACAATAACATTAGCATTGTTAGCAATTGAGGCACTGGTGAAATTTACATTTTTTAAACGGTGTTGATAGCCAAGTAAAGTTATTATAAGTTGTTTATGCTGGCTTTTAGGCTACTTTAAAGACATTTTAAAGTAGCCTAAAAAGACATAATTTGCTATTCTTTGTTTGGCAGAAAAGAAGTGTAATTCATCAGTGGTTGACTAGCCTACACCCCACATGGGGTACAGACCAAATGGAGGCTGAGTGTGAAGCACTTACACTGAGATTTAGAATAGAAAATCCTCAAATTTTACTTGTGAAATCACTGAAGTGTAAGCTTAAGTGATTTTTTGAATTTTGTTTTTTTGAATCAGGTGCATGCTCTGTGTCTCCGGGTAATCAGCAAGTGGGTGGTGGAAAACAAGGGGAAGAGGGGCCCAGGGACAGAATTTGGGAAGCACTGTGTTAACCATTTAATCTTACAGATCTGCCTTTCCATAGTGTACATAGGTTCACAATAACCATATAGTGATATAGGTAGTGATAGAGCAGACAGGCAAGTACAGGTAATGGTAGAGATCAACAGGCGAGTACAGGGAGTAACAAGCGAGTACAGGTAATGGTAGAGATCAACAGGCGAGTACAGGGAGTAA
>JAUMHF010000002.1:2837140-2847653 GCA_032359275.1 Microctenopoma steveboyesi | reverse complement strand
TCTAGCTTTACGCAAGGCTTTTTTATAAGTTAGTAAGCTATCTTTCCAGGCTAAGCTATATTCATATGAATTTGTGGGGCGCCACCTCCTTTCCAGCTTTCGTGATGTCCGTTTTAAACTGCGGATTTGTGAATTGTACCATGGAGCAAACCAACCAAACTGTTAAGGCCAACATATTCAGAGAGTCTTAGAAAGAAGCATGTGTACCAACATTAAATAAACCTTAGAATTTGATTCTGGTCAGACATGGCTATAAACTAAAACATCACTGGTTAGTGCATTCATACAGCTGGCATAAGGTAATTGTAGGAGTCATAATTAATAATAAAAAACACACCAGTGTAAATTGAGTACATTAACATCACCAAGTGAGCATAATCCTTTGTCATTCAATGTAAACTCTCTTAAATCTAAATATTTCTATGAAATCATTCTGCTCCTCAAAGACTTTTTTAATTTCATTATCCTGTATTATTATTCCTGTCATTGGTTGAATGCTGTATTAATATAGATTTTCCCAATTCAAAGCACTTAACTAAAAATTTAATGGGCCTATAACTTTGTAGTGGCTACATATAATTATGTAAGGTTTAAAACAGACCCAAATGAATAGCCAGACCCAGAGGTGCTAGTCAAATAATTTTATTAGAGGAGAGGAGAAGGTCCAAGGTCTGAAAGAGAGTCAGAGCGAGACAGGTGACACAATATAGGGCAATGTGAGAGTTCTCAGAGCTTACGCATCTGGCTGTGGTGTGGGTCTGGGGAGTAGTGCAGGACAGGAGAGATGTCCACAGCCGAGCGTTCTCGGCAAGTGACCCCGTTTACTGGACGGGAAGGGAGGAATACTGAGGGGAGAGTTAATGTGTGTGGAAAATGGCCGTCAGCAGTCGGTGAAGAATGAGCGCTCCTCTTCATGTGCGCACTGAAGTGACAGCAGGTAGGGCCAGATCCGAAATCTGAAAGAGTAATCCTTTAATCAGGGCAGGGGTCAAAGTTCCAAACGGGCACATACACAGAGCAGGCAAGGGTCAGGCAGAATGGAGAAAACTTGAAGACAGGCTGGCGTCAAAAACCAGGCAGGCGAGGCTTACAGACAATACCGAGGTAGGGCTGAAGACGGGTCCAAGAACAGAAGCAGGTCTGAAATCCAGAGTAGCAATCAGAAAAATCCAGGCTTGAGAGCTGACAATACAGTCAAACAATCTGGCAGAGGTGGAGCGTCTGAGTGGCAGCTTAAATGTGCTGAGGGAGACTACTAAATTACTGAGGTTAGGGTCGTAAAAAAGTTATTACACCCGAAACGGACATGTTTGTGAAGAGACTGTTTGAAGTTACACTTTGACTCTCTGACTCTAATCCCCAACCATAAAACAACACATAAAACGTTACCTGTGAAGATATAACTTGGGGCCCTTGGCTTGTGATGAGTTGACCAGGATGAAAAATTCAGTTACAATTCAGATGCACATAAAGGATAACTAAAAGTGTAGCCAATGTGAATGGTAGCCAATGGTAGCCACGTCCATTTAGCAGTTGATGAAATTGAAATGTGACAATGTGTTTATGTGCGGCAGGTAGGGTTAATTAATATGCATTATTATGCCTCCACCTGAAAACATCCCATGTGTATATTGAATTGCTCACCATGTAAAACCGCCTGAATAGCTACTAATTATCCTGACGAGTTAAAGTTGTCAAAACAGCTTTATGTCCACATAACTGCACCTTTTCCATCTGTGTGGGCATCCCCACACTAAACAACAAGCGGTGATGTGTTTCAGTGTGGGAGTGTTTTGATGCACTGTTTTTCAAGTTTCCCTACACTTATCCCTCCCTGAGGTATTACAGCGTTGTTCCTCTGTGCTAATTGGCTTAATTACAGGCAGTGTAATGTAGAGTGACGGGACGCATCCAAGTCCCCTAGCTGCTCATTCTGTGTGGCCTGCTTTCTTTGTCCGTATTATTAGGAAAGAAATGCTGGAGTGAACTCATTATTATCGTTCCAGATTTTTGCATCTACACTCAAAGGCACATACTGAGGTCCTATACTTGTTCTATATAATTTTAGCAGGTTAGCAACATTTTATTCAACTGTTGATGATGTACATAATGAAAGGTTGATGTTTCCAGTACCTTGTTGAATCTATGTCAAGAAGGATTAAGGCAGTTCTGAAGGCAAAAGGGGGTCCAACCTGGTACTAGCAAGGTGTGCCTACTAAAGTGGCCGGTGAGTGTATATATTATGCTTGCTTTTTTATCTTTTATTTTGTTTTTTACCCTTCTCTCACTTCACTGTAGATGGCATAGTGCCATGAGAACTAATTAGATACAATTAGTGCTTTGACAAAATTCAGAATCAGTGCTGCCACCCTCTTATACTTAGCCGTAGCTCTTTTTCAGACTATTCAAAAAAATCCTGTCATAGAAACGGTCCCTACAATACACGTTCTCTCACTTTTTTCACCCTTTCAAAAAACCCTTTGGTTTTACCAGTGGTAAAATAATCCTTTACATAAAGATTATGTACACAAGGTAGTGTTGAACAAAAATTTCTAGAAATCTATATAACTGCAGTGAAAATAAAAATACAAATAATTGGAAAACCAAAGACCATACTCAACATGAATTGTGGGAATGTGTGTATGCCTGTGTGCACGCGTGCATATGAATTCATGGGTTAATGCAGTGAGAATTATTAAGTGTCAAGTGTTACATCACACCACTCTGAAGCATAAATAAAATGTTGTTTTCACCCCTATAACTGATGTAAATGAGAATCACCTCATTAGACCAAGAAAACACCTTGCAATGTTTAGCAATTAGCTGAGCACTGGGTTCATAAATATAAACACAAGATGACAGGTTGAACTGATTTGGATTTCCAAAAGTAAGCATGTAGCAGTGTGAGAGTGTATTGAGAATGATTTTTGTGTTTATTCTCTCCTAAATTCTGTGAAAAATGCCCAGCTTATCAAGCATCACTAAATGTGGCTCTGGGAATGCTGAGTTTGAAAAAGACATCATCACGTCATCTGCATAAAAACACATTTTGAAATTTTACCCATGTGTAGTATATTAATATCTTTGTTTTTTGGTCGGATAGCATCTGCTGAGAGTTCTTGAGCCAACGATAAAATGAATGCTGCTTATGACTGGCTTATACTAAAGTGCTCAATCACTGTCATACAGACAATATGTGTCCAAGGCGTTATCACTCAAAAAAATTCTATCAAATGCTATTTCAGCATTAAAAGAGTCCATTGGTTGACAAAGTGGAATGCCCAGAAATATGCTGTAAAAGCCAGTGTGTGGATTTAACAGGTCAATATAAAAAAGAGAGACCAGGTAATTATTTTTTATAGAATGAGAGAGTTTTCAAACTCTTGTATTGTTCATGGCTCTTTCCTTAGTGGGTTTCCTTTACTTCACCTCAAATCAGGTGACCTGAATCGAGCAATTGTGGCAGACATTAAACCAATAAAGGGTTGGATAAGGTTCTAGTGGTTCACATTTAGCAAAAAGATAACTACAGATAACTCAGAGGTAGAGTTAAGTGAATACACACACAGATAAAGAGGGTTTAGATAGAAATGAAAGTGGACACATCAAATTAATTAAAAAAAGATAAGAGTGCATCGTATCAGCACATACACACATGCACTTGGAAAAGTGCAGCAATAATGCATGAAAAACAGGTAGAGGGCAAGAGGTAAGACACTGAAATGATTGCTTCAGACATCTGGAAATGACCTCAACAGCCTCCTATAAAAGTGAAACATTTATAAAATATACATAGTTACAGTGGTTTTGGGGGATCATAGGAAGCGCATTTGAGCCAGTGGGAGTTGTGAGCTTAGGTCAATCTAATTGGCTTTTTAAAATATGAAGTTATTACTAAACTGCAAGAGTAAACACTTCAACTCTGCCCTCGTTCTTGCGCTGGTTTCACAACACAAATTGCAATGTAGAAATGCCCACTACTACTATAGAAACAGTTTCACCATAGTTTGTCCACCAGAGAACCGGGCCCAGTATGTGTTTTGGTCACTATAATGAAAACAGACCTATGCATTTACATACACTTACCTTTTTCTGTTGTTGACCTTAGTCAAGGTTCAGAATGAAGATGGAAGATCAGGGAAATGTCAAGTTTTTATTGACAAACTTTTTCACATTTTCTCTATTCTGGGAAGCACAGGGGTCTGAATACACGGGTGAGAAGATGACTAACTGGCTCCCAGACTGAATTACATGTTTCAATGAGTACTCTTTTGTTAGTGCGAACAGAGCGAGGAGCAGATGGGATGAGATGAAAGCAGAAGACGACGCAGTTGAGAAAGACAGCAGGTGAATGAGAGCAAAGAGGCCGTAAAAAGCATAGTTACTGTAGCTCGTGAAAGGCGCTAAGCTGAGAATCCAAAAAAGATGGAGGAGGTGATATGGAGTCACTATGAAGAAAAATTAATTATTTTGAATAGTGGTCTATATATGACCATGTAGTATTTCTATATTGATCCACAGCAAAAACTGCAGTTATGTGTGGCTCAATCTTAAGGTGCCTGAAGGTGGAGGCTTCTCTTTTTCTAGCACCCTGTCGAAAAGTGGTTCCTCTGCCCGGAAATACCTCTGATTTAAAATTGAGGAAAAAGTAACCTAAGATGCTGCAACTAAAAACATACTCGGGGATTCAGGCTTAACATTAAGCAGCTTCAACCCAACTGACACCTCAATCTGTGGGATCCATGGGATGGGACCTTATAAGTTAAGGATTCAGTTTCAGCTGGTTTGGGACACATTCCAGAATGTGTAGAAATGCCCCTAATGAGCATCTATTTTGGGTTCCTTGACACAGGAGTCATAATGGTTCAAACTACTGATTTATATCTCAAAAAAGGTTTCTCCAGTAGCAACTGGACTTGTAGGTTTCTTGATGACGTTTCGCCCTTCTATCCAGAGGGCTTTCTCAAGTCTTGAGACTTGAGAAAGTCCTCTGGTCTTGAGACTTGAGAAAGCCCTCTGGTCTTGAGACTTGAGAAAGCCCTCTGGAATGAAGGGCGAAACGTCGTCAAGAAACCTACAAGTCCAGTTGCTATTGGAGAAACCTTTTTTGAGATAACCATGACCTGGATGACTGAGAACTTTCACAGATACTGATTTATAGCACTCTTTGTGTTCTTTAAAATGTAATTTTAATAGTACTTATGTACACTGTGAAATACATTGTACATAATAGAGCCTTATAATAGTGACAATAAATCCTGGTCAATTTGCATGCTGTCCATTTAAGTGTATGGAAAATACCTTTTCAAAAAGACAGTTTGTGAAAGATTTAGGCATCGTACCACTTACTGTACATCTATCCAGAGAGAGTTTGACATCAAAATAGTATTTCTTTTCCTGCTACAATCTGTAAAATGTAACAGGCTTAGACAGGGGCAGGTCAGGACTTGAGTGCAGTTCTTGAGTAGAGGAAATTTTAAGGTTCAAAGAACTGAGAATAGGTGAAGAGAGATGAAGAAAAAAGCACTGAATATGTGCTGGGTGTAATGCAAGAAGGTAAGATTGTGAGGAGAACTGAAAGCTAAAGGGGAGCAAAGAGAGTGAAATTGTCTTCTAAATGTACCCATGACAGATTTAAATGTTCATCCAGCCATTTTCTATTCTGCTTTTTCTCTTAAGCTTTTGAGGGTACGTAGAGCCAATCCTAGCTGACACTGCACAGGATAAGGGAAAAACCCTGAAGAGGACAGTAATCCATCACATGGCCTCACATGAGAACAGACAATCATTAACACTTACAATTGCCATCAATCAATTTCAATCTCACTGCAAGTGTTGGAAACCAGCTTACATGGAAGATATCCACGTATGCACAGTGGTTATGGTTTCACAAGTTTACCTGTAGGATTCTGATCAGTCAGGTTATCAAAACTTCTTGTGCGTATGTGTTACCTGGCAGCAGCTACTATAGTAACTGCCAGTGTTTTATTCAGGGCTTACCCATCTGCAACAAAACAGTGTCCATGGAAACCGAACGAGCATCAAGTGTTGTATATCTGTAAGATATCACCATCAAACTGTTTGCATCTTTGCTGAGTCATCAAGATGTGCTATTCATGTAGACCTTTATTTGTTTCAAACAGAAATAAAAGCAGATAATTAAATGTACCACATACACTGTGTATTATGCACAGTTACTAATTCAGGGTATTTTACCTAATGTAATGTACCAAATACATATTCTGGCTCTTGGACTGACAACTATACAGACTTATTTTGATGTGTTGCATAAGTTTTCAGTGCACTCAAAAGCAGGTGAAAAGCAACACAACAGAAGCCACTAAAGAGAGACGCTGGGAGGGGTATCTTCTACCAGGGAGAACAAAGATGTCATTAGTACAACGCCAGTGTTAGTACTACTACTCCCACAGAGCGGTGAGAGTCATAGGCGGGGAATAGAATGGAGAGGTTCAAGGGAAAAGGCACAGAGAGGAGTTGAGAGGAAAACACCTGATGCTTAGATGCTGCTCATGATACCGAGGTCAAGGTACAGAGATGAGGTGATATCAAAGGGTAAATCTGAGAGTTAAGAGCAGAGCAACTGAAACAGGCAAGGCCAAACCCAAGAACAAAACCTCTATTATTCGTTTTATTGAAAAAAAAATCCAGGAGTGCTACAATTAACTTTGTCTGTTTCTATCTACTGAAGCTTCAGCTCAATGAGTCAGGTCGGTTTAAACACATTTGAGATGATGTACAGTTAAAAGATTATTAGTTAAAAAATCACTAATTTTAACCTCTGGAGACACTCACAGAGTTGGGTAAAGTCCCATGTTGAATACACACTCTGTGTGTGTATTTAACAGAGACTTTGCTCCATATTTATTGTGAAGGGATAAACGTGAAGACATGCACATTTGTGTGAGTAAGCAATTCACTGGTCGCGTCTGTATGTTTGTGTGTGTGCATCTTGACAGCTGAACAAAAGGTGTACGGGTCACAGTTTTGCATCTACTCTGGGGCCAGATTTAAACTCTAATGGAGTGGGACGTGAATGGAGAAATTCATTATGACGTCTCTACAAAGAGTCACAGACATCAGTGACTTGAATCTCTCTATAATCTCTCTATTCATGTATGTGTATGTATGTTTGCCCTTTTATCTTTTACCTTTCATCGTAGCTGCACATACCAGTTGTGTTGCTGTTAGAACATAGTCATATACAGGCAAACTTTTCTAAGCTTTCTGTGTAAATATATATATATATATATATGTGTGTGTGTGTGTGTGTGTGTTGGATTATATTATATATACTGTGTTGCATTAATCATGGCAGCACAGGAGCAAGCTCTAAGTACAAGATCAATAGAGGCTGGGGTCTACCACAAAAGGCAGGACTTTAGGTGCAGGGCATACATAGAACACCAAAACAAAGTAGCTGGCATAGTGTACAGGAACATCTGCACCAATTATGGGCTGAAAGTCCCAAGGTTCAGGCAGGTGACACCTCCAAAGGTGGCTGAGAATGATAAGGCTATGATCCTGTGGGACTTCCAGATACAGACTGACAAACTGGTAATGGCTAACCAACTGGACATAGTAGTGGTGGACAAGCAGGGGAAGAAGCCTGTAGTGATAGATGTAGCAATCCCAAACAATGGTAACATCAGGAAGAAGGAACATGAAAAGCTCGATAAATAAGACTGAAAGGGCTGAGAGAAGAGCTGGAGAAGATGTGGAAAGTGAAGGTAACAGTCGTCCCAGTGGGAATTGGAACACCTGGGGCAGTGACGACATCTAAGATCTCTGTCCAGACAGCTAAGATACTGCGCAGGACCCTCAAGCTTTCAGGCCTCTGGTAGAGGACCCGAGCTTAACGGACAAAGGCTGTCCAAAGAGAAGGGAGAATGGAGAGGGGTTTTTTTTTTTGATGGTATGTTTTTGTAGATTTATGTGTACTGTATGTGCTATTCCATGGTGAATCTTCCTCCACTTTGCCAATTTCCACCAAAGCTGTGTCCTTTCTGCTTTTAAGTTAGGCTTCAATACGTTTCCCAGGAGGCCCTTATGTGCTTTGTGAGGTGGAGATTTCTTTCTGTTTGACCAACAAAAGTCTTGAGGGATGAAGACAGAAGAAAGGCCTGAATGACATATGCAGGAGGACAGATGATAGAAAAAAAAATTATGAAGCTTGTACAAGACAGCTGAAATGTTAAAAGCAACAGAAAAAGAAATCCACAGAAATTCAATTATTGCTTTCTGAAAACCAGAAAAAGATATACTGCCCAGCAATTGGCCACTACTACAACTACTATGCAAATAGTTTTTTTACAGTCAAGTTAATTACGGTCATGGGCAAAAGATTTTTAAAAATATTAAACATGTGGTCCAGCAAATCTTGATGGCCTGGGCATTGTTTGAAGGGCAAATTTGTAAGTAGTTTGATGAATGGCAGTAGTAGAATAGAAGAAGTCTTGCTGGATTTGGTGCATATAAAAGAAGAATGGCCACCAATACAGCCGAGCATTGGTCTTTTGATGTCCACCCCAACAGATATTACATTTGGATGCACTTTACAATTGATGGAATAATCAAGAGAGTAGACCAAACAAGAAACAGAGGTGGAACATGACAGAAACACACAAGGACAGTGAGAACCGTGAATGAGAAGGAGTGGGAAGAGGCAAGCAGGTCTACAGAGCAAAACAGAGATGAGGAGAGGCTTGTGCTTTAAGGTGTCTGTTCTTCTTCTCATGCCCCTGTAGCACACAACGTCCTAAGAAGTGCTTAGGACGTTGTTGTTGGCAAATGCCCTTCCGCTGTCTTTTCCCTTTTTCCTACCTTACATCCTCATTGAAAAAGAAAAAAAATGTGCTATCTTCTTTGGCATTTTATATTTCGGTTGATAATGCCCCTGAGCATGGTTGAGCGAGAGCTTTGGCAGGAAAACAACCCAGTGAGCGTTTGATAGACAGAAACAGGTAGTTATTCAGTTCGTCACCTGTTTTCCTTTTCACTCTCTCCATCTGTTGTTCTGTCTTCCTATTTGCATCTCATTTTATTCTCACTTTTATTTCCGACTTTAGAATCTGTGATGACTTTGTGTTTATAACTCGGTGTCCGCCTGTATCGCTCCACTTTACTCTCAGCCTTTTTATTCTCACGATTTTATGCATAGCAATTTTTACCAATATTTCAAGAAATGATATTGCTCAAACTGCTTTCACTTGATAGCTCATCTTTTAAAGACGCACCTCTCATCCCCCCTAAATCAAGGTATCTTATTTTTATCCTTGCTCTATGACAAAAAACCCCTATTATCACTCTTACTTTAAAATAGAGCTCGACATTTCTTTTTAAAGATTTGAAAATCAGTGGAATTCCGTAAGTGAACTTTTTAAACCCTTTGTGCTTAAACATTAACAAAATTGAAAACTGCACTAATTTCAATGAAGCATTGGGCCCTTTGCTTTATTTGACCATTTTGTGTATTTTGTGTTTTGTGTATGCTAAGCCTGCGACTCAGAAAATCATCATATCAAAGTCTTTCCCTTATCTGATCTATTTCTGTTTTTCCCCATGCAGCCTACTGGTCATCACACACTATCCAGCCAAGACACTCTCATAACAAAATTGTTGGTCCCACATGGACAAGATGGCTGCCTCTTGTTTCTTGATTGGATGAATGAAGATTTAGAGAGAGATCACAAAGCCTAATGTGCTATCAATCTAGATAGAGTTTTGAGACATCTGTGCTGCCATAACTAATGCAGGAGTGCAATTCAGTTTGTGTAGCTCTAAGCATAATGAAAAACATAATAGTATGTCTTGTGAATCATTGACATCATATGCTATTTAAAATAAAGTTAAGAGATGTAAGTCAGGAAAACTGGAAATTAGAGGCAGTTAGTGTAGAATAAGCACGTAACTTGTTGTCATCATGTACTAGAGTAACCCTGGCATTGTCGTGAAAAAATCACAAATTCAAAATTCTAAAAACTTTATTAATCCCAGAGGGAAATTGTTTTGACTGTTACAGCCACTCTTAGTTCAGAAAAGAGACAAAATAACCACCACCAGGGTCAGCACCAACACAAATACTAAAACCAAAACACAAATATATAAAAAAATCAAAGACCAAAAAAAACATGATAATAACTAGAATAGATGGGTGGATGAAAAGTTATGAATACTGTATTCCCCTCTCCCTTCGACTGAGGGAGGCGTTGGAGGAATTGTACAGTGTGATAGCCACAGAAATAAATGATTTCCTGTTGCATTCAGTTGAGCACTTGACACTGATGAGTCTCTGGATGAACGTGTTCCTCTGTTCAGCCAGGACACTGTGTAGGAGGTGGGAGGGATGGTCCAGAACTGAGAGTAGTTTGGAGAGTGTCCTCCTCTCAGCTACAGCGTGTAGAGGGTCCAGCTCCACCCCAAGAACAGAACCAGCCCTCCTGATTAATTTGTCCAGTCTGTTAGTGTCAGCCACCTTCAAGCTGCTGCCCCAGCA
>JAUMHF010000002.1:2818201-2828889 GCA_032359275.1 Microctenopoma steveboyesi | reverse complement strand
TTCACCATTGCCAGGAGGGAGGTTTCAGTTGAATGTCCTTTTCTGAAACCAGACTGGAGAGGGTCAAGTAGATCATGCTCTTGGAGAAATGAAAAAAGTTGAGCTAGAACGGCTCTTTCAAGAATTTTAGAAAGAAATTGAAGATTGGAAACTGGGCGGTACCTGTCCAGTAAAGTGTGGAACAAGTAGGGGAATGGATCTGGACCTTTTTTAAGTAGGGGGACGATGAGAGCCTGTTTGAAAATGGTGGGGAACGTTTCTGTTGCAATAACCAACACACACGTTGAAAGACAGAAATGAGATAAGATAATTACCATAAGGCTGTTTACTTTAGTAAAAGAACAGGATATAGACCTGCTTAAAATGGAAGGGGATCTCTGGGAGACAAACAGTATGTAAAATATAATTAAAAAGATAACATGACTTTGATTTAACTAGTAATGACACTTGAAACGCCTTTTTTCTCTACAGTTGATCTGAGTAATGTGATGTCAATTCTAGCCCTAGTCTGTTTTCGGTCTTGGTCTTGGTCTTGGTCTCGGGTCAGAGAGAAGACATAAATTTAATAACATGCAATGATGTTAAAACAGTGGACCAAGAGAGAGAAGATGACAAGTGGAGCTCAGTGCATTGGTGTTGTTGGGCCTTTTTGGATGGGCTTCAGCCCCCCTAAAAAGATCCAGAGCCCCCTCTAAAAATATATTCATACATTTCATGCAAAATGTCACTGAGCGCATGCAGAACTCATGTCTTCACACAAAAAGGGAAAGAAATGTGGATAATGTAAATATAAGTGACAGAGAAACTTTCAAAACAATGTTATAAAAAGACAACAAAAAGACATATTGTGCTTAATTTAGGGCATATATATTTTATCCTGCGGCTTAATTAATACAAACATATTTTGTATCTTTGCATTCTAAGAATGAGTAAACCAAGTAAACTTTCCTTTACAGCAGAAAAAAAGACACGTTACTCTGAATAAACACTCTCACAGCTTTTGTTTCTAACCTGAGAGGGTTGATGGAATGCTATACCTTGTGGGTCCAAAATAAATAGCCAGTTGTGGAATTTGACAATGCTTGATGTCACATTGTAAAGCATTTTGAGAGAAACTGTTCTGGAATGGCAAACACCTATATACGAAACACAGCTAAAATCCACAAATCACAATTTAGTCTTTGATTGATTTGGTATGACATCAAAAAAATTATCAATTGATCCCCAGACTTCCAACCCCACTGCTTCATGTTGTGGGATACTGCAACATCAGTGGGGATACTGCAACTCTTGTTAAAACAATCATGCCAAGAATACATGTGTGTCCTTACTTGTCTATATTTGCATTTATTCAAGTGTGTGTGCTCACCATCAGGCCTAACATATGTTTATCTGCTGGTGAAGATGACTGTCACCCAGCATGAATATAAGGTAATGTCACAGAGTAGTCCGGTGAAAATGTCAACAAGCTCTACAGTTACCTTGGTGTGAAAATGGGTTATTTATACATTAATCTTCTAGTGCAAGGTGACACATACAAACAAACACACACTCACAGACATCTTCATACAGTGCTGACATGAGGATTTATGGCTGTAGATCCATATGGCAGAGATCATAGACGATATTTAGGAATTTGAAGCCATCTTTATGCGTATAACATATGTTGCATACACAATCCATTGACAAATACAGATGCACACTAATAACCAATGCAATCCTAAAAATTGCAGTAGCTGTTTAGAGACGCTCTATTAATGGCAAGTGAACACTGTGATGACATGTGATTGCCATTACTGATCATGTTACTAGAGTGTGTATCAGTTTTTTATGGGCTTCCATTGTAACAACTTGAAAAGGTGATTATTCACAGGAAATTCATAACTGAGTTGCCTTTGCAGCTAAATTAATCGATTTTTATAAAGCATTAATATATATATATATATATATATATATATATATATATATATATACACATTTAATTTATTTTAGTATTTATGTTTTTCTGAAATTATTTTATGTGATTCCTAGCTTCTTCTTTACGGCGCCCCACTGATGCATCAGAAAGATGGCCACGACTGATGACGTGCTTAGTTAATACCACAGGCAACAGAAAGCCAAGAGGAAAGAGGAGCAAGAACAGGAACCATCGTGAAAAGACAAACCCCAGCAGATAAAGGAAGAGACATCAAAAAGGTCTACTAGTGACTGGACAAAGGTGGACTGAAAGACAGCACAGAGGCATTAATAATGGCAGCACAGAACAAGCTCTAAGTACAAGATCAATAAAGGCTGGGGTCTACCACACCAGGCAGGACCCCAGGTGCAGGCTGTGCAAAGATGCCCCTGAAACAATCCAGCACACACAGCAGGGTGCAAGATGCTAGCATGCAGGGCATACATGGAACGCCAAAACCAAGTAGCTGGCAGAGTGTACAGGAACAATTCTGCTAAGTATGGGCTGAAAGTCCCAAGGTCAAGGTGGGAGACACCTCCAAAGGTAGCTGAGAATGATAAGGCTACGATCCTGTGGGACTTCTAGATACAGACTGACAAACTGGTAATGGCTGACCAAGTGGACATGGTAGTGGTTAACAAGCAGAGGAAGAAGGCTGTGATATTTGTAGCAATCCCAAACGATGATAACCTCAGGAAGAAGGAACACGAGAAGCTTGACTGAGAGGGCTGAGAGAAGAACTGGTAAGTGAAAGTACCAGTGGTCCCTGTGGTAATTGGAACACTTGGGGCAGTGACGCCCAAACTGAACAAGTGGCTCCATCAGTTCGGGAAGAACATTTGAGATAGCAGTCCAGATGAGAGCAATCCTAGGCTAACAGCTAAGATACTGCGCAGGACCCCAGAGCTCCCTGGCATCCGGTAAGAGGACCTGAGCTTGACGGACAAAAGTTGCCCACAGGAGGGCGACCGGGGAATTTTAAATTACTTCTGAGGATGTTTTATGAAGGCTTTACTTAAGTTCCTTTTGCTTTATAAATGGCTATCGGTCTCTTTGGCCAGTACACTTCTAGATTTTGGAAGTTCATTCCGAACTCAAAATCCCCCCAGGGCTCTTTTTTCTCACTGACATGACTCTTAAAGAGCTTTATCAACCATCTCACCCACGTCCCCTCATTGGACTTCATCATTTGGTATCTAGAAAGGCCTAATAATAAATGAAGGTTGTCATCACGTTCCTGGAAAAATATATTGTATATTGACAAAGTTAAGCCAGTAGAATGTGTATAGCAGAGTGTCACCACCAATCTCATCGATTTCTCCTTTTGGGCTACTACTGAATTAAGCTTTATTAAAGCTCCCATAGTGAAAGCATTAATTAATATATCACACATATTACAACAGGGCTGAACACGTGCCTCAACATACACAGAGCAGTGTATCCACACAAAGATATCAATTAATAAGCAGAGAGAGTTTATTAATGTGCTTTGCACCAGGACAGGATGAATAATAAATGATTCTAACTAAAGTCCAAACATTCTTGTGGCTGTCTGAGACAACTTCCCTATATCTGTGATTGTTTTTTCAACAATCACAGATAAAAAAGCTCTTGAAAAATAATGTCATCATTCACAGGGATACAGTCATCATTTTAATGAGTCATACATATTTAATAAAATTCAACATTACAGCCTCCCTAGTTTATTAAGTAATATTTTCAACTTTTCTGATTACATTTTTATTACCTTTTGTGATTTTCAAGGCTCCATACCTGCACAAAGTGTTCGACATTCTAAACATAGCTTGTCTTTAAAATAGAATTTAGCAGCAACAACACACTTTATTTTCTGTAAGAACTTTTCGTACTTTTAATGAAAGTTTTATGCACTTGTCTCTCAGCTGGTGTCCACATTTATTCTGTCTCATTTGCAAAAAACTCCTGTTTAAAGCGCGGAGGATACAGTGTAGCACGAGGAGCAGCATGCTGTTCTATGCCATAATCTAACCCAGTGTGTAAATGATTCCTCTACATGTAGGATTTCCATTAATGTATCAGTCTAATGACTATACTTAGATGTGTCTGTGTGCACATTCTACAGTCAGTTTGATCTGCTCTCCATTTGCATTTTCCATTATTTCCCCTGTCTGACAGTTTTAAAGTGTTACTTACTAGACCACCATGTAAATTGCTTAAGCGCCAAAGATGAAAGCCTGGAGCAGATCCATGCTAGTGTAGCTTCACTGATGGTCTTTTGCCTACATTAAAATGTAGTCAGACATTGCTGCAGATTGGAAAATGATGGAGCATGGCAGGGCGTTACAGTAGATTTCAAGGTAAAACTCACTGTGCTTCCACAGATGACTGTGGACACATGTACTTTATTTAATGTAAGAATCAAACCAGAGTACTTATCGATTTAAAACATGTCAGCATTGAATAATCCTTTTATGACTTAAGACTTTTCAATATACATTTAGGTTTCTATGTTACATCTGATAAAGAAGAGAAAAGAAAATCACGTATTGGATCTAGAATTGCTTTGATTGTTTAAGCTTCTTTTATATAACACTCAATCATGGTCAATTTTTTCTTAATTGAGGAGTCATGCCAAGTGAAAACAGAAGATTATATACATTAATTGACAATCAAAAACTGCATGAATATTCACTCCTTTAACGTCACACTGCTAATCACTGTGCAGCCAATTGGCTGCTGCCAAATCTGAAATGGTTATCGAAAACAACTAAAATTTAGAAAATCAGAGCCACCTGCGTCTCTTCGGAAGGCGTTTCAAGCTTCGATGTGTGTACAGCATCTCTTAGCTGGTTAGTGCAAGCTTTCTTCTAGTTATGATAACTGGCAATGAATGCCTAACTTTAGGTGTTACTTTACTTTATGCCAGCATGTGGCTGTGTTGACGTGTGTTGTGTGTCTGTTCCACATACTCCCCATATTATGAACCACACCACCACCACATCCAGGTGTGAGAGAAAGCAAGACAGCACCATGATGTTTAAGGTTTATCTGATATATAAATCTTTAATCTGCCATGTCCTGTCTTTAGTGTCTATGTCGAAAAACAAATGATTTGATATTAAATTAAAAAAACAGTTTGCCTTTTTGCTTCTGCATACTCTGAGATAAAATCCTACTTCTGTCATGTGGGTTTTGACAACCCTAAAGAAGCTTTTTTAGAATTTTCAAGGGCTGGCGCAGATATACAGTGTACTTACATGATTTTATTGCCAAATAAATTCTAGAACAGCAGGATGACATCCAACAGAGTCAGTGATTCAGCTTGGCAAGAGCGTTGCTTTGATCCCCTTTACAGCCATATTGACTTGGTCATAAACTGACCATAAATCCATAGGCATTTAATAATGAGCTCATGTCACCAGCTGACAGAAGCATATGTCTTCTCCTATGGCTCAGGGAAACCAATAAACACTGTAATGGTAAATACAATTATAAGTATTAGGATAGTGAGTCATTGTGCTTTATTGCTGATGTTATGAATTGTCAGCATATGATCAGAAGTCAGAGTGCTGTAAACCAGTGGCACCACCAAGGCCTAGCAGCTCCCTGTCACCGCCCTGAAGTTTACTGCGTGCAGACTTATTTTAGTGTGAAGCCTGCACAAGATCCAGTAATAAAACCTCCCCTTGTTTCAGCTCAGTGTGTTCCGTCCCATTCCCTGAAATTGTTTTTATAAATGTACGAAAGTTCAAAGAGTTAATGCACTTCCTTAGAACACAAACGTTTTAATAAAATTCCTAAATTGTAAAAGGAAATTTAAACCCATAACCACTGAGAGGCAATTTCATCATGCCGAGTCTTGGCACAGAGCGTCAGCAGGCAACAGCATTGCGTGTTGATTGAAAAGTCCCGTTAGCAGTATGGGAAGAGTCATTAGACTTGCAGAAGAGCCAAATAAAGAAAAAAAAATCTCCTTTGGATAGTTTCACAAAATTTTTTCCACACTGATCCCAACTCCTGCTGTCACGTGGTACAACATCTTTGTAATTCAATGATTAAATAACAAATGTCTCAGCCTAATTATTTAACTTTAATCAACTTGTGTTAATATGAGTTTGTATTTATCCTGTATCCTGATAATTATTATTGATGTTTTAAAAAACTAAACTTTAAACACTAAAGTTAATCAGAAACATACTTTAGCCTCAATACACTGACATTAGCCTGCATGTTGAATGAAAACAGAGATAGAGACTTCATTAAAAACTGCAGGTATTGATTCTGGAACTATAACATGTTCAGATGTTATATGGGGTGAGGCCCAGTTTCTATAGTACAATATAAAGATAAAAGGGCAATTCTATTTGCAAAATTATGTTGAACTGCAAAGTTTGATATCATTTTTTTTTCTGGATTGTGCTTGCCCATGATGACAAATAAATGCAGGGTCTGGAACTGAAATTGTGACTTACCTTATTTGTGTCAAAAGAAATAACTAAAGCACTCTTTTCTAAGGTTCTGGGTAAAGTTAAGACACACTGCGAAGACTTGTCCATGAGTACTCCTCCAGCTGCTGATTCTCGGTTGCTCCTAGTCATCCATCATGTACGAAGTGCTTCAAAAAGAAAGGCAGTGTATGCGTAGCAGGGCCACCGGTGATACGCACTGATGTGTCACTTTCTCTTTTTTTTTAAAAAGCAAAATTACTTATCTGACAGCTCATGTGATTTTAAATGCTGTGGGGAAAAGAACAAATCTTTCAAGGAATCAGCTTGTATAATAAGGAGTGTGTGGAGTTATGACAACACAGAATGTCAAATTAAGCTAAATGTTTTTTTTATTGCTGATTAATGCCTAGATTCAAAACGCTTCTATCACATTCCCACCATTTAATCATTCTTTTGACAATGAAGGTCACCATAAGCTTAACAAACATGGGACAGCTGGCTGTTTTACATGGTGTATCTATGACAGATAAAATGGGATTTGACTCTGTATTTGTTGGAGCGCAAAAATTTGCTTTAAATGCCAAAACACAACATTTTCCTTGTGACTGCAATAGACACGCTACTATTTTAGAATCTGCTTTTAATGGAAGTTTAATGGTACATCACTTCTCACATGTATCATACTGCGCACAATGAAAACAAAGTGGTGCCAGCAGGCTTCTTGTTAAAATATGGTGATGCGCCACGGCCTAAAGATAACGGAACCTAACAGAGATCCACCCTGCTCCACCAGCCCAAGGTCCACATAAAACAGAAACAAACTAACACGTTACTGTACACAATACTGTACCAAGGTATTGTTAAACGTATACAGACATGTATTACTTAGTGAGGACTCAGTTAAGAATTTAATTATGACATTTCGGGAATCATTTAATCAACACATAAAAAAATAAATAAAAATCAAACTCCTACAAATAGGTGTGTTATTAGTTATGGTGAAGTCATACAAAATCTCAACTCTGTACAGCCATGGTGCATTATATTTTAGACATATACAATGATTTATCTTGGATGTTGTATACATACATATTACTTTGACATAACTGAATGAGATGTTGACCAAATAGAGACTCATTAGAAGCATTATCAACAGCAGCATTTATACCAACCACAACAAATAAACATTTATTTTCTTTAGTAAAACTACACGTCATTTGTGCCTTTCCGAATAACTTATTCGGGTTCGGCTCCACCCTGTCATACTAAAATGATAATTCCTATTCCACAAAAAGAGTGGTTTTAGTTTTGTTTATGTGTTAACCAACTTAAGTAAGACACCTTAACCAAGTGCAAAGTGCAAGCGTATCCTCTGGTTACATTTGCCAAAAAAACATCAGGCCCTGTTTAACAATCCTAAAACTTTCTACATTTGCAATAGAAAAAACTAAAGTAGTTATTCAGTTTTTTATCCCAAAACATCATTAGGGTTAGCACCTTTTTGAGCTGCACAGATAACTGCGTATGGAAAGATTCATGATGATAATTTAGTAACTCTCACCGACTGTGGTATTTGTGAATGGAACTGAAGACAAGCTTTTAATTATTCATCAACACCAAACATTGTTCCAAGAAAAATAATCTTCCTCAACCACTTTGGGGCCTTTGAGCAACGTACCCACATGGCAACTGTTAGAGGACTAGCTGGCTACATAATCCAGTCTTTACATTTATAAGCTAATATGAGAAACGGTTTGGGAGAGGATGAACGACAGGTCGTTGACTGGGGAGGCTGAGATTTACTGGTCTCGGGTGACTGTTGGCTGTGAATGTAACCAGGATTTTATGTGTCAGTGACAGATTAAGTGACTAGTGAAAAACGGTTGTTGCAGGGCAACAAATAATAAAATAAAATAGAAAACAAATACTCCAAAAATAAATCAAATAGAAAATCATACTAACTTGAAGCTGTCTGCATGAATATTTTTGTTAAATAAAGTGTTTGGAAGAAGGAGAATGTCCAATGTCCTTGAATGAATTGGTGCTAGTGGCAAATTGCTTAAACCCACAGAGTCAGGAGATTAGCCTAGTTTTCTCTAAAACACAAGAACAAGGAAGAGACAAGGGAAAACTGAAGCATGAAAGTAAAGTCGGTCGTTTGGATGGAGACAGAGCAGAAGGATCAACGTCTTCAGGGAGATGATTTTAGGATTCCTTGCTTCATTTACCTAATTTTCCATTCTGAATACCCATAACCTCAAAGTACTCTGCAGATTAGCCTAGTTTTCTCTTTGGAAGAAAAGAAGGAGGGAAGAGAGGAGGAGAAATGAATGAGAAGTTTATAGCAGAAACAAAGTGTATTAAGGAGATTAGCTTCTATACTGTCTGTTCATGTTGTGATGACTGTGACATACACGCAAATTTAACATGACATTAAGTGTAGATTACCTCAAAGGAGTCTTTGTCTTCTGTGTCTTGTGTTGAAACACTCTTTTGTTGTGTGAGTGTTTGTGTTGTAGTGTAGGTCACCCTTGATTTAGTAGAATCTAATCATGAAAATGACTTGGTAAGCTGTAGGCCCAAAAACGAGTTCCTGGGTTAAAGGAAAATATAATGTTCAAAATAAATGTTTGTTGCATTTTAATTACTTCACTAACTCCTGGTGTTTACTACGGCCGCTACATAATGCCAAATATCGGCCTGGCAGCAATAACCACCTACTGGCCTACTGGCAGGTCAATATCTACTAGAACCATGATTGAAAATATGTGCTTGAGGTTATCCACATTAGTTCTAGGTGAAATGTTAGCAGCTGAATGGGCAGTGTGTAATGAGCAAGAAGAAAGGGTGCATCTCTCAGCTGATCACATGTTGTATTTCAAGTTGGATAAAAAACAATGGTCAAGTTACATGAACGCAACAAGATTTGCAGGACTTTTCTTATTGTTAGTGTCAGAAATAAGATGCTATCAGCAGCAAAAGTGTATTCTGCATGAACAGTGAAAGTTGCGGGCGTCAGGAGGGTGGAATGTTTTTAACACTTGTCAGTGCAAATATTGAAAGTAAAAGAGAAAAGAGAGAGATGAGATGACACTTTGAATGTCTGAAACATGTAACCACTGAAAGCAGCTGAACTGATGGTAAATGTGCTGGGATAAGATGTTGGTGACGGAGGTGATTCTCACAGTCAAACATTTCTACAGGTTTGAACTTGTACTGAACTCTGCAGTTTAAAACTATTAATATGCAAACTGTATGACTGATATCACATTTTGCCTAAAGCTCAAAGTCAGCACAAAAACAAACCTTCTTTGTGACTCTATCCTCCTCCCCTTCTCTGTTTCTATGCTTATTTTTTCACAAACACAGAAATGATTATGCATTGTATATTTTTATATAAGTATAGAAAACATTTTCACACAGGCCTAAGTAATTGGTAGCATTACTGGCTGTAACTTTATTACCTTTTATTATCATCAAACAATCCATTTAATAATATCTTGCAGTTCCTGGAATGAAAGTACAGGTACTAAACAATCTGCATATTATTACCACAATATACTGCTGAGCGGTTACACACAAGCTGCCTTATGTTCAGTGTATACTGTATAGTATGGGAGAGAAAGCTGGTGGGAATCCTGGGGACACACATATGGAGCCACAGGCCGTGCGGCAGCCCTCTTCACTTCCTTATTAAGATCATGCGGTTTTAGATAATTGCTTTTTATGTCAGTAGGTATGTGTTCTAATTTACCTGAGGTGAAGAGCTTGGAGGGAGTTTTATGTTCAAACAGATTAAAGAGACACAAATAAATTAGAATTACCTGCAGATTTTCAAATAGTTCACACAGGTGGCAGAGAGGGCTTACAGATTTGACATCTGGACGTACTTGAATTATGTTTACCATGTGATTAATGAATGTTATCCTTTAATTTAGGCTTATTTCATTTTTATTATATTACAGAATTTATTTAGGATTTCACTGAGGCATTTCCAGCAAGTGTGCTTTGGTGTACTGGCTGCAATTGTCCTAAACTAGACTAGTTTCCACTCTGAATGAAGAAACTCATTTTCTATATTGATAAGAGTGACCTTGGCTGTTTCTATATTATATCTGCTTTGTATTTACATTTTTATAAATATAAATCCATTTTAAGGGTTTACAATAAACTAAGCTGACATTCTGCACATGCTCTGTTGGAGACAATCACCACAATCTCACTCACCTGGACACTAGGAGGGGGAATTATGTTAAAATGCTGTTCATCGACTACAGCTCAGCATTCAACACCATCATCCCCTC
>JAUMHF010000002.1:2736150-2778000 GCA_032359275.1 Microctenopoma steveboyesi | reverse complement strand
CCTGCTGGGAGACTTCAACGCTCACATCGGCAATGACAGTGAAACCTGGAGAGGCGTGATTGGGAGGAACGGCCTCCTCGATCTGAACCCGAGTGGTGTTCAGTTACTGGACTTCTGTGCTAGTCACAGATTGTCCAGAACGAACACCATGTTTGAGCATAAGGGCGTCCATAAGTGCACTTGGCATCAGGATGCCCAGTTTGATGATCGACATGTAGTTGTGTCATCAGATCTGCGGCCTTATGTCTTGGACACTTGGGTGAAGAGAGGGGCTGAGCTGTCAACAGTTTACCACCTGGTGGTGAGTTGGATCAGATGGCGGGGGAGGCTGCTGAACAAAGGATCTTCAACCACCACCTTCGGCAGAACTTTGAGCTCATCGCGAGGAAGGCAGGGGACATCGAGTCTGAAAGGAACATGTTCCGCCTCCATTGCCTCCATTGCCTCCATTGCCGAAGCGGCAGTGTGGAGCAGTGGTCGTAAGGTTGTTGGTGCCTCTCGTGGCGGCAATCCCTGTACCTGGTGGTGGACACCTCTGGTATGGGAGGCTGTCAAGCTGAAGAAACAGTCCTATTAGGTCCTGCTGATCAGTGGGACTCCAGAAGCAGCTGAGAGATACCGGCGGGCCAAGCATGCAGCAGCCTCGGCTGTTGAAAACTGAAGTATGGGAGGACTTTGGGGAAGCCATGGAAAAAGAATTTCGATCGGCACCAAGGAGATTCTGGCAAATCATCAAGCATTTCAGGAGGGGAAAGCAATGCTCCACTAACACTGTGTACAAAGGAGATGGGGCCCTGCTGACCTCAACTGTAGATGTCGTTGCATGATGGAAGGAATACTTCAGGAATCTTCTCAATCCCACCAGCATGTCTTCCCCAGTGGAAGTAAAGCCGGGGGAATCTGGGGTGGGGCCGTCTAAATCGGGGGCTGAGGTAACAGAGGTAGATTGGAAACTCTAATATGCCTAGGGCCCCTGGGGTAGATGAGGTCTATCCTGGGTTCCTTAAAGCTGTTAGGGTTTTTGTGTAGGAACCCAAGAGAACTCTCGTACACAAACTAAATTCAAGAGTATTTTAATAACTAAACCCAAAGAAAAACGAAACGAAAGAAAAGACATATTCAAAACACAAAATAACTCCATATGGGAGAAACCTATGCGACAGAGAAAAAATTGCATATTATGCAGCAGCGGTAGAGAGTACTATCTTGAGCGAGACCGACAATCTTGGTGTGCTGTGATTGGCTGACCCTCTTCTGGACTGTGATTGGTTGGAATTGTGCAGAGCATGGCAGAGCAGGGAGTTGTAGCAGAGCAGGGAGAGTTGACAGGAGTTGAATCCCCCCTCTACCCTTTATTGAGGGAGGCTGGGGGGGAATTGTAGAGTTTGATGGTCACAGGAAGAAATTCCTGTGTCGTTCTTTGGAGCACTTGACACTGATAGGTGTGTGGCTGAACGTGCTCCTCTGTCCAGCCAGAACACTGTGTAGAGGGTGGGAGGAATTGTCCACTTGCAGACTTTATACCATTATGCTGCCCTATACATTGATACCATAATTAACTCATTGCATTTGCAGTGATTGACCCGCCCAATGTGGTGCCCCCCCCCGACCCACCGGCTGATTTCTCTTGTGTGTTGTGTGCTCCCCACCACAGCCCTGCCTGTTTCCATTCAGCGTGGCATGACGCCTGGCCAAAACACCCCAGGTGGTGCACCCCCTCACGAGGCAAACACCCTGGCTGGATCAGCTCTCACACGCAATCTCTGCAGGAATTGCTAAATCTAGTTTATTTTAACAGACATTGCTGATGCAGCTAAAATTTTGGGATAAGCTTACCCTTCAAGTAACAACTAAGGCCAATATGTTGAAATCAAAACAGATCAATAAGAACTTATACCAGAAATTAAAACACAACATTAGTGCAATACATTATTACCTCTTTTGGTTTTGGATAATGTTCAGGGCATAAAGATTACCAAAGAGGTAAAACGCTGCAGTAGCCAGGTCTAGAATGTCATGCAGCACTTTATCCACTTTCATCACAACTGTCTGGTCTTGCGCACGCATGCTGGCTTCCTCGTCTTGTAGGGTGGTGAGGATGGCAACAGACATGTCTTGCAGAAATGGTTCTAAAATGTTAGCCCTTCTGACAAATAATGGATGCATTATTATGAGAAGGGAAAATAAGAGAAAAGAAAAAAAATTTTTGTACCAAGCTACGGATTTTCCATTCAAATTGGTGACTTTGAAATAAGTTCTCTATAGGTTGATTATTTTCACGAAACGATGTGGCATCCTTTTGTTCCTATCACATTACCCATACAATATTAATATGGATATCAGCATAATTTTCTTCCCAATTGAGCTCTGATGCACTTTCAAAAGGTTTCTTCAATTTATTGAGCAGCACACTTCAATGGTGCAACAACAATTATGGATAACTGTAGGTACAGTATTCTTGGCCAATTCTCTGTCAGTGGCGGTTGAATCATATTTTTCAACAATCATCATGGTAGAAAAAGTAGTAATAAAGGGTTAATGTTGACATTATCATTCGTGACTGTTCGTTTGCCTATTATAGATTCACCAAATATATAGTCCTAATTCTTTATTTCTACAATAGTTCTTTCCAAAGTCTGTCCAAACTGTAGAGACACAAGAAGTGAATGTACAGTTTTTGTAGAATTCAAACCTGTGCTCCCTCTTTCCCAATCCTGTTGTGATACGACACCGCAGACAGAGTGTATGCCAGTGTTGTTAAAAAAATACAGCAGGGGGTCAGGGAGAAATCAGATTTTGCACCAGCTGCATGGAAATGTGAGTTTGTAACTAGGTAATAGTAGTGCAAGCAAGCACATTCTTCAATTTCCTCACAATAAGTTTCCTGTGTGAATGATGTAAATAAAAATCAGGCATCAGCAATCCATTTCTTTGAATACCTGGTTCTGTTGTGGATTCCTGTCAGTATTATGCTGCTGTAATGTTCTTCAGAAGCGCTGCTGTGATAGCCATAGTTGCACATGCTGCATATGGATATTTTCTCAACTAACATTGTGCTACCCAAGTTTAAAACGTATGTAATTACAGTATGTTATGTGTTTTATACAAGGTTACTTTCTCTAGGTACAGCTAGAAGACAGCTTCTGGTTACCTACATTAACCACAAACCACCAGGTTTAGTATTTTACAATGTAGAACTACTGACTGTCTAGTGGACACTCAGGTCTTTCCGGTAGTCCCTCTTGGGCAGAGATTTAACCTTGGAACTGAAAGAAGGAAGAATGCTAGTGGCAGGATCATCCAGTGCTACTCTGCATTGCAATCTTTGCTTTAGTATTCAGCACAGAAGAGTGTGTCATAGTAACCAACTTTCCAGTTTGACTTCCTGTTCACGTTCATTTCACCTCAGTTGCACCCAAACAAATAATACAATAACCTCAATATAGTTATTTAGTTGACCTCTTGGCTTAATAATCACATACGCATATATACAATTGTATATATTTGCATTTTTGGGATCTAATAAAACATTTTTTTTTCATGTAACCTCATGTATTAACATATTCAAATGTACATGTTTTATTTTCTTTCTTGTAATTCTATGTTATTTAAATAATAAATATGTGATAATGTGATAAGTCCATTTTAAACATTATTATTGATGTATTAAAATGTTTGCTTTAAGTAATCGGAGCAGGTTTCAGTCTCCTCTCTTCTAAGAACTTTTTCTTGTATATTTCTGACACTGTGACATATGACATTAGTCATTAGTCCATAAACTGACCTTTCTGCACAAAGTACAAAGTCATGGCCACCCACTCCAGGAAAGTTTTTTTTACCTCTTAGCTCAAGACTAGTTGTACTTTAAAATGCAATGCCATATGGAAATGTAATTTAAAACTACATTACAGACAGTTTGATTTTCCTTGACAGAAATTGCCTTGTTCTAGCTGTACAAAGGACTTACAGACAACTTTGTAAATAAGTAAATAAAATAAATTCCAATTTTATTTGTCACATACATAGTTACATAGTGTACAACATATAGTAAGATGTGTCCTTCCACATTTAACCCATCCCTCTGGGGGGAGCATTGGGTAGCTTCAGGCCACGCCCGGGGAGCTAGCGCTAAGTGTCTTACTCAAGGACACACCTGGTATGGGGGATGGGCTGAGTTCCTGAGTTCTCAGAAAATGAACTGCAGAAAGACCCACAAAAAATAGGCAGTTTTGGAACTGCAAGTCATTTAAATAAAAAAATTAAACACATTAATTTGTAACTCTGTATGACATGCCTTATAGGTAGATTTTGCATAATTTAATAGGAAGCCGACAATGATCGGGAAGCCTCTCAGTCCAAAAATATTTTTCCAAATGGCGCTATTAGGAATGCCAGGAAAGAATACTTTTCCCAACTTCTTTCATCTAGTGAGATGAATCCTTATATTTGATACTATTAGCTCTATTGTTACATCACCTGTCCACCAAATTCCAGCAATGTCAAAGACTGCGGAAGTACACCATCTTCTCCACCTCCAGCAACATAGACCCTCTGCAACGACCCAACAGATAGATGGAGGTGCCATCTTGTAGGTTCTTCACACAACACTCAAAACTGGGTAACCATGTAAGATTGCTCTTTATTGACTACAATTCAGCTTTCAACACAATAGTGCCCAGTAGACTGAGCTGAAGGATCTAGGACTGAACAGCCGTCTGTGTGCATGATTGTTGGACTTCACCGGTAGATTGCAGGTGTTGAGAGTGCACTTAGCATCACCTTCAACACGTGTTCCACAAGGGTGCATACTCCCCTGCTGTACTCCCTCTACACCCATAACTGTGTGGACACTCATATGTGTAACACAATCATTAAATTTGCATTGGTGGTATTGGGGCTCCTTTGGACATTCTTACACAGATGAAGTCGAGAACCTGGCGTCATGGTGTCAGGATAACCACCTCGAGCTAAACGTCAGCAAGACCAAGGAGCTGGTGGTACACTTTAGCGGGAGACAGCAGCGAGACTGAAAGGCCCTTAATATCAGTGGCACACCAGTGGAGAGGGTGAGCGGTTTTAAGTACCCTGGTGTCCACATCACAGGACCTGTCATGGTTTGAACACATACATTTACAACAGGAGCTGTAGGACTAAAACCACCAGGATTATCAAGGACTCCCCAATAAAAGCCTGTGAAGTCAGGGAAGAGAGTCTGGAGCATCATGGCCAGGACTGAGAGACTCCGCAAGAGTTTCTCTTCTCATGCCATAAGGCACTACTCATTGTTAAATCATTGCACATGCACTTTAATCTGTATAGCATATTACAATTATTCTTCATCTGTAGTATGTACATTAACTATAACTATTCATTGCAGCATTCACTCAGCTCATACTGTATCAGTACATTATTCATATCCACTGTACCCAGTGATGTGTGTACTACTGTTTCTTTGGAACATGATTTCTTGCTTGCATTTTAGCTTCCACTTATAATTAATTAAAGTTTCCTATTGTTTTGTACAGTCTTAATTTAGAAATTGCCCAGGATACATTTCACTGCTTGTTGTACACTGTATAACTATGTATGTTATTATAAAATGTATAATTTTGAAAATCATGAAAAATCTGTTCGATATTTCTGCTGCTAGGATCCTAAGATTATAATAGACTTCATGATGTCGTTGGGCTTTCTGGTTTATTTTTAGATTGGTTCTCTTAATTTCTTTCTAGTTTTAGTGTTTACATAAATCAATTTCAATCTGACCCAACTCTGCTAACTTGTGGGGTACATTAAGCTGCTGCTTGGGGCCCAACACTTTTTCTCATATCTGCTGCCTTTCAGACGTATTTTCAGCAAATACAGTAATGTTTTTTACAATTTCTCTGCTGATGATATTCAGTTGTAGTGTTCTTTAAATCCATTTGAATCAGTCGATCGATCAATCAATCAATCGTTAAGTGATCTAACTACTTAGGGAGGGCCAAATTTTTCAGCTGTTCTGCTCAGCTGTGATAAGAATCCATACAGGCAGGGGTGGGGTTTTATTTTTATGGGCCCACTATGTGGTCAGACACATGCAAGGACAGATCAGGATCATACCATTATGTGAAATAAAGAAGGGGGCAAATGCTGTATTGACAGTGTAATAGGCCAAGCAGACAGAGCCACAGAAAGAGTTTAATGCAAGTGCATTGGGAAATATTTTAGGTTTGATTAAAATTTTAAATAATAGTGATCATAAAATAACATTTAAAATACATAAAAAATTCATCAAAAATAAGGCATTTCTGCATTTATAACACTAAATAAAAATTGCATCCAACAAACAAACCATTCATAATTGCATAATTTATATTGTAATGCGTGGTACCACAAGTGTTACTTGAGGTAACAAAAATCTATTTCAACTTACTTTACTTTGCTTGGCAGACGCTTTTATCCAAAGCAACTTACAGGGAGCTAGCGCTGTGTGTCTGGCTCAGGGACACACCTGGTAGGGGATGGATTAGGAGTCAGACGGGATTCGAACCTGCGACCTCCTACATACCCGGCCAGCATTAAAGTCTTCCATGTGAAAGGCGATCTTACTACTACACTATCTAGCAGCACATGAAATAAAATTTTAGGTTTTATGCTGTGTGATCTTATACACAGGTCTTTTTGTTGTATTATTGTTATATTGTAATGGTATCTACATTGTACTGTAAAGGTCTGATGTCTTTCTGTGAAAAGTGGCATTGCTGGACAGCCGATGTTTTGTTTGGGTTGGTGTCAAAACTCAGATTAGTCCATAAGAAACTTTTTCAAGACATCAATTTAGAGGCATGACAAGAATACCCTGTGGACTATGTTTCTTTCACGTTCCTGCTCTGCTTGGTGACTCTGTGGGTGTGATCAACATAACAAAGTTTGGTACCCAGATACAGTATATAATGTTTTGTGTAGATTAAAGGCCAGAAGGCAAAAAACCTTTTATATTTAGTCACAGATTTATAGCCCACTGTGTGCACTTGCTTATAAATCACAGGAAGAGTATGTCAGCTTTGAATTATGCACCATAAACATAGTTTATATTTATTCATCACTTCATTCATGTTGAAACAATCTAAATCAACCAGAGTGCTTTACTAACTTTCGGATCATTTAATTAAATTCAAATCAGTTTTTTTATATAGCACCAAATCACAACAAAAGTAATCTCAAGACACTTTTAAGTCTAACCTTGAACAGAGCACACCAGACAGAAGATATTTCCTCCTTAGGAGTGAGAAAGAGGAGCGTAGGGTCACTATCACAATTGGCAACAGTATCAAAGCAGTTGAGCAAAATAACTGTACACAGGCTTCACCTGGTCATTGGTTGAATAAATTGATTTCATATATTTTTCAAGACAAAAAGAACAAAAATTAAGCATGGGATTAAACAATGCAGAGTAAAAGAAAACATTATTTGTGTGCCACAGAAGAGACTAGCAAAGGCTCATTTCCAGCCATATTTTATTATATTTGTACCGCATGAGGTGAGATCTTGCATGGAGTCTGAGGTCGAGGGAGATTTTCAGTGATCTTGTATTAATTCCATTTTCTAATTATTGAACAGCTGATCTTTTCTCACCAAGCTGCTTGCCCAATGTAGATTGGCTCATCCCAGTCTTGTACAGGACCTGGTGTCCTTAGATAGCTCTCTGGTTTTGGCCAAATATATACATATTGTGTTAAAAGAAATAAAGATGTACCCTAAAAAGTGTCACTGACCCATCTACAAAAAATGAGTTGTAAGTATTGCAATGAGAATAGGTATTTTTGTTGATCACCAGAAAAATGGATTACCTAATTGAAATACACAGTTTTCTAGCCCCTAGTGTTAAGTTGCGGCAGGATTCCTGCTATTTAAAACTACTGCTGTTTTCAAGTAGAAGTGCACCATGTTTCGGTGATCATTGAGGATCAAGTAATAATGTCTCATACATCCTGGAGAGTTTCAATGGTTATTTTGTTTGGAATAATTAATGCTTGTTATTTGAGCTACTCTGATGGTAAAAAGCAGCACAAACCAAAGATATAGGAAATATAATGGCAATAACTTGCTAACATACTTCAAACTAGGGCCACACAGTTGTTTTTTATAATTCATGATTTCATAGGTTTGCTACTCAGGGGACACAAGTCTCACAGGAAAACAAGACTTATGCAGTGGAGATAGAGCTGAAAACATAAAGGCGTGAGGTCTGATTACTCTAAGGACTATCAGTGTAGGAGGTGGGTGACAGAGAGTGGGGGTGTGACCAGGTAAGTGATTGACAGGACTGCAGACATGATGGCGTGACCAGGTAGGTGAGAGTCAAAAGTCAATCTGACTTTAGTGAAAAAGATGTGTCGTTACTATAACTTTGATTTTATGGTTGAGAGGTGGTTGAGCAAGTCTAAATCTCTCATTTCAAAGTCTCAAATGATGATTCTTCCTGGATGTATTTTATAGGGAATGGGTCATGTTTGTGAAAATCTGAGAACTATTGAGAGAAGGTAGAAGTATCAGGGGCTTGGCAGATATTTATCTGGATGGTCTAGTTGGTCAAACATAGGGTGTATGTACATGGTTGTTTAAGGGGACACTGGTTGATCTTGGTAGAACATATCTTATTTTGCTGGACAGTAGGGTCCTGAGAAATCCCTTCAAGAGGCATGGTGGGGTTTTTTGTATGCTGGGGGTGTCATAAAAATGATCAATACCACTAAGTCTTCTGTGGTGTTGGTTTAGCTAACCTACCAGGGATTTGCAGCTGTTGGAGAACACTGTTGTGTTTATAAAGGTAAGGTGTTAAGTGAAGTGCATGTAAATGCATCAGGTCAGATTATGACAATTATCTGATTTCCTCTAGTTATCTGATTTTTTATGGACATTTCAATTATAAAGGCTTTGTAAAAGCAGTAATATAACTTACTGAAACCACTACCCCTCAGCTACTTACATGAGTAAGCTATTGGGCTTTTACTTTACTTTACTTTACTTTGCTTTACTTTGGCTTTTATCCAAAGCGACTTACAAGGAGCTAGTGCTGGGTGTCTGGCTCAGAGACACACCTGGTAGGTGTGGACTAGGAGTCAGACGGGGTTCGAACCCACAACCTTCTGCATCCCAGTCTGATGCCTAACCCATTGAGCTACCAGGCTTTTAAATCTAGTGCACTGTAAAAAAGCATGGTTGGACAACTAGTACTGCTGGCTGGTGCCAGGTTATAGCTCTTGAGGGTCATCCAGCCTTTGGTCAATGCTGAGATAGGAAAAACCTATTTCACAGGCGTGTGTACTATACGTCCTTATAGTGCTGCAGGCCCCCACAGTGTGGTAAAGCGGTTTCCTGACCCAATGGCACTGAGGCAAATCTATTTACCCTTCACTGAGCCAGTCGTTTGCTCGACCCCAGAGGGAGCCTAACTCTGCTGTGTATTACAGCTTTCCTGCAGTGTGCTCTGAGCTTTCATATGGTTTCAACAGGTGACTCACATTCCCTGAGAAAACACATGTCACATGAGGTTCCAAAACTCAGAAAAAAAATTATCAGTTTAGTAAATGCTCAAACAATATTGTTTGCAGATCATTTTAGCTAAGTTCAGTCATTTCAGAGCACATGTGGTCAGTGAGAAGTTCTGATTGAGGCTGTTTTGCCCTGCACCACTCTTGCATCCCAGTCTACACACATTGCACCCTGTCACTTCAAAAAGGGACAGCATCTGCAATAGTTTGTATGTTGCGTGAATTATAGTCTTACAATTACAATAGCATTTCTAGCATGCTTGAATGTGAGCGGTATTTAAAAAAATAATTGGATCTGTAAGGATCAGGGCAGACCCAATTGAAACGCTAGACATCCAGAGGCAGGGTGAGACGGATGACAACGGTAAGGGGCAGGTTGAGAAGCAGGTTGTGTAATTAGTGACTTAGAATGTATTTTCTCTCATGCCAAAGCAAGTGTCTGTGAGCCCCCAAAAGGTCTACAAGTCAATGCAGCATAGTGTCTCTCAAGAGAGGTTCCATATATCCAGTGACAGCTGTCTTTTTAGTAGCCACGTCTGTTGGCAGTTGCTCTTCACATTCTTTGATCCTTCCTGTATTTTTGAGCATTACGTTCCCCTTGTCATTACTGTACATTTAGGTTGCAAGGTTTCGGGCTGTGAGGCCACAGAGGGTTAAGCTATGAAAATATACAAATTTCCACCAATTTCGTTTTATTTGCTTAAGTTATACTAGGTTTTGGGGTGTTTAATTGATAAAATCAAAGCGTACAGTAGCAGAATACTGTGTTCACCACATTTCATATCTACCTATCCAGCAGAGTACATAAGTTGTCCACAGTAGTGGGGGGCGTTTTTGGTTGTCCACTTCCGCGAAACGTAGTGCCGCAGGTCGTCCCTCCCCGGTTCTTTCATAATCCCCTTGTGCACCCTGTACCGCCACCGCCCGCCGGGCGAACTACTACTCAAGTAGAAGTTAAAAGTAAGGCACAGTAAAACAATTCATAGGAGTACAATAAAACAAAAGCTACTCAAGTAAATGTAACATATATGTAACTTGCTACTCCCCACCGCTGATTGTCAGTTAATTATTTAACTTAGTGGTCCTGGGAGCTCAATGGGATAAGCATCAGAGTGGAATATAGAAGGTGGCAGGATCGACCCCTAGCCCATGCCCCACATCACATGTCCTTGAGCAAGACACTTGCTTGCAAGACTTACTTTGGATAAAAGCATCTGCTAAAGCAAAGTAAAGCTGTTAGGGACACCAAATGGCCTAATAAACATACAGTATGTGCTTGTTTGAACAATCTCCCACTGCGTTTTTCTACACATAAAACATAATGTGCATATGAAGGTACAAATGCATTCAGAAATAATATTTCATGTATAACTGCCTGTATAATCATTATCGGTCATCTTGGACAGAGTTATATCAGGCCAGGAAAAATATTATGGTGGATTCATTTTCAAATGATCTCATACTAAGCACCTGTACTGAATAGGTAATAAAAAAACTATGGTAGATAATAAAACCCACAAAACTTCAAGTAAAAACAAGGATAGGTATTTCATATGTAGATGTATTTATTGACTAATAAATCATCACAGAAATGATTCACAACAGAAAGGAACTAGTGGTTGCAATTCAAACCGTACTGCAGGTCAAATCAAGAAGAATCTCAGGCATCAAATCTACTAAACTGTATATATCCATGTTCCAGACATACACAGAAAAATGCTCACACAGACACATTCACTATAGATATATTTATGTCTCTCTTCTTCCCCTCACTCTCTCTGCTTGCTATACCAGTGTGGTGAATATGAATGAAGGCAAAGAAGATTCATGCATATGAATTTGCTCTTAATAAATTATGAACCAGATGTAGAGATAAAATGTTTCCTACTGTGTTGCTGACAATTCAATAGTGTTATATATTCTATATATTTGTAATAGAGTACCAATGTTTCCAAAAGCAAGTGACTTGTAAAGCAAATGTCCTGGAAAATATTCTTTTCAATATTTATTGTCAATATTTAAAAACCCACATCTGTGTTACTGTCTTAATATGTTCCTTTGATGGGCCCAGTTTTAATTTAATAATTAAATTAACATTGCTCAATGACGACTGGCACAAAATTGAGGATTGAATATACAGTCTGTCCTGTGAGCTCGTCCTGTGTGGTTTTTGGCAATTTACATTGCCATGTTAACTCAACATGCCAACAAATCTTAAAAATGGATAAGTCATGACTGAGCTGATCATTTTGATGTATAACATGTCTGATAGGAATTCACAGTCTGTCCTGGGAAGCATCTCGTGTACGGTTTATGGCTCTTTATGTTGCCATGGTAACTCAACATGCCAAGAAATTTTAAAAGTCGATAGGTCATAAATGAGCTGATTGTCCTGATGTATAACATATGTAATTGGTATCCACAGTCTGTCCTGCGAGTGGTTTTTGGCAATTTACGTTCCCATGGTAACTCAAAATGTCATCTAACCACAACGGCAGACATGTCATGACTAAGACGATTGTTTTGATGTATAACACGTGATACAAATCCACAGTCTGTCCTGTGAAGCATCTCGTGTGTGGTTTTTGGCAATTTGCGTTGCTATGGTAACGTAAATGATAACAAATCTTAAAAGTGCATAAGTCATAACTGAGCTGATTTTGATAAGTGTGGAGAACAGCCGCCTTCACCTAACCATCGATCTCGACCAACTGATCCTTCCTACACGCCTCCAACCCCTAAGCGCTAGGCGCCGCAAAAAACTCAGACAAGTCAGCCATGAAGCAGTCCCCTGTACGGTCCCCCTAACAACCCAACACAACCCTAACTAAGCTAGACCTAGTCTTCGTGCGGCTCTGCGGCGGGTAAATTAAGCACAAGCCCAGCGGTATAGCGTACACGCAAATCCCACGGAGTGCTACCGAGAAGGCTGCAGACACAACCAACACTAACCGCTCCCCGCAACACTAAGAAAAGCCAGACACAAACCCAAAAGGGGAATGTGCCCTAAAACCTCACGGAGACCCCCAGGAAACACGAACCCAGAGAGCGAACTACAACAAGGTAGCATCCCGGATGAGACTTGTCATGGCTGGCTCCTAAGCCATGACAAAGAACCCAACACAGGAGGGTAAACTTGCCACCACATGTGGTTTTATTTGAACAAAAGCCAGTTTCACAACAACACTTGCACATAAAGCCGGACAGTTCCCGGGCATGGAACCGCTTCAGCCTAAGCCCGGCAGTCTGCAAGCCTCAACCAGTGGCGACGGAGTACCGACCCAAGTGAGGAAGAAGAGAGCGAGAGGTCAAAGATGACCGGTATTTCAACGTACGGCCACGCCCACCAGGCAATCCCACACCGGCAGTCAATCTCGGCAAGACCTGAAACAAAAAAACAAACACACAAGCCCGACCTCGCCTGCGCGGGTCGGGACATATATTACATGTCTGATTGGAATTCACAGTCTCTCTTCTGGAGTATCTCGTGAGTGGTTTATGGCAATTTACATTGCCATGGTAACTCAGAATGCCAACTTTTTATGACAGGAGACATCTGGTGATTGCGCCGGATATTTTGATGTATAACGTGTGATAGGAATCAACAATCTTTCCTGTGGGCTCATCCTGTGTGGTTTGTGAGTGGAAGAAAGGCATCTGGACATGGGAGCCATCTTAATGAGGCTTGAGCCAATTAGGAGTGACACGGCATGTCACATGTCACAAATCCCAAAAAAAATCACACAAACATTTTATTACCTATTTATTATAATCAAATATAGTTTCTCAAGGTAAGATCAGCTGTGTCTGCTTGTAAAGCATGAAAATAAATTGAGTACTTAACAGATGAAGGAAGTCCTAATGTATTGGGTTTACACACACACACACACACACACACACACACACACACACACAGTAAACGAAAGCAGCTACTACTTCCTCAAAGGCATTTTGATACAGTGTCAGCCAATCAGAGAGCAGGTGTTAACATGGTGCTTCAGTTGCCAGGGTAACGAGCACTTGCACAGACACAGACCTGCTCCTAGCTACTGTTTTTACACAAATCCTTGATGGCATTTGGTCCTTGCCGTTTAAAAACTATAAATTGTATCACTATGAGAGTCACACTGACAGAACCAGGACCCAAGTGTCCCTCTTTATACATGTAATTTGGCATAAAATAGCAAAAAATTTGCGTTTGGCAGTGATTTAGAAAAATAGCTCCTCTCTGGTTTTGTGGTGAAATTGCTTCCTGTTTGTTGTAAGGTAAAGATTGACTGAAGCAGATCAGAAATACACAAAAAAAGTTGATAAAGGGCTGAGCTGAACTCTGGCACAGTGAGAGTGACATCATCACTCTAGCTTCTCCAAAGTTCCGTCCATTAAAATGAATGGAGAAATTTCCGGAATTTATTCGATGACATAAAACTTAAACTGCTCTAATTCAAAAAGTACAAAAGCTATAAAGACGCTGTTTTACAGGGAAAGGTGTCTGGACCCGTTTAAAGTTTGAATAACATTTCTATGACAAAGTATGGCGACACACCATGAGAATTAAGGGAGAAAGGTCAATGAAAATACTCCTCCAACTGCCATTCTTTGACCATAAAATGGAAAAATACAAATTATTTAAAAAGTACTAAATATTTTGTTCATAAAAGTAACAGCACACATGTCAAGACCGAGCCGGTCGATTTTATGTATAATTTGTGCGGGTTCTTCGCAATTCATTTTTAATGGCAGGCACCAATAATAGTTATTGTTACATTAACTAGTGACAATATTTGTATTCAGGCAGATATCAAGACACACTTGTTGAAACATGAGTTAACAAGTTGACTTGTACTTTGCAAGTAACAATAACTCAAGTATTTTTAGAGTTAGAATTATGACGTGGACCTTAATATACCAACAAAGGGAAAATGTACTGTGAACCAGCTGAGCCGAAAACAGCCCTCTCTGTAACCAATGGGGAGTACTACTCAGACTTACACTGCACTCATGTTTTATTACAGTCAGGTTAATTTAAGACACAGAGAGGGTAATATTATTTCACTGGGATGCAGAGTAAAGCATTCTAGTTATCCAGTTTGTCCCACTGACTCCCCTAACTAAATTCTTTTGGTACTGCACAAATATCAGACTGGGTTTAGGTTTACTCACAGAGGTGCATCTACCAATAAAATGCAAATAAACAATACCCACCATGCACCACATGAATATAGATTTAATCATATTGGACACTTGAGCATTTCCTCCTCTATTGATATGAATACCAGGAAGCTAATGACTTTTAAGAATAAGAGAAAAAGTGAAAAGTCAAAGGGGTACATATATTGGAGGTATATTATCATTACATGTTATTAAATGCTGTATGTAACATTGTTCATTCTACAAACATAGTGAATTTAATTGTTTTCAGTTGGCTGTACCCACTTTGAGTTGCATGTTCGGTACTGGTTAACTTTTCACAGGTCAGTTTGAATCTGCTTTAACTTTCTGGACCCATGAAGACTTTTGTTTATTTATATTTTTGTTATTTTACCTAATGTGGAAAGGTGCTGTCATACATGTTTTAATAAAATACACTTCTAAAATTGAATCTGTCATTACTTCCTTTCAAATCTTTGTCTATGTCAATCTTGCTAGTAGCTATTGAGCTACAGTATTTTACCCAGGAACAAAGCCTTGAATAAATAAAAAGTCAGACTTGGCTGACATTCTTTGGCCCTGCTGCTTAAAAAAACCTCTTCTGTAATTGAAATCACTGGTGAGGTTGAAAGGTAGATAGAAGCATGTGTACAGTATGAATGAAGTTTCCAGTTAGCTTCTAGTTATTCTTTAATGTGGCAGCCTTGCCACTGTGGCTCACCTGCCACCTCTGTCATTTAATCCAGAGCAATCCAACATGATAGCTATCACCGAGCACCAGTGGATCGGTCCTTTTGTTATTTTTAGGTCAGTGTTTTCTTGGCCTTGGATTACCTGCTACATGCTGAACATGATCTAGTGGTGAGAAACCCATGAGCTTTGATTAAGTCATTAAAATGTCATAAGGCTGTTTTGCAAAACCACAACCAGGCATCACCTGTCCACAAGTTCACACCCACACCACAGACATGTGTACCAACACAAAGAGTGACACGCACGGATGTTCACAGATTTCACAAACACACAGATAGACACAGAGCAACACTTGATCTGTTTACTTGCTGTTTAATTGATAATTATTCTTTACAGTGGAAGTAGCTGATCACCTGTGCTTCCTCTGTCATCATGTGATACTGTTTAAATAGGTTTTGTGTGTGCGTGTGGTGTTGAATCACACAGAACAATAGGGAGGGTAATTCATTTCTTTTCTTATCTTGTGCCTTTGTAGCCACATATCTCCTCCCTGTGTATCTGTGTGTGAGAGAGAGAAAGAGAGAGAGAGACTCTGCACTCCCTCTCCTGCTGGCCCCGAGCACAGACCTCAATCTCATTAAGACGCCTCTGAACTTTCTAGAATGTCACGGCCCTGTTACCTGAAGCCACCACAGACACGCACTTTCAGGTTTTCTTCCACTTTCTGCAGCTGCCTGGTAATTAATTTCAGTTAGGAACATTTTTTCACATCTGGACAAGCCATATTTATATTTTTTTCACAACAACCCGGGCTTATTTATTTATATTAAATTGCATCAGTAACTCATACCAGACATGTTTCAGCCTCATTAGTATTTTGGTGATGGATGCTTTGAAAGACTTACATCTATGGCATTTTCGACTGAATTTTCTTTCTAGATAATATTGACCTTGAAACTGCAGTATGCAAACTGCTACACATTGGTAAACACATCCAACTTACTTTGAGTGCAGCCATATTGTCAACATATCAAATGGATAATATGTAACAGATTTGGCATTGTTACCTTATTATCTTTCACAAATAAATAAAACAAAATAATCTACAAAATGTGTCACATTTTACCCTAATTGATTGTGGGTTTGCAGAATGACACTAAGGTGTAACAGTGTATTTATACGCATGAAAACATAGATCATGCTGTAAGATAAACTGAGATGTTTTAAACAACCAATCTATACACCTTATTCAGATGATGAAAGTTTCACAAAATCATCAGAGGAAAGGGACTCGTTCTTTCTTAATGGACACTCATACAATGATGCATATAGAGCAATGTAGTAAAGCTACGATACTGAAAATGACCAATGTTAAACATACATGAATTCTAGAGGCATCTAGGACATTTAACACCATGTAACCCTCTGATCATGCTTCTCTAATCCCATAGGATACAAATATGTGCTGATAGAGACAAACATTCACAAGCACATTCTTATCTATGAGCAATTTAATGTCGCCAATTCAGCCTAATGTCTGGACAATGGAGGGGAGCTGGACTACCCGAAAAAAAAAAACAGACACTGGGGAAATATGCAGACTCTAAGACACCTGGTCCAACCCTTGAAATAAAGAGCACAAAACTGTGTTGAAATGTTGAGCATGAAACAATTCCCAAAAACCTGAGATTCTAGTTTTTAGTGATAAATACTCAAAGAGACGCTACAACAAGTTAATAACCAATTAATTGCTATTGCTAGTTCGTATACAATATCTGCAAAATACTGTGCATTAAAAGTAAATCAACAGCTCTGCTTGGCCTCTGTTTGCACTTGTACATAACCTAAAAGTGCTTATTCGTGTGTCACATTGTTAATCAGGCCTTTCTGCATGCTGTTAAAAGCTATTTTAAAGCTGGGGCCACAGTGAGTGAGTCACAGCGGGACGACTGACCCTGTAGGTGTTGACGGCTTGACAATGCAGATGACATCCCAGCATGCTGTGGCTATAGATGTTACGTATCCTCCATTACTGTTTCAGTCCCGGCTGGCTCAGGGGAGATGTGATTACAGGGCTCTGCAATAAGGCTGCAATCTGTAGTGGAAAGTACAAGAGCTGAGGGTAAATAATTGATGAAGATTCACTGTTTGAAGGGTTGAGTGACTGTCCTGCAGAGTAGGAAAAGCACACATAGGGAACACAGGACTGAAGCTTAGGAAACTTTGACATTTTTTGTCCTTGTTAATGTTAAATAATCACTTGTGTTTATTTTATTTTCCTAATCTCATGCTTTCTTATATTTTCGACACTGCTAAAGCTCCTTTTTTTTATTCTTTTTCCTTCTTCTCTTACCTCCGTTTAACTCAGGTGATATGAGGTATGGCGACAGCTATTGAAACCTCAGGGATTAAGTAAAGTTATTTTCGTACCTCGGGCTAACACCATAATATGTCACACACATATAAAAGCGCTGCACAGACAAGCAGGTGATATAAGGTAAAGAGACAGAGCTATTTAAACTTGGGGGCAGGAAATATGTCTATTTTTAAGACACAGTGCTTCCGGGTAGGCATAACAAGGATGCAGCTTACACACACACACACACACACACACAGCATGTAGTCTCTGACAGTGAGAAAAAAAAAAGTGAGGAAAAACAGGTGAACACGGTCTTATATTCTCCACCCACATGTGCAGCATGACACAGCTACTGTCAAGCTGTTCACACACAGTAAGCCAGAGCACCTGAAGACAACATCCAGAAATGACTTCTAGGAACACATCCCCTCTGCAGACTGCTTCTTTTACAAGTCAAGCCTCACGTATTTTGAACAGGTGTAAGTGTATGTGTGTGCATTTTTATTATATGCACTTAAAAAACACTTCTTGCTATTAGAATTAAAATAAACGGACGGATACTCATACAGGCAAAAACCAAATCAAGCTCAATTTCTTTTCATAAGCTGTGGCTTAAACTGTGAAACTTTGAAGGGAAGAAAGCAAACCTTGACACCAGCATCCCACCATGAATCACTAGTGGCTCCCTGATTCCTGTAAATCCAATAACATGTCCTATATTTTTGTCAGCATGCATGTTAAGAAAGTAACCATATGATAAAATAGATGTGTGCAGTGTGTCAGCAGCAGCATCTCAAGGGAGGCCTTCTGGGATAGTGCAGGTGTAGGTCAGCCCTGTTGTGAGGGATTTAGGGACAGTACAGAATTTTGGTTCATTGGTGTTTTAAAAGTGCTCAGAGCCCAATAACTGAAAAAGCCCGAAGCTTAAAGGAGAATGAATATTGAATGTACCTGCAATCAACACAACTCTAAATGAATGTATTGTCTGTTGGATGTGTAAATAGCTGTTTGCTGCTTATTTTGTAGAAAGGTACATGGAGGGGGTGACCCTGGCTGAAACTGGGTGACCCCCTGTGGAGAGGTGACCAGAGCTGAGACACAGGTACAACCAATCATATTCACAATCACGCAATTAGAAGCTAAATCTCCACAGGGAGATTTGACTAAATAATTTCTGCCTATAACAGGAAGTGAGGCTCATTGAGTGAGCTTTTAACACTGCTGCTAGCTTTGTGGTTTAACCCAACGTTATTAAAGAAAATGCATCCTATGTGATGTCCTTCATCACTAATACAGGGAGCAGCTGAAGTAGTTACAGCTGGGCATCTACACATTTCGATTCTAATGACTGGCTGAGAACTGTATTTAACAAATGTACCTTCTGTGACAGGATGTGACAGGAGCTGTGAACTCTGCTAAAACCCATCTAACATCACCCTTTTCATTCCTCAGTCATTCTAAATAAAATAAACAGGAGCTGATCCAAATAGTCAAACTTGATAGGCCCTGTTTACTAAGGTTTATATTTTTACAGATCAAAAAGCAGCAGCGGCATGTGAAGCCTGTCTCAGTGTAAAAGCAGTGAAAAGACAGATGGTAACACTATAAAAAGCTCAGCCAGCGCTACAGACCATGCATTGTTGAGGATGATGACTGTGCTGGGCAGTACTGTGAAAGCTTGGTCCTACGATTGATTTCATCAGTTAAATTTCAGGTAAAAGGGGGACGTTAATACATGTTGCTATGGATACAGTAAAAAAAAAAGAAAAGACGAGAGAGTGAGTGATGGAGGGACATGAAAGGCAAGGGAGGAAGGAGAATCAGGACACTTTTGTCCAGTGATCTATGGCAACAGTTTTAATTCAGCACATCCTACTGTAAAATATCCTAATAAAGAACAAGAGAGGAGAATAAAGGAAGCCAGACAGGGCGATGAACTGATATTAGAGCCAGTTTGAGATGCAGTTGGATCAATAATAGTATGAGGAGAGCAGCTACTGGTGTCAGTTTTAAACTAAAATTGCCTTGGTGTGCTATAAAATTCATATCATATCATGTCATTGCTCATCCAATGTTAATCTGAACGCCTTTAACCTAAAGCGCTCATAGTTTCCTATTATTTAAACTATGAGCTAAATGACTGACAAGAGCAAGAAACACTAAATGTATTGTTCAGTTTTCCAGAATATTGCAGTTCGTCTTCTTTATTATTCGTTTACCGAGAATAAACTTTACTATATGACTTTCGTGCTTTGATAGATGTTAACACACATCTTAGAACCAAGATTTTATGCTAATGTAAAGTGACCCGAGCTTTAGAGAGCTCGCATACATTATGCCTTCAGCGAGTTATTAGAAAGTTGATTTCACGTTTCAGGTCGTCATGAAATGCTAGAAGCCTGTTGATGTAGTGGCGGCGTACAGCGTGGCGCTTGGTAATGTACTACTCCACCCAAACTGCTGGCTCTGTGTTTCATGGACATTGCTGGACAACCACAACTGACCCACAACGACCTCATGAGTGCCACGTCTTTTGACTAGCAGCTGAATGAACATACACGGGGGCAACTGTAGCGCCATTAAGCAGTGCTGCAGTTGGATACGGTGGCCTCTTTTTCAAGATGTCAGCTCAGTGCACTACAGGCGTGAAAACCTTTAGGAGCCTCAGAGAGGTCCCTTTTGTCTTAAACTATTTTGTTTTAAACGAATATGTCTATAGGATTGTTTATGCAATTTATGCAACAATGACTTGATTAAAAATAAAGTTATTTGTTTATGCTTATGCATACTTGAATACAAAAATGAAAAGTTTTATTCCCTCATCTATAAAACAAAATAGTCACTTCAAATAACATTTCCATCAAAAACGTTGCACAAAGTTAAGATATTGTATTTGAGTGTCCAGTAAGAAGCAATTTCTCTACAACACACAATTTGAATTTTCCGTTTCAGTTCTAAAGTTAAGGGCATCTCAGTCTGTGCTACACTCTGTAACGCATCTATTTTTTTTTCATTACACGCTCGTGTTCCACTTTATTAAGGCAGCGGGCAGCAATCACATTATTAGACATATAGGAGTTGGCATAAGCGAATGTACAAGCCCGAGCACACTCACAAACATTTCAGCTGTTTGCCTGTAAATCTTTGAATGTACAAAGTGAATAAACAGCTCGATTTATTTCATCAGTATCATCTAATAGAAAAGTACATTTTCTTCTCAGGAACATGATCCTATATAAGCTGTCTGTTCACAGCTGAATTTTACATTTGATTATTAACTAAAACTTGTTTGATTTGGCTCTTGTGTAAGAAAGTAATATCTGTCTGTGGCAGACGGTACCAAACAGTATTGTTAAAGCAGAAATATCCTTCAAACACCAGGTCAAGCACCTTAAACCCTCTTCTGTTTCTACCTGCTATTTATTTTGTGTCTAGACCTAATCAGTCTGTCTCTCCTTGGTTTGGAGGAGTTTAGGAGGTCCTTCAAAGGTTGAGATGTTTCACTCAGGATTAAGCTAATCATCAGACTGACACTGTCCTTCTAAACGGCCAGAAGTGATTCCTATATCTTAGCCCTCTGTTTATTGTTCTAATTACATTTCTGCATATACAAAAAAACTATCTTAATCACACTGGACAAGGGACAGTATTCCTTTCATCGTCATCTTCTTGGCATAAATGCAAAAAATTCAACACTTGTAACCAGCTTCCAGTCAGACGCATGATAAATCTTGAAGTAATGTAAGCAGAGCTTCCTCATTCGTCACAATGTGCCATCAGTTCTAACTTTCGGTAGCCTAGCAACAATTGCAACAGTCAACTTCCCTCTCTTCTTTGCCTCCTGCTGTGCTCTAGACACTTTAAGACACGAAAAAACTTACCAACAACCAAGACAAACCAATTTTAGCATTTTTAGAAAAGACATTTAATGATAAGCTATCAAACTGTTTTTGTTTCCCTTACAGTGTCAAAGCTCTGTGACTTTAGTCTTTGAGTTTTCGCCTTTTGTGTCATCCTTCCTTCTCCTCTAATCTCCAGGATCTAGCTAGTCTGCTCATTTGTTTCCATTAGGCTCAGGAGCAGGCAAAGTGTTGTTTTCTTCTGCTACACTGCTGAAAGGTGGCCCAGTACAACAGGAACACCACACTGATGAGGGGCCGGCCGGAGTGGAATACTAATGCCCGACCTTGCTCAGAATCAATGATGAGACCGTCTGCTTTTTGTGTGTTTGTACACTCTTAATGCGTTTAATTTTACGTCTCTCATTATTCTGTGCAGCAAAAACCAGGGCATTGACAGTGGTCTGTGAACTGTCAACAGTGACAATAGGTTTTTCCAATAAGCATAAAGGCTTCCAGTATGGGCCCACAAACAGTGCTTCCATCTTACGCTGTTGGAGGTAAGAATTAGTGGGTAACATGATCATACAGTACACGCAACTAAATGTGTGAGGCTTTACAAATGCAAAGTGCTGATTGCAATAAAAGTATACAAACAACATAACCACCATCAACTGCTCCATCCACTGAAATGACGAAAAGAAGATGCTGGGTTTTGTGTTTTGGCCTCCTTCACAAACAGATGATTTACACCCGAGTGCCACATACCATGTTGTGTGTTACAGTTGGTATAATCCTGACTTTTAAACAAAGAAATTAAGCAGAAACATTCAAGCAATCAAATTGAACTAAACTACTGAGAAGGAAACCCCCAAACTCCAAACACAAATGTTGTTATTTAGATAGTTTATTTGCAAAAATCAAATAAAACATGGTAAAAATAGCAGCAAAGGTTCAGTGTGTTCAGACCCCACATTAGAGTGTAATTAGAGGCTTTTACTTCCCAATGTTTATATGGATCCTTTTACTGAGTGATGACTTCAGGTGCTTAACAAACTCAAAGGACTTAATGATGTTTGGTAAAACCTGCCTTACGCGTTGAACGAGTCTCATTACTGTAATATGCACTTAGACTATTCAACGGACCTTTCTTTAAAGTACTGTATTAGTGGACAGAGCACAACCTATTATTTTCATTGAAAATTATTAGCTTTATCACAGCCTCATGATACATCAGATCCTAACTAACAAATTGGACAAATTAGGCAGTGCACTCACATTTTTTTAATTATTTAAAAAAAGGGTCATCACATGTTGCTTGTTGGGTTATAAGCTGCAGCTGCTAGAGATGAACCTGATTTCCACCGAAAAATAATAATAATAATAACACTTACTAACCAAAATGCTGTGTAGCCAAATATATATCCATACGTCTACATTTACTATGAAGCCCCTGCTCCTGCTGAACAGGTCTTGAGTCCCCGTGAGATCCCCTGTAACCAGATGAAATGTGGTTTCCCATTTCCATCACCTCTTTAGCACCTCCCTCCCCCGTAGAGGGAAATCAGGTTTTCCTGCACATTCAGAGCTTTTACATTACATTTCCCATCTAAAGACAAGATATTAGGCATTAAAAAAATCCACCTTTTCACATTTTCACAAACTGTACATGTCATATTTATCGATCTATGTACTGCACTGTCAAATTATTATAGGTCTATCTATGATAATACGTTATGTAAAGGTGTTTTTGATTGGACAAATGCAAAGGACTGTTCCACGTTAGACGCTAACTTGAACACAGCAGGCTGAATCCCTGCTGGAGATCCCGGTGACTCACCCTCCTTGCCTACTGTGTGTGTTTGCTGCAGTTCTCCCCAGGAATAGCCTAACAGCAGCGTGACGCACAGCATGCTGTCGCACACACGCACGTGAGAGTGCCCTGCCTGCGGGGATTTGTGAGCGTGGGGGAGATCTGTTTATCTCTGTGTGTGTGTGTGTGTGTGTGTCTCTCTCTCTTCAAGTGAGGCGACCGACAAGCTACTTCATCCTGACAAACACTTGCGTGTGATTTAGAAAAAGCATACATGACCTGTCTCAAGAGCTTTTATCTATAGTGGGGTAAACACAAAGGTTAGGAAACTGGGGAAATGGAGAAGATTGCCACCAGCACTGAACTAATCAAAGTATGAAAGCATCAAATTTCATCTGTAATTGAGGTTCTGTGATTGTTGTTATGACGTCAGCTCGTTGCTATTTTACGTTCGGCTGGACGACCTGTCAACCTGGTACCCTGCCCTCTATTGTGATTGTACAAACCCTACACCCTCCATCTTTGCATCATTCTTAGCAGCTTTTCGTTTTGGTCACTCATCAGCCTCGGTGTTGACTCATCTAAACTTAGATAAAAGCTGCTTTAATAATTAGTTTTCAGGAATTTCCATAATGTTGTCCTTATGTGAGGCTTCTCATTTAACATGTAAATTTATGTAAAATAACTTGGAAGCACAAATGTGAGGAGCACCAAGTGTCACAGTGTATTTACCATCACCGGCACAATATGTCAAAATTAATAAGAGAAATTAATCTGGTCCTCTGGGCTGATGCTGCAAATAGAAGCGTGTCTTCAGCTGACCCGCACAGGAATGTGTTCCGTTACAGACGCAGCATTTAGAAACCAGGGTGTACATGTACAGTACGTAGTCCCTAACTTTCCTCTGCCACAGCTACATTGACGTCTTCACCACTGCGGAAATGAGGAAACGCTTTCTGACATTTAGTTTAAACCTCTTTTTGGCACAGAAATCATTTTCAGATTTCTCCGCCCGGATTCCCAAACTTCTTTTCATGCTTGCCACGTTGAAATCAATGCACGATCACATCTTCTGAATTCACCTGCTCAGATAGGGCTGGCAGCCCCAGATTTCAACGATGGCACTGATTTTGGCCCCGTGTAAATATAATTACTTGTGATTTGGGAGTGTACAAACCACACTGAAAGCAAAATGGTGCAGATTATGCCTGATTTATTTCCATTCACTGCAGAAACATGATTGCAATCAATCAAAACAAAGAGGTTGTATTTTAAAAATCTACTGAGATGAGAGCTACTTTAGATTCAAAGCAACTGCACGTAGGTAACCATCGCAGGAGCAGCTCGAAAGCTGCTGAAGACCCCCGGACAGAGCGAGCTGCTTTTGAGATGGCTCCACACGTTCTGAGCATTAGTTCCCAGTGCAGTGTGTTTTGCTGATGTCCTGGTGGGAAGGCAGCAGGAGGAGCAGAGATGCCTGCTGGATCAGCAAAGTGGTAAAAAGGCTTTTTCTGTCATGGGGCTGAGGCTTGACTCCCCGCGGGCACAGAGGACGGGGGAGGCTGAGGCCAAACTCAACGCCATCATAAACCCTGCTGACGTGGGGCTGGAATCATGCTGCATGCTGACGTAATGTAATAAAGACCTCTTTGTGGATGCAGGCTTGTTTAGGAATTATACGTTGATGTTCAGGATATTGAAAATGTTTGTATTCTCACGGTGGCTTTGTATGATTTCAGAAGGAAATCCTGAGTCTTCAGAAAGTATGTGACCGTCATGCTCAACTCTTCTGCTCGGTTCGCTAAGTGCAGCGGCAGCACACGATTGGTGCTTTTTGGGGCGGCGTGATAGCTCAGTGTGTAGAGCAGTCGTCTTCAAACCCAAGGGTGAGTGAGTTTGATTCCCAGTCCCACCAGGTTACATGTGGACGTGTCCCTGAACAAGACACTGATACCCTGTAGTAGTGCAGACACAGGTCACATTTCCCAAAGGGGTTCAATAAAGTATTCATTATTATTTATATGCTTTATATAGATAAATATTAATGTTTGCACTGGAAACTCTTTGATAGAATTTAAAAAGATGTCATTTGGTTTCCCCTCATTCTTACCTGCTAGATGCAGTAAGATAACCAATAGGCAACAGCACTTCAGGTCATTTCCTGTCCTTTTAGGTTCTAGCCTGGGTTCTGCAGCACATCTATGGAGTTCAGCCTGCTTGTGCTTTGCTTAAAACTCTGTGTTCAGTGCTGATGCTCTCTCGTGAATAGTGGCTCATTTCAGCCTTACAATCAACAAGAACGTAACTGGGCTACACAAAGCCACCTACACCTGTACTAGTTTATCCTTTAGCACTGAGTCTATGTAACTTGTCTGGCTTTATATTCTACTTTCTTAATATGCTATACTGACCACTGAGGGATCCTGCAGTATTGCTGAAAGGTGGCTCTTTCTTTAAGATGCCTTTTCCTATTAAAAACTAAAAACACCCTTAAGATGCTCCAGTGTGCTCCATTTTACACAAGTATCAGCACCCCAGTAAAAGGACAAGAGTGTAGGCAGGGTGGAGTGGCTGGAGGTGAGTGTCAGGACTGACGTTACAAAAGGCCTGAGACCTACTATGATGTTTGGTTTGGAGGCGGTGGCACTAACAGAGACAGGAAGGCGAGCTGGACATGTACAGAGGAACAGGTAATATATTGGACAAAGGATGTTGAGCATAGACAAGCCGAGAGAAAAGAAGAAGAAGAAGAGCTAGAGAGTGTTATAGGGAGAAAGGTTTTATGGAAAGGTCACTCCCACTTTCAGGAGACCAGCAACTGCACAAAAGTCACATTTGGCCTCATTCAGCGTGTCTTAGACTCAGAAACTAGAGTCCGCAGATGATGTGTATCAGGTGCATTTAGTTTTTATCACTGACTCTAATACGCTATGTGTTCACCAAATAAATCATTATTTCCTAAATATATACCAGGCTGAAACAGTTTATTAGCATCATTAGCTGGTATTCTGTATGTTAGACATTGTTCTTCCTCCGGTGGGTTTCTGCTTTATCCATATTCTTGGTAACATGGAGAATTCCCTTGAAGGAATGTCTTCACATTGGGCTCAGATGTCCACTTGGAATCGATGATTTGCTAGTCTGATTGTAAAATGCAATATTTTAAAAAGTCCTTGGTGTCTCAAAAACCTCTGGGGGGAATTTCATTACATCTTTTAGGATATCAGTCTGTGACGGGAAATTTCACGACACCGTGACATCACAGGCTCCAATAGGTCAGCGTTTCTTCTGTTGGTTTTATAAGACCACAGTATGGACAGTGGCCAGATGTGGGACCAACGTAAGATACATCTTTAAACAGAGATTCTTGATTAGACGTTATACGTGGTCTTTCTGTTGCAACGCTTCAGTCTCCTGACATTTCACTCTCATCTCCACTGATCCCACTCACTCTCTCTCCCCTGCTGTCTTTCTCTCTTTTCAACAGTACAGATGAAGTTGACCTTTAGCTCCCCTATAATTATCCCGGTGAAGTATAATTGTGGTCACGCTCACGTGCGCTCACGTACAGTACATCATCCCTCACCATCAGCCCTAATCGCAGGCCATACATCCAGTGAGTGAGAGGGCTGGAGCAATCCTCTAATGAGCACATAGAAAAGGCATTACTGGATGTACAGAGTGACTGGAAGAGTTTAATCATCACCACTGATGCCGTTTTCAGTGCGTCTGGGGGGGAGTTCATCGTGGATGAGTCCTGTAGGCCTGCATGCTTTTACAGCTTGTTCATTTTGTCGATGCACTGCATCGTTATTCAGAGGAAATAAATAATTAAGGGTCACGTCTTAAGATATCCCGGTGTGGACGCATGTGCATATTTGTGTGTGCTACTTATTGTTGGTTGTGTGGATATTAATAAATGTGACTTTATTATGCTCCTGACAGGCTGTGATTACATGTTTTTGTCCCCTTTGTTGTTGGTGACGGTGGATGTTCTCGTTTCCACTGCCGAGGATGATGAAAAAATAAAAAGGTCTGTAAACACTTCCTATTGTTATCTCTCCTCTCCTGCCTCCCCCTCCTCCTCCTCCTCCCCTCAAACATCCTCCAACGTCCCACATTTCACTATCAACCCACTCCCACCCCCCTTCCCGCTGCACTGAGCCATGTGGCGGCTGTTGGCATTTATAGCCCTAATGATATAGAGATCTATTTAAGACTTCCCCCAGCGTCATGTCTTTGTTCCTCACACTTTCAGCAGCAGTCAGCATTTGTTGCAGATGTGTGATCGCTCAAATTGAACTTAGGCCTTTCTAAAATCAACTAAACACCAGCTTTAGTGAGAGGTGATCTCAGGTCAGTGTGTTCTCTACCAACTAAGAAAACACACACCTTTTAAAAAAGAACATTGTTGAACCACTTTTACAGACTTCACGCTTTTATCCAAAGTGATTGACAGTGAGGGAATAATTCATATTTGCAGACATGTCTGAAACTTCAACTAAACATGAAAGGAACTACTGAGCTGACATGCCTACAGATCAATCTCTGTGACAACAAAGCAAACTCCACAGATATGCTCATGGAGACCGTGGAACAGCAGGAGTTCGCTCGTTCTGTATCCTGGAGTTTGATGGATCAAAACCATTCACTGCTAATGATAACTGTAGTCAACCAGCAGGTCTCCGTGTTGTCTGGTCCACTTTTGCTGCTTTAGTAGGGAAGCTGAAAAACAGCCTGTTGACTACGCTTTCATTTAGTTCCCTAAATTATACAGTGGTACAAAAAAGATGGGCAAAGTAATTGATGTAAAAAGATACTTCAAAGTAGAACTTCAATGTAAAAAAAAGATCCCTAAATTCACCTTCGTCCCTTGTTCGGCCAACTTAGAGGAAACCTGCCTTGGTTCTTTAACGATGGAACATATGAGATATCACCTCTCTCTCCTTCCCTCCCCACCACCAGTTGTTTCTTCTCTGTCCTCCTTTCGTATTTAAATGTAATGGTAGCAGTTGTATGATTGCCTTTGCTTCATCAACCTGCTGATATCAACCATCAGCAAGACATTAGAGAAAAGTGAAAACATATAAAGAAGCCCAGGATGTAAAAAAAGATAGTTACAGACCAGCGGCGTGAACATAATACAGGTATCTGAGCAGATGGAGAGAGATGGAGAGGAAGGAAATAATCTATGAACACACAGGCGGTGGGATGGGGAGCAGTCATTTGTGGACGGCTCTGGGAGATGGAAAGTATTAAACCTTCATTTAGTTGTCGAACATTCTCGAGTCTGTGCTGATAGCAGCGTTTATTGTATGTGGAGGTTGAAAACAGAACTCTGTCTCTCTGTCTACTTTGTCAAGACTTTTCTAATGTTACCAGAGATTCTCTTTGACCTGTGCCAAAATGTTCCCGACAGGCCAAGAACTGCATGCACGACAGTGGCCACTCGCTGAGGTTAGCTTCCACAAACTGGCCAATAGGAACAGAGTGGGCTGGAGAGAAGAGCAGAGCCAAAACACAAGACGGTTAAATGAGCTCCTGCATCATTATATGAAATATAAACAGGTTTTACAATTGTAAATCAACCAAAAACTATTTGAGCAGAGCCACACAATTTAAGTATGAACTCAATATGATAAGTATTAAGGTAAGCTTTAATAGGCCCATAGAGAGAACAGGAGAGATGGGTTGACTCCTAGAGAAGGCGTGTTGCTGCATAAGAGAGAAGAGGCACACTCGGTTATATTGTTTGCAGATGTTAACTGCATGGGTTTTATGGTCAGTTTGCAGATTATAGCAATAGCATCCCTGCATTTTACAGGAAACGTCAGATGCATAAAGAAAAAGAGGTTATGTCTCATGACGTTCTGCAGTAGTGCATAGACGCACATGCACATTAAAGTCAGTTTGAATGGTGGACACTTAACACAGTGCTGTCCACCCTGGACACAAACAGAACTTCAAAACAGTGACTTGTTAAGAGCAGGTGTGATCACCCTGCTGCTGCCATCTGCTCTGCTCCAGTCAAATCAACATCATGTTAATACACAGCATCACAGATTGCAAGTGATGTAGCACGTGCAGTTTTCAGCACCAGCCTGTTCAACTCAGCCCCTCGTGCTGTTTTAACACAGGGCAAATGTCTGCGTGAAGCCAGTCCTATCTTGCTGCTCAGCGTTGAACAACACTAGAAGAGAAGGCCAGGCGGGGTTGGAAGCATTCTAGCACTTCATGGGGTCTTTGAAAATGCTGCTGGTCCTGCGGTGAAGACCCACTTTGTCATCTTGACACTACGCATAGCGATATCAAGCAGACTTCCAGGTTCCAGTTTCTATGCGTTCCTCGCGTTGTGTGCTGTTGCTACTGAGGTCTGCAAGATTATTCACGAGCTATTCCTTTATTCAATGAGTAGTAGAGGTATTTCTTTCCATGGTCTGAACCTAACCCTAACGTTCCCTTCAGTTGACTGAGCGGGAGTCAAAGGGCTGCTAAAGAATTCAGTAAGCGTCAGTGAAGAAAAAGCTCCAAGCTGAAAGAACTCACTTTATGTGGAGAATAGATGTAATTTGTTGCCATGTGATTGTCAAATTGAAACAGATTAAAAGTAAATAGCTGCTGTATTGTCTTGTCTAGTAATAGTCATCATTTTCGTCCACTCCCCGCTTTTCTCCTTCTCTCCGGTGCATCTGATGTCAATTACACGTGTTCAGAAACACATAATAACCTGCTGAAATGGTTTTCATCTGCTCTGCTTTCCAGTAGCCATTAACTGCCCTCTGCTCATTACGGTACTACAAAGTAAGCAGGCATCTGCCTATTGTGTGCGCCCTTCTGCAATTATAAAAGCAATCCCGAGGGAAAAATGAATTCTATGAAGAGTTCCAGCATGCAGAATAATGCGTATTGATTACTGGAATCCTGTTATGTGCTGTATTCACAAACAAATCAATGAGTGGCTTTTGTCACAAGTTATAACTCACACCACAATGTCCAATAAGAGATCATATTTGTTCATGTATCATATACTGTATATATATATATATATATATGTAAGTGATGCATTCAGGCACTTCAGGAGACACAGCACAGAGGAGATTGGTTGACATTGGTCTACAGCCGATCAGGACACAGAACACAACGCGCTGTAAAAAAAGCTTGCAAAATTGCTCTAAAAAAATCTGCCAAACTATGAGGCCGCGAGAGGTTAACCGCGTTATAGTGAGGAACCACTGTAATTATAAACACAGAGCTGTTGCTGGGCAGCGAAGGCTAAGTTCAAGACATGAGATACTGTCAACAGTAAGAGGTGAAAATCGTAACTAATAACTAAAAACACATTTGAAGAAACAGTCTTTGTAATTTCAGTGTCTTATGTTCACCTTTTAATCCTTTTCTTCTCAGCTGGCGCTGCAAGAATACTCTCATTAATTATTTGGGTATTTTGATGAGATCCCAGGATTTAATGGTAACTGACTGAACATTTTCAATTTTGCAAATGTTTGCTCAAAGTATCTGTGAAGGTCTCCAGTCATCCAGGTCATGGTTATCTCAAAAAGGTTTATCCAATAGCAACTGGACTTGTTTGGTTTCTTGACGACGTTTCACCCTCCATTCCAGAGGGCTTTCTCAAGTCTGACTATATATATATATATATATATATATATATACATATCAATGAATCAAGCACTGCTCAATCAACAATGGCCTGGCAGAGGCAAGTATTATTTTCTAATTCTGAGTGAGGTGTAAGGTCGCTGTCTAAGTAAATCCCTAGGTTCTGTAAAGAGGACAATAGCAGGCAAAAGAATGTTTTATTTGATTTTCTGCTGGATACATTAAGTTACTATACTTTACTGAGTCCCATAAGAAATTGTTGTTGACAGTTACGCATGGCTTTACTATAGATTCAGAGTCCTGTCCCACTAAAAGTAGCGTCCCCACAGCACTAAGCAACTCTTTAAATAACACTGGTCTCAGCAAGCAGTTCTGAGAAATGTACAGAGTAGCTTTTTAAAAGTGGTATAGAAAACCTGTGCTCGTCTGACTGTATGGAGACATTTTTTCATGCTCAAAAATACATATCGCACTGTATCACACTGTGTAACATACAACTGTGGATGACAAGTGCAGAAGGCTAATCCCTTCTCCTTTCTGTCCTCACTGTTCTGGGAGAGTTTAGCGTGAAGGCTGATAAGCTAAATCTGGTGTGTGTATGTTCTTTTGGCTTATATAAAATCAGCTTCAGGGTGTTTTTTCCACTTTAATGTTCTATTCTTTAAAGCCGAAATAAAAAAGTCTTATAAAAGACCCATGTAGGAAGGTAAATTGTGGGCAAGCGAAGTGCTTGTTTTCTTGCCGCACTCCTTTCTTTCTTTAAACAGCCACAAACAGCGTTACACTATTAGACTCACTTCGACATCGAGAACATCCACTGAGTCAGTTAGTTGGTTACCTTCAGCAGGTCCATGCTGTTCCTCCGAGTTGTGCAGCACTCCCAGGCATATTATTGTATGTCCTTTCACGTTCTCTATTTGAGAAGTGAAACAGACACACGCGTACAAACCCTCTCACAAAAAGCCTTGTTGGTATGTTGGCCTCTTTGCGCGATGAAGATATCCCTTAATACATTCACAGCCCATTGGGGCAAAGGAAAGGTTGAATTACAGATTTGATGAGATAGGTTGTGACATGCTAGCATTTAGCAGGGTACCACCATCCTCTGCGTTAGCCCCGGCTGGTTCTGCTCGGCCACTGGGAAAGGTCAATGCTAATGCTCGCTGGTTAGTTCATATGCCTCCCTCTATCTCTGTTCCACTCAGTCTTTCTCTCTGTCTCCATGCGAAGTTCCTAGCTGCACATTTCCATAGTGATTTCTTATTTTTACTCACATGCAGCGGGGTTCGTGTAAGGAACGTTTTCCCATACTAATTCCTCTTGTAGCCTGCTTCCCACATATTCCCCATTGGAGCACGTTTTGGCTCCCCATCTTGCTCAAGGACACCTTAACAGAGCAGATGTGTGCTGACACAAAGGTTTGGACCCCACTCATCCATCTGAAGAGCTCACAACCACAGCAGTCCCAGTGTGTTGGAGCAGATTCATTATTACTGTATTTCACATTCCCTGTTTTTATGTCTTACTAAGGTTACTCTGGGTGATTAGGCTTTACCAGTGCATTGCCTAGGCGCCTTGTTAGTGCATGCAGAAAGGTCACTACTAATACACTGCAGCACATACATCTCAGGCCGTAAAGTCTAACCCTAAAAAAGGGTTGCTTTTCAGATCTTTGATGAAATAAAGTTGATCTGTGGACTAAAGTACAATTAATGAGGAGATAAGAGTCTCACACCTTAGGTCAGGCTTTGGACACTTTGAGATGGAAATAATTCACACGCTTTTTAGTATTGTGTTTGTTTATTCTCTTTTATGAATAGTCACTTATGCTTGGGAGATGTTGGGAACGTTGTAACGAATCATTAGGTCATACTATTAGCACAGCAAGTGCTACAGCATGCTTCTATTATTTAGTAGGAAATGCATTCTAGGTAGGTACTGGACCTTGGCAAGGCTGTACGTTTTCAGTTTGTATTTTGCATTGACATAAGCCCTGGCATAGCTGAGGAATACAGACACCAGACTGTGATCTGCAGTACTCACTGTGTTATATATGTATGATGTCAGAATCTGGGTTGAGATCCAGCAAGAGCATTTCATTTCTTGTTTATCCAACTTATTCATGCAGTGGAATGGTGAACGCCTGCTGTATTGTCGACAGACATATACATTCTTACTCCTAATGTGGAAAATGTATTGCAAATGTAGTGTGATTTTTCAGCTCAGGAGCAAAACAGTGGAACTTGGATCACAGAGTCGACACAGAGGCATCTAACATCTAGCTCTGAAAACATAAACCACTGGAACTTCATGTGCTGTATAGCATAATAATGTGTTACCATAATAAAACCAGAAGATAACAGTTTGGTCATATCTTCTACAAGAAGATATGTGTTCTTGTATATGCAGAGTTGTATAAAGTACCCGAAAGTCCCACTGACGTAACAGTACAAATACCTTATACTTGAAAAAGTCTTAACGTATCTAGAATTTACTGTATAGGTATGACACGTGTTCTAACTAACCTGAGTAATGAAAAACAAGCAAATATTAATATTAAGAGAACATTGTGTAAACTTTGAATATTAGCACCTTTTTGCTGCATGTTGACTGCTATGTTAAACAACGTCCAAGTTAATATTAGTGATTTGAATAACCAGCCTATGAGCAAAAGATTCACCTAACATGAGACCCAAAGCAGCATTGTCCAGACTAAAATGTCAATTCACTGGTGTTTTTAAAACCTAAAATGTTGATGTCTTTATACAGGTACTTAAGGCATGGACTAATCTAGTTTATGTAAAGTATACAATATAGTATACAAATAAAAAAAACTAAAGTAAAGTACTTGCATTTTAGCTTTGCGAGGTGTATTTGTGTTTTTAAGTAGTACATTCTAAGATATGACTACTGCTACCCAGAATGCAATGTGTCATGTCCTTTCTCCTGCTTCAGAAAGCATTTCTGCACTTTACTGCGCTAAAGATTTGATTTTAAATTAATAAAGATTTTGCACTGCATGCACGTCTCCATGAAGTATATTTTTGAATACTTTTACACCAAAACTCAAACGGCTCTCCAAACTGTAATTAGGTGCATCTTGTTTGCTTTAATTATCGCAAAGATGTAATTACAACTTTCAGTGCAGTTGCAGACTGAAGTGATTGGACATAGTTTAGAAAAACACACTACATCGCTTCACGCCAAGAATGAAACCAGGCCAGGCGCTCTCGGAACTCTGTGATAAAGGCCAAACTGAGTAATGGGGCAGAAAGGAGTTGATCACAAATGGTGACTCAAAAAGGCTATTCTCAGTTTGACCTATGATGGAACATGTGCACATGACGGGGGCTCTGTCAGAAGAAGTTGGTGCGCAGGAAGTACAGACATTCTGGGAGGACAGACTACCCGCAGGTTCCGTCCAAACAGTCATGGACATGAATCGTGATGTGAATACCTCAGCAGATGCAGATGAAGAAAGTATAATTAACAAAAGTTCACAAGTTCCTTGCAGAGATATGGGGACCTGATGAAAGGAAGAACATCTGAATAGCTCTTCATCAACCAGGCTTATGTGTAGATATATCTAGAATGACTTCCACTTTTTTTTATTGGTCATTGAATACATTGTTACATGTTACAAGGAAATGAAATGTCTTCTCTGCATTTGACCCATTCCCCGTTGGGGGGAGCAGTGAGCAGCCACAGGCAGTGCTCGGGGAGCTAGTGCTGGGTTTCTCGCTAAGGGACACACCTGGTATGGGGGATTGGCTGGGTGCTGCAGCTGGGAATCGATCCCCCGATTCCTGCATCCCAGCCTTCTGCCTTAACCACTGAGCTACCAGGCCACCAGGCCAGTACAGGCCACCATCTAGATCGAAGAGCTACAGAAACAGTGGGGCTGACCATTTGTATTTGGTGTTAGACAAATGATTATATAAGTATAAGTTTAAAATGTCTGGGTGAATCTTAAAAAAACATCAAAATCAATGTGACTTGTTCATACTGTCAAATGGCACAGATAGGTAAAAGTTTCGTTCCCCAACTTCCACTAACACACAAAGAGAAAGGACATGTGTAGCTATAGAGCAGCTGTTGAGTGAGAGATGAATGCATCTGAGGAAAATTGAGTCCATTTGAACTGATGGAGCTCAAGCAATCACTGTGAGAGAGATGGGACTTCAGCACCTAAAGCGGCACCATCCAGACCCATCAGATCATGACTCACCGAGCTATTCTGTGAGCTAGTTAATCAGATGTTATAAGACCAGTGAACTACAGATGAACTGTCCGACAGCCTCTTCAGAACACTGCTGCATCGCGGGCAGATTTCCTTAGAAAAGTTGTAATGCTTGTCTCATTCTATAATGTAGCAAATTTTGTCTTAACTTTCTTTTCTGATTTTGGTGCAAATATATAACCTCCAGAATTGATGGATAATCAAGGGGCCAGTCCTCTCTGGCCTTTAGCTGCAGCCTCTTCATATCCGTTTTGGCTTCTCCACCTTTGGTATCACCTGCTGTACTTTTCTTAATAGACAACTGCAATGTGATACATACAGATTTCCCCTCAACAACAAGAGAAAAACTTGATCTTACTTTTCTGAATCTGTTACTAGGCACCTGCCATCTCTTGACTACGGCAATGCTTTATGGACGATGCCACCTTTGTGCACCATCAAACCATTCCAGGTGATCCAAAAAGCACATGAACTCTATTTTCTGATGAGAAATTCTGTAAAAAAACATTTTTCTAATGACATTTCTTCTTTCTGACTTGATTTGTTGCTTTGTACTTGGATAAAAGCATCAACTAAATGACCACATGTAAATGGTATTGTGTTTATGTTTTGTCTGTTATCTTGGTCAGTGGGTGTTCAGGGAGTTTATTTAATCAGAAATGTCTGTGACAAACCTAAATGCTGTTTTGAATTCATAGCACAGCTGTTATTGATTTATTTGATTTGATTTTCTCTTTTTTCTATGTGTTGACAGTTTGTATGAATAAAACACACTAACACATTAACTCACATTATATAACACAACACTGTGTTATATAATGTGCAGAAAGCTGAAAGCTCCGGCAGCACACCATATGTTTAGAATTTAGTTATATTGAGATGTTAAAAAGCTGAAAAAACTAAATATGTCTTATGTCTTTTGTAGATGATCAGCGGCATCATTCAGGGTTAAGGGTAATATGTTGTGCATTGATGCGGAAAGTCAATTTGCCTACATGACAGTATTGTCCTGCAATGCAATACACAAAAGACAGAAGCAGTACTTAAAGTACTGGAAGAAGAAATAAATAACTAAACACAAACTGGGGATTGTGGTGAGTTACTGAGGAATTATTTTAGAGCACGTCCACAGCCATGCTGCAGCTCTTTAAGGCTGTACTTAACTACAGGCACTCTGAACTAAAAGCTCACATGAACATGCTACAATTATCACACTGACAGTGATAAAGTGCTGATGTTTAGTAGGTCATCAAACGCTAACTTTCACCGGCCCTGATCACAAATTCAGACATACAACCTCTCCCTGAAATTCCAGGAGTCCTCAAGTAATTCATGGCCTCACCTTCACTCTCTATAAGTGATAGAAAGCGATAGCTGGATACGTGTTACAAAAACAGACGCAGAGAGAACATGTTAAGCCCTGGTAGAGATGAAGATGATAACAGCTCTACCACTGTGCCACAAGGAATGGGGAATATCCAAATATCCCAACAATCAATCCCGTGGTTGTTTCGTTGTGAACTGCTGACACAGCAGGGTAAAGAATAAACGGGTAGTAGAACAAAGTTGCTTTCTTCTTGTGAAGTTTATCTACTGTATGCAGTAAATCTATTTTTATCATAGTATTTTTAAGCTGAGACATACTATTAACAGATGTACTGGGAAAAAAGGTCATTTATTACAGACAGCTATCCCCTGGGTATTTCTGAAGCTCTACAGAAGAACCTGTCAAGCAACGGCAATAGCAGAGTGGACCATTTCCAAATCGTGATCAGTTGAAACCTACCCGTGCAGTCGACTGCCACCGGAGACACTAAATGGACTGACCACTCTAGCTATTGAGAGGATCCACAATCCTCTGTAAAGGACAGTGTGGAGCATTTTATGCTCTGCCAGGCTCAGTCGAACAGGGTTTAGAAGTATGTGGTGTCCATTTAACCGATGGGTTGGTGGAAGGTAAGCAGTGGTAACCAGTAAAGAGTAGAATTTACTGCTGTGTTCCTGCCAACAGTATTTATTTCAACAATATTTCAGAATAGAAGAAAACTTGATTCTCTACACATGTTTATTTTGATTAATGACAAAGCTTAAAATTATGTAAACAGCTGCAGAGGCCAAAAAGTCTATGTACACTGTGCTGGTATGTTCTTTATTTGATCAGTTGCAGTTGTGTTCTGGTTAGATTTTACCATTTTAAAAGTTTTGTATATGAAAAAATGTAATGAATTGGTCAGACCGACCCAAAATGTTATGACACAAAATTAATTGTATGAATCTGCAAAAAACTTTTATACACTCTTGGTTTTCCTGATCAAGAATTACATGATGGAGACAATAATTAATGTAAAAAACTCAGCTCAGCTACATCCTCATTTTTCATGTGCGCCCACAGAATCAAGGGAAGTGTGGGGCTCTGGAGATGTCTGGTCTCAAAGGACACAACATTAGGTTCTAAATAGCTGTTCCTCAATGTTCTAAGATGTCAATCCTATGAAATTATCAACTGTAGGTTTGTATAATTTCCTTTGTAAACAAATATATATATATTATATTCCTGGTCGGATCAGATCAGATCAGATAGAACTTTATTTATCCCTCGGGAAAGGTTCCTCGGGGAAATTCAGTCAGTTTTGACCTGGAACACAACAGGTGTTACTTTCTGTGAATGTATAAAAATGTGTAAATGGTTTCAAAACAAATGTCTTTGGTAGTCATAAACCATTTACTACGTTTACACCTGTTATTACTGAAATTACATTTTGTAATTTATGAGCTAAGATCAATGAGTAATAAATAACAATCTAAATTATTTTTGACAGGGAACACTACATTGTTTAGCATTAAAAGAACACAACATGAGGGTTATCATCAGGGAGCGGATAAACCACATTATTAACTCATGTTAAGACCCCATGTTTCAGGGGTCTCACGCACTCAGCAGAATATTTTCTTCTCTTCTCTGGTGAGAATTTTCACTCTCTTTCTTCTCTCTGTACGTAGCCCTCCACAAGGTTAAGCTGAGCTTGTTTTTGGAGAACAGCACATCCTTTCCCTGCTGTGGACAGATGGCACTTTCTTCAAGTACCAGAACATACTGTTGCATTGTTGATCTTATTAAACATTACTCAAACAGCACTGTTTTTATCCACAGATTTAACCAGAGATTAATAAGCAGCAACGGTGTCTCGCAGTAACACAGTTTTTCTTATGTGGGATTTAGTCAACATTAAGATGATCTTTTGTAGTAACTGGAATCAGATTACAGACAAAATAAATGCATCTATCCTTGAGCGGTGAAGATGAAGGGACTGAATAGATTTGAACATGTTATGCACCATTTGACACTTTCTTTGGCACACACTTTAGCTTAAAGCGGATATTTGAAAGCTCAAGTCTCTTGCAATAACAATAATTGTTGTTGGGGTTAGTCTTCCAGTGACCTAGAGAGACACAAAAAAATTGCATGCTCAAAGTTAAAGCTGGTACTGCACCAGAAAGACAATTTGGAGCTGCAGAGGGGACAAATGTGGAAGACAGGGGGTTCCTAGGGCAGTGTTGGTATGTGTCCACAAGCCAGTTCTGTCAGCTCCTTACTCGGCTCTGTTCCTGGGATTTAATTAGCAAGCCAAGAAATGAAGCACAGATCAAAGCTTTGCGACTGTCCAAAAGAACCATCAGATTGGCTGGCAAATGATCCAGGACACAATCAAAAAATCAAGCCTGGTTGCGCGTTCCACCAGCCAGGCCTTTAATGCACATTTCAAGAAGCCAGCACTGGCTAAACATATTTGCAGCCAACTTTCTTTCTGAAGACAGAGTGAGCTGGCCAGAGTTAAATAGTTTTACCCAGGCTGCCGATGATCTGCAGTTACTGCCTGCCAGATTATTGGTGAGTTACTGGTCCTTCTACAGTCTAGTCACACAGCCTTATTAGGGGACTAGCACTAGAGTCATACTAGACCTGGACCTATTGTATAAATTGTATGTTTACACTATATATTGCTAATTGGTGTTGTCAGATGTTCTTGCGATAAAATATGATTAATTCACAGTGGAGCATTTAACAGTGAAAGAGCCAGATACAGTAGTTTTCTTAAGAGTTTGGCTAAAAAGAAAGTAACTATTGCACTATTTTACATTTGTTAAGTGTGAACAAATACACAGTTTTGATGTAAAGTTGGCATGTCTCTGTGTGACCGCTAGGAGGGAAGTGTTTCTGCTAATAACTTAAACATAACAGTGTAATGATTTCTCAGTATCTGCAAACTTACAGGAAGGCACCAGTTTGACACTTAGATTCAAACTCAGGTCCTGACAGTGCATACCACTACAGCACTGTGAGCACTGCTATCAGTCATGTACAGACGGTTTTCTGACTGGTTCTTTAGATTGGTGCTAATAAAAATGGAATTTCTAATAACAATCATAGAAAACAGCAACATCACTGCAATACTACTAGTGGGTGGCAATAAGATGGAATTTGGGTACAGATGTTTTCCAGGGGTGGGCACTATTTCACTATTATCCTAATCTTAACCAAGTTAGCTAACACACAGCTTAGTTACATAACCAGAATCAGAAAACTTCATTCCGGAGAAAATTTCGGGATGAACTAGACAGTCACACAACAAGTGGCTGCCCGTGCTCCCCCTGCAATATGCCTCTTTAATGTTATCATAAAGCAAGTCCAGTGTCTTATTATCCCTGGTTTGACAGTCCACAAACTGTGTAAATGTGCTGAGGGTCCTGTCTAGAGAAACATGGTTGAAGTTTCCAGAGATTAGGATGAAAGAATCCGGTTGTATAGTCTTTAACTGTTCATGATCTTACAGTGGATGTCACACATCAAACTGCATTGGTGAAATTTCTTGGCTTGTATGATAATGGCCATAAGCTTGTACACACGAGTCCTCATGTTGCCGATGATGACCGAGGGGAGAGAAGGTTTGTCTTACCTCCTCCACTGCATAGTCTTTTGCCACTTTTCCTACTACCTCTTGCTCCTCCGTGGCATCTTGCTTTGTCTTTCCACTATGTATCTCCTCTAAGATGATGTCTTCTTGTTCTGCTGTGTTTTGCTAAATCAGCTGGTCTTGGGAGTAAATAAAGATCTGGCTCCAAACCACAGCTGCTAGCCTCATTAGCATTAGCAATGAGCATGGAACTAAAACAGAGATAGCTGAAAACAGTTAAAAAAAACGAACTAAGCGTAAACATAAAAAACAAACTATAACACAAACGTGTGACACGGAGCAGTCATAATTTACTGCTGCAGGCTTCACGTCTGCGCACATTTGCCAGTTGCTAGTGAAAACTAGAAAGAAACAAAGATTGTTTCAGTGGGCTATGCCAAGATACATAACTGTGTCAGCAAACACAAGGAAGATGATGAAGGGTACCTTACCTACCTCAGGTACCTTTTGCTTGCAATATATTTGAAATATCGCATTTTTATCGCCGTTTGTTTTAGTGGGTAATAACTGTAGAAGTACAAGTTTTCCTCAAAAATACCTGACCAAAAAATGTATTTCGAGTTTCTCATGGCTCTTGTCAATCCAGTCCTGTGTCACATCACAGTCAGTTGAAATATCACCAACTGTGAATGTAGAAGCAAGCTAAACTGTTTCTATTTTAAAGAAAAGAGAAATTCCAACACCTGACCTGCCACTGCACTGATGCATCACCGTGCTACCTGTGTTATAAGACACAGCAATTTTCAGCCACTAGGTTTCTAATTTTCTACTATTTGCTCCTGAGCGTAAGGTCAGCATGCATCATGCAGTGAACCTTTGGAACAGGGGAGATGATTTGTTGTCGACATTCTGGGTTATTACCACCAGGCCAAGCTGTGTGATGAAGAGGAGGAGGGAGCATAGGGAGAGAGAGTAAGACTTAGACAGGGAGATGGGAGAGCAAGGGTAATAAAAAGAAGGAAACAGAGTGTATGAAATTGGACTCAAAGCTTTACAAGCCCCCTGAGAGTGAAAAGGGAAGAGAGAAAAGGAGGTCTTATAGAGTTAGATTAGAACTAGTGAAAGGAACCCTTGTTAAAGAAGAAAAAAGCCTATTGCCTTTGCTGGTTACACATCTTCCCAACTTATGTAACAAGTCGAGAAAAACGGTTTAGTACGCCACAAGGTCCTTGTAGGATACAATATCCACTTCAGTGAACATTCAAACAGGCAGATGTGTTTTAGTCTTGTGTTGTCTTACTACTGCTTCCATGACCATTGTGAACTCCAAGTGAACTTTGGACCTGGATCTGAAACTTGTTGTTGGTAGGTCATTGAAGGGAACTGTTTACTGCTGGGGCCAACTTAAGTAGTGGTAATAAATCTTTCTTTAAGGTGTTTTTAAAAGATCGGTATCTCCTAAAGCAAACCAGATTAAAATCAACATCAACATCTTATTTCAAACCATATCAATAATTTAAGTTTGTAAATCTACGGTAGTTGGATCAATAACTAATAACAGTAAACTAATTGGGCACGATGTAGTGAGTTATATTATAATTGATTAGTGGTAATAATACAGGTCCTTCTCAAAAAATTAGCATATTGTGATAAAGTTCATTATTTTCTGTAATTTACTGATAAACATTA
>JAUMHF010000002.1:2723220-2733680 GCA_032359275.1 Microctenopoma steveboyesi | reverse complement strand
GGCCTTCTGGACAGCAGTCAGGTCGGCAGTCTTACCCATGATAGCGGTTTTGAGTAAAGAACCAGGCTGGGAGTTTTAATTTAAGTGTTTGAAGAGACAAATGCTGCGGTCAAGAGACAGATCTTTCTCTGACTGAAAATGTGGTGCATCATAAAGAGCAGAATGAGACAATGGTAACCATGGACTGTTGAGTAGCTCACATGAAGAATGGGCAAATATAGCACTTTAAAAACTATTAGTGTCCACAGTACCATAACAAGTAAAATTAAAAGAAAAGGCAATCCAACATAGATATGCCGCTGTTATTTTTATTTTTTGTGTTGTAGGAATCAAACTGTATATGTACTGATTTATTAAGTACAACAAATATGTTTAGTAAAAACACTGGAAATCTTTTTTTTAAATTTTTTTCCAAGTTCACTTTGTATTGCATCTCAGCATGCTGTCTTTTCAAAATACCGCAAACATAGTTATCAACAGACCTGTCAGCCCAGCTTCCAACATTCTCACATCTGCTGATGTGAAGCTGTGTGTAAACAATATGCAGCACACATCTTTATTTTAGTTGATCCATGTTGTTGCATGAATGACTGGACGCCGTAATACAAGCTCAACTATGTTTCAAACATTTATCTAATTACCAACCTTCATAAAACAACAGGATTCTGCCTTTAACGACTGTATCTATATTGCATAACCCCCTAAGGAGAGAAGATATAAACATTTAACACTAAGTATGGGAGAATCTTCTTAAATCAGGAGTGCTGTTTTGTCTCCTCAGTGCATTATTTAATATAACTTACAGTGTAAGTGTAATTCTGCATTCCTGTCACCTCCAGCAGAATACATCAGGAGGAAGCATTCAGAATTGTTTTCAACCTTGTCCACAGAACTACAAGAATTCAAAAGCCGTTTGTCATCAATTCAACCTAACTATCACATACTTCAACCTAGCAAACAGACAAATTGGAAGTATATGAAGCTTAATGTACAGCAAGTGAACGTAATAGTTTAGGGTTAATGCATGGAGGCTTTATTAGCAGCACTAACACAAATGACATTTCAAGGTAAGTGAACACATTACTAATGCTACTTAACTGAAAGCAATTAAAAGGTTGGGGTCAATTATTTCTTCCGTAATTTACCTACAGTATGTGTTTTGATCTTATTAGAGTGAATCGTTTAAGACCCATGCCGTCATGCGGGAACATTATAAATCAGTTCTTTTAATGAATGATTCCTCTTTGACATGCAGCCTAAAAAGAGGAGTAATTGTCTGCTTTAAATTAATGTGCTGATTTCTAAGGCACAGCGGGATACAGGGTTGCCCATAACCGCTCCTACTGGTACGAGGGCCGTGATCCAAGAAGGGTAATAAAGATACGGTGCCATCTGTCCTATATGTTGCTTCACCTGGAGCTTTCCAGTGCAGAATCTGGCTCCGAGCCAAGCACTGCAACACTCCAGTATGGCATCAGAGGGAGATTCACAATATAAAGCACACAGAGTTAAACACATTAATCACATTAGTCTTGCTTTTGAAATTGAGGAGTTGGGCACTCGTTGGACTACAAATGAAAATGTGATCCCTACATTGTAACAAAGTATTTTGCACAGCTTCATATACTTATATCCAGCTAAAGGGTAATTATGTAGCACATTCTATATGCCCCAAGGCAGGGGCAATGCAACACTTGGCACAGGGCCCTTGCATAGAATAGCACATGTGAAGCACCCCCACAGGAAGAATGCAATGTGGAGCATCAGAGAGATGAATGCAATAATGGAAAATATAAGTATTAATCAAGACACTGTAGCCCAGTTTCTCCATAGAGACTACTAATAAATAGCTAGGCTGCTTTTTGGCACTTGTCCAGATGTGCAATTCCTTCCTAGATTTGACTCCTTAATAAATGGGGCCAACACATACTTAATGGTTTAAAAGAGAAACATGTCAGGTTTGTAACTAGCTCCTAAGTTGCTACAGGCTACACTCAACCAGCTTGATCAAAATATCAATGCTACTTAGGGACTTCCTTAAATTCTTCTTTTCCCTGCCCCTGAAGATTTGTCCTTTTTTATGAGATTGTCTTGTCTTCATTCTACACTTTGGATGCTCATTGATCACTGCAGCCTGGTTGTTCCCATTAGCAGTGGAGCTGGGCAGTGATCTGTCTACACCAGGGGGGGCATACTTTTTGACTCATGGGCCACAGAGGGTTCTAAAATTTGACCGACGGGCTGGACCAGGAGCAGATGGATGGAGTGTTTTGGTAATTCACCTCATAAGAGAAAAAATAACACAGCATATGTAGAAAACATGCTTTAACTTCAATAAAAAATTAACAAAAGCATTACAACAAAATATCTTTTCCAAGTCTCTTTTTGAAATAACTCGTAACACACTGAAAATTCAATTAACAAAATACATTTTTTTTTAATTACTAACAGTTACCAAGTACAGTTAGTAAGCATTTAAGGTTTTGATAGCCTCCATCACTCCCCCCCTGAACATTTGGTTGGAGATGCAGATCATCGGGTGAGTGACAGCATGCCAGTATGTGGCCATGTTCTATACATCTGGTGTGCATTGTTTATAATGAGAAGGCAGTGCACCTGCACACCATAACAGCAATTGACATGTAACATGTAATTTTTAATTTTTACTTTTGATTTCAGTGAGAAAAGTGTTGTTGGTGTCCCCTTTTAACCAGAGCATCAAAGTCTGGAGTCAGTTGTGTTGTGGCGATTCTCGGGATGGATCTGAGGTGTTGGTCAGTCAGCTTGGGTCTGTGGCTGGCTTTGTTGAAGTTCATGACGCTGAACGTCTGTCCACACACGTAGGCCGAGCCGAACAACGCCAGCATCTTCTGTGTCGTCCTCCGGAGGTTTGGAAACACCGCTTCATTAAGCGACGCATAAAAGTCATTGAGTTTAAAAAAAAAAAAAAAAAAGAAAGATTTAAGCAACTTGAACTTCTCTTTTAAGACAGCGTCAGCCTGAAGTTCAATCAGTTCCAGCTGCAGCGCTTCTGGTGCTGTTTCGGGGACATGTGACAGGGGACAGGCCACCAACTGAAGTGACGGAATGATCGTAAAAATTACTTTCCCACTGGTAAAAACAACTCGGCATGAGGGATCTTCTGACACCACTTGAATGCAGCATAAGACAGCGCACCTTAACATAGGTCAGCGTATCAGTGTCCCATCTATCGAGAAAGATAAAGAAGACCTGAGGTGGTGAGCGTGTCCTCACAGAAATTATCAGGCAGATAAAAATGGCAAGATACTTTTCAATTAGTGTGGATTGCACTCCACATGTTACGCACACAGATCAGCTGACATTCCTTATGTGCTGCATTACAAAGCATTTAGTCAAGTTTCTGCCTATTCAAAGTCATTCAGGAGAGCCAGTAGTCTGTTCTTGGTGTTTAAAAAGACATGGGCATTGATATAAGTAACTGCAGAGGCCAATGTCATGATAATGCCGCTAACATGTCCGGAGTTTACAGTGGCCTAAGGGCACGTATTAAACAGATCAACCCTTTGGCTGAGTGGGTACCGTGCACGCTCAATTTAGTGGGACTATTTTGAAACGGAGGAATTTTTTAATTTTTCTTCCAAGTCCACATCTCGTCGCAGATAATTACAGCAAGTTTAGAGCCCAATGACAACCACAGGATAGATCCTACACAAGATGGTGAGCACATGTGCTAGCAGTCAAAGCACTGCATCAGAACAACGCCAGAATAAAGGAGTCGCTGCTGAAGTTGGCTGACGACCCAAACCAAATCCTTAATGCTCGAGATGAGGCCAGGACACTCTACGCAAAGATGGAAAAACTAGAGAATGCCTTTTTGATTATGTTGCCTGCCTGAGAGATGAGTGTTGCAAAACATGTCACCAACTGTATTCCAGCTTTATAAAGTGGACACACACAGACGCAGAGTTAGAAAAAAACGTGCAGATGAATCCGCTGAACCCGACTGTAAGAGATCAGGTTGAGACAACTTTAAAACAGCTGTTTTCATCCCCATCATAGACTGGAGATATCAGTCCTACAAAGACACTGAGCAGTCGGTTGGATTTTTAAACAACATTTCCTCTAACTTTGCACAAGATCTGTTAATCTCCAAATAAAATACCCAGCTGATCTGGGGAAGGATTTTGTGGATGAAATCAAACAATTCAGGAAATTTATTAAAGAAAACAAGGATGTCACAGCAAGTCACTGCTACAACTTTTATGAAGTAGAAGGTTGCAGTCAGTGTTTCAGTGTTTGTCCCTGTAACGAATGCTAGCGGAGATTCTTCATTTTCAAAACTGGGACTAGTTAAGAACAGACTAAGATCCACAATGGGCCAAAACAGACTGAATCACCTGTGTCTAATGTCGATTGAAAGCGACATTCTTCGTAAACTGGATTTAACCAGCCTCATCAAAAACTTCTCTTTAAGGAAAGCAAGGAAGAAAATATTCTAAATGAAAGTAAATGTCTAAATGATTGTGGCACTTTTGCATTATTGCTCCGTGTTACTTATGTGTGGTACTTTATTCTAAATAGTAGCTTATTTTCACTATTTATTTGATTTGTGTTCTGTTTTCTTGTTTGTTTATAACAGTGCTTTTCCTGCTTTGTTTTATTACACGTGGCATTAAACTATTTTTGTCTGTAAAGCAATGTGAGTAAGTGGGGTTGTCCCTTGCAACAGGGGCCCCACACTAGAAGTAGCCTAGGGGCCCAGGAGTACCTTAACCCTCCTCTGTCGGTGTGTGAAACATGGAGTTAGAGACTCCAGAGACCATCGTCACATGTTTTCCCGGGACCAGAGCGAGTTACTGGTCCTACCAACCTGCCCAGTGCCTCGCCTGCTGTTCCTTGTTGTTGTAGTGATCTATGCTGCCTACTGTTCTCTCTGCTGGGGTCAAAGGAAGAGATGAGCAGATGAGAAAGGATGTTAGTCTCCTCTTACTCAGCTCTTTTTCTTCTCTATCTCTTTCCTCTCCCTGAGCTTTTGTTCTTCCTTTTCTCTCTTCAGCCTCTCTCTCTCCCTCTTCTCATTCTCCTTTCTTTCCTTTTTCTCTCTTTCGTCCCTCTCTTTTCTCTCCTTCTTCGGTTTCTTATCTGCCTCCTTCTTCACTTTCTTTACCTCTTTTTCAATCTTTGCCCTGTCCTTGTCAGACAGTAGGGCGAGCTCCTGAAAACAGAGAACACATTGGGTTTATGCACTAGAAAAGGCTGAACCTGAAACAACCTGTTATAATTCAGATAAACAGAAGTACCTAAAGTTCAGTGTTCTGGGTGAGGAGCTTGCATTGAGGTGACTTTGTGGAGCCCCTCTTCTTCCTTGTTTTCAGCCATATTCCAACTCTTGCATCCTGTTCAAACTGGTGTCTTTCTCAGCTTGCTTACATTTCAGCTGATCTTCCAGAGCTTTATATTTTTCCTGGCAGTCAGCCTCTCTCTGGGTGACCTCCATGTCTTTGTCTTAATAATAATAATAATAATGAATACTTTATTGATCCCCTTGGGGTAATTGTTGTTTGGACAGCTGCTAGACCTGTGTCAGCGCTACAGGGTATCGGTGTCTTGTCCAAGGACACCTCGACATGTAACCTGGTGGGACTGGGAATCGAACTCCGCACCCTTGGGTTTGAAGGCGACTGCTCTACCCACCTTCGCTAAGGTCTCTTTTAGCTCTACTTTACGAAAAGCCTGTTCATTTATTGTGCAGATGATCAAGACATCTTCCTGGTGATTTCCTGCAAGTAATTTCGGTCCCACTCAGCCTGGCTGTCGATGAACTCTTGGTCTTTTACTCTCAGCTTGGCTGAGGTCTCTGCACACTGTGCTTCAAGAACCTTCTTTTCATTTTTGATCTTTTTCTCATCTCTTTTCCAGGATGACCTGCTTCACCTTCTGGTCCATCTCCTCCTGCAGAGCTTCCATCTAGGTGCAAACCTCCTCCTGTTGTACACGCCGCTGTTGCTCCCACTCTGTACTCATGGCCAACAGTTCTTTGTCAGAGGCAGCTTTGATGGCTTTAGTCTCATTCTCCCACATCTCTGTGATCCTGTTATTTTCTTCTTTCTAGAAAGCAGTGACCCAGTTGTACTCTTCCTTCCAATGCTGTGTGACCTTTTTATTCTCCATTACTTGCTCCTGGAGATCTTTTTCAAGGGAGCAGATCTCTTGCTCTTTTCTCTTGACCATTCTCCACATGTGTCCCTGATTCGGATTGGTTTTTGGTGAATCCAGAGCCTTAGAGAAGATATTTCTTCTCTTTCTCCCTGCTCAACTCTTTGGCGGCCATCTCAAATTCAAATTCAAATTTTATTTGTTACATACATCGTTATACAATGTACAACCCGCAGTGAAATGTGTTCTTCTGCATTTGACCCATCCTCCTTGGGGGGGCTGTGAGCAGCCACAGGCGGCGCTCGGGAAGCTAGCGCTGGGTGTCTCGCTCAGGGACACACCTGGTACGGGGAATGGGCTGGGTGACTGTCGATCGATCCCGGGATGCTTGCTTCCCAGCACTTTCTTGAAACTCCTGCTCCAGCTCTAGTCGGCAGGGTGCACTCTGGCTGCCCTGGCTTGGGCAGGTTTGGTTTGGTTTCTTCTCACTAAGACACCTTTCTCTGTTGGGGGCCTGACAACAAATTACTTCGTCTCAAGGTTGAACAGCAGTAGAAGACTCTGGTCTGTTATGACAGGTTCTAGAATGTGATATCACAGCCTTCAAGGCTATATGAAAGACTCTTCTTGGTATGATTCAAATCATTTTTGCATGACTAATCTTTAACAGGAATGAGTGCTGCTACAAATAATAAACACGTGACCAAATTAGCTATTCTTCAACCCAAAAACTTAATGAAATATGTTGTGTTAATCTTTCTTTAAAAACAATTAATTTCTTATTCTGTGCATACTCTAAATCATATCTGAACACTTTATTCTTTAATACAGTATATTATTAATGGTGTTGTTTGTATGCAAAGTGTAAAGTGGTTTGTTTGTATGCTTTTTGGGGTTTGGACATGCTTTTGCTGCTGTACTGCAGATTATTGTCTTAAATTGGACCCTTTTGTTTTGTTGTAATGCAGGCTATATACTACCAGTCAAAAGTTTGGACACATACAGCGGCCTAGTAGCTAAATGGGTTAAGCGTCAGACTGGAGTGGAGAAGGTTGCAGGTTCGAATCCCGTCTGACTCCTAATCCATTTCCTACCAGGTGTGTCCCTGAGCCAGACACCCAGTGCTAGCTCCCTGTAAGTCGCTTTGGATAAAAGTGTCTGCCAAGTAAAGTAAAGTAAAGTAAAGACATTCTAATGTGAAATACAGTGCAGACATTGATTCTATTAAAAATGACCTATAATTATCAAACATTAGTATTGTCTTCCAATAGCACACTATGTTTGCTAATGGAGGTTTATGAAATTAGGAGAATAACTTTATCATTGTAAAACCATTATACAGTGATAATGACACAGTGGCCCATTTAGAAAATGGATTTTGATCTCCTCAATGAAGTACGTGAAAATCCCCTATATGTAAATAGAGTCAACCAAATATCCACAAATACACTTAGTTTGACCTAAAAGTATTTGCTGCATCATTATCTTCTTAATAACATAGACCTAAGGCTATATTTTTGATTAACTAATATATAATCTGAAGGCTATAAGAGAGTTTTGGACAAACAGGCAATTAGTAACAGGGGGCAGCGTGAGGGGCAAAGCTCTACATCAGGTTGCTGTAGAGCAGGGGTGCTCACTCCCGGTCCTCGAGAGCTACTATCCTGATTGTTTTCCAACCATCCCAGCATTTACAGCTTCTGATTGGCTGAACACACCTGAACCAGGTAATCAATAGAGGGTAGGGCAGGGAAAGCTGGAAAACATTCAGGATAGTAGCTCTTGCGGACCGGGAGTGAGCACCCCTGCTGTAGAGCTTTAAGTATATAGAGCACTTAGTATATACAGAAAGGTGTAAGTACATTTAGCCTATACTTGTAGTACAGTAGTACTTGTAGTATACTATGTAGTATGAAGTATACTTGAAGTATACTAATAAGTACAAAGAAATATCCAGCATGCATTTCAGCAATTGAACTGTAGAAATTAACAACTGCGATATTTTAGATGAAGACTGTGTCACAAAATGTTGTTTAACATGGTGTTTAACCTTTTGTACAGATTAATTATGTGAAAGCATTCATTATAAGTTTAAGTAGGTGAACAGTTCATAAAGCTTCCCTCTTAATTTCATACATGTTTATTTAGGTAATAATTTTGAATATTGGACATAGTTTGTTGCAAATTAAATTAAACTTAAATAAAATGCACCTTTTAATTGTATTCTATTAATTGCAATCAGCTCAGAAGTAGATTGAAAGTATACTACATGTACACCAATATTATTTTGTGCACCAATAAGTGTTTCAGGCAGCAGGATTATGTATGGAATGAATGGAATCACAGATCAGCAAACGCACAGTATCATCTTCATGTGTTTGGTTTCTTGCAGTTATTTACCAGTCATTAAGTATAAAGTCATGGAGGTCGTATTTATTAAAACACTGGACACTGGTTGACAATGAGAAGCTTCGTGTGCTTCTTTTCTGTGACTGGATCAAGCTACAGGCCTCAACTAGTTTGATGAAGAAACTCAGTAATGAGGACTGTGCCTGCTTTTTGGATCAAAAGTCATGTTTGTTCCAACAAAAGATCACATTTCGCAAAGCATGAATCATAAATCAAAGCATCCCCTGTCGTACCCTGCAAGCCAGACAGCCATTATGAATGAACAGGAAGTCAGTATGCTGTAGAGCAAAATATGCATGAATATAGTTATGCTCCCTTGATTCAGATTCAGATTTTATTTGTCATACACAGTACGATATGCAGTGAAATGCTTGTCTATATCCACTGGTTTAGATCTAAACTCAGAGCTCTAAAAAACAAAAACTGTGAAAAACTAAAGACAAAACTGAAGGTTGGAAAATATAATGAATAATACAAAGGATGACTTATCTGAAAAGGGAGAAAGATCAATTCAACAATTGGAAGGGGAATATAAGAAGTCGCAGGGAGGTAAATGTCAAATGAGGAGCTGCTTAGTGCCAGTTTGCCAGTCAATGATGAATGGACTTTGGTGTGAGGGCAACACTAATCTTGCAGTGACACTATCTACCATCTACAGAGGAGACAATGAGAAAAGGCAGTGGGATGGTGGGAGGACTCATGCTTTTAGTGACTCAGTTACATCACTCTCCTAGTGTTAAGTAATGTTGTTGAGCCTTTTTACATTACTGTAATTATTTACTGTATTATTTACTGACATTAAGTATTACTTTGACACAACAGCTCAAGCCCCCCCCCCCCTATAATGCACCTTTTTAAACCCCAAAATTCTGTTGTACTCTTTGTTCCATGATAATAAATTCTATTCTATTCTAAATGGCCGAGATGATGCATTGAAGCGGGTCAGGCGGCGCCTATGTGAACATACCTACAGTGTGAAGACTATGACATAAGTCTTAGCCTTGATTTCCTCTTGTGTGTACATAAACTCTGTCTTTTCTCACACCCAACTTCATGTTTCCCTTCAAAATTACTTTCAAATTATCTTAATAATTAATACATGGTACAACCAGTGCCTATTTTTGTTACCATCTTACCACATGCCAATAAAAGCTTAAAAGCTTAGTAACAAGGTCCTGTTCAAGGCGGCTTCAACAGGCATAACTGTACAGTATGTACTGTAGTTTTGTACTCACTAAACACAGCAATTTGTCTGTCATTGGCAGTTTGTTGCACCGATTAAGTCACTATTATGTCGACCACAGCATCCACTGGATGCTGATATACACGTTCGTGCCATTTATCCTCCTGTATTCTCACATCCTGTGTCTAAGCTCTTCATTAGTGAAACACATGAATAATGGACTAAGCTGGAAGCCACGGTATTCTTCATCCTGATGAAGTGGCATTTGAGTTGGTGCATGAAAACAAACTGGATTAATAGTGCTTTATCAAGGGTGTTCCATTCAGATAGCATTTTACAAAAAACACTGAAAAGTGTATGTTTCCATGCTGCGTGTGTGTGTCTGTTATCTCATTTTTATTCTCTCAGAAACTGCTGATAAATCCCACTCAGTGCGACTCTTACTGTGTGGTGTGTAACAATATGTGGCAGTCTGGACGTGAGTCTGGGAATTCATATCTCTCCCTTCAGCTTCTCTCACCCACATATGCATTCATACAGAGAACACATTACAGTATTTGTGACATTTTGAAAGACTTGGTAAAATGTTAGACATGAAAACAAAGAATTAAGTGCCTTGCTGCTTTAGTAAATTAAAGTAGCCTTTTGAAAAGAGTGTCGTGGAAAATCTGGTACTCCTCCAATGCCTAACATGTCATAATCATAATTCAGAGTCACCTGTAACTCTTTG
>JAUMHF010000002.1:2691344-2711472 GCA_032359275.1 Microctenopoma steveboyesi | reverse complement strand
AGGCAAGCATCAAGGATTTAAACTCGATGCGAGCAGCTACTGGGAGCCAGTGAAGAGAGGTGAGAAGAGGTGTGACAAACTGTGACTGCAGTTTGCTTTTGATTGTCCTGTTTTCTCTTTCAACTGCACCTGCGCTCTGTGGAAGACAGGCCCAATGAAATTTAACATCAAACCCCAAATACTGAGACATTTCCTTGATTACTTGGTTAGCAAACCAAAAGTCACAAAAAAGTCACATGACAACCTTTGTGGTTGTCATGCAAGACTGATGTCTTTCACATTGTGTTAACTAAATAAAATCCATCATCCAGTGCTGACCTGGGAGGTCCGGTGGAGGGTGACCCTGCGAGGGCACCTTGATGGTACCTGTAGGATTGTTTGCAACACATGTCATGCATCTCTTACAATAATCTGCAGTATACGTTGAAAACCCACGCGTGTACCAACACACTCCTCCCTTATTCACACGATCTCTGCCATGTGAAAGTCTAGCAAAGTACTTAACAAAAGACTTAGGCAAGCATGGTTCGTGATCTGGTCCATACTGTTTCTCTGCATTGTCAGCAACATCTGCAAGTGGAGTAGAAGGTTGTGAGAGTGCAGTTAGAGAAACAGAGAAAGGTAAACCCATCTTGGCTGCTGTCTTAGCAGCTGCATCTGCTGCGGCATTGCCTGGAGAAACGAGATCAGATCTGTTAGTGTGAGCCTCACATTTCACAACTGCAACACTCTTTGGCAACAGAATGACAACTAACAATTCAGAAAGACGTTGATGAGCCAAAGGTTTCCCACTCGAGGTGAGGAAGCCCCTGTGCCTCCAGAGACATGCAAAATCATGCACTGCACCAAACCCATATCTGCTATCCGTCCAAATTGTCACCGTCTTAGCCTCAGCCAATTTACATGCTTCAATGAGAGCCACTAACTCAGCCGCTTGAGCCAAGTAGTGTGATGGCAACTTCCCATTTAGTAGAACTTCATGTGCTGTAACAACAGCAAACCCCACGTTGTTTTTGCATGTGCTGTCATCACAAGAGGCAGAACCATCCACGAACAGCTCTAAGTCTGGGTTGAGCAGTGGTGTAGGTTGCAGATCTGGCCTAGGAGAACACACGGTCTCCAGCACCTCTACAGCTTTTTCCTGCTGCCTGATCACATCTCCTAGATAGTTAACTCTCTGCTGACAAACTTACTTATGGCCATTTTCTGCGAGATGTTTTAACAAGTGCACTGTGTCTGTTTGGCACATCCTGTTTGTGACGCCAATTCTGTTGTGGAAATAATCAGGTTCTGACAAGATGGTCTTTAAAGAGGTTTATTATAAAGGATTATAAGTAAGTAAGTAAGCCCAAAGAAGGAACAGCGACTGGGTTATACAGCAATGCTCTCATGAGAGGGTTCACAATCAAATAAACAAAGAACAAACTGTTACATGCCTCCTCTGATGGACGACTAATCATCAAACCATCCACATACTGTATCCATACTGGTACCTGCAGGAAATTGAAAGCTCCCCAGGTTTCGGCTCAAGGCCTGGTGGAAATAACCTTAATCAAGCCCACGTCTGTTTTACTCTGAGCCCACAATGTTTCTGGTACCATTTGGAGCTCGGGTGGAATGTTGTTGTCGTCAGCTGTGAATGTGTCTGTGAGATGTTTAGGTACAAGCTGCACTGTGCGTGTAACTAAGGCTACTGGTGTTATTGAAGTTCTGAAAACATCACCTCTAGCGCTGTATTCTGTTTGAGCGTCTTGATGAAGTCTGTGTCTCTCATTTATCTCTCAGCCAAGGTCCCAGATCTCTCCATTACTAAATGTTTGGTTTTGCAAGCGACACATGCGGCTCCAGTCCTGTAAACAATGGCTGCTGGATGGAAGAGAGACTGACAGAAACACAGGTCTCATTCCTCGTCCAGTACACATGTAAAAGAGTAATTGTCTCGGGTTTCATCTGAGTCACATAGAATCTCTTTTCATAATCAGTATCTGACCCTAAACTGATATATGAAGTACAATGTAGGGTGTCATCAGTCATAAAGGAGGTTTCCACATCTGCATGTGACAGCGCAAACTGCGTTAGCTGAGCAGTGATCCTAGATGTAGCATCCTTTTTTATTCTCCATTCATACGCATACAATGGTGTATGTGGGTCGTAGGACAACATCAAATGTGGGTATTCATCATTGTCAGGTGTTAGTACAACGACTCCGTTAGGTGTGGAGTGTAACATGATGCCAAAATAACACAGCAAATCCCGTCCTAACAGATTCGATGGACAGTTACCTGAGACGATGAATGAATGTTTTGTGGTGGTGTTCCCCAATGAGCATTTGAAGGGTGCTGAGCATTTTTCTAATGTAGGTCTTCCTGTTACTCCTGCTGTGTAGCAAGACCTGCCACTCCTCTTAGGAGGAGAGGATAGAGCATCTTTCTTTAACACTGATGAGGTGTAAAATCAACCTGAATCAACCAAAAAGGTCACTGATTCATTGTTAACTTTAAGTGTAATTTCTGGAAAAGATTTAGGACTCAGACTTTTATCATTGTACATAGTAGGATAATAACATTCATACTTAGGTGAATAGTTTGAGCTAGGAGCCGCATCATCAGTGCTTTCATGTGTATGTGATGATGTGAGTGTCTGTGTGTGCCTGCCGTCACTCACCAGCTCACCACCGCTTGTCCACTCTCCTTTCGGGACATTCTTTGGACCAGTGACCCCTCCTCCCACAACTGAAGCACACCTTTGGATCAAACTGGCTGTATCTTCGGCCTGTGAAATACCTAAAGACATTAGGAGATTGTGAACTTTAAGTGCAAAACAACAATTTCCACATCAGTGTGTTACAAAGATTAAAGTTGACCACTCTGGGCAGCCACCAGAGGCCCGAGCAAATGGTGGTATGAGATCTAAAAAATGAGACTTGCTGCTTCATTGATCATCAGGAGATATTTGAGTTGAAATGAACCAGCATGTGGCAAAAATGAAGAGCACTGAAACTGTCAAGAACAAAGTGCTGGAGTAATCTGGTGACACATCCTGAACCCTCAACCGGAAATAAAATAGCAAACAACTACTAACAAACAAAACACAATAGCAAGCCACCCCCCCCTTTTTATGAGTACATACCCTACATTTAACAATACTATTAGTCTCTGCTCATTGACGATTACAGTGTTACAGAGCTGCGAGCAAGGTTGTTGATTCTCAGTCTTGATTTTTTGGAAGTCTAATTGTGTTTAACTATGGCTCAGAGCCTGTTCATACTTTATCCTTATTAGTGTTAAAATGAAAGGCGCAAAAAAAAGAAAGAATTAAATCCCTCCTTGCCTCGGTCTACCAATTAGCATTTTCTAATCCAACACAATTCATAACAAACCTTTCCCTAAAAAAAAAGAAACAACAAAAATTAAAAAGCTTTAATCATTCTTACAAATGAAGATGAGTTTGGGTTCGACCTTGAGCAAAAAACTAAATCACGTAGAGAGAAAACAATTGTTCATATAGTTTTCATTACCTGCTCGTAAACAAGGTGGAAGCCAGATACAATTATGTAAGCGAGCTGTGTGGACTCGTGCTTATGCAGATGAGTTATCATTTGCACGGCGTCAGTTTTCTTCAAAGGGAAGGCAAAACTTCAAAGAGAAATGTGCAGATAGTGGATGGGCCATTTCACTAAGAGACAAGGAGAGAGTCTGAGTCTTTTGGCAGAGCCTCCTAACAACACATCCTCAGCCTAAGGATTGGTGTGAATTGCAAGTGTCAAATCACTCACTTCTCTGTTATTTTATTGTTATTGCTGCTTTGATTAACAATTAATTCTTTCTTTTATATTGCAGTGATTGTCAACTGTCAACAATTAATATAGGCTTTGTGAATTGGGGACCTCTGTCCGAAACAGTTTTAGCAGGGAGTCCATGGAGCCTGAAGATGAGGTCTGCCGTTTCCTTAGTCGAGGGGAGTCAACTATTTTAGAGAAGCGGTCAACAACTGTAAGTATGCAAGTGTTGCCAATGGAAGGTGAAAAAGTTCATAGAGATGTGGGACCAAGGGCGCTGTGGAAAGGGTAGTGGATGTAGAAGATCAGATGGGGGTTTCCTTGAGGTCTTGGCTTGTGCACAGACAGGGCAAGCAGAGACAAAGTTAGTGACATCCTGGTGGAGAGTGGGCTACCAGAAGCGCTGTTGAACCAGACGAGAGGGGGGACACAAGTCCAAAACCTTAGACCCGAAATGATGTGGGATGAACATACAATCTCAAGGACAGGATGAAGGAGCCGGAGCATGAATTAGAATTACTGAAATAAATCAACTCTTTTATGATATTCAAATTTTCGGACCAGCACCTCTATATACACAATACGTGTTTGTGCTATGCAAAAAAGAGACAATGTGATATAAGAAAAAGCATAAACATAAATAATCTGTGCATTAATAATCTGATAGGTTCATTGGTGATTTGTGATGGATTTAGTTACACCGTGTGCAAGTCTATATTTAATGCACTACAAACACTCTTGAGTAAATCCTGTGTGTGCTGCTTTATCTCCACAGAATGTTGCTGCACGACCGACAGTGAAAGTGAACAGTAAATCCAGTGTCTCACCTCTTACTACATCTTTGTTTCCCACCTCAATGCATTTGCATAGGAAAGAGACAGCAACCCAGAGCAAAGACAAAGCAGCCAGAGCTAACAGGAGTGCACAAACTCAATACTCAGGTAAATGTGCAAGTGCATACAGCTTAAAGTTATATTTGTTACCTATGTACAAAAATACATGCCAAATAATAATAATAACTAAATACTTAGACGTATTTTCAGATGGATTTAAGCTGTGTTACATCCCTTCTTTCAGGTGTTGCATTTAGGGAGGGTCAGCAGAGAGAGGGAAAGATTACAAGAGTGAAAGAAAAATGTTTTCATGTACAACATAATTTTTATCGGTTTACATATCGATCTGTTCCTGCTTATCTGCAACAGATGCAGTCTACAGTCCAGAGGCAGCGCTGGCTGTTCTCCGTTCTGTTCTGAGCAGAGTGGGCATAATGACGCTGGAAGAGCAGGGCGTAATGCCAGGCAAGAAATCAATACCTCAGGAAATAAGATGCACACCAAGCAGCTGCTGCAGAGAAACCGATTTGTTGTGTGTGTGTGTGTGTGTGTGTGTGTGGGTGAGTGGGACAGTATGTGATTCTGCATATGAAGTGCAACTCAACAGTCCTGTTGCATAGGGCGAACTGACACAAATGGCTTTACCGAACAAGGTCATCGTTCACATATTTGTTTGTCAGGAAGGGAAAAGCAGATTTTTTTAGAATTCTGAAAACAAGGAATAACTATGGGACAGTGAGGCCCTGAGTGTAGACATGTTGATACAAGCAAGATTCATAGATTCCATGGTCACTAGAGATGGTCACTTTGTCACCTCAGTGTAAACCTAGTGTTTCGGTATTGGGCAATTGTTGTATGACTAGAAATGCTGAAAACCACTGTTTCATTCAGGTCTGACTTGCTCCTGAAACATTAGGCGTCTGGTCCTGTATGTCTGGTCCTGTATTTGGTGGGACCTTTCACTAGTCCATACATGTGTTAAGTACCACTGACAAAATATGAAATATAATACTTCAAGACATGTTAATGTTAATATTTTAATTTTAATTTTCTTTTGTTAGAGTTTTATTAAACTACTACTTAAATTATAAAAAGATCATTCTTGACTTTTAATTAACGCTTATTATTGTATTACTAAACTGTTACTTAATGATATTAGTGTATTAATTAGTGTAATCTATACAGTAACGTGTACCCTAGTTCACATGAATAGCTTTGGTAAACAATTCTATGTGTTTGTTAGGTGTAATTTATCTGTTAGTTAGTGCTTACTATTTCCTTATCTAACGTAAATAAATGTGCTCTTACTGGGTTGTTACTGTGTTCTTTCCCCTTTAATTATTTAATGCTAATCTGCCATTGTTGACCCAGAATTTTGAATCCTGCTGAATTCTCATAAAAAAATAGAAACATGTCATTTGAATAGAAACATTTACTCATGCTTCAAATGCTAAAGGTATGTATTTTAATGGTTTGTTTAAAAAGAGCCTTTTCTGGCTCCTCTAACCTAAAAAGTGTGGCTGAGTCTGAATAAAGCTGACACTCTATTAAAACAGACTTCTGAGTCAAGATGTTCACAAGAAGGACTGCGGGACTACATTCAATTATTTTGCTACACGTGTGAAGAAGCTGGTGCTAACCACTTTACTTCCTCTCAGATTATTCAGCTACACTTTACCAGACTCAGTAGGGTTAAACTGATTGACAGCTCTCACGGAGCGGCGGCTGCTGTTCTTACATGCTGATGTATGAACCAAGCTGACATTCAATCAGCCACGTTACTCCCGTTTTTGTCCATGTTAATCACCTTCAGTGCTTCTGTCTCTGTTCACAAGCCATCCCACTGCTGGTTGGTTATGGCTGATCAGTATGTTTTATGTATTTCCAATTGCATAATGTATGAGAGGCTGTAAAAAATAGAGACTGGCTCAGAAAACATTTCATAGATGGGAATGGGTGACAGTGAGTGCAGCAGATGGATGCGGCAGTGGTGTTTCACGGCCCTGGATTCATGCCGGTGTGAACACAGAAGTCTCTGGCCTGCCCCGCATCTGTCTGCCCACCCACCCGGCCTTCCCTCGCTGGTGCTGGGTGTTGTCCAGGGTTTTACGTGACTCTCTGCCAGCTGGAGGCTGCCTGACGCTCACAAAGTCTCGGCATGCAGATGGACTCCACCTACAACTGGCTGCTGACAGACTACAGCTTCATGATCAATCATATTACGGCCACTGAAAAACAGACATATTTAGAAAAAGACTTGTTTTTATCAAATATCTTACACACAGATACTTTAATCAGTTGTTTGATTAGTTGCTGCAGTATCCCCGCCTCTTCTCAGGCCTGTGGATCCACATTTACACTATATATTGGGTCCATTCTGCTTTGAATCATGGAGCAATTTGTCTTCCTCGCTTTCCTCTTCTTTTTTTTAGCCAAAACCTTTTCTTGAATCGTTCTTTTTAATTCAAAATGTGTAAGCAAGATCTGGCTGCAGCAGGTCATGAGTCATCAACATGCATGTGCAGCAGGTAACTACCATTCGTCTATATGTCGACCTGATGAGTGATAAGAAGTCAGCCAAACCCAACATGCTAAATGATCTGGGTACTCTTTCTAACAAAATGTTAGAAGAACTGAAAAGCTGATGCTAGTTGACAAAGATCATTAGGACTCAATGGAGATTCACAATTCTCTACAAAAATCAACCCAGCTGATTAGGACCAATATTTTTACAGCTAAAAACGATGTTGAAAAAGAGTGGTTTGCTGTGTTGTCTAATATAGTTTAAGTACTGAGCTGATACCCTTAGCTAGAGTTACTTAAAGTAATTGAATTTGTGAAGTACGCATCTATTCCAAGAACACCAATAAAAGCAGGAGGGAAAAAGGTTGAAGCATCAGTCCCTATAGAATTTTCCCGTGGTTAAGAGCTGAGCAAAAGGAGTAAACTAAAGCTCCAGAGTTCAATTAAAGGGATGTTTTTAATGTTTCATGACTGTGTTGTGTGAATTTATTTTCAGTCTGTTGTGTTGTACGCTTTGCCTCTAACCACATCTCCGATTAGGCACAATTATATTTTTTTATCAACTGTGAAGTAAAGCAGTCTTTAATGTCTCAGAAAAGGTCTAAAGACTGAGAGATTGGCAGTACAGAAATAACGCCGTCTGACTTTCCTGCCACCCACACACTCAGCGATTTAGGATGTTAAGCCTGTGGCTGAGGCAGATAATCTTTTTTTCAGCTATTTGGAATGTTTTTCTGCCCTCATTAGGCCTCTACTGCGATTTCTTTCGATGTTGGATCTAACAGTGGGCGGGAGCTTGGGAGTACCTCTAACGCAGGTACATCCATATAAACGAGGACATTTTAGACAATGCTCAGACTGCTTGTTTATTACTGAGGAAACAACATGAAGTTTGGGATAGAGCCCGCCTCCAAAACAAGTTCATTAGTGTGCGTTAGGGCCCTTTTCTCCTACCACTCATGTCTTATGCATATATCATTTCTGGTGATAGTACTTTTTATGTCCTAGAGTACAGACTGTTACTGTGAGTGCAGCGCACACACGCACTCCGTCTACCAACGCAGAGTGAAAAGCAGCTGTCAAACATTTTTAGGCGTTAACTGAATGGAAGAGAGGCAGAGTGGAGGTTTGTGTAGATAATATGATTTGGGAGCGACTATTTTTAGAAACATGGGAAAGGTGGAAGGAATAGGAGAGAGAGAGAAAGGGGAAGCTGGGCTCAGATGCATTGCCACACAGAACTGCAGACAAACATGCAGTGGTGCACATGTGCTGATAAAAGAACGCTGTCTCCCTTCTCTACAGTTTGTATTTGTCTCGCTCCCATCTGCTCTCTCAGGTGTTTCTCCTGGAAGCAGATCACCGAGGTCAGATGGGATTCAGCGCGCTGATACCTGTGTTTAAAGAAAAACTCACACTGGATGACGATAGCTCTGCTGTCATTTCCTCCATGTACTTATTTGAATGGAATGTTCTCATTTTCATATTGTAAATGAAATATTTCATCACCATTTTGGATAAAACCTCGTGGTGGGAGTTACTGTAATTATGCAGTGTGTAGTCTCTGCATAAGTGTTTTCAAAGCTCCTTTGTGCAAAATCCCCACGTCTCCACCGAATGAGATAGTCTTTCTCTCACAGGCACGTACAAACACACAAAGTCTTCGATGCAATTTGCCCTTAAATTGCATAATTTTCCCAACTGCAACACACAAAGAAACATCTCACTTCCACTCTTACAAATACACCTATTACCCTTGATATACCTCTCAATTCAACTATAGCGGTGGACTTGCACCATGATGAACTAAATAATTCCCCTGTTATATTTAGTAGACCAGGTTTCTGTAAATGTGTGTCTCCAGCACCTCTTGGGTGACTTTCCGTCTGCGCTTGATGTGTCTGAACACGGCACTAACCACTTGTTAATACCAGATGCCAGCGTGTCAACAGAGGGTCTATTCCTCTCAGTGGATCTCGGGCAGAGAGAGATACTTCTCCTAAGCACTCAAAGCTGCGCAGTAAAACAAAGCAAAGGCAGATGTCTCCACTTTGGAACCAGATTAACATCATGTGACGCAGATGAGGTCTACACAACTAACACACTCTCAGACTTCCCTTCATACCTTAAACAATAAAACAAATAACCCAATACCATTAAAACAAACAGATATAGAACTTTTTGGCTCTAGAAAGGAAACCAGCTCATTGTTACTACCTTTAAAAGAGTTAGAAGTTAAAAGAATAGTATGAACATTCAAAAAATGGAGCCATACAACCCCTGGAGGCTTTCTGCTGCAGCTGAGTACTGATATGGTAGAAATCCAGACATGTTTAGTGTCACTGAGGGTGTTATTTGGTTTATATTGTCCTGCTTTCATACCATTTCCCACTGACAGCTTTTGCAATACACAGTAATTAGGCTGTGAGTGCTAAAACTGTTTTTCGCTCAACATGCCAGAGCTGTGAAATGTTTTCATTACTGTACATATTATTAGATGACTGATTGTTAAATGAGAAGGGTGCAAAGGCTTTAGTGCTAACGAGAACCCAGTATATTCCTATCTGGTATTCTGTGTGTGGCAGTTTTCTGTTTTTGGAAATATATATAGACGTGCGGTTGCATAACCACAATCAGTAGGATGCTGAATAAGATCTGAATCTGGAGAATATGAATGCAGTTTGAGTTTCAGGTGTAAAATGACTGAGTAGCCTCATAATTTAACATTATACTTATGGTAGGACATATTCCAGTACGTGATAAAAATGGATTTGACACTCATCTAAAGGCTAAGGATGAATTATATACTATCAATGAACTAACTAACTAATTCTAACCCTATTAACTGTTGTAGATAATACAGTCCAGATTATACAGTTTAACCCTTTAAGACTTCTAATTCAATTTTGTGAAGTAGTCTTGCCACAGTTAATGCTAAGAAACGGTAACATAGGTCATCATTTAAGAACTATAGACTATTAATTAGAAGAGGTTGTGAATGATTTAATGTAGCTGTCATTTATGACTCTTTATAAGCACGTGTTCGGGCTGGAACACTGAACTAGACTAGTAGGTGGCGATCCTAGCCCTGTACGGTACACCCAGACGCCTCCTTTCCTCCCATTAAAACCTCCATACTTGCATTTAATTGTGCTTTGTGTGAGTTAAGAAGCCAAAGGAAGAAGCACAATCTAGAGTTGTGTTGTAGACACCACTGTAGAGGACAATGTTTGGATGCAGTGAATGGGCCAATTAGCAGGAAGATCTGTCTGTTCATTATAGTGCTGTTGCTTTATAACCCCGTGCATAGTGCGGATAGATTTTTTTGACAGCCTCCATTTTTCCTGTAGACTTAAGTGCTCATTTCCATTTTCAGTAAAAATATCTTGTGTCACAGCTTTATGCAGTTCTGGGCCACAAAAGAAAGGAAGACGTTTAAGCCGATAAACATACATATGCACATGTTTAGCTGGTTAATAATCAAACATACAATGAACTTTGAGATGGATGGATCAGTGAGATAATAGATATTACATCACTGATTACAAATCAATGCAGGATACTAAGTCTGATGTTTTATTCTGTAGAGATCAGAGCTGAGAAATGTGCGTGTGCGTGTGTGTGTGTGTGTGGTTCCAATGACAGCAAACATTGAGAACGAAAGGGAAAGGAGATAAGGAGATGGGGGAGGGGGGTGCAGACAGAAAAAGAAAAAAAGAGAGTGATAAAGCCACTGAAGGAGAAAGAGGAGAAATTAGAGATAGACAAATAGAAATATGGAAAGCAGCAGTCAGAGAAAAGGAAGAAATGACGATGAGGGAGAAGAGGGAGAAGAGTGAGAGTGCATAATGCAAAGACCTGCTCTCCTCTCCCAGCCTGTCAGTAACGCAGATGACACGTGAGTACGTCATGTATGTATAGCTGTGCCATTTCTTTGTTTTTGTTCATTATTATTAATTATTAATTAATACATATTTATGTTTAGTGAACAGCACAGTACTAATACAGGATAAGATTAGAGGCAGCAGTTGATCAGGACAGTGTGTGTGTGTACCTGATTATACCTCCTTGTGTTCACCTGAGTTCACCTGCTTGTATTTATAAGGTTCGGAGAGGGAGGAGTCGCGGCCCCTGACATCCAGCGACCCCACGGGACACCAGAGCACCAGGAAGACCAGCGCAGGGATATCTGCAGCCCCTACCCAGAACAGAGCGATGGAGTCCCCCGAAGGGAGGTCAACCGGCAGCCAGTGTGCCAAGGCCCCAGGAGGCCATGTGGCCGCAAGACCACAGGCCCCCCCGGTAGTCGGCTCCAATAGATAATTTTGATGGACTTGAGGAGAACCAGAGACAGTGGCGGTTAAGCTGTTCATTGTTCCAATATGACTTGTAGCAGGTGAGTGAAGAGCTGCGGGTCGGGAGGAGGAAAAGCGAACAGGTAAGTTCGTTATTCCTGGTGAATGTGAACATAGGGAGTGATTTTACTCGCTGGGGAGATGAGTGTCAGGAGCCCGGGAGAAACTGAGCAAGTGGCGATAGGAACCAGAGAGGTGAATGGGGACTGATGGGAAATGGAGTCCGCTGAGTGATGGTCTCCGCACTGAGGAGAGACTTGAGAGGAGCAGGTGTGTGATGCACAGAGATTACATAACAGAGGGTTAGGTAAATTCAGTCTCCGGCTTCTCTGAGGTCAGGTGGGCAGATAATCTGGGAGAGGGGGGAGGCTGCTTATAAAAGGAAGGGGGGGTACTTCTTCACTGCACTGTCAGTGATGATGGGATTGATCAAGGCAAGTTAGTATTTTGGCAAATTGAAAATAGTTTTTCCTGCATTTCAAAATGAAATCACACAACGTTCACAAAGTGTCTCTCTCACTTTGTGATGAAGATTATTGTTGCACTTTGGGACAGTCTATGAACAAATGGACAAGTGGTGTAAGACAGTGACTATGAACTGTGTTAGCTATCATGACCTACAATGACTCAGAGTGTAAAAACCAACACACACACACACAGACAGGAGTGGGTTGACTCGTTGTAAAGGAAAAACAGGTTGGAGGTGGAGGATAGATGAGGACTGGCATAAAAGGAGAGGACCTGGAAGGGAACACACGTCGGTGAGCGTATATCAGCAGGAAGTGGCCGCGTACATACTCTCAGGCGAAACACATCGTCTCTCTCACACACACACACCTCGGGCTCAAGCAAGCAAAAAATATATTCAGACCCCGAGAAGCTATTGTGAAACAGTCACAGGTACACGCTTAAGGGGTGAAAGCTTCGATTAATGGCTGTACATCAATTTTTAGGTCACAGGTAACAGCGGTCTGACAGGTGTGTGTGTGTGTGTGTGTGTGTGTGTGTGTGCATCTCAGTACCAACATCTCACAGAGGACAAACTACTGCGTTGCTGATAGACTGGTGAACTAGTACACTACACTATTACTCTCAAACTTAAGTGAGTGTAAAATAAGCAAATCATGCTTTCACCCAAATAATGTCACATCTCATCCTATTTCTCTATTCAACAACCTCAGTGAATACAAACAGGACTCGACACCTGATGGGCACATTTCCCTGAGAGTTTCGCCCATAAGGAGAAGAGGGAAATTTAGCAGTTTGTATCTGGACACAGCGCTATTACCAAGCCTGGGTCGGAAAGTGAGACAGAATTTACTCAATTACTTATTTATTGCTCTCTGCTTCCTTTTCCATTTCCGCTTTGAAAACGATTGCACAGCCTGGGCCAGAGGTGTCTATCTTAGAAAAAAAAAAATCTCTCCTAGTGAAATCTGCAAAGTCCCCAGTTCCCATTGCTTCCTGATAGAATATTCAATAAGTCGATGCTGCCAGACAACAAATAGCGCTCTAGCCAACGTGCAGTCACCTTTTTGGCTATGAATCTCTTACAGATGTCTTGCATAGCAGGGAATGAAAGAGTAAAAAAAATAAAGAAAATACATTTACTTATGAAAGTACAATAACAGTGAGAGTCAGAATACAGCCTGCTTATGCAGAGAAGTAGCATGTGTGTGTGACAAGCGAATACGCTGAAAGCCTTTGCAGCTCTGTAGGGAGCTGGACGAGACTGAAATGGCATATTGCATAATAATACAACAGGTTGCTGTAAATACACTGCATTAAGCACAATGCTGATTTCCATCCACAGATACAGTTAAAGGTCAAGTGATGTCCCTTCAGTCAGCATCAGCATAAAGTAATGTTAGGTAGGTTGGATGGAGTAAGAGAAAGACGTGTTTGATTCTACATTATCTGGTGTTAGCATAACAAGTCTGAATCTCTGACCGGGAAGCTGAATTTCCAATGTATTGATTTTGTTCAGCATGAGTCAAATATAGCTTAAAGCCAACGTTTTCTTATTCCCAGAGTCAATGTTGTTAGATGTAAAATGATACAGAGAGGGAAATATCCAACTCATGCTGATGCTTCAGGTACCTCATGGCCATTGAAATATTATTTGCTGCATAAAAATAAAAGACACACTATACTATAAATTGTGGAACGGTCACGGGTGGTCAGTCCAACCACCCCGACCTCTGGGAATGAAATGCTGGCTTATTGACAGGACCTCAGCTCTAAGTTACCTACCTCTATGATTCCTGGTTGCTTGCTGCCGATGGAACGTAATATCTGGAAGCTAGAAACAGATCAGAGTGAGCGTAAACGATACGTCTGATGACTATTTTCATTGACATTGATCTCATTGAGGATTTGATTCAGACGAGAAAACAAAAGAAATATTACAGGAAGTGATGATTTGATGCTATCAAGTAAAACCATTGGTATGATCATCAAGTGTGTCAGAAATCCTTTTCCCCTTGTTGTTGTCCTTGACATTACGTCCACTAATTGTTATTGGAATAAACTCTGAAGGCTTCAGATTCATTTGTTCTGGAACAACGGAGCTCCTGCCTTTTTCTCCCGTTCCATAAAGTAGTTCAAATGATTTCCTGCTAAATCCAACCTGCTGTGACACCATAAATACACTGTAGCTACACAGGCTGCCCATATTACCGGCAACTCATTTAGACCAGTGTCTCAAAATAGAGCGTGTTAATGATTTGTTGATGTTACAGAGCAGCAGCACTTTTCAAATTGAAGTGAGTGGGTCCAAAACAAGCAGCGTTTGAGCAATGTGTTTTAAAGAGTCCTGGTCTCAAGCTGAGAGGATTCATTTGTCTTTCAGGTTTGAGGCTAAAATCCTTCTTGTGTTGCATTTCTTCACAACTGGTAGCAGCAGTGAATGGGGCACAGCTCTCATGTGCCACAGCACGATCACCTTTCTGCTGACCTTAGACTGTGTGGAGACCATGAAAAAAAAACACACTGTCACATTCATCCAACGCAGACAAATATGCATTTTTTTGTTCCCGCTACGTTGCAGCAGGAAAAGAGCAGTGGACCAAAAAGCATGATGAGTTGCCAGCTCTTTTAATTAGCACACGATCAACACACCATTGTTCAGCAGTACTGCCAAACTACAGGATGCTAAAGAATAAACACTCATGATAAACCATGATGCTTGTTTATGCATCAACCCCCTGCCAAACACACACACACACACACACACAGAACTCCAAAGAACACCCCCCCTCCCCACCCCAACGTCTCCCATGATAAGTCTGCATAAGCAGTTAATCAGTAGAAAATAATATATGTAAATGTTGAGAAAACAACAAACAGATCAGGGATTATAATGAGATTTGTTTTCACATAGAAATGTCTTGGAAAAAAACAAAACAATCTAAAGCAACACAGCCCACACAAATATATAGTCATACTCCCTCAGTCCAATAAGCTCATTTACTCAATTTGAAGATGCAGAAATGGATGTTAACGTGATTAAAAACCACAACGCTGCATATTTTGTTTCGTATTGATCAAGATCCAACACGCATAATACTGCTTTAAAGTAAAGATTTGAAATATTCCTACACATATCTAAAACATACCATATAATTCAATCAATTGAAATATTATTTGTGTGTGTTTGGCAGGATTTAAATTGGCCCTGATGCTGACATGACTAATTGGCAATAATCACATCAAAGAAATAGACATTTTTGCAAACGCGCTTGATTGCTTTGTTGCTGTTTGTACAGTAAATGTGAAGCGACAGCCAGCAACCAGTTAGCTTAGCTTAGCATTCATACGGGAAAACAAAACACATCAAATTCTATACAGTTCATCTTTGACTTCAAGTGGACACGTGTACCAAGAGTCAGTATCATACTGACCAGCAGCTCAGTATCTGAGGACCCGGGGTGTGTGTTTTGGTTACAGTATGAAATGTCTTCGCTGCAGGGATGTGTCTGAAACTGTCAACATAGGCAAAGTGGTTTTAGGAAGCTGTATATTATTAATAAATAACTAATATTTGTTCAGTGTAAAAAATGACAAATACACAGGCTGCATAATCTGAAATGAGTTACTATAGCCAGCCTGACTGAGGTTATCAGATCTGAATCTAAGTCATAATTAAATGTATGTATATTCATTATTTAAATGCTTTGGTATATTTCATTTCAGGAAAGACTATTTACATAACAAGAAACATTATACTTGCTCTTGCTTATATTAACTATAGGACTTATATCAGCTTAAGCTGCAGTTAGTTCCCGTACTAAAGGTTTTCCATTCGGAGCATTTGGAAATATTTGGGTGGGCCGGGGCCAAACCGAGACGCCGCTCTGCCTCTACCTCTGCCATGCGGTAAACAATTAAGATCTTCTTAAATCTTCAAACCCTGCTATAAGATCAATGCTGAAGACCTCCTCACAGCTAATGAGTTTGTTTGCAGCAGTCAGCCTCTGACAAATTCTCAGTGTTATCAGACGCATGTGCCGGTGATAAGCAGTTGTCTGAGGTGTACCTGATGGAGGAAGCCGTCATTTTCCTAAAAGCTTTCTTATACTTTTTCTCATAATGCAGTTTATTATTTAGCAGTTCCTCCACATCAGGTTTTCTCGCCACCCAGATTTGGCATCATGTTCAGGACTGGGACTGCAGGGAGTCTTTCACACATTATCAAGCCAGACATCTCTACAGACAGAAAGACGACATATCTCAGTATCCATCGACAGCCCCGCCACCATCGTACAAATCAGAGAATGTAAAGCTCACTGTGCAGTGAGGTGGTTTAAAATAACCTTCCATAAAGAGTAAAACTAGTATTGCTGTTTTCTTTTGAAGAAGTCACGTCTCCAGATATATATACAGTATTCATTTACCCGAGTCTGTCTCTTTAACAGAAAGGCACCCTGTATATCCTTCTCCCTAACCACAAAACCAAAAGTGAAGTGGTGCTTTCGAAACATCCTGGGGTCTGGGGTGGGAGCAAACCCTGATAGGCTGTGACCACAGCAGAAGCCCTGGAAGTCCTGGGTGGAGGTTTGATTCATTAGCAGGGCTACTTCCACTGGATCTTGTGATGTTCCTAAAGACTAAAACAGCTAAATCTGAACAAAGAAGAAAGATTTTGGGCCTAAAAGCTTGTTTCTTTGAAAATTTTCCCACATTCAAATGCTATGAGCCAAACTGGAGCATTAAGCTCCTACATAAATGCTGTTAGTTTGGTGGTGTGTGTGACTTTCGAGGCAGGAATGCGCTTCTCCATGTCTGCTACTGTACATTTCTCTTTTCCCTTTCTCCACACCTCCCCCACCCGCCAACCTCCTGCCACGTCTTGTTTGTCTACACGCAAACCTTTTTTGTGCTGCTTGCACATAAGCACATTTTTGCTGTGTTCTTGTCTGTGAAATATTTTGCCCTCCTGAGTGAATGTACTAGTATCTCCAACTTGCAACAAAGCGCACGTGTGTGTGTGTGTGTGTGTGTGAGAGAGTGAAAGATGCTGCTTTGTTTGTTTTTGCATTTCGCTGTATTCGCCTCTCTGCCTGCTGCAAGCATTTCTTTTTTCTTAGTGTGTTTAACACAAACTGTTTTTGTCAGCACGCTTCCTCTCTACCTTCACGTCTCCAGGTCAAATTCACTCCTCTTTCTCCTTCTTTCCTCTCCCCCTCTTTTTTCCCTGTCCTAACGTCTCATTCTCTCACTCTCTGGAGGCAATAATACGGCAAATATAGAATGAAGAACATTGTTTAAAATCCTTCTTTGCTTCTTCTGTGTCGCCACCACTTATCATGTACGCACAGTTTTATCTCCTCTCATACCTGCACCACAGGAGAAAGAGGAAAAAACAAAAACACTCCCTTACTTGCCTCGAGTGCTTCCTCTTTCCCGTCCTCCCCCCGTTCCTTGCTTTATTCTGTTGTGTTTTTTTTTCATTATTTGCCGATCTTTTCTCTACGTCTCTGGCCCTTCCTTCCTCTCCCTCATCAGTTCCTCAGTGTTTTCTAATTATTCGAGTCGGGCGCCACTTCAAAGTGGCCCGTTGGCTGATTGAAGCTAGTTAAGGAGAGAAAACGAGCTGGGGGGATTTTATAATGGCTCCCGACATTCGTTAGCAGGAGATCTTAAAGGTGGCGTGTGTGTCTTAAAGAGAGAGAAAGACAGAGTGGTGGCACGCTGATGAGATGGAGCGGCAAGATTCCGTGTGAAGGGTGATGAAATAGGCTGTGTGTGTGTGTGTGTGTGTGTGTGTGTGGTCTTTTGCTTGTGTGCATGCATGTCCATGAGTGTTGCCAAAGTATGCACAAGTGTGTTTGGGGATATTATTTGTTTAGAGCTTGTGTGCATCCTCAATGCCCTTGTTTAATGCCCGTCTGTCTGCGTCTGTCACTGTCTGTGCCCTTTCGATTACCCTTGAAATATGAAGCAGCTTTGACTAAAAGGTCAAAAACTCCCCGTGGAGCAGAGATGTGGAAATTCCTACAAAAGTACTAAATGCTCGGGTGTTGAAACATAACGAGTCCCAGTCCAATCATTTCGTAACATGAGGGCAAGCGGCAGATAATTTCACACTACTTATCACCAGTTGGAGATTGTAATTTTAGTGTGAGATGCAACCAGGCTGTGATGACAGTATTTAAAGGGCTATTCCACAATCAATTGTGGATTGTTGCATATAAATATATATATATATATATATATATATAAATAGTTACAGTATGACGATGAAAATTCAACTCAGCAAGACGAACATGTGAGAAGATGAGAAGAGATGATACAGATACATAAATCACAATGAAACCAAACGAAGGCCTCTACAAACTTACAGCTCTCAGCATTTAATTATCAGTGAATGTAGCACAAGTACAACTGTCTGACTACGAGGCATAAATAAACTATTCAAATTAGAAATGAGAGTAATTTTTATTCAACATAAATATATACATACATATTTAGAATATTTTAATGAATACTTTAAACCAGTAGAATACATAGTGGGTTTTAAATGTTATTACTTCAAAATGGACAATATTGCATCTTTACTTACGGTAGACACTTTCTGATATAGATAAACTATTCCTATAACCATGCTGCTGGCTTCTTTGGCAATAGAGTATTGAGGGAAATTCAAAATGCCCCCCAAAAATATATAGTGCTATATTAATTTATTATTTATCCACATGGTAACACTCCTGCATGTGGCTCACTCATGCACACAAATTACAGTATATACAAAATTTCACAAACCAGATATTTTATCTAACAAAATTCATGGTGAATGGTTGACTTTGTTCATTCCTGAAATCACAGAGGACATCACTAGACCAGATGTGGCTCATTCCACCCATAGAAGCTCAACTCACACTCCAATGACAACTTATTTATTGATGAAATAAAAGAGTTTATTCACCTTAGTTCTAAAGTGAACTTACATTGTCTCACGGTCAAATTTTTCATAAAGGTGCATTGAGATAATCTATTTTGGGTTAGGGTTAGGGTTAGGGTTAAGCACTGTGGCTACACATTCAATCTTTTATGCCAATTGTAGATGTGACAAGGGAGATGTAGTTATTCTATGATGATTAAATCAGGAGTGAAACCTTCTGCTGTCTCATGAAGACACAATGACGCTAGTGTGGCGCATACTGCGCGGTTCATAAGTTGGAGGACCCCATAAATACAAACAGGTTCAGCACAACTAAGTGGCTATTCTACTGTACACGTCAAGACCTTTTAGCAACAATATCAGCACACATCTCCACCATCCTTTGATTTGGTTGATATAACATAATGTTGTAACTGTCTCTTTCTAAAAGCTGATGCTATTAGCCACAACTAATGCAGGGCATCTCTGCAAGGAGCAACTCTAGGTAATGTCTAGATACGTTCACAATGTGCAGTCAGAAAACACCTTTAGTGTTCGCTCTACATGTCCGAAATAAAACAAGAGGGTCTGGTGACAGCAAGCAGTGGTGGGAATTCTGGCTCTTTGCAAAGCTTCGGCTCTTTTGGCTTGACTCCCTAACGAGCTCCCAAATGGCTCATTTAGTATTAGTACTGAAGCCTTAGATTATTATGAGTGCTTTACAATTGCAACTGTATTTCAAATTCAATCAACTCATATATATATCATATATATATACATACATGAATAACAGTTCCAGTTATTACAAACCACTTTGACAGATGTATCAAGATGTTGGGAATCTCAATCAGATTGTTGCAGACTGAACTTTGAAGTTTGTGGAGCAGGCACAGAATTCATCATCAAAATATGTTACCTTCAGTGGCCAACACAACATTTCTGTCCACCTAGGATTACATTTACAAACTTTCATCTGACGTCAGAGAAGTCCTTGCTGTGTTTCTATATACATCTAAACTGACTCCTGATGATACAGGAAGTTCCTCTGGTGCCTCGCGTTCTTCCTTTCCTTTCTTTCTAAGGTTTCAAATGAGCGCCGTCTGTGATCCTCGCTGTGTTGTCCTCTATAATAAAGTCAGAGTGTGACAGACAGAAAGAGAAAGCATTTCACATTTCACATCAGCATTTTTCACATTATGTAAGCATTAGTATCAATGGTCCAAGATAAATACAGCATCACACATATGTAAACAAAATA
>JAUMHF010000002.1:2673218-2690688 GCA_032359275.1 Microctenopoma steveboyesi | reverse complement strand
CCTTGTTGCTGCTCCTCTTTCAGAAGTTGGTGGAAGGATCCTCAGCATGGCATAGCACTGCTCATCTATTTTTGCAGCAGAAGAGGAAGTACTAGGCAATGACATATAAATGACAATATAAATGGTACATGTAATTACATTTGTATTGTCTGTAATTGTGGAGGAAATTATTTATTATACTTACTGTGAGATGACATTTGGATGGTTGCAGTCTGCTGTTTGTCTGCAGTGTTGGGCAGCTGCTCGACACATTAAAACATAATCAGAAATGCAGTTGGTGACAATAACAGTCAGGCAGACAAACTGTTTATCTTGGTTGTTTCCTTTGTCTTATTTGTAGATGTTTGTATGCAACTCTTTACCTGTAAATATCTTTACATATGACATCCATATGATGACAAGTAGACCCTCATGCAATCAGACAGACAATGGAAGAACTAGAAACCACCAGGCTAGAAACAGCCATGGCCAGTAACTTGTCACTAAAAGTACTGTTACATTATTCTATTATTTCAAATTTAGAAAACCATGACTGACTTACCATCCACATCTCTCCACAAGTTTGCAGACAGAATAAATCTTCACATCCAGGAAATACTCATGTGAGGTCATTTTCAGATGGGCACATTTTCTGCAAAATAAAGACATAACTGATTTTATTACATTTTGTTTAAATGGCCAAGAATGGGTTTTGTTTTTTATATCAGATCTCTACCACCTCACAGTGTGAACATTTGTATGTGTTACGCGACACGGTAAATATAAGGTTCAGTTGGTCTGTCTAAACCTTCATGGAGGAATAAGGACAACAACATCACATCCACTTCACAGGACAAATGGGTTAAGAACCTATCAGACAGAACTCCTAACCAATCTGAAATGAGCGTCCTAGCCAAAGGACTTAACTTTGACATGGCACCTAAACAGATACCGGTGGTAGAACTCATCACAGTTACAGAGTCCACAATCAGCGACAACAGAATGACAGAGGCAGAAGCAGAACAACCCAGACTAAAGGTCCGTCCTGTCCAGCGCAAAGACACTCCCTCCCAGCCCCACCAGGCTCTTGGGAGGGACCCTACCAGCAGCTATAGGAGGAAGGTCATTGACTGTCTACAACAACTGGAGAAGGACAAAGTTGACCAACCCCTATACTACCGCCTGTACCCTGGTGACGCTACACCATGCATCTACGGACTGGTATAGGTCCATAGGACAGATATAGTCAATCATGTCCTCTCTACTTTTTTACTCTTTCATTTTTAGCAGTAGCGATTTAAGACACCACCTGTGCTTTCACCAAATAAGTGTTTTTAGAATATTATTTAGTCACTGTTTATCTCTCTATTAAAATCAACCAGTAGTGTCACTCGCCAGAAGCTTGCCTCATTATGTACACACCTTGATATCATAAAGTGTCAGCACATGTCATGATGCTTGCAGGCATAAATTATTTAACAGCGGCACCCTGGAGTGTGATAATCACACGTTTCAAGGAGATCAACATGCTTCCTGCGATGGCTCTCTCTGGTGGGCATAATGGAGGGATCTGCTTTCAAATAACATATGTTCACTTCAAATAAAAATCAAAACACGGGAGTTTGTTTTATAAGCCTGCAGTCCATGTTCATCAGCATCACAACGCACAAGAGTGGTTTCTCTTTCTATATGTCAGCTCTAACACAGGCGCAGAACCCTAGTTGGCCGTTAGTATCACTTTGTGACTTAGCGCAGTGTATCTCAATTGGTGGGTCGGTCAAGGGTGCACGACGCGCACGAGACTCCATTATTTTTAGCAATTTCAGAGCTAGTTGGCCGCAGCGCTCAAACTGATCAACAGACTGCCTGTTTAACCGAGCAGAAGTAGACCGACCTCAAACACAGTCAAAAGACATGAGGCAGAGACGCAAGAGGCAAGTAGAGAATGTGACAGTAGCCGGGAAAAAAGACCAGAAAATATGACAAAGCCTACTTAGCGCTTGGTTTTACTGTGAACACATTCAGAAATGAGGAAAGACCTGTTTGTGTTTTCTTCCCAAAAACCTTGGCAGCCGACAGTATGAAACCTAACAAGGTAAAATGGATAGGCAAAATCTCCAGGGACAGACCATGCGAATGAAACACAATTTCAATTTCTTCTTATAAGTTAAAATAGCAGTACTTTTGTTAAAAATGTTAAATGTTAAAAAACAATATAAGAAAAAGAGTGTTGAAGTGGACAACTAATGTTTACAGTTCATTTTTAAAGTTAATAACTAAACTTATATTTTAAATAGTTGCATCTCATTTTCATTTTTTGATTAGATAATCAGATTCGTGGAGCCAGAAAGCACATACAGTGATTTGTACAGATAAATAATTAAATATTCTCTTGTTCTATATCAGATTTCAATCCAAGGGGGGGGCACCCACAACAGATAGGGGAAAAAACAGGGGGTGCACAACAGATAATAACTGAGAACCACTGACTTAGGCAAAGGTGACATGAGACGATGTGACACTTTTGTAACCTATGATGTTGACTTGGTGTGTTTTGTAATAATAATAATCACCTTTATTGTCATTGATCACTTTCTGACATTACAATGAAATTTGGGCTGGGATTTAGGATGCCACCTTTTGTAATCTGGTCTAATGCATATCCCAGTGAGCTACCAGGACACACACATCAGTATTCAGTAGACCTTTAGCAGCAATGACACTCTTGAACCTGTGTGACTTAGTCCAAAATACAGGTGTGTCTGGAGTTGTGTTTTTGTGTTTCTCCTTATATGTGGTGACATTTATTTGTCATTATGAGTCACAGTAATGAATTCCACTGAGATGACAAAAAAAAACGCTCAGAGTTTATGCATATTTTTCCTTCTTTTGTTATATGGTATGTTTTTTTAGCTGTATGGGCTGGTATAAAGTGGGTAAGTCTCCATGCAGACACAAAACAGAGGAAAAAGTGAGAGGAAAGTTTCTGTTGTCATGTTCTGGGACATTCTGTAACAGGCTGAGTCACCCACAAGACAAATCTACCGTAGCTTCCATTCCACACATTTCTGCAGTGCTTTTTGAAGCTGACATTGCTGTTGGTGTATATATATATATGTGTGTGTGTGTGTGTGTGTGTGTGTGTGTATATATATGTAGAATAGTCAGTTTTTTCCTTTTCATACAAGTTTAAAAATAACCGAGACAAAGAACTCAGATTTAGATACTTTTGCGTACATACTGGAAAGATAGGTAAAGACAAATATGAACTTAAATTATATTTAGTTTGCATAACTATACCAGGAAAGAAGCTCTATTGTATATATTATAAAATGAACAAAACCACTCAGTCAAACTGAGTTTAGGCTTGCTTCAGTTTCTCTTAAATGAACTTGTTGGGTTCATCTAGCTGCTTCTCATCATATGTTGGCTGTGGAACGCATTTTAGGGAAGCTGCGTATTTCCCACCTGCTGTCTTAAAAAGTTCCATTAATAAAAGTAAAAAAATGAGTGCAGAGGTAGAAACCTCAGGCACCGTTGTATGAAGTGAAAAAAAAGGTCAACTGATGTTATTTGGCCTACTGATTTGGACCACAGCATGGTTAGAGCAGAACCTGTGACTGGAACACCTCGCTCATGGAGGCAGTTATGATACCCTAACACAGAAATCTCATAACTTTAAATAGTTTTAACGAGGGAAATCTGAAGACACAGCTATGATACACATTTACTATTACAGAAAGACAAAGGTGCACATGCTAGTTTGACTACCGCACTAGCCCATGTTGCGGAATTAAAACATGACCATAACAAGCTAAATCTAGAGTGGTGAAGATATTTGTGAGTAACTTATAACCTATATATGCTTTAGACATTCTACTAAACACACACAACCAGTCCAATAAAAACTGGGGCTTGAGCTTCAAAGAGTGTATGCAGGTAGACTGAGTTCTTGACCAGATGACCGGGCACATATATGTATTTCTTATCAAATGATTATGTAAATGTGGTTTCAGATTGACAAGGGTCCAGCAAAGTGTTGCTTTTTATCTAACAGCTTAATAATATTTCACATCCACTGTCCAATTTCTGCACTCATCACTCTCATTCAAGTTTTTGCGCCCTAAATTCCACCTCGGAAAGTTCACTCACGAGTCAGGGTGTGAGTCACTGATCTCTCTAAGTCGAGCTGGGTGATTCGGCTGATGTAAGCTGTATGCGTTTGCTTTTTTGACGTTTTAAAACCCTCTAGGCCGAATTTAAATGCTCAGGCCAACAGGGAAAGTGTGGGCAGAAAGAAAGTGTGTGAGTAATTCTCCCCTGCTTCCCTTAATACTGTCAAGGTGACTTTGAAGAAGCCACTGAACCTCCCAGCTGCTGTGCTGAAGCTGCTCTCTGGTCAGCTATAAGAGGCTGCTTGGGAATGCATGTGACTGATAGAAGGCACATCTCAGAGTGGCTATAGAGAGCTGCACCTCTTTAAAATGTTGCTACAGAGACGGTAAACAGATACTCATAAAGACGGATCACTTCCTAAACGCTAGCTGAAACTCATTTCAAAGTCTCTTGAGTTGCTTCCATTCCACTTTTTGCTAAAGCACTGAATTAGATTGACAAGGCCCAAGACGCTAATGTAAAACCACAATTAAAGCCCCGTCCAACAGGTTTAGATCCATGTCCTCCTTGCTGTAAGGGAAATAACAAAAAACCTGGTGTTCCCACAATCTTTAGAGTGCAACAAAGAGCAGTGGGTCACCCCTGAAATACAGACAGGGCCCCCTGTTCCCCATTCAGAAAACGTGCCCCAGCACCGAAAAGCAATATAGACAAAGCAAAAAACACTCCAGGTGTGATAACTATCATTGAGATAAAAGGTAAGAATGCTCGTTAATCACTCTGAAGAGACGCACACATTTTAAATACCTTATTTGAACCCCCCATTTACACGTACCCTGTCCACAGTAGGATCCTCAGAATTCAAGGCTGCCTCACCGTCAGTCTGATCAAGCAACCCACAGGCAACTGTGCCGCTCCTTTGACACGTTCTGTGCTGGGAAAGGGTCCGTGAGCACGTTCCTGATGCAATGGGCTCCTTCCACTGTGTTTCCTGTCCCTGCCATAGCCACTGCTGATTACATGGATCAGGCGTGTTCGGAACCTTGAAGATGTCTCTGGTGAGGCTGGGGAAAAGGAAAAAACAAAGCAAGTTGGTATCTTGCAGATTAGGATTGACTAAAGACGCCTGAGGTCAGGACGGGTGTCCCTGAGGACTGGAATAAGGAGCCACTGCTCTGCACCAACCCACGTATCAGTCATACTCAGATGAAACTGCAGGTCATGGCTCAGTGTGTGAATTCTGAACAGAACTAAATTCAAATTTTCACCACATGCCTCTAAAATGGTCTGTTTTCAGTTTTCACTGAAATATTTTACTGTGATATAAACTATCCCAAACGCAGCAGTACACTGAGGGTGTTTTTGCTTATGTCCTTGCATGAATTCATGCTTGTTGGTGGCAGTGTTATTGGTTTGGCTCAGCTTGCCCCAGTGCTGCAGCCAGAATGTGCCAAACTACCCGGGAAGCAATATAAGCCAGTGTTTTATTTTCTAGAAAACTGACATGTGAATGCTCATAAGACACTGGTCGCTGTATTGAACCCGCATAATGTAATGTTCCTCCCTAAAAGCCCTGCTTTCTCACAGCAGCACATTGCACAGCTTTGCCTGCATCTCACATTAGCATTACTTGATCTGCAGTTAGTCAAAAGCAGCGGGACTTTTATTCGGCAAATGTGCTTTCTGTGCCTTTCAAACATGTCATCAGTCATCTCAGCCGTTAAATACCAGGCGTGCTGACCCCCGAGTCCTTGAGTGGGCGACTGTTTTGACTTGATAAATGAAAGAACCCCAAACTCTCCACAGAGCTGTTTAACCTTTGTAATTCTCAATGTGTAATTATGTAATGAACACAACACAGCAGGTGATAATTAAGCCTATTTTTGCGTTTCATCCCTTTTACCTTGTACCCATCACCTTGCAATTTTCACCTGTTGACCTCCAGCCCAGACATATAGGTGGAATTAGATGTAACAACACATTGTCATTTCCTACTTTTAAATCACATCAGTAATTAGGTTTGAGCATTTCTTTCCCCTCTCTTGTGCCTGGCCCCAATGTTGACTGCTCTGCTCAAACTCTCTGCCTTTTCTAGTTATTTTTAGTAATTGCAAACATCTTTGATTCTCACTCCCTCCTCTATTTTTACTTCAACTAATTCCCCCTTTTCAAACTCAAATGCCTATGTTCACCTCCGCCTCACCTGTGCAAAAGAGAGGAAATTAGCAAAGCAAAATGACTGTTCTGTACTATTTTTACCTGCACTAATCTCCTCTTTTCTCTGCTTTTTTTTACTGCCTATACAAATCCATCCCCACTCTTCTGTATACACATAAATAAAAACCCACAAATGTTGTTAAAGCGCCAGATCTACCTCCAATTAGAGGAAGCGTGTGTTTCTCATTTGAAGTTCCATGTAATGGTAAAAGAGAACATTTTAATGAAAAGATAAGGGGGGAAAGGATGATTGGAGACAAATGTAAGCTCATCAGACATCTGAGGCATGATGGTAGGTAGGCTTTTTGGAAGTGTCAGATGAAATCTCACTGAATTCTGTCTGAACGTGCTGCACATAAAATATTTGGGTTATGCTCTTATTTTTATTTTCAAAGCTTTGACAGACTTTTCTCTTTTTTGCGCCTCTGTCTGAATATAAGTGGGTGTGCTAATTAATCAGGTAGCGTCTGTTGACATTTAAGTGGTTGTGAATGTCCAGTTAGCAGTGAGCAAGAGAAATGTACTTATATTAAATAGTAACTGACTGAAAACACAGGTTTATTTTCACGTTAATGTGATCTTTTAATGCAGTGTGACGCATGATACTGATGCTTTGGTTTATACTAGTGGCGACATGTGGTTAAAGTGCATCTGAAAACTTACTTTCAAAGGGGCCCCCTGCAAAAACATAATTTCACCAGCTGCCACTGAAAATAATGTCAGTTTATTTTTTTGTTTCTACAGTTGTACTCCTGCGTTTTTAACTTCTTAGGGTAAAAAAAATATCTAACGCCATCTGCCATACTGGTGCTTGGCTCCAGTTGCGGTGCAGTTTTAATAGACGCCTGCTGCACTTGTGGCGCTCTCTCAACAAACACTTCTGTGGGTGGTATGATAGGTATAAATATGGTATATGGTCATTACATGAGTTTAACATCAGAGGCTTCTGCGACCCAATTGGAATTTGTAATAATTTGGCCTGCATCTGTAAAGTGAGAACAGTTACTGCTAATAACACACCTGCAGCATCAGGCTCCTCATGTTGCAGATCTGGTGCCATGGAAACAAATAGGGTGTAGACAACCCTGTATCCCGATTACACTTCTATGATAATAAACGTTCTATGTTCTCCTTATTATGACAACATTAGGATATAATTAGGAAAATGAAAAGTTGCTAAGACTTTGAAACTGACTTTGTCCATAACTGTGGGACCGTATAAGTCATTTGTACCTGCAGCATTGAATGACCACCATGCACGCGTTAGGGAGCGTCCAGCAGCTGTAGTAAACATGACATGTTAATAGTAACAGAGGACCGGAGTCTGAGTCCAGATAACACAGACAGTCATAATGTTCCTACAAAAACCTGATCGTGGTTGTGGTTTTTTGCATATCACAAATAATAAGATGGTTTTACAGTGGAGATGACAATATTTGAATATGTCAAACAGGTGTTGTATTTATGCTACGTTGAAAAAGTTGGGAATCTGCTGCTTAGGCAACAATGCATATTCAGCTTCTTAGACTTTTAATCCCAGACAGGAAATCTTTAGGAGATGTACGTATGTATATCTCCACAATTGGAAGAGAAAAGCCAGACCTAAATATGTAGAGACAATAATCATATAAGAAAAGATATCAGGGAGAGAGAGGGGACAGAGGAGGGGGAAGGCAAAGAGGAGAGGAATTGCAGGATGCAATGGGGTTATTCCGTGTGATGTGTCATCTCCAGTCTTGCATCAGGACGTCTGGCTTCAGGCTTACAGGCCAGGCTTTATCACTATGAGAATACAAGCCACCTCCAAAAGTGCACAGGTCAGGTTAGCAGTGCCAGCTCAAATCTTGTTTTCTCACCTCAAGAGTTGTAGCGTCTCTGAAGGTACAGTGAGGGTATATCTGTTCTCTGAAGTTTCAAATTACATTGTCCTGTGGAAGCCATTCTTTACTGGGAAATAGTCCCAGAGAAAATGTCAGTGGATTTTTAGTCAGAGACTGGAACATTATTTCTCAAAAGAGCCGCTGTCGACGAACCTCAGGAAAAACAGTGGCATCACAATTTAGGAATATAGTTTCTGAATAAATATCTAGTCGATAATAACAATTAAAAGCTAAGTATTGGCCCATAAGGTAACGAAACTAAACTAAAGTTGACATTTATTCAAAGGACTTAGATGTTCATGTTTCTTTACCAACTTTAATGATTCCCTGACTTTTCAATAAGTGCAGTCATCAGGTAAGATCTTTTCCAAAGCTGTGGCTGGTTTACATCTGCTGTAAATAACTAAAAAACCTTTTGATTTACTGCTTATCAGCTCCAGACACTAAAATAGTGAAGACTTCAGTAGTTCAGTTCATCTTCTGTAGTTGAAAGGTTATAGAGAAATGTTGGATGCAGACCACAGATGGGTCATTCTGGTAAAAATGATTCTTATGAGTGAAAGATAAACATGAGAGACTGTATAATGATGAACTATTTAGTCAACAGTTGTCTGTACATACAGTCAGCATTAGCATTTCTAGGCTGAGTCTAATATTCCCTCTTATCTCTGCTGTTTTAGTCTCCGTTTAAGGAGCAACAGCTCCCTAAAAGCATTTGTACAGTAGGTTTATCAGATCTTTCCACTGAAAGCAGATGTCTGCTACTGCTGGAAGCGTGGGGGCTGATAACAGAGCAGGCAAAGCCATACATCTACGAGACACTGAAGTGCACTTGCGTGTACAGATTGTATTCAATAATATATTGTGGAACATCAGCGTAACTGTTACAAAGCAGATTTGCTGCATCTATATTGAGCTTGTATGACGACTTCCTGGTTCCCTATTATATATTTTTTGCTTTCCATTTAGGAATCTCTACGTATTTTTTTGGTAATCCTAAACCCTGTGTTTTGTAAATTTTATGCCTTAATGTTGAAGGTTGGTAAAGTGATCTCCCGGCTTATTATAGTTTCAGTTTTCACGTACTAATTAAATCAGTGCGCGGCTGTACTCTATGAGTAACCACATCATATTTCATGAACTGCTTAATAGCTCCACGCACACATTATTCTGGATGCACAGTCATATGGTGAACACAGACAAACACACACAGGAAGAATATTGTTTAGCCTGCGAGTCCTATCAGGGGAACATTAACCGTATCATTTATCCTCTCACTTGCTATATTTGTGTGTGCGTTTCTGTTTTTACCAGCATTCACACACACTCGTTGGCTGTGTGTGAATGAATCACAGGGCTCGCAGCAGGCTGTGAGTTAGCGCCTGCGCTAATGTGTCTGCGTCTGTTTGCTTTATGTACTGTATGTGTCTGGGTTTGAATTGTGAAACTGCGAGTGTACGTACACTTGAGTGTGTGTGTGCAGCAATCAGTATCATGGTGCTGAAGGACTCAGCACATGAATAATGAGGTATACAGCAGGAGAAGGAGCTGAGAAAACACGCACACACATCTACACCTACAGCTGAGCAGGAGGAATATCCATCCTCTGTCTTCTCTTCATGTTCTCTCTCTCTGTCTGCATCTCATCAGTCATTCCTTTGCTCCCTCCACCTTCCTTAATCCACATTCACTGTGCATTACGGTGCTTGGATGCCACTTTATTTAATAGGGAGCCTTCCTGGAGACACAACAATCAACTGACTGGGGAAATGTGTTGGGGGGGTCACCCCCCCACCACAGCTCGTTCTGCTGCAAGCAGCCAGATTATATTAATGGGATAAATGAATCAAGTCCAGGAACCTTGGAGGGCCGCAGTGCTTCCGAAGGCCAAAAAGAAGGATTTTCTCTGCCCCCCCTCCGCAGGTGACCTTGGAAGAAATGACATGAGGCTTTTGCTCAATCATCAATATAACACTTGTATAGATCCTCCACATAGATCAAACATCATATTTCTAGCAGCTGGATTTAATTGGTTGTCAAAATACAGCGCATACTGTTGGACCTGTCACAACTCAGGATTTCTACTGTCAACTGGAAGAGTCCGTGTCCACTGGTCCACTGGAGGAATGTGTCAGTTCAAGAGGTTATTTCTGTTCATCTGCATGCAGCTGCTTCGCTCTCACAGACATGGACTTGTGGCCGTTTCTTCCTGCAGCACGGGAAGATGATGTCCACACTCTCTGCGCTGCTTCAGACGCCGGGCTACGCTGTCCTGTCCTGTCTGTCTGTCTGTTGCAACTCCTGTCATTTTGGAGACTCAATCTGAAGCAAAAAGCATCACGATTTGGTGGGTCAGGTCCTTCCTTTGCCAGCTCGATATACAGCCTGATACACCCTATCCTTTGACAACTGCTATTGCGGTCTGTTTTATTCACCTCACCTGGTTTTAAAGCTGTCGTTGATCAGTATAATAAACTACGTAGAACATAGCATCTGTTTTATCAGATCACCCAAATTTAAAGTGAGGAGAGGCTGGGGAGCTGACAGACACTTTGAACTCTCTGATCTGGCGCACCTTTGAAACATTCATTAAAGCTGTCCTCGCTCAAGCTGAGCAATTAGCAGATATTTGGCTGCGTGACGGAGCCTTACATCTTTAGTGAGTTTGCTCAGGTTCAGTTACAAAGGCTGATCCAGCTGGCTTGTTAGGCAGCCTAATCAGAGAGACACTCTTACTGTAGAATGCCTCTAATCTCACACAGAGTCACTCCTTCCAGCTAACGTCACATGGCGCCGCGTGACCTTTACCATGTATTTTTGCCCGATCATACTCACACGTTGCTTTGTTTCCCTGTAAATGTCCCAATGAATAAGCTGAATTAGCCACAAGTTTAAATAGCTGCTGTAAGAACGTCATGTTTTATCCTTTTTCCACGTGGGCAACAGGAACACAGCAAGACGCCTGATGAGTGCTACATGGAGATGATGGAGAGAGAATAAACAAACATCTGTGAAACACTCAGAGAGAGCACGTGGTGGAAAGGTCACGCATAGATGCTCCCACTTCTCAGATCCTGCGTCCACATATGATGTGTTAGTATTAATGACTCAGAAAACTTTTCCAAAAGCTAACATAAGCTTCTTTAGCGCTGAGTTAAAGCTTCCCTGTAGTCTTTCGAAACAATGGTTCGTGATGATTCAGTTATCTTACTAATAACGCTTTCAAACTGCGTTCGTTATGCTTGCTCCTGCTGTGGCTGCTGTCCAGCGTGCTGAGCGTGCAGCCGTCAGCAGTGCTGGAACTGTCCGTGGTGCTCGCTGTCGTCTGCCCCAGTGGGCAGAACGTGTGCTGCTGCTGCTGCTGTGAGCTGATGACCAACACAAACATTCAGAATTAATCCGCATGTCACTTTCTGTACCTGCGTTTTATTTTCCCCCATGAATATACAGTAGCTTCAGCTCTTGCTGGCACTAGTCTTTTGTGGTTTGTGTATCATATCTCCTGCTGAGCTTCTGAGTCATCTCTCTGCTTTAGCCCAAAATGCCCAAGATTGCTAATTATAGTCAAGAATAAACCCTTATTAGAAAAACTGACCACAGACACCACTGAGACACAGCTATTAAATCAATGATATGTTCTAAATGTATTCGTGTGAACAGTACTGTAAAGTATATGTTCACTGCACTGAGGTAATGACGCTGCTTTGTCAGTTTATCAGACAAATAAAGAACATGCAACACCACCGTTACCCCTCCTACCCACTAGTTGTTGAACAACATAAGTCACACCAAGACCAAGGCCTGTGATAGTCCATGAGAAAGTACTAAGGTGTCCACAAACCTTGAAGCAACATTGCAACATGCTACAGATATGCAGCTTTTATAACTGACAGGAACTCAGCAGACCCAAATTAGTCAGTAGCTTTCTCAAGGTCACTGGAAAATAGTTGGTCACACTCTGCTCTAAGCTACACACTCACTCCCAGACTCTTGCTTTTAAATTATTTGTAACAAAATTTTAAGACTCACAATCAGCTGCTGGAGGCAAAGCGTCATCTTCAAATCTGCTGTGTGCTTTTTACTACCGTGGAGAATGAGGCCATACAGGAAAAGAGAGAATTATCTGCATCCACCTGCCCTCTGAGATCTGTCAGAGGTCTGATGGGTTAGTGTGAAAGTGTGAAAGTATCGCGAATTACAACTTGTAATGTTAACATTTGATCAGCGCTACACACTGTGAGTTTATGTTTAAATACATTAGACGTCATTCACTAACAGTTCCTAATGGGAAATATAGTCTTAAAACAAAACACCCTTATTTTTTACAAATGATTCATTCTTCTGTTGTGGCTCATTTTCCACATGGGAGCTCGGACATGATTCTGGTTTGGGTTAGGAGAAACTTAAGCCACTGACAGAACATTACAAGAATGAACTGAAACTGGAAATGATGTAATGGCTCTCGTTTCATAGTCTGTACCTCCTCCCTACAGAGTCACATCGCTACCTGCAGGGTTTACTTCTACTTCTACTACGTCAGATTTACACACACTAATGACCACCGCCTACTGGCCTACTGGCAGGTAATGGCTAAGAAGTACTGTAGGAGTATCTACTGTACCGTACTGTGATGGTTTTACCATGGATGTAAGCTGTGAGCCTTCTTGTGTTGTTTTCTTATGACGGAAATGTGAACAGGTACAGAAATAAAAAATTTCACAAGAAACAAAGGTAAAAAGAGAGGCTCTGCGACGATCTAAACATACATAATGTAGTTTCCTCTAAGCCATAATAATAATAATATCACATCCCTGTGTTGCTACTGTACTAAACAAGTGCTTTGTTGCTTCATATCTGAAAGTAATTTGCAAGTTTTATTATCTTTTGACCTTTTCTTTCAAGTTAGTTAGAAAGTATGCACCATGCACCTTTGTGGATGTTTTCTTTTAATCTCACTCTGACAATTGGTTTGTGCCAGACATGTCTCTTGATGAATATCGCTCCAAAACAGCGTGGAACAAAGTGTGAGGTCTGTGTGTGTTTAACTAAATACTCTAAAATTGAAGTCGATCCAAATTTTCCACAGAGATTTGCCATCTGACAATTACCACAGAGATTTACCATCTGGTAATTGCTTGGTATTGTTGCAGTTTGTGTGTGTGTGTGTGTGTGTGTGGCAGACACACAGCTCCTCTAGCCATCTAGTCCTTTCTATTGCATATGTTTGTGTATGTTTGTGCATGTCTCTTTGTGCCTATTCCTCTCTCAGGTCTCTGTGCCATCAGTCTCCAGACACCAGTAGGCTGTAATTGCACGCGTGTGTGTTTGCACGTGTGTTTCAAGCAGAGCTTAATTGAATAGGAGGTAAAGGCCACGGCATTCCCCTATGGTACGGATTCTAAATGTGGCCTCACTGCTGAGCAACCAAGGGGAAATCGAGCTCAGAGACTCAGATGGAGAGGGCAATATGACTATAAATTTGATGTTCCCCAGAGTGTTTGAATTGAAAGACTGACAAAGAAGGAGAGCGTAGCTAAATATGGGCTCCCCGATGAGACGGAACGAGCTTTAGAGAAAAAGAAAACCGGAGCGACAAAGACCAAGAAAGAGAGAGAGAGACATTATCTAAATGTGTCTCTCCCTAGTGAGCAGGCTCAGAGACCAGGGGAGCTGTCCCCGGTTCGAAATAAGCCTTTGGCAGAGAACCAAGTCAAGCAGTTAGCATTGAGCACATCGTACAGGGCTGAAGGCTCATACGCTACCTCTTTGTCATTGTCTTTGTTCATCCGTTTCCCTGTTTCTCTTGTAGTCCTTTGCCGTCATGCCGTCTGTTTGTCTTAGAGATGTGACACAGACATTTAGTGAAGTGTGCACCACACAGTGGAAAGCTGAAAACAACACCTTACCATCCGGGTATGAGCTTCTTTTGCTGGTCTGTTACATTCCTCTTATCTTTCCTTTAGCATCCTCGTATTTTCTGAACTGTGTGCATGTAGGCATACATGCCTACATGTATGCCTACATTTATTAAAGTGTAAAAAAGAAAAAATACACCAGACGGATGTTGTGGTGCTTGACCTTGGAAGCAACCTTGTGACAAGTGGATTTTTCTCTACTGTTAATAGAAAAGAAAAGCACAAGAACAACAGCGCCCATGTTCTTTTAAGATGAAACACGTCATTCAGTGCAGCGCTGCGAGTGTGACAGTGTGAAACACAGTTTTTAAACGAAAACTGGGATGAATAGGTTAACCAGGTTCACAATTTACACACTGTATGTGTAGGATTAGTAGATGCAATTCACTAACCGTATCCTTTGACGGGTAGATGCAGATGCTTTTGAGCAGTAAAGAATGCTGCTGAAAGGCTGATGAGAGAGTCAGCTAGTGTTCATCCATCAGCTGTACCGCTGACTTTGGACAAGGACAGGTCTGAAGTCACCAGTTGTCACCTGTAATTCATTGTATTTCTAAATTTGAATGGAATCACATGTACTAGTAGGAGTATATAGATATATTTCATATTCATTTAATTTAACTGTGTAAATTTAATGAGCAATATTTTAGCGTCTTTATCAAGTCTTCCTAGTCTTGAACTATGTCCTAGAAGATAAATATCGATCTAATGGCAGCTGTTAAACAAAGCTAAAACCAACAGGAATACGTTTAGCATAAACCGTAAACTAGGACACCTACCCACTAAAAAGCATGTTAGATTATTTTAAATTCCTGTAATGGGATTAGCATCAGACTGGGATGCAGAAGGTTCCAGCCCAGGCTCCTAGCCCATCCCTCATAGCAGGCGTGTCCTTGAGCAAGACACGCCTGGTAAGGCGCTTTGGATAAAAGCATCTGCCAAGCAAAGTGAAGTAAAGTGATGTTGATCAATAAGGCAATCAATCTTAAAATTAAGAGCCACTTATAAAGTACTGTTAAATAAATAAGAAAACACTGATGAGTATAGACATTACAGGTTGCAACAAGAAACCAAAAACCAAGTACACATGTCAAATGTCATTCAAACAGGAGGCAACAGTGGCTTATTAAAATAGAAAGAAATAGCATTCTCTAGTTGGTATTTAAAGCAAGATGGGACTAAGCTTCAATATGTGTGCTCATTGTAACGAAGTAATGTGACACACAGTACAACAGGGTGGCTCATTGATCTACCCTAATAGCTCCTGGACAACTGCGAAGCTCAGTGTTTGGATACACAAACAATGCTTGTAATTGAGATCAATTCATGATTGGGTTCGGTCTCTCTCTGTGGGATTTGTTGAAAGTTAGAAAAATAACTTCAGACATATTCACTAAAAATGACTGACAACAGGTACAGAACACTAATGTCACCTTCTAAGACATGTAGCTCTACTGCTGGTCCAATAATTCAGGTAAACTAGGTTAATTTCAAAATTCAACATGCCCTGAAACAGTACCTAAATTAAACAAACAATATTTTCACTGTGGGTGAATAGAAATCAGTTTTATTCAGCCTCATCTGCTGCACCTCAGCAAGGCTTTATTTTGCCTCACTGAATGTTTTTAACTTCTAAACGTGCTCACACGGTACATCATCAGATGTTTGGCTCCATAGCCCCACATATTGATTGATACAGTCTAAAGGAGATATCAAGTAATGGCAACTCACAGTTCCCAGTAGATCATCCCACATCTTTTTAGTTTCGCTCCTCGGGACACTTTTATGATGACACTGAGGACTTGAGGGACCCGGGTACAGTATAAGGAACCATTTATGAAGACAGTTTAATATGAGGAACTTAATGAAAGTATCATCCCAAAAGAAGTGACTGTAACATTCATCGTAAGCTAGCTCAAACTTCAGAGAGTAGATCACAAACTTTTCTCCATCCAACTCGTCCACTTGCTGCTCTGCTACACACTTATCAGGTAGCAGTCATCAAGAAATTTAATAAATAAAAATGATTCTCTGATTGGCTAAAAGACAAATATAAAACAAATAAGTTCATTTTTAAACATTACATAGCTTTAAACCTAGTTTTCACCTTCGTCACTGACAAAGCAGCTCTACTTTCTTTCACCTGCAGATTAGCGTGTTTAGATATTTCACGTCAAAAAGGCCTTCAACGGGACTGGCCCATGATTAAAATGGAGAGAGGGCAAGCAGGAGGTTTGTGACAAGATCGATTTGGATGAGGCAGCTTCTTGATTGACATTTTGTTTTTGCCTGTAATTCTGACAAATATAAGAAGAAAAAGAAAAGAAGAAGAATCATCTGTATTGTCATTGAAAACATTGTTACAATGAAATTTCTTCTCTGCATTTGACCCATCCCCTCTTGGGGGGAGCAGTGGGCAGCCACAGGCGGCACTTAGGGACACTTCTGGTATGGGGGATAGGCTGGGTGCCACCTGAGTGCCACCCACTCTGCCTTAACCACTGAGCTACCAGGCCGTATTAAAGTCAAGCTTTAATATTAAAATTTAACAGCGCTGTAAAAACAGGATTTCAAGCTTTGATGTTGTCACTGCATTTCTACAACAGCCTCCCACAGTTTGCATCCCTGTCCCATTCAGTTGTCTCCCCAACTGTCTATCGATTCATCAACTTGGGTGAACAAAATGAAGATAAAATGGGCACAAATGCACAGCAGGAGAAAACACAGTGCCTGGCAAGTGTGCCCTGTAAGGCTATAGTCATATTCCAGCAGTAATATTTCAGTTCCATTCACATAAGCCAACCTTGCCAATATTTTAGCAATGATATTAACCTTGCCAGCCAACATCTCAGCATTTATATTAGCTTGCCTGGCCAATATTTTACCATTATATGAGCCCTGCTGCATCTGTTCAGTGTCCCAACATTTGAATTCCTGTCTGCCTTAACACTTACGACCCTCTTTCTGGTTTTTACGCTTGCCTGTCAGTAACATGCACAAAATGGAAGACCCAAATGCAGACCAAGGACAAGAGGGGGTTCAAACAAAGGAGGTTCCTGCTGAGCAGGAACTGGAGAGGCGGCGCAGGCGACGACCTCGACGAGGGCCGGCGGATGATCAGGAACAGGGGAGGCGGCGCCGGCGACGACCTCGACAAGGACCGGCGGATGAGCAGGAACTGGAGGGGTGGCACCGGCAACAGCCTCAGCCTCGACAAGGACCCCACTTGGGAGATTGTCTGGAGAGGCGGCGGCGACGTCCTCGACGTGGCCCCGTCTCGGAAAAGGGTCTGGAGAGGCGGCGGCGACGTCCTCGACGTGGCCCCGCCTTGGAAGATGGTCTGGAGAGGCGGCGGCGACGTCC
>JAUMHF010000002.1:2647715-2673118 GCA_032359275.1 Microctenopoma steveboyesi | reverse complement strand
AGAGGCTTAAATAGAGAGACTGATTGCTAATAGGTAACAGCTGGAACTAATTAGGGAGTGAAGGTGGAGAGAGAGAGAGGAGTGGTCAAGGTGAGGGAGGAACAAAGGACACATATGAGGGCTGGAGAAGACATGACACTGACATTGCCAAAGAGTTTTATGGCCAGGAACAGTAAATTACTAGAATCAGACTCTTTTTTTATTGTAATAACCATGATTTAGAAAAGCAAGACGTGGACAAAGGTAGAGTTTTTTTTTATAAACCCTGCCAAACTCTGGCCTACATTTTGGTTTCGAAATATTTTAAAATGCTATAACATAGCATTGTTTAGTTGTGCATCTTTACTCCGACAAACAGTGGCTATCAGCTATGGATGATTCCCTTGTGACGAAACCTGCCTGATAACTGCTTAAACGTCAGCAGGAAAAGAACCTGATGGAATAACCTCCCCACAACAACAACAGGGCAGTTCATTCTCCTCGGGCTCAAGGGGGCATTGAGGGATGTGCATTGGGCTGAGTGGAGCTCAAAGCATTTGTTATTACTGCTGCAAAACCACTGCAGAGCTCAGCTTACATCTTTTGGTTCATCGCCTGGGATGATTGTTGTTTTCATGTAGTCATTTCGGAGAAAATATCTCAGCAGAAGTTGATTTGATCCTCTCTTCCATTTTTTCCCCTTTTCTCTATGTGCAAGCAGCAGTGATTTGTCACACTTTTATGCCCCGAGGTGGAAAACCCCTTTAATGTTTTGGTAAATTAGCTAAATTATCATGTAAAGTAGATGAGTAATTTTCCCAGCAGGTAGGCCTGAAATATTATTTCAAAATATTGATGCAAGGCTGAAGATAAGAACATTTTCAGGTGCATGGCACATTAAGACTTAATGCAATTATTGGTCTAAATCTAGCATCTCAGTTGACTTGATGTTTTACATACTCCATTAGAATCTGAGGTAGTTGGTGTTTAGCATGTGGACATGAAGCCCTACCGTGTGTGGTGTTTCTCAAGTTTATTCTAATAATTTGTAATTTCAGATCAAAGTCTTTTCTCTTTTAGATATTTGAAACACAGTGAAGAGGAATGACGACTGTCGTCCACTAGTCATTGCAAACAATTTACTATGACCAACAATAGCAGTAATTAAAGTTAAGGAAAATGTTAGATTGTGTAGTTCAGAATTGCAGAAGGTGAAGGACACGGTCGGGATACAAAACCAACGACCTCCCCACTGACTCCCTGGGATAGACTCCATCCTGTAACCTTATGGAAGAACTTTTTACCCTAACCCAGTAGCGGGCCGTGCATTGTAACAGGATTCTCCATCATCAACCAGTCACGTTTACTGATGCCCAACGAGCAAAATGAATTATTATAATGATAAATAACACATTCTATTGTTAAGATTAAGTAAAACTCTTTTCAAGTTATGTACCTAACGTTAGCTAGCTTAACTTCAGTTAGATTAACATCAATTAGCAAACTGACCGGCCGGTCACAGTAAAAGCTCGTGAGTCAGCAAAGGTCAGCGAGAAGAAGGCCACGGAGGATTAAAGATCATGCTCAACACTCTGACTGGTTGAAAAAAACATGACAATCCACAAAGAACGGCTGAAGCCTTCACTCACAGCATTGGATGCTCAGCATACGACAGAACACAGGAGAAAATCTGATTGGATAAAAGTAGTTGATATGTGCTGCACTGGAAGCAGCGCCACCGAGGAAGACATACATAATGAAATGACAGTATTAATATAGATATATATTCTGATTCTGACTATCTCTAGGCCAGCAGAGAAGGTCCGCCACTGCCCAAACCAGAACTAACTAACTTTAACCCTGTCGGTTTTGTTCCTAAATATAACCACGTTGTGTATGTGAGCCGACATCACCAGAAACAAACAAACACCCCCTCTGCCTCAGGGGTGCAGAGAGCGTAGGGATAAACAGACATAACATGCATTAAGCTTGAAGGAATGGGAATGGGAATTCGGGACACCCTGTAAAACCAATTTGGTTAACCTCAGCTTACCTCAATCTTCACAATTTTAATCTTTATTGCTCTTTCACTGAGCTTGAACAAAAGAGAGTTACCTTGATAAATACGTTTTCTACAAAAAAGTAATGACGTTTGAAGTTTAATTTTATATTAATGTAATAAGTTGTTGCTCATAATTCTAATCATCCTGTGATCTAATAGTAGTGTCCATCTTTAATGCTAACTATACAAAGCTACACAACGTGAGTCTTCCATTTCATAGATAATAGAAACAGGCAACATGTTGTGGGGCTTTGGCGAGTTTTCTTTGTGTAATGAGCAGTCTGCAGTGTCTGTAACCTACTGGGGAGACCAGACATCATTTATACCCAGGGCAAACAAGCCACACAAGCTCTGCTGCCAAAAGCTCCAGTAATTTAATAGAGACAAGTCAGAGGGAAGGCAGCTTCCATACTGCCACACAGCCAGCATTGCACTGCAGAGCCCAACAAAAAGAATGGGGCCTGCATATTAAAGCCCATTTATCTGTAATTTATTTCTATTTGTTATGAATTGATCTGTGAATATTCTAAGCATTCCACCATTTGCTAATGCAATGCTTTTGAATGTGTATGTTGCTTTAGACAACTGAAGAGTTACAGAAATTACATATGCTGAATGATGTTGATTGGTTGGTCCAGTGGTAACCAAAATGGATAACACTAAAAGGAGCAATAACAGCTAAATGAAGGTTTTAATATAGTAAATTGATCTCTTTGGGGAGAAACTTTGACTATACCAATGGTTTTAATACTGTGATAACATCATTACAATTGTGTTTTATGTCATTCATTTCTACCCAATCATGGTGAAACAATATTTGATACCAACCAAGTTTATCACTGTTGTAGACGAGACAAGTAAGAATCCTGCTTAACGCTGACACCAGAATCACTATGCACAGCTTCACATTTACTGATGCACCTCACCTCCCACTTCAGTTCACAGTGAGTCACCAAAACTCCAAACAGATGCAGGTGGTACAAGAACGCTTTGTATAGTAAACAAAAATACCACTTGTCTGGCTTAAGAACTGCACCATATGCCATGCGTTGCCATAACGATATTTGAAGTCCTACAATCTCCACATGTAGCACACTGGCTTTAGTGGGCAACTCCCAGAAGTGTGAAACCGAGGGGTATGTCAAATACATTATAAGAAAGCACACTTTGTTTTAAAAGTGTAATATCAGGGTAAAACTCATCTCTTCTTTGCTGCAGTTTAGTGGCCTGGCCGGCCAAGTCCGTTGGGGTGACAAGGTGAAAAGCTTTAGCTTTTGCCTGCTGACTACCTTATTCTTTGATTTCCCAGATTGTTTCTATTATATCCAAAGGGAGGGGGGCTGGTTCAGGGTTATGGCCCTGTGCAGCAGCTGCCAATCTCTTCAGAGCAGCAGCTCACTTCCTACAAGCACAAAAAGTCTGCAGCTCCACTTATTGATTGGAAATGTTACATAAGGCCTTCTACACAGGGTCAGTCAAAAATGTAAGTAAATTCAACTCACAGACCCCAAATTGTCTGGGATGAAGTCAACAGATAGCTTGAGGGGCTTTTCAGGATTTTTTTTATTTAAAAAATATACGATTTTTTTATATTACACTTTGATTTCCCCAATTTATCATTTCAGTAAAGCACAGCGTAATACTCATTAATTACACACACTGTGACTGCATAGTAATATGGCTTTATAAACACAATTTAAATAATTTAAAAACTATTATTTCACTACTATTAAAGCATATTAATCACTGGTATCGCTAAATGTTTTATAGATAGATATAGATATAGATAGGTATTGGCATTGAGAACAATTTGTACTGTAAGGGTTAGGGTTAGGGTTACTGTTACCAAACCCATTGTGGGGGGATTCATGCTGACCCACCTTTAAGCTGCCAGGTCCCACTGCTTGTGTAAAAGACCTGTAATGGGAAAGGGGGGTGACATTTTGCAGATGTTTTATTTGGACTGCTACTACAGTAGTGCTCTACTATGTAAATGAACACAGTTATATACTTGTTAGTTTGAGCAACATGTTTAAGCCATTAGTCAAGACATTATGCGGCAGAGTTGGAGAAACTTTTTACTTTTTAAGAATATACCTCGTTTATTGCAGACATCATCTGAACCACACAGTATAAGTGTGGCCATAAAACCAAAAGTTAAAATGCTAAAAAGCTTTATAGAGCTGAGAGGAGCTCAGTGGTAATGCATACAAGCAACATAAATTATTTTTGTTCATCTGAAAATATTTATTAGATCAGTTTTAAATGTGCACAACCCTGCAAAGAATGGGTATTTGTTCTCTAAATATGAGTAAATCACTAACTAAACTTCTGTTTAAAATTGTCTAAAACACATGTTTGATTTCAAGGAATCAGAAAATGAAACTGATATTCCAACGAGCTTTACCAGCTTCCCACGAGCTGAACACATTTCTGTCACCATAGGAACGTTACCTGCTGCAAAGGCTGAGTGGGTGGTTGATAGCCGGAGCAGAGCCAGGTGATGTTGTTTGGCTAGCAGGATGTGTTGGTGATTATCACCTCTCCACCACGGTTTTACTATCAGATATGCCTCATTTTCTGAGACGGGAAATGAGCAACAGCAAATAGATAAGACAACTCACAAAGAATTAAGAGTGCATAGAGCTGAACACGTCTTTGATGTCTGTACTGGAGAAGTCTAGGAGGGAAGAAGCAAAGTGTTTCTTTCCAGGGAAAAAAGGTACCTAGTTACGTACCTATCATAAAACCTTTTGGAGGAATAATGTTCTTGTCATTTGAGAGATGGTAAGAATGAGAAAGTTTACCAGATTGCTTTTAAAGGGCCAGTATACTATGTCAGGAGTAATTGTTTAATGGCTACACGGCTTCGTTAAAAAGACATTTTTACGCTGGGATTCAACTGGGAGCTGGGAGTGGTTAAGGCAGAGGGCTGGGAAGCAGCAGCCCCGGGTTCGATTCCAAGCTGAGGCACCCAGCCCATCCCCCCGTACCAGGTGTGTCCCTGAGCGAGACACCCAGCGCTAGCTCCCCGAGCACCGCCTATGGCTGCTCACTGCTCCCCCCAAGGGGGATGGGTTAAATGCAGAGAACACATTTCACTGCGTGTTGTACATTGTATAATGATGTATGTGACAAATAAAGAAAGTTTAAGTTTTAACTTGTTGCCCCTAATTTAGATGTTCCCTTTATTTTTATGGTTGCAATTTTGAACACAGAGCCAGAAATGTAGTGGTAAATGTAAATTCTCAGAACACCTTCAGATCTGCAAGATTAAGCTTAGGCACAGAAACAAAGAGGGTGAGTGAAAAGAAAGGTTTGGGCAAATGAGTAAAGGTACAACACTGACTATACAGACTGGAAACAAACTGGCAGCTGGCAGATGTCCTACTGAATCCTTACTGTAAGCATTATAATGACATGATGATGTCAAGCCAGCAGCGTCTCTCTTGCTCTTGTATCAATTGCTATTTCTGGTAACAACATTTTGTGCCTCCAAGGCTGAAACGCTTCTTCATCTGCGTATTTAAACAACATCGCCCTCCTTCCTCTCTACAGTGTGACAACAGCTTCTCACTCTGCTTTTGAATGGAACGGACTTGTGACATCATTCATCAAAACATATGATCTAATTTATATTAGGAGTAAAGCGTTTTAGGTTTTTTTGCTTGTGTGTAATTTTTACACTAACCACCATTTATTTCTGAGCAGTCGTTATGTGGAGACAATCTTTGACTATAGGCTTTCCAGTCTTTGGTAGCAAGTAAGACAATAGCTGGACATATTATTAAACTTATTTTATGTATATAAAGAGGGGTTTGTGTGTTCGTATGGCACACTGGAAATAAAGTTATAAAGCAACATTTATAGTAACAATAAAATAATTTGTAAGCTCTTGTGGGCCACATAAAATGAGGGGGCGGGCCGGATTTGGCATGTGGGCCTCGAGTTTGACACCTATGATTTAGTGTGTCCCCAACTTCAGTAGTACAAAGGTAACTTTTGATAAGCTCAAATAAAAATATTTGTCATGTCTGTGCGTTGTTTACTTCATCGTTTAGCACCAACTAGGATTTACTAGTATAAACTCTGAGTGTTGATGTTATCAGCAGATGGGAGCCTGGTATTTAAGTTACTACATGTGACATGATACTAACAATCACAGACTTGGACTGTAAGGACTGTGGCCAATGAGAGACCAGGTATAAAAGTTCTCTGTTTTTCGTAGCTGGCTGTGGAGTGATAAAGACCCTGTCTAGTTCCTGCTGTATTTTCACGTATCCTCTTCTACTGTGATAGTAGGTAAAACTGTTGTCAGTAACCAGTCCCTTTACTCTGCTGACATACTCGTGTTGTTTGTACTTACGCTTACATGCATATTCTTTATAATGTCTAATTCATGAAATACTGTAGCCAGCAAAACTAGCAGGAACCACAATATGCATTAGGTCCACTTCTTCAGATTGCTTTGTGCTGGGAGGCTGCTGGTTTTTACCACCCTAATGTAATGAAGTCATTATGAGAGACTTTCCAGAGGGATATCAGGAGGTCCATTGAAAAGTGAAAGCCTGTCATATTATTATAGTGGTTAAAGAGATTATCCCTCTGTGTCACTGCAGGATCCAAAAGTGAAATGTCAGTGTCTCAAACTAATTAACATGTCACTCGATTGTTGCACAGTGGCTGCAGAGAGAACTGATTTAAAATATCAACATTAATAGCCACAAATAATTTGATGTACTCATGGTACAGTATTCCTTGGCAGATGCTTTTATCCAAAGCGACTTACAGGGAGCTGGCGCTGGGTGTCTGGCTCAGGGACACACCTGGTAGGGGATAGAAGAGGCACCAGACAGGGTTTGAACCTGTGACCATCTGCATTGAGCTACCAGGCTGCACTCATATCAGTGATGGTTTATTTGGCTATTCCCTGATTTGTCATACCTCTGAATCTCTATCAGATGAATGACGTCTGATAGCAATAACGTTTCTGATTTCTCAGCGCCTTCCTGCTTACATGTGTCAAATCAAACAAACTATTGCACGCATCTTATTAAGCCATAGATGCATCTGGGATTCTTGAAGTATTACATACACAATACAGAGTATGGTAGGCCTTGTTAACAAAAATACATTTAACAAAGGGGACAACACAGATGAATGATGGCAGAATTCCATTCGTCAAACTGGGATATAGCTAAACTTCTAGGGTTGTGTTGTCTGTGAACGAGCCAGCTTTAAGACCCAAAGCTTTGCACAAGAAGAGCCAACTCGTGTCAGAGTGAGCCAAATCTTCACATTATCATGAAAATAGGTATTTTGGCACGTTACAGCTCTCTTTCAATGTTATTGTTGTATTTTCATTTTTTAGGACAACTTTTTTAATATATATATATATATATATATATATATATATATATACATACAGTAGTTACAATGTTAGACATAGTTGTTACCCATCGTCCGATGAGTGAAAGAAGGAAAAACAAGGAAACATGAAAGTAGGAAAACAGGAATACAAAAGTAAAGAAGAGGTACGCGTGTCTGCAGCGTGATGTGTATTTCATAGTGGGGGTGAGCAGCACCCTATAGGAAGATCTTTTCCAGACAACAGCGCCGGTGTCATCCACCCACCCAGACCCCAGCCTGCTGCACTCCCAGGACACGCCCCAGCCTGCCCTCAGTCGGCTTTCACGGCAGCTTGTTGTTCTTCATTTATGGGGACATTTCATTCACACAAAGCTGTAGGTCCACTGTCAGAGATCAGCAAACTTAAACACAACAAACTAACGAACAGTGTCAGCTACTCACTGCAGAACACCCAAAACAATCAAAGTGTTAACAGTACATGTATCAGAGATGTGCACGGACAGAATAAAGAAAGAAGGGTTCAGGCTGCATGAAATTAGACACAAATCTGGATCAAATTAATTCTTATCTAAGCAGAAAATTTGTGGTCATATGTGGCAGGTAAAAACAAATGTTTGTCCAAGTGGTTTTTGCATGAGGAGCAGTTTACTGTCTCTCTCTAACCCTAACTCAGGATCTAATCTTCCCCAAACTTAACCACACAAGACTCTAAAGTCAAAATCAGATCTGTGGTGTGACAACTGTGTGCTTTATGTGCTTTGTGTCCACCCTGCCACCTTTCTGTGCCCAGTTTCCATTAGTGACTGCAGTTTTAGTTGCACAGGGATAAAACTACAGTGCGTGTCACGGTTTCGATTAGAGTGACCAATACATCAATCCTGCAGAAATGTAGAATTTTACATAGCAGCTTTGATTTCTAGCTTAATTTACTGTGTGTTTTTGGTTGTGTAACACATTTGCTTGCATGCGTGTGCATGTATGTGTGTTAACCTTCCTGCCCTCTCACTGGTAGTGTGTTCCAGAACTCTGGGCACAGCGTAAACCTGTCAGTCAGTGGATTCCCTCAGTCCCTCTTCCATAACACAGTGGCGGCAGAGTTCAACTGAAAACCTCTCTACTCAGAACTCTGACTCCCATGAGCACTCAGCACATCACCACTATTTCCTCCTCAGCCTGTTTTTTTGGCGGTAAAAAAAAGGAAAGTGTTATTCATTCACACTGAGGTTGAAGACAGAGCATAAATATGTCAATCAATCAAAAGTACTAATATATAAATATATATATATATATACACTACCACTACTACCAGAGTGGGTCTTTAAGTGTCTTTACTTATCCCTAAATCATATGTTCACCATGTTGTCTCTTTTTCTTTCACATTCCAGGCAGGCTAATCACAGAAAAATAAACCACTGAAGATTTAAATAACTTAAATAATGATTACAGTATTGAATTAATAAGAAAACAGCAGGATATTTTAGCAAGGGGTGTTTATAAGAAGCAGCTCTCTGGCAGTTGTGACAAGGAGCCCATTTCACACTACAAAGACAGATTCTTGTGAAATTTGAAAAATATAAGTCTCGGACAAATACATACTCAAAAGGTGAATTTTTTTCCTCTTTCCAAAGTAATAAAATGGCAAACGATGAGTTTTCTTGTTTTTCTGTGCAGGAAAAAAAATCCTCTGTTTTCTCTAAACAAGTCTGGTAACTCATTTGGTTTGTCCACATTTTTGTATTCTTTCTGCCACTGTGCAGTAATGCTGTACATAAGAATCGTCATTCAGTCCTAAACAATCTCGTATGTCCTCCTTTTTCTGACATCTCTTCTTCTGATCTTTCCTTCTTTCTTCCTTTCCTGTCACGTTGTATTTTGTTTTAAAACCCATTAAATGCCAAGATATCTAATTGATTCTGTGTGAAGGGTAACGGATCATAAATTCTCACTAGTAAAAAGTTCTGCATTGTGTCCAACCATCCTGTCCACCTCCCAAATGCCAACATTTTGCTAAACATAATTTCTCTAAGGCTTAATTGCTGATGACCTGGGTCACTGTGGTCAATTTAGCGTCATTATCAGATGACCTGGGGATAAGATTATGCTTTATTCTCTGTTTTCCCTTAAGGTTAGACTACCTAACCTCATCGTCAGAACAGACCATGTTGCTTAGAATGTCTTATTCATACAGGTCATGGTTAATCAAAAATCAATAGGTTGCTGGATTTGCTTCAAAGATGTTTTGCCTCTCACCCAACTTGTTCATTCAGTGGCAGATGTTTAAAATCTTTGGAGAGAATACGTCATTACCAACATCGACAGGGGCCACTGAAGTAACATGTGAACCAGTGACCCATCTACTCATCATGTGTGCCATTAGGGGGCCACGTGTCTGGTTTAAAGCTGCTAAACCATTAAGCGCATTAAGGTATATATTTCAGGCTTCACACATGGTTAAAAAATTAATAAAATGTTATTATTATGGAGCCAAAGCAAAGAGTGAGACTGGTTGATAGTAGCAGCCCTGGTGTAGGCCAGTGTGCTGGAGAAGAATGTGGGCTGAAGATGTTGCTGGCTGACACCATGTTAGCTGAAAGCAGATATATCAGACCCTGAAGGAATTTCACTTTTGCTCAGTTTCACCGCAGACACTGCATCAGGGATCATTGTTCTAATCGGTGAACGTTTAGCATTCGTGATGGAAACACACAAACTAACCAGTTCACTATGATGGGTGACACATTCTCATATCTAGTTCAAAATACTGAGAAATAGAGGTGATATTATCTATTTTCCAGAATAATGACTCAGGCAGCTTGTTGAGAGGGTGGAATCTCATAAAAAGACACAAGCCAGCTCTGCACCTTTTTACAGTCAGAATGTGAAGGAATAAAGACAATGGCTGCTTCTGTGTTGCATGTATTGGTAACATGTTTTTCCAACTTTTAGTGGTTTAGGAGCTCTAAATGTTCCATAAATTGTGATTATTTCACACATATATCACAGTGCTTTGCTATAACTATAACTAATTATATGGATACATTTAATTTTTTATATGGATACAATTGATTAAAATGTAATAACTAATTGCGATGACCCACGTGTATGGAGTTATGTTGTTTTCTTGTGTCCCACCAGGTTTGTGCCTAATCAGCTGGCTGCACAACCGAATAAAGACTAGGCTCAGATTAGTTAGATTTGTTGTAGGCAGTTAGGGGAAGCACCCAGGGAGCTTTGTATGCTCAGTTGTTTGGATGCCAGTGTGAATCTCAAGGTAAAAAGGTTTGTTTTGTTTATATTGTTACCCCACGGTGGCTGCAGATTCTGGAGCAGGTGGCGAAGCTTCATTAGCAGGATGATTACCGCTTCAACTGGAACTCGAGGGGACAAAACTGAGGGTTTTGGACCAGTCACCGATCGGCTGGTGGGTCCAATGAGGTGGGGACTGAGTGCGAGAGCTAAGACTTGACAGCAAGTCTGCGTCTCATGTATGTAAGATTTAATTAATGCAATCGAGTTCATAAAATTCTCTTTTTACAGTGCATCCTCACAAGCAAAGAGCAGGAGGCAGAATCATCTGTGTCAGTGAAGGACACGGTAATGTACGAAATGGTGAAGTTGGCGGTCCTCAGGTCATATGAACTACGCCCGCGGCATACTGTCAGACAAACTGGGTTAACGGAGATACAAATTTTGTGCATTATTTAACCACTCATGTTTATCCATGGAAAAAGTCAACACTTGATGTCCTCTGTGGGTTAATTATAATGGATAATTTAAGAATTTCGCTCCTCAGCATGTGTCAGCATGTTTGATTGAAAAGGGTTCGGCTAGCACGCTTAGAGCAGCACAGTTGGCCAATAAGTGCATGTTGACACATAAGGCCATCTGCCTCAACCGGTTGGGGTTAGTGGACAGAGGAGAGAGAAAAGACCAGCATTTAACAGAGTACGAAGCACTGGGCAGGTTGGGTGGATTAAACAATGTACATATGTGTACTTCTTCAAAAAAGTTAAAATTAAAAAGTTAAATACTGCAGCTTTAATTAGTCAGTATGACTAAATGAGTAAATCAACCACTTGTCAATCAGTTTCTTTTTATTCTCGTCTTATATATATGTATGTTCAGAATTTATGCCTATAAACTTGGGTAATAAGTTGTCCTTCGCTTCATCTTTTCTCACCTCTACATGTCTCCTGGCTTCTTCCTCAGCTCACCCTGGCTTACAATTACTACCTTTAATATAATGGAAGTATGTAGGAGAACATGTCTTGGTGTAGGAACAAATCATGAAGGCCTCTCTTTTTTTGTCTTTATACCTTTCTCACTATTTGTCCTGGTCCTGCTATTCCTTTATCTGTCTTCCCCATCTCCCTCCTGACTTCAGAGGAGTGCACTGCCTTCCAGGACACTCACCTCCCATCCAAAAACTCAAAACACAAGATTCAATTTGCTCTGACCTGAGCAGGGGGCGTGTACATTGGAGTGGAATGGAACAATGACATCACGGCAGAAGAACCAGATCAGCTCCTGAGCATAATCATTTTAATGCCCCCCAGCAGAGAGCACACAGTATCAAGCAGGATGCAGGGTTATGATAATGGAATGGAGGGCTGATTGAGATTCGAGTAAATTAATTAGGCCCTGGGAGAGGGCTGGGCTAAGGATGTGCGTTAGATTGTGAGCGCAGAGGGAGACAGGCGGGTGAGTTGAGAGGGTCAGCGCTTATACAGCGAAGACAGAAACACAAAAAGTAGAGGAAGAGATGAGTTGGAGTGCATTCTAGGTTAAGGGAAGTCTTTGCCAACAGAAAAGCTAATGCAGATAAAAGACACCAAAATAGTTTGAATTTGAAATTGCCTTAATTATAAAACACTGCTATAAAAGTAAGCGCCAGCCTGCCTTCCTTACTCATGGTCCAAAGCACAGCACTTTTCAGGCTAAGTGAAAGACATAAAAATGTGAGCGCGTTGGCAGGGTGTAAGTGACTACAGAGAGAGGAAATTGAAAAAGATGCAGAGCGACAGTTACAGACAAGGGAGCGTTAAGTTCAAACCACAGAATATTCAAGGGAGGAGACAGAGTAGCTTCTGGTCTCTGTGTAAATGTCAAGCTCTCACTTCCCTGTAATGACCCTTGAATCACTAACAAGTCAGCGTAGAGCATGAGGAACATCCTGCAGACTCCAAGGGCAGGTTAGCCTGGGGCACTGGCACCGCAAAGATTCAAGACCCAAAGGTGGTGTAGTCATTAGATTAGAATGCCATTACAAAAATCATCCTGGAGAACACAGGACATGGCATTACTCCGAATCTCCATCTCCATCCCCAATGACCGCATCATGAAAGGTCACATAGTGGAACAGTATTGGCTCATTTTATAAACCTGTGTTTACTTACAAGGTGTTTTCAAATCCACTGACACCTGTAAAAGATTGTGTTAACGTTTGCTTTCGACCAGGCTTTGCTTCACCTAAATGCTCACAATGGTTACAAGTATTTTTTTAGGCTGAATGAGCAGAATTATTCATCTTGAGTGAAAGACTTGACAACAGGCAGCTGCATTTAAGGCACCAATGGTTTGGGGCTTCCAGGGACACATCAATATGGGGCCAGGGGTTCGGGACAGACAACCCTGGGGTGCATAGACCTGGGGTTTTACTGCCCTACTCACCGAGCCATTGGTCTTGGCTCTCTAGTCATGTATTTTCACCCGTACATGGGGGCAGCTCCATGCAGCTAATGATTACATCTTATTCTCACCTGGAGGCATTCTTCTTTTAGTGGATGGTACCATCCACTAAAAGCTCAATGGGTTAAGCATCAGACTGGAATGCAGCAGGTCGCAGGTTCGAATCCCAGTCTCACACCTAGTCTATCCCCTACCAGGTGTGTCCTTGAGCCAGACACCCAGCGCTAGCTCCATGTAAGTCGCTTTGGATAAAAGCGTCTGCCAAGCAAAGTAAAGTAAAGTAAAGAACTTTCCTTTTCTGTTACTTTAATCACACCTTGCTTCTTTAACCACTTTTTGATGCTTAAAGCCAAACTGATGAAAACGGTTTCATTATCAAAATATGAATTGACCTGACTATGCAACGCCTTTTCTATGTGTGAATTATGAGTGTTGTCACTATGAAGGAAATATAGGAATGTGACACTTAACATCAAAACCATGTGAAATCCTGTTTCTAACTAATAGTCAACATTGGCTAAATGCCCATGAATGTTGTTGGTTCTTCTCGTCTGATAAGTCCCACAAAGGCATCTTCTTGAAATAGGGCCCCATGGCATAGCTCTCTAAAAGCATATGGCATGCTTCTTGTGATATGTGGTGAAATAGCACTGCTGCAACAGCTGAGGTCTCTTGAAATAACAGTCTGGCCTCTCATGATGGTTTGCACAAACCTAAGAATTACTTCCGTATATGACGAAACTGCATTCCTGATTCCGTTCTGATACAGGATGTATTTGCGCCACGATTGCGTTTTGGTCTAATTTAAGTGTCACGTGAAACATATTTTTATGAATGAGTGAATTATTATGTACTAAGTTGTTTGTTCATCACTGTGCAGAAATAAAAGGAGACCTGAGTTTGATCCCCACTGAGGTCGGGTTTAGGCAAGAAAAGTACTGAGATTGGGGTTAAAAATATAGTCTTATGGTCTCATTTATAATACAGAAGTTTAGTTTGTGAAGCAGAATGTAGATCATCAATGTTGACATAATAATCATTACCCTGTACCAAAACAAATATGTCCTGTTTAAATGTAATCAGGAATGCAGTTTTATCATGTACAGATGAAATATTTAGGAGACAGGTTAGTGATTGAAAACTTTGGGGTTTGGATTTAAATGAGTTCTTGCTTAGCGTTAAAGAATGTACAAACATTTTATACTGGGCTGTAACATCAGTCTCCCGTTGGGAATCCCTGGATTTCGTAACTCTGTAAACTCTGACAAGGACTTTGTAGTTTTATATTATTCATGACAACTCTCTTTTTTACTTGTCACAATTACTATGACTAGTAGGTGCTCAACTACAATACCTCGCTGACAGTGGTGATGACATGTTCCTGGCTGCGGTATATCAAAAGTCACAGGTATATCAAGTTTTTCTACATATATACAGGGAGTCTGCACTTTGCAGAGCACTGAACAAGTGTATCGCATGATCCTGATAAAAGTGCAAAATTCTAAAAAAGTCTGACAAAGATTTCGCTGAAGCACAACATGACCATTTAATTGAACTGAATTTAGTTTAATGTAGTAGAGTAAATCTGGTAATGTGTAGGGCACAGCCTAACATCCCCAAACCTTGGGGTCAAAGTACTCTTTTGCACAACCAGCAAGTCATCCAAACGATATCAGTGTGTCTCAAAAAAGGTTTATCCAATAGCAACTGGACTTAGTAGGTTTCTTGACGACGTTTCGCCCTTCTATCCAGAGGGCTTTCTCAAGTCTGGGACTTGAGAAAGCCCTCAACTCAACTTTTTTGAGATAACCATGACCTGGATGACTGAGAACCTTCACAGATAGATATCAGTGTGATATATTAACAATTAACAGCACATTCATATTTTGTAGAGCAAACTAGCAAAACTAGTGACCGCAGCTCATTGTAACCAGACTGTGTTATGGGTGATATTCAAAGTTTCATATGTCCACAAGAATAAATCTCCAGGTCTCTGCTTCTTTTAGTGAATGGTTCCATGGCTATAGGCTAAGAATGTGCATGGTCATCTTTGAATATGCTTGACAGAATCTTTAACATTCAGACAGTGGAGCACTTCTTTCCCTGGGCATTACAAACTGAATTCAGTGATTGGATCTTTTCTGACTCTTACTTCGAGGTGTGCCAAAAACGATAAAACACAATCTGACATTTTTTATAACTCACATGATGTCATCTTTCACTTGTACTTAGATATTTATACAATGGCTCTAAACCATACCCATCCTTTGGTTCTGAATGCTCAACTTCTTTTTGTTTATGTGCACCAAATAAAAAACTGAAACAGTTGGCTATAGTGGGAGTAAATAAACTCTAACTTGTTATATATTATATAGATAATATTCGACTATTCCAATATTCTCCGCTAGCGTCTTTACAACTTTAATGCATTCTATCAGATTATATATAAAACTTATTTCTGCAACGTGACTCTGCTTTTGCTGGACATTGAAGAGTTTGGACAGAGCGCAGCCCAAGTAAATATGACACAATCAAGAAGAACCATCGGAGAACAGATCAACTGTACAGAGCACTTTTGCTGTGGTTTGAGGATCCTTTTGCTGCCAGCAGGACTTCCTGACCCATCCTGGGGCACTTTTATTTCTTTTGATCTTTCAAACACCATCTCCACTATTGGGAACACTTCCCAAGTGTTGAACATGATAAATGTAGACCGCATCTACAGAAAATGAAACATCTGCCATCGACTGTCAGAAATACCTACTCCTTTACCCAGTGTAGGAAATCAAATCCTGCACTTTTAATAGACTCCTAGGAGTTTCCTAAAAGTGACACAGAACAATAATACTGCCACGTGAAAAAGCGAAGGGAGCTGTGGCACTAGACCTCATTTTGTCGAGTTATTAAGGCCATGTTTTGCACCTGCATGGATATGATTGGACGTTATTAGTCAGCTGAAGTTGAACAGCTGGAGAAGGAGCCAGTGTCTGTGAAGCGTGAATAAAACACAAGCATGACTTCAGTGCTGTGCCATAACTACAGCTATCCATCATATATATCGTTTTCAGACAGCTGAATAAACCCAGTATATAAACATATAGCATTAGTACTGCGCAGTGGCCTGTTAAAAAAAAAATCTCTATCTAGTGTTTGGTTTGCACTTGTTTAATAATTAAGTCTGCAAAATCAAAATTGTTTTCATTATGACCTTCACATGTAACTCCTTAAATGTAAAAGATACGGTCACCAAATATGTCGATATTAACACAAACAAATAAAGTACTTGTCAAGCAGCAGAAATAATGATGATATGATGAGCAGAATATTAATATTTTGGAATGATGTAGTTACACTAAGTATTCAGACACAAAGAAAAGTCTGTTCACCATACAACCGGTTTGTACCAACTGAGAAAACGAGTGAATGCCCAAATTGTCTTATCTTGCCCAAACACGCTACTTAAAAATCTGTTTGTACAGCTGGTTCGTATTCATGGCCCACTGTGTACGTTCTTCTTTTGCATTATTTACATGCAACCCTATTTTCAACAAATGAATGCTTCTATACTTACTGCAAACACACATATTGTTCGTTTCTGTAAGAAACACGATTGTACCAGATTACCCATCAACATAATGAGGGTTTGTTTGCAGTTAACAGAAATGACACTGATGTTGAATATATTCATAAAACATTCCCTTTTTCTAAAATGTTTTACTTGTTCTGACTTTTTATAACAGAGAACTAACAATAAAAAACATATTCTGTGTGTCATGAAAGAGGAGGACATCTAAAGTGTAGGCGTACAGAGTGCATTAGATAAGAATTCCCATTCCCAAAAAGTGGTTTGTTTGAAGCACACCAAAACCATGCTACTTGTTTTTCAGTGGTTCTTAATGTCATGTTCCCTGCACACTGCATGTACACAACTCCTGTTGCTCGCTTCCATCCATTATTTTCAGCCATTGATCACTTCATACCTCCTACATAACACAGATTAACCAAATGGATGACTCACTGAGAAACTCTAAATGGATGAAGTGCAATATAATGTCTTCCACTGTAGAAGAGGCCGCTGGAGCAGAATTTAACAGTTTATCTTTTATCTTGTCAATGACAAAGCATGTCCATAATTGCATGAAAATATGTCTCTTCCTATTAGAAATAAAAGTTTTGTTCATACTCCCGACATACGCTCTTCTCTAAATAAGTAGACATGATCAGTGTCTCTGACTGGCAGTTCATTAGCATAAAGGCTGCAGAACATGGCATATTATATGTAGCATAGATCTGCAATTTAGACAGAAATAGACAGTTGTTGTCGCACAAGTTGCAAAAAAATACATTTTCCAGTATTTGCAGCAAAACACTGCAAAATAGTCTAGTGTGCATTTCAATGAGGAGGCATCAGCATGATGAATGGTGCTATGCTTTATGCTAACATCCACAATTCCCAGCACACATAACGTGTCACACGATTCAGCAGGTACAAAACAGCTGGAACAGTGTGAACACTGTTGATTTGTCACTCATCACAAAAACTTAAATACTTGGTCTAAACAGACTTGGCTTTGACTATGAATCATAATCCTATCTGTTCACTCAGTCATCTGTTTTTCCTTAATACCATTTAGGTTCCTTCGTTGCCTTTCAAAGGACATTGAATGGTCATAATTGCCTTTTTTTGCAGACAGTGTGGAGACAATACAGCTATAAACATGAGGGGAAGTATTTCAGTATATTTAATGGCTGTCTTTGTTCCAAAGCTTGTACAGTTTGTCAGATGTATTTTGTGAGTCTGACAACTGGATTGTGCTTTATTTTTCCCAGATGAAATACCAGTGAAGAGAAGTCATTTCCACACAGTAGTATTTCCTTTTGGCACCTGTACAGTGGGAGTCATTAATCGCCCATTGTCCACTGGCTAAGAGGCTCAGCAGAGCAGTATCACTGTATTAATTAGGATGTACAGTGCCTGCTTCGAATGTAAAGTCGGTCAATTAGTTTGCATATTCACTTCAGTTCAGCTCATTCGGTCCAACGGTCCGCTGGAATGAAAAGACTGGACATATTTAATTTCTGCTCTGCTGCTTTCACAGAACTTTTACCGGCCCTCTGTCATGTCCAATCTCGCTCATTCTCAGTCTCTTCCTTTGCTTGTTTTCATCTACATCAACGTTTGACATTCTACAGACGGGATTTTTTTACGATTTGTAGTTTAAGACACGGAAAAAGAAGGAAACGCTGAAATCAGCACTAGTTCTCGTGTTTTAGTTGCATCTTTGCTGTTCGTGAAGAAGATGAGGAAACGAGAGGCTTCATGTCCAAACGCTAGTCTACCTTCTAGGCCTAACAACTCGTAGCTTAAGAAACATCTGTGCTTCCACAGACTTTGTGAGCTCTGAAAGTTCAGTTTTATTTTTACCACACCCAGGTTTGATTGCCCCCAGAGCCACGTAGTCAAGAAATGACTGAAGAGAAGCTGCCTGACACTATAAAGTCTATAAACACAGGATTATGACAGCAGCTGTGTGATACATTTTTGTAACCGTGTTTCCTTTCTGGGGAGTTGGAGATTTTAACTGAAAAGAAAAGCTACTAAATGTTAAACCAACAGACAAACTGAGGTCTCCCACTTTTTAAATCAGCCTTTATTAGAGCATCTGATAGGGAGGTAATGTAAGTCTAGAAAGAGCCAATCTGACACTATGATCACAGTTTACAGTGATGTAAATGCTGAACACTATTTCAACATGCACAGAGTGGAAAGCCACCTACACACATACTGTCACACATGCCCAGCTGCGTTACAAATATCAAACAGCCAATTGATGCAGCAGAGACTGACGGAATCTGAATAAAATGGACCTAAATTGTCAATGAGGAGCCCAAGAGCTTGGAAAAGAGACTCAGGTGTGTTTCTTCTTTTAAGATTAAGAAGAAAATAAATACATTCTCCATCTGCATCTTACTGCAGAGCCTGCACCTAAGCAGAGAAGACAGGCGGTTTAACGAGTCCATCCTCATCAAACTGGAATACCCATCACTTCCCAGAGCGAGCAGGTGTAGTCATCAGTGTTGAAAGGTGAGGTCAGTCAGGCCCGAAGAAGCCAGCAGCACCATCACATTAGCCTACAGATCAATGATGATGCAGCGGGAGAGGTTACCGGTGCTGCTGTCTCCATCTCTGCTGCCTTTGTTCTCTCTCTTCTGTCTTGACAAACCCAACCCTCCCCACTCATCTCCTGTCCTCCCTTGGTAATAGCACATTAGTTTGTAAGGACATTAGTCAGTAAAAATGAAAGCATATGGCGCATTATATTTACTTGTAATGAGCCTGAGTCCCACCATGCACGGAAACCAAATTACGAGTGCCTCGTTTTGTGGCAGCCCAATAAATATTTTACCCTGTAAAAGTATAGATGACGTGGGGGGATGAAAGAGCCACCTGTTCTTGTCTGCTAAATGATTTACCAGATGTCTCGTCTTCGTTCTTTTTTGTCTTCGGTTGTCCTCTCATTCATTTCCCTTCTTCCCCCAGGACCACGGTGGTGGGAGTGAGTGCGTACAGCAAAAATAGGAGATAAAGGAGAGGAAGCAGAAAGGAATATGTGTTAGATTAGGAAGTGTCGAGTTAATTTAGGAACAGCACGAGTGAGCTTGAATGAGATGCATAAATATCACACTTCTGAGCTAGCGATGCTCTAGGAATCTGACTTTAGCCCTTTAGCAATTGGACAAAACATTCAGTAATCTCACGACATCATAGACGCCAGCGGTGGTTGAACAACCCATCTATTTGTTTGCCATATACTCCTTATGTTCACGGGATTTGAATCATTCAGCGAAGTAAGTCTGACATGCAGACACTGCAGATGCGGCTTTTGCTTGAAGTGGTGCTCATGACGTGAAACCCAGTGTTTGCCTGAGTTATCAGACAGCATGGTCATTGGAGACTTATAAACACATTAGATTTGTAATTAAAATCCCACGGTGTCATTTAGTGACAAGGAGAAAGAAGCATTTATGCAAGAATGAAACACGAGCAGCTGCTGGTCGCTTTTGCTTTTAGTCATTCCCTCAGAGATAGTCCACACGCTGCAGTGAACAAAGCTCAGTGTGAGCAACATTAATATGGCAGTAGTGCTTCCTGTGAATATGTCTGTCAGCTAATTCAGCTCCATTGGTGGGAAGTCATTCTGCAGTTAACTGGTAGTCAGTTGATTTTCCCACCATCTAAGAGGTTGTGAATCTCTTGGTCAGCCTATGGTGGGAAAGACGATCACAGGCGTTCCAGAGGTGTACAGAAATGGGTCTCATCAGTCAGGAAGACGGTGATCCAAAACACTCTGCCGAGTCATTATGGGACAGACAAACCTTCAGTCATTTCAGGGAGTCACAGACTTTTCATTACCACTACAATAAGCAAAAAGAAACCACACAGCCACTAATACCACTAATTCAGACCCCGCACCTCAAACCTCTTAGATACTGTCTCCAAGACAAGAAAGACGCCAGGAGCTCACACACACTCACACATGTAGATCATGCTTCCTAACAAAAAGAAAGATGGCATTTTGACACTAAGAGGAAGAGAAGTACACAAATCCCTCCCACTATACCTGGGATTTTGGCCAATACACACACACACACACACACACACACTCACACACCCTCTGTCTCTATAACTCTTGAGAGAACAGGAGCTCAGTACAGGAGGACTCAGATGGTGTGTGTGTGTGTGTGTGTGTGCATCCTCCCACTTCCTCATGTCTTGAATAACATTTTTTTTTTATTAAATATCCAATTTCCTCCTCTCCTTGTCTCTTCTTCTTCTTCCTCATCAGTGTCTCAGCTCCATCTGTTTAATTCATTCTCTCCTTCCTTTATTGTGACTTCTAGTCGGCTTAAAGAAGTTGACCCCTCCTCCCCCTCCAGGAAGTGACAAACGATGAAGGGAAAATGTCATAGTAATAACTGTTATTATGGTTGCTGACAGAACTGTAAATGTTATATTTTATCTTGCTCATAATGCGTTGCAGTGCACTGTAGATATTTATGGTATCTAATTCCATTTTAGTTGTACTTTTATAGTTTGTTTTATATAGAAAATAAATATCAACATCAGGAGTTCATCACGTTGTCGACACATACATTTACCTTTGGTCATTTGGAAAAGATTTTTTTTGCCTGTCCTCAGAATGTGTTTGTTGTTGTTTGTTTGTTTCTCTTTCCCATTGCTGCCAATCCTAATGTGCAGGCTCTGTTTGGATACAGAACACCTGCAAACCTCACAGGGAGGGTAATACATGCATCCCCTACTGCAAATCTCAGCAGTCTTGTGTAGCGCTGTGTCAAAGAAATCACTTGCAGACCTACTTTTTCTGAGAACACCCTCTCACCTAAAGCACTTCTTCCCTTTATCTAGCTCTCAGTCGTCTTATCTTATTCACCGCAGGCACTTAGGAACATACTGTATGTGACTGCGTGAACCTGCAGCCCTGGGGCACCTGTGTCAGCTCCAACATGGAACAGTGTTGAGGGACTTTTTCTCTTGATCTGCTGTGTCTTGGATGGTACCAAATTAGCACAGTACTTTGACCAAAAGCGCTCAATCAATATATGCAAATGCGATGTAAACAGCCATATTGATTTCTCCGTTGTGTGAAACAGAACACTGGAGCGGTGCCTGTTTACCTGCATGCAGACAGAGTAGCAGCCTTCAAGCAACACGAGCTGATGGAGACTAGAATAGAGGTATTAGGACGGCTTCTGAGCTCATTTATGATCTGTTAATATGTTTGTGTTTGTATTTAACGCTTCAGCATCCCAATACTGATTATCACGGCACAGTAAAACTTCACTTTGACACACTATTACAGGTCTCTTCAAATCCAATAATACATTCCACTGGACTGAAGGTCTTCACTTATTAAAGTGCAGCTACTGCAACATGTGGACGTCACCGCTCATGAAGTCATTTGACACACATACTGTCAACCCATTAATATATATTCACCACATACAACATAACTCTTCTGTCGTATTTATAGATGTAGTTACGTTTTTGAACTTCGATCAAAACAGGAAGACACATTCAATGACTCCATCATCTCCATTGTTTTTCACACACACAAGACAAAGCTAGTTTCCTCCATTGAACTACTAAGTTAGTTCAACATAAAATAGTTGCTTTCAATGAGCTTCTCTTTTTGCATTTTTAAAGTATAGCAGCGTCTTTGGATCTGTGTCGTTTCTCCCTTGTCCCCCTGATTCACCTGCTCTGAAACCTATTCTCAGTCCCTTTCGCTTCACTTTCCATCTCCTCTTTTCTCCTCACTCATCCCATTTCCCTGCTCCTTTCTATCTCGGTCCCCCTCTCTGAAAAGGTATCACCTTCTTCTCAAGGATGTCCTGGATTCAGAGCTACGCTATCACCATGGGGACTGTTGCCGAGGAGATAATGAGCGTGAGCAATGGAGAGACAGACAGATGAAGTGCCAGTGGTGGAGGGGGGGGGGACTCCAGCTTCACATGGCCTTCCTCGCTTTAAGAGAACAACAATGTGGGAAAATAATGGCGAAGCAGACAAACAAGGTTGATGGATTGAGAGGCTTAAAAGGTGCGGGAGGTAGATGAAGGGAAATGATGGAGGAAGAATGAGAGAAGGGGTTGTTTGTATTTCTCAAAAGAGCAGTAATTGAGTGAGAGAGGCAGGTGGGCAATGAAGCCTGATTTATATTTCAAAGGCTTAACTGTACAAGAGGACTAGTAAGTGGCTCAAAAACACGGAAGGGGTGATGGGAGAAAGATGAGGAATGCTGAAGGAAGGAGGGAGATGGAGGAGAGATGAGTGAGAGGAAGGTGGCAGAAGAAGGATGCTATGATAAGAGAATGAGGGACAGGAAAAATCTCACCAGTTATAGACATATATTTATTCCTATTGCTAATTAAACATTCTTAGGAGCAGAGAACACGTCTCTCTCATATCTTATAGAGGTTTTTTAAAAAGGATCTGGCTTACTGGACATTATTCAGGATATTTCTGTGTACTACTGTGCTGCATGGAAATACCACAAACAGGTCAGGTTCTCCACATTTTGTCCATCTTTTACAGAAGAATGCTCCAACAAATGGGCCCAGAAATGCAAGGTTCATCAATGCCAAAGAACTGTAGAATAATAACAGTAAAGTAAGAAACGCACAACGCAAAATGAGAAATAATTCTGCGTGTAATTTGTTCTAGCTCTACGAGTCAGTGTTACCAAAGTTGTATATATGGAGAAAAATTCAGATGGATAGGTGAGGGAAACGATGTCTGTCTGTGAGAGTAGATCAAGGAAGGCGCAGGGAGAGCATATTCTTTCTAAGTAATTTAACAATATATACTGTCAGCGTGGGTTCCTTTTGACTTGACGGACGGTAATGTCAGCGCTGCAGATAAGGGGGGCGGCGATAATGTGAATGAGACTGATGACATGTTGAGCAGGGACATGAACGGAGAACAGCAATGGCAGTGTAGCGGAAAATGAAAGCACAGTGATATGGTAGAAGGAGGAGGGAAGGGTAGGGAGAGGTGATGGGGATTACAGAAGAGAGAGAATAGAGAGAGAAGAGAAGGAAACAGGGAAAGCATGAAGGGGATGTATTGTGTGAGAACATTACCGTTTCTTGCGCTATGCGAACTATGCAGATGCAAAGGGCCCCATGACCACTAGGGGGCCCCAAGCCACTACTTTGCTTTCAAAATATTTTAGAAGAATTAAATGTAACACAAATATCTCTCAGATTGTATTTGCTCTGTGATGTTGAATGAAACTTCTATGAACTATGGGGAAGTGTCCTTAATATTATTACATACTGCTGCACTGGACTATTAACTATGGTTTGCACCTAACTAGACATGTTCAATAGATCACACAGTCTTTGACAGATCAACTACTAAAGAAATCTCTAGTTTATTAACCTTTTCTAAAGTTTTTCTAAAGAAGGGTTTAAATGCTGGTGTATCGATTTAAAACAGGGGCCCCCAAAACAATCTTGCATAGGGCCCCCACAGATCCAGAAACGGCCCTGTACGAGAATGTAAAGCTTGAAAAAAGTAATAAGTGGACAGAGTTTAAATGGTAAATATTTTAAAGATGAAGTAACATGCTAGGAATATTGCAAACAATGCTATCTGCCTTTTTAAAAATAGTCTGGCACCTTCATGTTGTGATTACAGAGTACCAGGATTTTTTTTAAGTAGCATAGACATATAACCACATAAATAAACCAGGGCTGTCAATATAATGCTTTAATTCCAATTAACCACATGTTAAGACTGATTAATCACATTCTGTGGTGCCCATTGAGCTGATGCATCAACAACAATAACAAATCAGAAGAAAAGTGTACCGTGCTGTGTGAAGGCTAGATGAGCATCAAAGGGAGATAGAACCTTTACTGATGCACTCCAGAACCAAACACCACAGTATACAGACACCTAAAGGAGGCATTTTGTTGCGGTGGATAAATACTGGCAGTCAATATAAGACATGATATCCAACCTAAGCACTGGATGAGATGACCAGTGAGACATGAGGCTAAGTTGGTAGATGTGTGTTAAGCTATATTGGCTAATTTTGAGTCTACCATTAGAGGCTTATTAATGTTTTAATCATTACATTTCGATGACCTGTGAAAAGCTTTAAATAAGAAAGTACAAATGTAAGACACCTATAAGCACAAATACAAGTTCACAAACACACAGATGTTTATATACTGAGAAAACCTGTTGACACAATCCCTAGTCCCTCACCCCAACCATAACAATTAAATGCCTAACCCTAACCCTAACCCTAACACTAACAAAGCCTGCTATAATTCTAACCTTATCACTAAAACTCAGTCCAAAACGTAAAAAAAAACTCCTTTGAACGTGTAGGAACCAGCTAAGACATCCTTAAAACATGGAAATGTCCTCACAAGATTGGTATTTGTTTTTTTTTTTGGCCTGTCCAGTACGTCATGTATGTAAAACTGTGTAGTCATCATTCACGGCCTTTTCATTTATTTGTTTTCGTTTTTGTTCATTTTATGTTTATTATTATGTTTATTTATTTATTTTTATTAATTGATTTATCTATTTAAGTTACAGACAGGATCTGGGGATATAAAAGAAAAAAGGGGGAAAGAAAAAGAAGGTGGGGAGGGAGTCAAAAGATAATGGGACAAACGTGAAAAGGATAATAGAAAGAGGGGGGGGGGGGGGCAACACAAAGACAAACTGTTTTAATAACAGTTGGGAGAAAAAAGATAAAAA
>JAUMHF010000002.1:2625784-2647492 GCA_032359275.1 Microctenopoma steveboyesi | reverse complement strand
GAAGCCAATGGAGAGAAGCTAATGTAGGAGTAATATGATCTCTCTTATTAAGTCCAGTCAGAACTCTGGCTGCAGCACTCTGGATTAACTGGAGGCTTTTGAGTGAGTTATTGGGACATCCTATCAGAGCAGAGCGATGAAGTCCCCCAGAGGGAGGTCAACCGGCAGCCAGTGCGCCGAAGCTCCAGGAGGCTATGGCGGTAAGCCTAGAGGCCCCCCCGGTAGTCGGCCACACCAGGGTGGACCAGGTCCTGGACTCAGGGATCCGAGAGTCACCTGCCCCCCTGCTGGGGCCCAGCAGAGCCAGGAGGGCCAGGCCCTGCCAAACCGTCGCCGGGAGCAAGCCAGTACTCACACGAGTATCCAGCCCCGGACGTCGAGAACTGTGGGGATCATCCACTGGCAGGAAGTGTGGCGGGGGGAAAGTGAGGCTCCCTCCTCTGAGAGAGCTGAAGATGTTTTTAAGTGAGGTGGAGTCCAAGACCTGAACCTGACACAAACACATAGTCAAGCAGGCATGCACATATACACAAGCATACGTTCCCACCCTCGTGTACACATATAAAAATGCTCACACACTCGCCCAACATGGACACACAGAGATGAACGCTGAACACACACTCACACTCCCCATATATACTCTATCCCTTAACTCTGGGATGTGGACCAGGAGGGCCACCGCAGCCCCCGCAGCAGCCAGGAGGCCCACCAAGATTGGTATTTGAACCAAATTTGTCCACACACGACAGATGGACATCTTGTCATTCGCAGAGAGAGAATCTTTACAGACAGACTTTTGTAGGGTTGACTTAGAGAGGAAATGTAACCATTAACGAGTAGTCAGAAATAATGCTCCTGTTCATTAGATTACAAAGGTCACCATGTGATATTTCACAGCATCGACAAGTGGTGTGTAAAGAAATGGACAAGTCCAGCAGCCTGTGCACACTGCGGAGGCCGAAGCCTGTGTGAAGCTGCCTGCTCAATTCACAGGGTAGAGTAGCTTTACACCCACACATTACCACCTTGCAACTTAACAGACGCCCACATCCACATGCACACCCTTAAGGAAAAGTGGTGTTACTTTAGGATGTGTTTATTATTGTTTGTATATTTATTTATATGTATGATATGCATATCTTTATATTGTTGAATTCCTGCTGAGCCGTCCATAAATCACTAAATTAGTGTTACTAAAAACAGTTTTCTACAGCACAGGAATTAGCTGCATTTCCTGTGGAAAGTAAAACTCTGTTCCAGATGTCTAAGACTGCTCAACTCAATCACCGTTGCTTTCTTTTAGAAGAAAGAAACCACTGGTTTACTGAGCATCATAGAAAGACCAAGGACCAGAGGAACCACAATGACAGCAGCTCTGTGAGAGAAGGTAAATGCAAAGTGAACAGTCTGAGACATCACTAACAACCTGTGTAGAGCAGAAGTGGTGTACAGCCATCCACTTTTCAAAGAGAATAAGAAAGCCGGGTTGGAATAAAAATAACAGACAAACTAGAAGGCATCTTGGATTTCGTTTATGGACTAAGCTCCACCAAAGTAATGGAAAGGCCAAACATCACAGGAAACATCATGGAGAACACAGCATAGAAGAAGTGGCTGATTTAGAAAAATCCTACTAGTGGCTGGACAAAGCTGGACTGAAAGACAGCACAGAGGCATTAATAATGTCACCACAGTACAAGATCGATCGAGGCTAGAGTCTAGCACAACAGGCAGGTTCCCATGTGCAGGCTGTGCAAAGATCCAGCACATAACAGCAGGGTGCAAGCTGCTAGCAGGCAGCGTTTACATGGAACGTCACAACCAAGTGGCTGAATTAATGTACAGGAACATCTGTGCTGAGTAACAAGCAGGGTTAAGCAGCAAGACGAAGTGAGTGATTAGTGATCAGAGGCAGATCTATAGGGGGCCCCTGCTGTAGATGCCCCCTCTAGGGGGCACCTGGAGTTGGGGTTTGTAGGATTTAAGACCAATGCTAAAGTTACCGTTTCGAAGCACCAATATGAAGTGTGCGTGTCCTTCCTTCATGCCATGGTAATGATGGTGGCTGTCCATCAGGCCACGCATCAAAGCTGTTGTTCAACCAACAGGTAATCCAGTCTTGCTCATTTAGGCAGTGTTGTACTCCCATGTAGTGCTTAGGACTCCACTGATCTGTGTCATCACATCCCAGAGTTATAATGGGTTCAGTAATAAAATGGAACAGCAGGGAAGGTTAAAGTTAAGACCTTAAACTGAACAGAGAAATTAAGGCAGTTCCCTGGTGGCCTAGTTTTATTTCAGAATTCCATTACTTCAACAAGGCACGCCCAGAGGTCAAATAGGTTTCATCAGCTGAAATCTGCCACAACGCCCATCAGTGATTCTGAAGTTTCAGCCATGTCAGGATGTGTGACGTTCTCAGTGTGCTGCAGTATGTTACATCAGATCTTGGTTTGAAGCTGCAGGCGCTTTGCTTTTTGCCAATAGGTTCAGTGTGTGTGTCATTATCCTTTGTCTGCTGTCACTGAGAAAGGGTTTAGCTCTGAAATGCTAACAAACACAAAAGGTTTTAATGTTCTGTCATATTTCAAACAGTCCTGTATAGACGTGCTCATTACAGCTGTAGTATTTGTTTTCTTTTCTTTATAGTGTGTCACTTTAGAATTTACCACAGCAAAGTCTCTTATGGACCCAAATGGCATTCATCGAACTGCACTCCCTGAGGTGTTCCTTTGAAAAAAACAGTCCCTTTTGTGCAGGTGGACATATCAAATTCAATAATGCTCAGCAAAAGGCCTCCCTGTACTCATCTCACAGTGGTTGTGTCTTCACTCTCCCTGTCACTTGACAATGTTTTGTCGAAGCAAAGGGAAGAAAAGAAAAAAAAGCAATAACGCCAGAGCCACTAACGCCTCAGCCTCAGCTATTCTGAAGCTGAGTGGAGTCATTTAATTTCCATATCAAAGGGACTCCAGGAAAATCAGAGAAACCTGAGCAAGCCAAGAAGCGCTGCTCTATTGCTCTCAACGACGCATCTGGAGAATGAAAAGGGGACGGTAGAGCGTAGCAGAGAGTGATTAGAGAGGCTGGGGAGGCGGGGGGGTTTGAGGGGTGGCAGATAGACAAGAAGAGAAATGGAGCATTTTGTATCTGGGATCTAAAAGGTGTCTCTTGTTCACAAAGAGTGTTTTCTCTCATAAAAAGCCTCATTGCGCAGAGGGCCCAGGAGTGAATTAACCAGAGAGGAATTAATGTCAGGGTTCTGAGGTGAGAGAAAGAGAAAGAAGAGGCACATTTATGGGGATTTTTTGCTCATTCCTGCAAATAGAACGACATGGAGATAGTGCTGGCGTCACGTCCCTGTGGCCATGACCGCGGAGTCAAGATACGTAGGCTAATCCGCAGGTGGCACAAACCCGCCAGAGCTTTATGATGTTGAACACAAATGTCAGGTTTATCCACCTAAAACACTTATTAAATGCACAAAGAAGAGAGAGAGACAAAGATGAGTTTTCTTATACAAGGAGAACGGGCAGAGACTGCTTCGCTGAACAGTCCCTACAACGCTCTGAGCTCTGCCCATCTCCTGTACCTTTTTATTACAAAACATAGATAGATAGGCATAGATTGGTTACAAAAATAGCTGAGTCACATTCTCTGATTATCAAAATAGGGAGTTGTATGTGGGAGAGAACAGGATATTCTCTCAAACGAAGTTTGCTGAAAAAGCTGCGTGGCCTTGAACTGTTTTTCACTTCTACTGCTGTGCTATGCTTTAATCAACACATAGAAATAAGCAAAGATTACCAAAATAAGGGCATGAGATAAAATAATTCAAATATTGAATCCAACAACAAACACTCCAGCAACAAATCAGAGCGAGATGCTTTTCAGTTTTCAAATGCAGCAACAAAGAGTCCATAAAACCTGTGATGAAAGGTACTTCTGCACATTTTAAACTCACTAAATGTGTAGAGGGTTCAGCACTACTGCCGTATGTCCATACGACTGAAAAGGTGCAGAAGGTTTTGAAGGAGGCAGCTTTGAATTTAGAGCGTGCTTTAGAGAATCAAAGAGCCATAAAACTCAAATCAAATAATCTGACAGTTTTCAGTCAAGGGAATGAAAGGGCTTTGTACAGAGCTCTGTTAATGTGGTTTTGTTAACAAACCACAGAAAGCGGAAGAGAGTCTGTGGCAGCCATTCATTTATTCAGTCAGTGGCAGATCACACTTTGGTTACAGTTATTATTATAGTTTCCTTTTTAGTTTCACAATGAATGTTGGCATATGGGAAAACCTAATTTAACATGGATTATATGAGTTCTTTTGGAGATCACACGCATTGTATTCCAGAGTCATTTCATGCATTTAACCTTCCCCTTGTGTTAGGGTCGAAACCGACCCGTTTTGAAGTTTTAGATGGATGAAAGTACCACATACATTTGTTTATTGTATCAAGGCTTTTTGACTTTGTCAGGAATCTCTATTTAAACAAAAAAATATACATATCATTTCACTACATTCTAAAATACTTTGGTGAAAATAATCTAGTCCCTTAGCATTGTCTTTATTTTGTCAGTGATGTAAATATACAACAAGAAAACTACTTAGACAACTTCATTTTGACTTCTGTAAATAAGTGCTGCACTTGTCAGACCAATTATTCAGAGATCCACAATATGAAAATGTTAGCCCAGCATCCCCAAAAATAATTGACATCATGGGGTTTATCCACCGGCTATGACTGCAACTGAATATCACAAGTATCTGTTTAATATTACTGATGTTAGACAGGTGAGTGTCAAGAGTGTGAAATGGCACTTCGACTACTGAAGTAGGCTTGTATGAAGTGGTTGTTTCACTTGTCCCCGATGTCAGTTTTCTCCATGTTATAAAAGGCAATATTAGGATCGGAGAAACGGATACACCCATTGTCAATGTGTTTGGAAGTGTGGAAACACACTGGCATTAATGTCTGTAGGGTATTCCTGTTCTCAGGCTCTGCTAAGTTTAAGCCACAGCGATGGCAAATGAGCTAATTCCACAAGAGTTTCTAATCACTTTCTGGTTGTGAGGAAAACATAAACATAGCTGTCACAGATGCAGGAAGAAACTGTGGATTAATCCTCTATTCTGAAACGTTTAATAATAAGATAAAGCCCTGGGTATGTGACGCAGCTGAAAATAGAGTCGTAATGATGTAAAGTCACAAACATCTGTACGATATGTAACCACAGGCAATGTTCTCCCAGTGACACTCCTTGAAAAGGTCATGTGAAATGTCAATAGGGGCAGCTGTACCCTCAGGCACTGATCACATAGGAGGCCTTTTTGAAAGTTTCTTTGAATATTTGGATAGCATCAATTTCTCCACAAAACTATGCGTCGCTTCTAAAAGAAAACACGTGTTTAGTACAACCACACACTGCGCTCACCAAGTTAATTGCTGGAATCAGCCAAAAGTACTTTGGGGAATAGACAGTCAGACAATGATTCTTATTTGGAACAGAAAGTACAAAGACAAATGTTATTTCCGAACTGTATATTCCACTACAGTTTGCAGGCCTACTCAACATTTATCTACTCTGCTTGCCATAGTTGTTCCCACACAGTGTTTTGCTTTGCACAAAGCAATATTTGAGTGTTCTTCTTCTTTTCAGTCGTATGAACTCAAGCAGTAAAGATCAAGGTGTGAAAAGTCGAGAAAGTAATTTATTCACAACTTGAATTCAGTTTACAATTGTAACGCTATTAATAAAATCACAGATGGCTTAAAATGCAAAACTCTAAAACACTGATGGAATGAATGATTTCAAAACTGAGGTTGTGTGATTTAAACCATGGTCATCTAAAAAGAGCTGCTTAAGACACAACTAAAGATAACTGACATAACTACTAAACCAAAAAGCAAGTTATGCTGTATTTATACAGTAAAATAGAGTTTCAAGTGGCAATCAGACCAAGATCTGCTACCAATCAGATGAACAGTATGTAACCCCCACATTTGTGTATATATTTTATATCTCTCATATCTATATATCTTTTCATGGAACACTAAAGATGTTACACATTGATTTAATGTTGAGTAGTGAGTCTGCAGCTTGTACAAAATGTAAATTTGTCACCTCAAAATAGCTCAACACACAAACAAAAGTGAGTACACCCTTCTGAAAAATGTCCACAACGTGCCCAGGTGGCTTCCGGTGTCATGCGAATTGTGTTACAAGGTCTCAGGTGTGAATGGGGAACAGGTGTGTTGAATACTGGTCACTGTCAAATAACAAAGTACATTTACTTAGTTACTAAGTAACTAAGTAAATGTACTAAAAGTACATGTACTTAAGTAGGTTTTTCAGGTATCTGTACTTTACTTGAGTATTTATTTTTCTGGTGACTTTGTACTTTTACTCCCTACATTTCAAGAGAAATATCTGTACTTTGTACTTCTTACATTTTCGAAAAAGGTTACGTTACTTCCATATGAAAACAATGCGACGTAAAGGTCGTAATCAAAAAGGTTCCGGTCAGAACAGGCCTCACCGTGGTCGACCAAAGATGTTGAGTACACATGCTTAGCATTATATTCAGAGATGTTCTCTTGAAAATAGACGCATGAATGCTGCCAGCATTGCTGCAGAGGTTGAAGGGGGTCAGCCTTTCAGTGCTCAGCCCATACGCCACACACTGCTTCAATTTGGTCTCCATGGCTGTCGTCCCAGAAGGAAGCCCCTTCTAAAGATGATATACAAGAAAAGCTGCAAACAGTTTGCTTAAGACAAGCAGACATGGATTATTGGAACCATGTTCTGTGGTCTGATGAGATCAAGATGAACCTATTTGGTGTCAAGCGAGTGTGGCTAAAGAAAGTAGTTCCAAAAAGAGCAATCTACCAAGGCAATGTAGCTCCCATGGATATCAATTTAATGCATGAATGTATGAAGCACAGTTGGGAAACAGAATGCATGCTCAGCAGAGCTTGCCTGAATAAAATACAGGTCTAAATAATGCATTTACTTTAATGAAAAAAGAAGAAGAAATGAAATCCACAATGATGAAAACTGGGCTAATCCCATCAACTGAGACTTGCAGTTTGACTTCAAAGATGTAAAACATCAATACTGTCGTACCGTGTCAGTATTAAACTGCAGCAAAATATTGTTCTAATGGAAAACAAATGAAGCAGCATTGGATAGATGCTTTGGATCGGGATGGTTAATACTTAATACTTCTCTCAATTGTCTGGGGAGTGTTGCAACAGCCAGGAGATAAAATCTGGTCTGATGTCATCAATAGGACACGAGGTTTCATTAAAACCTGGTATCAAATCAAAGCACTTCTGTGTGTTTTGTGTGAGCATACACGCTTCCTTAAAAGTGCATGTGTGGACAAGAATCACTAAAAATACAATTCTGCTCATCATTCGTTTTATCCACACCTCGTTTTTTCTTTAAACATAAAGGGGGAGTCACATGCTGATATTGTTCTCGTAGCCTGAGGCTTTCAACTAAAGACAGAGCAAATGTATCAGCAAAGCCAAAGTGTGGCAGCCCAGTGCACTAATGAGAAACAGGTTATTTCTACACAATAAGGTGGATGTATAATGAGACAGTGTGACAGACTTTCTGGTGGAAAAATGATTACTTTGCTCAGCAAGTTTCTTATTATGCATAGCCTGTGGTAAAATGCCTAATACTTTCTGTTAACCTATGCAGTGAAAAGGCTTTCATATAATGCGCTATAGTCTCTACAGAAACGCCTTCCATTGGTTGCAAACATGGTTGACCTTTGGAGTACTTTGTGGGAAGCATGAAATCAAATCATGTCCGATTTGACAGGGGGGAATGGCTTTGCCTTGTTCCTGTTTGGAAGTTACTTTACTTCAAACTTTTCTGCCATCTGCTATTGTGTATGTTTTGCAGTCTGTGCTTGTGGCTTGGATTGCGTGTTGGTGAAAATGGCAAATGTGCTGATGGAAGAGCTGATGCCAAAACGTTTGTGTATTTCAAAATGTATACGATACGATATTCAGATAATTACATAACACAAATCAAGGTACACTGCTACTCAACTCAACAAAGTATGTCTTACACACCTTTGAATATAGGTTCAACTGTTGTCATACCCCCCCCCCTTTGATTTGCTGAGTGATGTTTGAGTGCCATAAACAGAGGCTGCATAAGGTATCAAAGTCACTGAATTCTAAAATAGATAATATCTCATAGCCCAGTTGTGCTACATTTGCCATACACATTTCAACAAATTGTGGTTTCAGTATAATTTAAAGCTGTAGTATATACACTAAATATGAAGCTTTTATTTGTCAAGACAAATAACTATCTTGTCTAGATTTTAGCCATTTTCCTTTTCTGATATATCAAAATATTTTGTTTTGACTTTCTATAACACTTGCAAAATAAAAAATGATCTGCAGGCTCTCTGTCTATACCTCTCATCTCTTCCTCGGCCACTCCTCACCGCCTCCATTTTCCCACACTTTGTATATTCACTCAGTAATTCTCAGTAGTTTCCTAAGATTCGTATTAGTTTTCTAAGATTCACCAGTCTTTTCAGTTCATCTCAACCTTTTCTTTTGTTATTTTCTTGAAGTCCTCCTCAATCTCATTTTTCCCTCTTTCCCGATGAATCTAGTTTCAACTACACAGTACAAAAAGAAGCGAGCTTGGCTTTAAATAGATTCTAACAATTCTCAGAGTGTTTCCTCTTTGTTATAGATGAGCCCTGCTCTTGCACTGTTTTATTCTATCTTATTTCATTCTCACTTAATGTACCCTCATCTAGAAAATGAAAAGACAGCCTTTGGGTGGGGGAGACTTGGTGATCAGAATATTGTTCTTCATTAATAAGACTGCATGGTTTTTCCTTGCATGTTCATTATAAAGGAGGCTCATTAACAGTATGTAGAACAAGTCATTAACATACTTTGTACATTATAATTAGATGTGTATTACTATTTGATATAATAAAAAAGAGGATTCATATTTTTAGAAACATATGTTGTCCTCTGTATGGCATAATGTCAGTGATAGTTATTTGTGAATCCAATCTGATGCCTGAATCATCCAGGGAAATCACTGCAGATGTTGTTTTCACTTTTGTCCGTTTGTGAATTTAAAGGTCCACAATAGGACAAAACAAATGTCAAGATGGATGTGCTGCAACCCTTTTTGTTTCTCGTTAATTTGTGTTTTTTATGGTGCTGCCATTCTATTTTATTTCTAATAGGGTCAGTTGACTGCATATCAAGCAGGATCTAATTATTCCAGGGTTTCTTTGAATTGAATTTGAGTGTCCTCTGGCCCTGGTTCAGGATTTCTTTGTTTATGCTTAATTGATTCAGGGAGATCTTCTTAGATCTATTCAGATTGGTGTACACTTATGTATCCACAAAGACCTAGAATGTGTAGAACGCATTTCAAAATAAAGATACTGTTTTGTTTTGTTTGGCAGGTTTACCTGGTTTACTTCTGATTTGTCCAGGGCCAGCTCTTGGCATACTAAGCAGTCATCTAGGACTGACTTTTATTTTCAAGCTATGAAAGTCTTTTGCAGATATTCTCAGTACCGGGGTTTTGAGATTGCTTTATGAAGTGTTAGGATTTGTGTTAAGGACCCATGTGCACTCAGTAACGAAATCAAATTTAGGAGTTTTAATAAAATAAACACAAATAAGCACGGAACACAGGCTAACTGAAAATCACTCCCAAGGGAGGCAAAACGTACAGTGGGGATTATTAACTGAACCCATTAAAGACACACTCATATACTAGACACATTAACTTAACTGAAACACTCAAATAAAACTACAGATTAAACACTCAACAAGATCTAAACTGAAGGCGGTAACAGGATACACGTTAAGAGACAAACCAGGTAGGGAAACATAGGACAGAGGAGACCGACCAAGAATCACACACACACGGAGACGGACCAGGGAACAAAACCAGACATCAGACCAACCAGACAGACGCAGGACGCAGACGGGGAGACAGGACGGAACACGGCAGACCAGACGGGTTGCAGGGAACACAGAGCTTTTTGCACTAGTGGAACGTGGAGGAAACATAACAAATAATCCAGCGGGGAGAGACGGGCGAGGGGAGAACATAAAGGGATGTGATCAAATCAAGGTGAGTGTTAACAGGTGAGCGTGATTGGGAGCCGGGAGTGATCAGGAGAAAGTGACGACAGCTGCGGATAACGAGGGAAGCGTGCGTGAACCAGTGAGTGGCAGAGCGGGGGCGTGACGAGGATACAGAGAGAGCAGTGCAGGAGACCAGGGGCGTGACTGACCGATAAACCAAAACACAGACATGACGGAGAACGAACGAACTACAAAAACACCGGAAAGGCGGGGCAGACCGGGGCGAACCGTGACAATAAAGTGTAGTTACTTATTTGGGCTTTTCTCCCTATATAAACCCTCATGATCTATAATAAAGTGAAAGGCGACAGAGACACACATGCAGACCACGTGACTGAAGGGCGCTGTGGCACCATCCTACCTGTCTCACATGAAGAAGAAGAAGATCACATAAAGTAATTTTAGAAAATACATAAACAATCTATATAGTATACAGACCGAGTAATGTTTATAAGCTACATTCAACTGTACTTTAAAAATGTTCTCTCTCTCATTTAACAGTCATGTGAGGTACACTGCTACACACAAAATAAAGTCGACATTTGGATTTAACCAAGCAGATAGGTACAAGCCTCCTATTGGATAATTACTGCATGAGTGATTATCTGATTATCTAAGTTATTTACCCCAACTGGTGCAATGAGTTGTTTCTCATATATTAAACAAAAATGTCGAAAGACACATCTCGTGGTCATGGAAAAGAAGTTTTGTTTGATAGGGGTCAAATCATTGGCATGCATACATACCAGGGCTATGTTTAATAGTACAAGTAAGAGATTTGCCACACACACAATGCAAAGGGAACTCAAGGGATTGGGACTGAACAGCTGTGTAGCTGTAGGAAAACCACTAGTCATTGAGGCCAACTGGAAACAGCAGCTTCAATTTGCTGGGGGGCATAGAGTTTGAACCCTGGAGCAATGTAAGAAGGTCATGTGGTCTGATGAGTCCAAATTGACCCTGAGATCAGCTGACTGCTGAAGATACTGAATGATCAAGTTATTCCATATATATTCCATATAAAAATTAAAGATGGTGGACCTGACCAGCTAAAAAAGATAAACCAGCTCACACAGATAAAGGCTCAGATTCTAGCCTTTATCTAGAATCTGGTCTGAGAAGAAGTCTTGGCTAACTAGTGTCTGTCTTGAGACCAGAACTTTGTTTTTTTTTCCTGCCTCCTCTGTCAGCTGTCAAGAAAAGAACGAGTCGGGATTCAGACAGGTAATGGGAATTTAATACATTTTCCTGATAAAGCAGCTAACTCATAAATTCTAACTGACATGTGTCTTACTATGACTAGCAATTTAAATATTGTTACAGCCTAATGAAAGCTACAGGATAGAGTATAATAAGATGAGACAATGAGGTGGGGGACAAAAACATAATAAATGCATAATATTCCGTGGTGAGTTTGAGCTTGTGTTGTGGGGTCATGGTGAAAGTGAACACTCCTGGTATTTTCATGGTGCTGGAGGCCTATGTTGGATCTCTGGATGAAGTAGTACCTGCCGACTGTTACTGTGTTTCCTTTTCTTTTCTTTAGCTGTTTGACTTCAGTTGAAGGAGAGATGGGCAAAGTGTACTAATAAATAGTAACTGACTGAAGAGACAGACAGTGCATATCACAATGGTTGGAGGCAATTTGAAAATTGACTTGCAAATGTTTGCCCCTTCAAAAGTAATTTCACCAGCCACTACTGCTGGAAACACTGATTGCAACTAGATAATTATTTTGTCATGTTGAACATCTCAAGTAATGACAACTACTCTACATTTTAATTCAAATCATAAAACTTTATTTTACTAGGGATGCAACAGTGGACAGTTGCCAACTACAATAACGACTGCACCACTGTCCTAAATTAAAGTAATAAAATAGATATCAAAATATACACAAGGTGCAGGATTGCTAAGCACCAAAATGAGTTGAGCCCGCTCTGGATTTTTTTATACATACAGTGTCCTGTGTCCATTTTGAAATCCTATATAATAGAGAGTTTGTCCAGACTTTACCTGTGATATGTATTGTTAATTAAACATCGCTGCAATACTAACTGATTTGTTGTTTTCTTGTAGCATTGTGAGATGTTTAAATGGGAATCGATAAACTCAATAAGCAGAACACAACCAGAGAGTAAAAGGATGATGTAAATCTTTAATAATGAATGCCATAAATAGCAACTAAATACAACACTAAACAAAGGAGGGACCTCAATGAAAATGACAGTGAAGACTGATATAATGGGAAACAAAACTAGGCTACATACAGGACAAATGGTGAGGGAAAAAACAAAGCACGGAGGTGAACAGAAAGGCTGCCGGTGAGAGGACAAGGAGCTGAGCAGATGGCAGTGCAGTGAAAGGTGACTGACATGAAGCACAAACCATGGGGAAAACAAACAATACACCAGCAGGGAATGTAGGGAGTACAGGGTGTTATATAGTGAGTGAACTAACAAGGGAATGAGGGACACCTGGAAGTAATCAGTGAGGGAAACGTGAAGTGAGGACGTGACCGAAGTGACTGGAAACACTGTAGGACCAGGGGAACTAGGCAGGCAGGCCAGGGTGTGAGGCGTGATGAGCATACCCTACGTTTTAAAGGATAACTCCCCTCACCTTCTTTGTCTTTTGGCGCTCCACTCTTGTCCGACTCCTCACACCAAATATATGTCAGTTTCACAATAAAATGGCTTTCTGCAGGATATGGATTCGGGATATGCTGTGAGTCTCATAGGAAGCTACTAAGGTGCTTCTGTGAGCTAGTGATATGCAATTCTCATGCAGATAGAAAGCACGGGGGTAATGAGGGAAAGAGAGACTCGCATAGGCAAGGAGAAGGGTAAAAAAGAGATTTTGCCCTTTAAACACAATGAATCGTCACTTTAAATTTCTGCATAGTGTATGGGCCTCTCTATCTAGGTTTTTATGTGACTCATGAATAATGTGATGGAGTCAATATTGTGCCTGTGCTATGAAATGCAAAGAAAGGCTGCAAAGTAGGACTGACGGGTTTGAAATCGCAATTGCCTAATTTTTCATGCCTAATGCATAGAAAGTTTTGTAATCAGCAGTCAGAGGTAAAATAATATCCCGATCTAGAAATGGTAACATGATGCAAAGATTAGAACTGACATCATCTCCAAACATTGGGATGTTCAGACTGACTTAAGCTGTATAATCTTCTCTCAAACTTTCCGTTACCTTTAAGCTCTGTTTTTATGATTAAAGTTTTTGTTAATCACGTGTAAATTGTCTTTAGGCTTCAGGCTATTGAAATTGTACTGTAAGCAGTATAAACATGCATGATGTCATACATGTAAGGTCAAACAAAATCAGATTGACAGCGCATGTTGGCTGAGGTGAGGTGAGGTGAGTTGTGGTGTGGTGGCATTTCCTGGTTTAAAGCCTTATGGCATGAGAAGAGAAACTCCTACTAAGTCTCTCAGTCCTGGCCATGATGCTCCAGAGTCTCTTCCCTGATTTCACAGGCGGTTATTGGGGTGGAATGAGTACTTGATAATCCCGGTAACTCTGGTCCTACAGCTCTTTTTGGAAATGTCCTGCAGCGAGGAGAGAGCTGACCTGCAGCAGCGTTCCGTTCCACGGCTCACTTGCTGTGGAGCTTTGCGATTGTGAACACAGCTGTTACCAAACCATAATGTTCTGTGATTGTTGCTCTGGAGTCACAGCACTGGAGCAGAAAGTCTTCAGGATCTCAGAGAAGACCGGAAATGTCTCCTTCTGTCTTAGATGGTATAAATGCATTTTGGCCCTTTTGGTCTGAATCTGGATGTGTTTGACTGCTGTCTCCCACTGAAGTCTACCACCAGCTCCTTGGTCTTGCTGACGTCCAGCTGGGGGCGGCTATCTTGCCACCATGATGCCAGGTTCTCTACTTCATCTTTGTAGGACACCTCATCGATGTTTGAGATGAGCCCCAGCACCACCGTCCCAAACTTTTATCTTGAACGGAGGATCAATTAATCAAGGGCTTTTTGATCAAATTTTTTTTTTAATAATTGATGTTCATATTTAGTCTTGTTGTTCATCTGAGTTTGTATTTTCTAGTATTAAAAGCTGCCGTGTTATGTGTTCTTACACTTTATAACGTGTTGAATTCAATGAGCGGGCACTAACTTTGATGTCTGTACGAACCAGAATAATCTCCCTTCTCAATAGCTGAACAAAATGACACACCATCTCTCAAGTAGTTTTGATAGGATACAATAGTCCAATTACTAAGTAAAAAAAGATTGCAGGGGGGGGGGGGTGATGTTAAGAGGGCTTAGGAAAACACTTCTTCACTTCTCCCTAATTGGATCACAACCCTTAAGGAAATCTTTTTTAATTTCTTATCTCGTTCTGCTCCTGTTCTCACAATCACATTATCTTCTGTGGTGTTCCTTTTTGTCATTTCTCTCTGATTTAATTCAAATCACCTTTTTCCTCACATGAAGAATACTGAGAACACCACCTATAGTTAAATCCACTCGTGTACTATTGATGACTAAAGTAGAAATGAAGAAAAGAAAAGGCCTCTGTGCAACTGCACGAGTATACCTGTCAGAACAAGTGAAGAAGAGGTGGTAGAAAAGAACTGACAACTGATTTCCTGGTGTATGTTCTATAAGTGTCTGGAAGCCAGTTTCTGATTTAGGAACTAATGATGCTGCATCTGAAAACGTCTCTTCAAAATACTGAATTTGGAAAAGAATCAGTGGGACTTAACGTTTTTACACCAATATATGTGGATAATCTTATCCAGGATTAGAACATCCAGTGTTTCTCATCAGGCCATGCATCTTTGAGTGGGGTGTGGAATCCAGATAAAGAAAGTGTCTCCAAAGAGTGGGAGGCAGTACAATACCCTGTACTGGAACAAAAGGGAAGAACAAAAGCAACAAGAACATCCAGCATTTCTCTTTAGATCGTGGATCTGAGCTTAGCTTAGCAAGTGTGAGCATAGGGATGACATGTGCAGCACAAGGTGGGTCTCAACATAAGCTTGTAATGGAGTAACAAGGAGAGAAGCAACAAGGCAAAGCAAAACCTGAGAGTGAGTAAGAACTAACTGACAACGGAGTGGAGCCTAGAGCCAGCACAAAATACTAGATAGCTGGAAAGTTCCCACTGTGTGTGGTCAAGCTTTCTGATGATGTTAGTGGTTGTATGGAATTGATAGCGTTCTGTATTGTCTCTTATAGAAAAGATTTGGACTTCCAGTGTGTTGTTACAGTTGTGTAAGTTGAATTCACATGCCATACATGTGTTTCTCAGTTCATCATGTACATAACATGATCCAGACAGAAGAAACCACTTGGAAGAGAAATGAAATGTGTTGACATTTTAAAAAAGAAGTCTAGACTTAGCTTCAAAATAAACTTCATACACATGCTCTAATCGCTGTTCACAGTCATCCTTGTCTGTGCCTTTCTGTTCTTTACCTCACTTTTAAATTCAAACACACACCTCAATCCATATTGATGACCACAGTGTAATAACAGAGGGGACACATGTTTGTAGCAGTTACTCTGTGGCTCATTCCTGACAGATATGAATGCATGGTGAGAACGTGTCTGCTGTTCAGGTATGCACCGATATGCAAACATGTATTTAGTACATATGCTATGTGTGTGTGTGTGTGTGTGTGTGTGTGTGAAATGCTAATGATAATTAGCAGCATGAATGGGTTTTAGCCAATTAGCTAACATGCCCTGAAGAGCACTGAGCATTGGCGCAAAGGGCAGGGGAGTTATTTGTCCTCACAGAGCCAAGCTAACTGGGAAAGTGTGAGCATGCACACACAGCACAGTACAGGGGAAGGTACTACACCACGACAGGAGACACACACTAGTCCAAGCAAAAGGCACATACATGACAAGATTAAGAAATATGAACTCATAAATGTGCATCAGCACACACACACACCCAGTAGCCACATTTTAGACAGCACTACACAATGAGCTTGAATGAATGGCAAAGGTCATATGGTTAAGCCTCTCGATCAGGGATGCTTTCTAGCTATATTTGGGTCGTTACTTTTTTTGTGTAAAAGTTCAGTTGCTTTATTTGGCAGCTGTCTATTATTACAGCCTATGATGACATATCATGACTCAGCATACAGTCACCAAAGCAAGATGCTGAAAAAAGTAGTGCAAGCATTTGTAACATTAATTTCTAGAGTTCTATTAAAAGGTACAGGACTAGGTTTCAAAGGGTTAAATAATGGAAAAGAAGATTGGCTTTCAGGGAATGGACGGAACACAAAAGTGGAGTAAAAGAAATTTGAAATGAAAGACTAAAAGAAAGTAGCTCTACAGTAGTAATTGTAAACATCACACCCCAAATGACAGTTTTCAAATGCCAGGCGCTCTGTTGTTTTCTGCCATAGCTGCCTGGATACACCTGTGAATGAGTATTTGTGCTGATGACTGTATTGGTATGTATTGTGTGTGTGTGTGTGTGTGTGTGCACGCACCTCTGTTGCACTCTCTCTTTCTCTGTAAAGGCCAGTTCAGCAGTGGGTTGTTCCTAGGAGAGGTAACCTTTGCTTGTATAGAAGACAGAAACCTACTCGACAGCCAGAGGTAGAACTCCCTGGAAACAGACACACACATACACATGGAAGGTTATGTACACAGAGAGACAGTCCCACAGACACACACAGGCGAAATTCATGTGAGCTGCCAAAGGCGGGGAAAAGGCTATTTAACTGCTCAGACCGACAAAAAAGCTTGTTGAGAAGCTTGTCATCTCTCGATCTCACACACACGGATGCATGAACGCTATGTTAGCGTCAGTCAACTCAGATGTGCTGCTTGTAGTTCAGCTTGAGGATATGACTGAATCAGAATCAGAATCAAAATACTTTATTCAACCCCTAGGGGCATTAAAAACAAACGCACGGATGAATGGTGTCACGTGAGCTGGAGCGATGTCGAGGTTAAGCATTAGATCAAAAGTCACATATGATGATGTGCAGTTAGTCGGGGTTTCAGCAAGATTAAGGTCAGAGTAAACATTTTAACACAATTGGTTGGACTGACAAAAAGTAGTTCACCACTTGCAAACACATGCAAACCCTGTTGTCACGCTAATCCAATTGTGACCATCACGGCGTGCACGTAAACGTGCCAGCGTCACATCTTCTAGAAAGCGGCTTCTGACACGTTGCTCAGATGTAAGGTTCTTTAAATGTAGCACCGCTGACCTTTTGACCTGGAACGAAACGGCCCTATTCTCATTGATTTAGTTTAAAGCCATTGGGATTTGTCCTTCAGATTAGGAAGGTGGGGTGGCCAACCTGTCAACATACAAGACAAATGCCAGTCAAACATATTTTTAGAACCAATCAGATCTTACTTAAGTGTGAATCCACATCTGCATTGATATGTTTGTCTTTATTCATTTTCCTAATTGCATGTTAATGCCAAGTGTTTTATTGCCTGTATTGTAGTTACTGTCACATCTTCACTGGTGCTGTTGTCAGATCATCGTGTATTGATCCATGATGAGCTGCAGATGCAGAATAACAGGGCAGGGATCAATGGAAATAATGATTTAAGCTTGAACACTGCATTGTGTGGTAATAACTGGTAAATATGTTTTTCTGCAGTTGGTTTTGTTCCAAATACCAGAAAAATATTCACGAGACAGGATAGTTGTAAAATGTGGAGCGTTACAAAATGCTCACCAGAAAGCAGCAGTTAAAAGAAACGAGCAGAATCAGATCATACACAAACTCCATGCAGCATATAAGACACAAACTCAGACGTGTGCACACAGTCATTAATATTTTCGCACACATACACAACCTCGAGGTTCCTGCCAGAGTGTGGCTGAATTTGTGGGATTAAATAGCAACACACTATGGTTCCCTCTCTCTCTGTGGCTGCATGTGTTTTCTTTTTTTGTGCAAACGGCCCATCTCTGTTTTTTATAGACAGGGGCATCGACCTATTAGCATCACTTGTTGTGGTTACCTCTGCCTCTTTCTGGCCCAGCTCTCCCGAGGCTCCCTGTAATTTGATAAAGTGTGGGTTATGTCACTCATGCAACCTCGCTGTTTTTTACTACAAGCTATGGTCAAGAGCGGAGACAAATCACAGAAGCTACTCATTAAATGTCATCACCACCTGTCTCATGGTGACAAACACTGATTGAACAATGAAAGGTCAGTATCAGCCTGCCCTGCCAAATAGTCTCTGACATGCCCAGACAATCTGAGGGACGGAGACTCAAGCAGATCTAGCGCCTGAGCTCTTAGAGTTTCCTTTTCACACATGTGGACCACAACAGGAAATTGTCTGCATCGAACGTGTTCTCACACACTGGCAGGATCCTGTTTCAGCCATGAAATCATAGTGTTTTGTTTACAGCACACTGCAGGAGTGCCAGTTTAGAGAAACATCAGCATGCCTACTGCTAATTTCTCTGGACACTGACTCTACTGACTCTACTCTTTTCACGCATGGACTCAAGCAGACATTACCCAGACTGTGTACTAGGGAGCTGGCGGAGTAAAGTTTATTTAATGTCCAGTCCAACTGTTCCGGATTTCCATTCTCACATACAGCCCCCCAGGTAATGTCAGAGATGCAGTGCATGTCTGAAAACAGTTTCAGTTACACAACGAGGACACCCCCACCCTCCCTCTCACAATTTTACAGAAAGCCATTGCAGCATATTCATATTTTTTATTTCTACGTAGAACAAAATGCCTCTCATTATAAGGTAGTTGTAACATAGTCAGAAGGCGATTTTACTAATCATGATATATGATGATGAGAAATCCCAGTAGAAATGTCAGAGGACACTTTGAATAGTTTGAAGTTGCCACAAAATGTCTTTCTTTAGGGGCAAAATGTACTACGTGACTAATCGCAATACTCTATTAGCGCTAATAGACTATAACTGGACTAGAAAAATCATTAAGGCTACAAACAAATATATTGCACACTGTTTATACAACAGTATAAAATCTGTAGATGTTCTGAAATATAATATAGCATATAATTGGATAAACAATGATGCTGCAGCCTGGAAAAGTACATTATCTGGTTACATAATATAGATTTGCTGCCGTTTTGCTGCTAAACAGTCATTATTGCATTTGAAGCTCATCACAGATGTTTATCTATGTACAAAAAAACTAAAAAAAGCTGCAGTCTGAACACATATGCTTTTCATGTCCACAGAAAAGAGAAGAATTAGGAGGTCATTTATTTGGTAAGGTTCAATTTCCTGAAAACAGCAAACACATTGCTTTACGTCAGCACAAACAAAGCACAAATGCTGCCTCCATGTTGGTAGTTGGTCATCAGCCCTTTGTTGCTTTCAGTGCACCAGGCAGCAAGAGGCCTGAAGGGGCACTGGAACAATAATTCACAAGATAGCCATGTAATGAATGACTATCCAATCTTCCTCATCATGAACCCTGCAGCTTGTTTTCTGATTCAGTCCATTACAGATTGTGTTCGGTCCTATTTACCAACCCCTCTTTCCTGCTGAAAGCAATACTGACCACTGACCACTTGAGCTGTAGATTGATTTACAGGATGCCTCAGGGACAAAAAAAGACACATGAAGAATGATGACTCAATCTCCATAATGACCACGACCCGGTTTAATTTGCTTTCACTTCAATCAGCTGCTTCACTTCGCTTTTTCTCAAAAATTCAAAACACCTTTCTGCTCGAGCGGTTTGTCACAGAAGCTAATTTGAGATTCATTGTGAATGAGTGTCGTGTCAAAAGTAAGTGAATTTTCAGACCAAACCAAGTAATGAGAATAGATAGTGTGGCCATTTATGTTGTTCATTTGGTAGAGATCCTGTCTGTCCACACAAAACTGACAAGAGGTCATTCCAGTGAATCTGATTAGGGTTGAGAGGATTAGTCAATCATGATTGTAGCCTCCAAACAGCTAATTTGTTGGGTGCCTGAGGGACTGAATGGCCAGTAATTCACCACAGACCACAGAATTCCACAGTCGATGGAGATTTTCTTTTGTGGTGGCCTAAAGGATTGTGGAAATATACAGTATGCTATAAGTTTACACATAAAAAGATGCACACCAGCAAATGTAAAAGCATCAATTGACTAATTAGCCTTTCTAATTCTTTTGTCTAATTTTAATTCAAATGAGAAAAACATCATGGCAAAAATATGACAAAGGTTTTACATTATTTTGAACTTTTAAAAATGCATTTCTATAGAAGATAATCAAATTAGGAATATATGTCTGTACAATTTATCTAAAAGGTGTAGATACTTTACACAATGCAAAAATACCAATTGTTGAGGCACTCGGGGTCTCGTTAAGTCGTAAGGATTCATGGTGTTATAACCATTCCTTGAATATTTGCTGATATACTATAGGAGACCCAGTGGTGAATGATATTGTCCAATATTTCTCTTGCAGAGTCTTTAGACAAGTCTTCCAATGATAATTCTGTGTAAATTTAAGAGATAACTCTTACCAATTGGGCTTTCAAGCTGTTGCAGACAAATCACATGTGCCCTACTCCTCACCCCTGCTGTGCACTTCATTGATCCGTGCATTACCTGAAGGACAGACTAGAGAGCAGATGAAAGCAGAGACTAGATAAATTACCCATCATTACAATGACCCAACAGGTCAAACCACTGACCTCAAAAAAACAGGTATTCCCATCGCTCATTTGGATGGATTTATCCAGAATCAGTGTGTTGGCATTGGGTCTCAAGTCCTACAGAAGCTAAGTGGAGTAGAACATAGAGTGTGATTATACACTGGCCTTCCCACTTCCAAAGTATTGATTTGTTTGAAAGCTGGGGGGCAGAGGACACTGTAATTGAAGACCTACTGGACAAAGGGCTTATTTTCATCAACTGAACCTAATGGGCCAAAGCACAGAGCTAGAAGAAACACAGTACAGCACATACAGTATAATACAGTTCTTTGTACCGAATCAATGAAAGTACCCGCACACAATTTAGCCATCTGAAAATGAATGTAGGATTTCAGAGGTAATCTGAGTATTTAAACAAAAAGGTTTCACACTTGCTATTGACATGATTGCCTACCCGACAAACCATATAACTATAAACATCTGTCTCTAAAATGGACATCATAATAAATAATTTTTCTTTTGAAAGCTGTCTATCTACATGCACACAGTATCATAAAAATCAAATACATGGATTTTAACCATGTTACACGGGAATGCTGTGATAGAGAGTCAACTGCTGCATGTTAACCTACTATGAGAGAGCACTGTCCACAAGACGGCAGTTTCTTTTGGAGAAGGTATATTTTTATGACTCATTATTTCAGAAAGGAAATTGCATTATATCCACTAGAAAGTTCCTGGGGAAACTTTGAAGGATGCCTGCCACCTTGCGCTGCTGAACCTTAGACCCATCTCCCCGACCAGAGAGCAGGATTTACAGAGTATTTACAAACACACACAGTAAACATAAGCAACAAGTGTCAGCCAATCGGAGAGCAGGTGCTAACAGGGTGCTTCAGTTGCCAGGGTACCATCAGTTATCAAAA
>JAUMHF010000002.1:2583503-2604901 GCA_032359275.1 Microctenopoma steveboyesi | reverse complement strand
TCTTGCACTCAATGTTGCTTATGTATTTTTATCATTGGAATGAATCTGAGTTTATTTTATTCTGTTATCCTTTTTTATTCATTGTGAAGCACTTTGGTCAACTTGCGTTGTTTTAAATGTGCTTATAAATAAATTTGACTTGAATTGACTAGTAACACAGTTGTATGCTATTACTGCAACATGGCTTCAGCCTTCAGGGGCTGCACTGTGTGCACTGCTGAGGGGTGAGGAAGAAATCCTGCGTTATCTCTGTTTTTACATAGCTTTTATTGACCTATCTTCTAACCCAGCTTAGCCTAATCCCAATCAGACAACCTTGTTTGGACAGTTGTCTGGTGTTTTCGACTGTTTAGAGCAAAAAGAAGTTGGTTACACAAGCTGCCATTTTGGGGCCAGTGTACAATGCTTGTATAAGTTGTGAGAGTGGTTTGGGACGATGATGTTCATGGGCAATAAGGTTAAAGGACTTTTGCTCATGTTAGCACCCCCACTTCAGAAGCATCATAGCTGTGCTTAGTCTTAAAGCCAGAACCATGGCTTTAGGGTCCTCTGTTGTACTTGCATTATACTACTGTGAACTTTATTTTCAGCGCTGACACATGTTATGAATGTGATAGTCATCCAATGCCAAAGTATGCACTAATGGAACTACATTACTCAGGGAATAGGACGAGTCCAGGGAAAGGCTCAGGGTCCACAGCTTTAAAAACTAACCAAAGAACAGCAGGGGCTCTGTGTCTCTGATGTGATCCCCCCCACCAGGCTGTTAACAATTTTAGATATTCAACTATATTAAAGAGATTATTATAGTATTGTACAGATGTTAGACTTTAATTGAAGCTCCACCACCAAACAGGGTTTTCCCCCACCCCTAATGGTGACTAATTATTATCTAATCACACACACACACACACACACACACACACACACAGTAGGATTATATATGTTTACTATTAAAAATGCACACATGCTCCAGGTACATGTACAGTACGCATCTTCTGTGTGAACGAGAGGAGAAAACGACAGCTTATATTAAAAAAGCAGGTACTTTTCAGTTGCGTGGCTCAGTGAATGACACAGATGTCCTTGCATTTGAAGGAGGCGACGATATTTTTATTTATTTCAGCTGTCAGTTATGACTGGCTGGTGGGAGGGAAATTAAAAAACTACTGCATCAGGTAAACACTGAGTGTGCTTCTGTTGGTATTTATGTCAAAATACATTCACACTAAATTTCTACATAAATCTTTACAGCTTAGAAGGATATTACACTGGGTTTAATAATTCATGCAGAGCTAAAAAAACATCTGCATAAAAAGTAATTATGCAAAGCTAATAAGTACATTTTCCAGGCTTTTCTAGATTTGTTCCACTTTGAGATGTTAAACGTGTAAATTTACCTTTTTTTTATTTATTTAGTTTTTCTGTGAACGGTTTATTAAACAGATGTGGAAGCAACTACCCTCTTGCCGTAGAGCCTTGCCCGTCCAGCTGCCCACCCCGCAAGCCTTTTATTATCTTAAAACCTTTTTAGTTTTTTTTATTCCTAAAATTTGTTTTGTTTTCTAAGCAGAGATAATGTTACAATTAATAGTCAATTAAAAGTTTGTATAAGTTTATATTCTTGACTCCATTTACATATAGGGAATTTTCACATAGATAGATACTGCACTAGAAGCAGATCTGTAGGAGTACATGGCACTCTCAGAAAGAAGAACAGCAGCTGCTACAGAATCTTCTCCTAATGATGGGGTGCTTCTGGGGGGAATTTATGAAAGCTGTGGGAACAGTTCGGCAATCATCAATCTCGCAATTTGTCTGATTGTATTAGAAAAAAAAGCCTGTGACAATGAAATGACATGATAATTACAAAGCAGTAGACAGATAATGATAAAAGCATGATAAGTATGTTATGAACATACATCGAAGTAATAGGAGGCCAAACGCACTTAACTAATAATGTGGAACGTAAAACACTTTCCGTGCACTAACTGTGAAACAGCTACCTACTTTCTACTACTGTGATATCTGCAGTGAAGAAGAATGGCATGAAGTTCCCAGAATAAGTATCTAAAGCCATTAAGCTCTAACTTGCCACCAGGCGCTGAAGGTTAGGTCCTCACAGTGACACTGGGTTCCCCCACACCCACCTCTGAACTCAACACTTCTGACGAAACTTGTACAGCTTGCGTTGTGCAAACGACAAAGCATTTCAAGCATCTTGAAGAATGTAAAGATCCGGGACAGCTCACGATGTGGTCAACAAGAATCACCCAGAACCAGCTGAACCAAATGACTTTCAACTTTCGTTACTGAGGTGAAAAAATGGCCTAAATACTGTCATAGTTTCAAAAGTGCAACATCTAAATATGAATTCAGCACAATCACACTCTCAAACTCTGATACCTCGCCCCGCACTTGTTGATGTAAAACCTTGTTTGCAACTTGTTCACAGAGCTCCGTCCCTACACGTGTGATCAAGAGGCCTCTTAGCTAATGCATTTCAACACGGCCACTCGACTGCCTCTACATTTCAGGTTAGACGAGGTTGCCATTGTTGAGCTTCTAGCTCACTTTTTGTCTGAACGAAACACCTCCTACAAGTCATTGTCCCAGGTTCTGGTGAAAGGTTTTGCGTTTATGAATTGGTTTTATCTCTCCTGCATGTGCTGCTTTGGAGAAAAGCTTTGGAACGGTATCAAGAAAAGATGATGTTATTTTTTTATCAGATGCCAACAAATGTACGTCACAAGACTGTTAAGTGCATATAATCAATTTATTCACACAGAGCTTCTTTAAACTAGAAGCATGTGGACGTGCCTCTGCATTTTAATTGGAAGCAGAACCGAAGCAGAGCGCACAATAACTCACCTGTCATCACATTTCAATCTGTTGCCTCTAGACGTGCAGTGAGGATCAGGGGCTGCGTCTGTCAGAATCTATCATCACATCTAACCTGCCTCACAATGGTTTGCGGTGAGGAGTTTTCTTTACTGTGTGCTGAGTGACACGCATGTCGGTAGCTATTTGTTAAGCACCAATCAGAAGCCAACATGCAACAATTACATAAAGGTGCAGAACAATGGTACAGATGTGGACAACAGAGCTCACACCTTCAGTTCTATATGAATAAAAGAGAACGTTACTTGTTACAGATTCTGTTTTCATATATCTTACTCTTTAATTCCACTAGTAATGGCTGCATAGGTATAGATAGATATATACTGGAGGCCTCTGAGATTATGTCTAACTGTGTCCTGTTTTCTGGCTGATTGTTTATTCAGACATTGTGCGATCAAAGTGCAGAAAAGTTATGTCAAAATCACAAAAGCTCACGTTAAGCTACACGATGCTGGGGATGTTTTAGAGTCTTCCACGTCCACAACCACCCTGTCTACTGAAAATGGTGTTGTGTTATTAAACTTTTTGAAGTAAACTCAAAACTAGGCAAAGGTGAGTTTATGAGTAATAGTGGAAGTTGGAAGTACTTTTATGGTAAATATGAACAATATCAACTTATTTTTGACTTAGCATTTATGGTAACTGAAGATTCTCAGTTCTCCATCAGTATTCCAGAAAAAGGTTCTTCAATGACAACTTGACTTGTTTTAGTTAATTAAAGACATTTGTCTTGAATCCAGAAGGCTTTCTCAATTCTGACTGAGGTTGGAGATACTGTAAAGATACTGTATTAATATTGTGTAAATAGAAAACATAGTTGGTACGTTTGTTGGCAATTCAATTACCCTCAAAAAACCGATATGTGATTACAGTTTAGTTGTGCAATTTTCACCACAACCACAGGTAATCGTAGTAAATATAACTATCAACAAACAACCAAGCAATCAATAGGTGGGACACATATTTTGAAGGTTCAGAAGAGAACATCTGTAGTGACTGTGGAATAGATGAAGCTGAACCAGTTCAGGAAAATTTAAATAGCTTCAGTGTTCCTAAGAGATAAGTTTGAATTTAAAACAAATAGGTAGGAAGGAGTTCCTTGGTGGCTAATGATGAGGTGAGGGGAGCATCTCCCAGTGAAATGAGACACTGCCACTAATTTCCCAGTGTGATACTACTTGAGCTCATTCTCTTGTCTAATCTGGCTGCTCTTAATAAAACTGTATCTATATGTTCAAGCTGTGTTGGGTAGGTCTGTAACGTTCTTAGTCATTTAGCTCTTGTCTCTTTACTTTACTTGGCAGACGCTTTTATCCAAAGCGACTTACAAGGAGACTGAAAGAGGGGAGACACACAGTTACACACCAGAGTTACGTTTGTTATATATACAATACTGTAACTCACCTGCTGCCTTTTACTGCACGTGTGTTTCCACACCTGGTGTGTGTGATAATCCACTTTGTTCATGTGTGTGTGTAGTCTTTTAAAAATCACTGTGTGGAGAGTTTTACAAAAAGTGTGAAGCGGAGTGTGTGTGTGTGATGTTGTGCAAATCAGCAGAGGTGTTTTGCTAATTGTGTGATCATTTTTCATTTAGTGTGTAAATGATTGTAAAAATAACTGTACGACATCCAAAGAGATAAATAGGATACATTTTAAGGGTGTTTAATTAGAGATATCTGGTCTGAGAAATATTGGGCCCTGCTGCATATTAGCCTACAAATAATATTTCTGCGTGAGAAATACAAAGTGTGGCGGGAGTGCGTGACAAAGGACTGATCACAGGTAAATGTTCTACCGCTAGATAACCATTCCAGTTTTGGGTTTGCAAACACGACTGCGTGTTGTTTGTGTCAGTGCTGACTGACACGTTACCTTACACGTGCTCAGCCTGTGTGTGTGTGTGTGTGTGTGTGTGTGTGTGTGTGCGCGCGCATGTTCATTCACGAAAGAGCCATTTGATATGCAGCTATACTTCCACGTAGTCAACACTGTTAGTCATCAGTCAAAGGGCAGTAAACACATCAACATCTAACTAGCAGGTTTGGGGAACACAAAGCAAACTTGTTTGTGCATAGCTATTATAGCTGGGATTCAAACGAGAGTCAGTTACTTGTGCAAATCATGTGTCAATTATACTCACACAATTGAATCATGTGTTGCAGTCACGCTGGTGCTGAAAAGGAAAAGGAGACATGTTAATATTGTTTGGTCTGACAGTGCAGACATGAAGTGTCGTCATGATTCAGGATCCTGCTCCGTGACACCCTGTAAAGCACAGTGACACACACTCCATTAGCGTTGTCTGCTGCTTCATTCTTACTTCATTAGAATTTATAAGTGCAGAGATAATAAGTCTGGCGAAATAAGAGGTGTTCTGATTCAATATGCAGACTCACACAGCGCTTCATCAATGAGGGACAGCTTTAGTGTGTGTGTGTGTGTGCATTCCCCTGTTTAATTTAGTTCAGGTAAAGGTGTGAAAATTCTCCATCTGTTGTCTCCATCACAAAATCCTGTTGTCACCTGAGCCCAATTTTTTTACATAACTGCCTTCGACCTCAGCTATCACTCACACACACACACACACACACACCTCGTGTCTGCTTCTCCGGTTCTCCATGCAAACAGATTGCATCCATTACAGTACTTTTGGAGACTCGCATGCTTACTTCCCCCGGTAGCAGTGCCACTCTGGCAGGTGCAACAATATACAGAACTTTGTGTTCCACGTACAACAAGCTAGAGTATCCAGTCAAATTCACAAACACAACTAGAAGCTAGACAGTCGTGTTTCTCCTAAATAATTTGACTCAGACAAAGTCCTTTGCTACTAATTAAGACCATAGATATTTACTACACACACAGACCATCTAAACCACCTCTGTCCACTTGTGGTGCCATGTTGGATCAGGTAATCCAGACCTAAGTACACAGAGACAATTCAAATATATAACTTGATCAATTTAAAGCTGCTGCAGCCTGTTTTAAGTCCAGAAATGTTTTTATGACACAGTTAAATAAAGAACTTAGAGCTTATATATATATATATATAATATATATAATAATATGCTTAAGAGAATAATCTGATATATCATATTAGCATGGGGGTGTTGCTATTTTAACTTGTGTCCAACCTGCCTGGTAAACACATTTGTCTACTCACGCTGTGCAGCGTTACTCCTGTTGCTTGGCAGAGTTGTTAGACAGTAAATTTTCTCATCCTCTTTCAGCCTGTACCAGGAGTGTATGTAACCTAGACATGGAGAACACTCAACAGTAAATTTCTTTTCATTGTGCCACAAAAAACTACAAAGATTTTTTTAGTGTTGAATGACTGACACTAAATTTTCACTTGACTATCGAAACTCTAAATATGTCTTTTCATTTTTGCTGCAATTCAGTAATTGCAACTTCATCTTTTCACTCAGAGAATGAAGAAAATAAAACTCTTTCTGTGGGAGGCAAAATTGGCATTTGAATTGAATTGTGTGTGTGAGTTCTTGCCTGTGTGTGTGTGTGTGTGTGTGTGTGTATGCATGTGGGAGGTTTGGCACAATGCTGTGCATGCAGAAGCGCCTGGCAGTGTGTGTTACAAGGCCAAACAGCCTCAGCATAGTGAAGATCTCTTTTGTAAAATATGCTAAATCTTGTGCATATTCCAAATCTTTGTTCACTCTTTTAGGGTTGGGGAAGGGACACAGAGACTCATTAGAAATCATTTGTTTTCCATTCCTGGACGTAACGTTGTAAAATTCAAATAATCCAGAAAAGAAAATTCCCATATTGGCTGCAGGGAAATGGCATCAACATACTGAATCTCCATGATACATCGCTGCTAAGGCCTGTTGAATAGTGAATAAGGAAAGTGGTAACTCCTGTTATCTGGTCACGCATATATTGTGATGCGCAGAATATCATACACACACAAGTGAGTAGTGCTGGTGTTTAGTGTTACAGAAAGGTCACATATATATATTATATCAGCTAGAGTCAGAGTCCCTGAAATGATCTTTCCTTTCTGTCAAAGCTGGCAGCTCTATTAAATGTATGTTTCCTCTGGGGCTCTTCAGGGACAATGTAGAAGCCATACGATTACCTGATTAAATTCTAGCTGCTATTCACCGGGGGCAACTGAGTTATGTTAAACTTCATAGAACATAGCTTTTTTTGACTTAACTAAAATGATTAACATGTGGCTGCTGAGGTGTTACACATGTCTGCAGACAACCAGGAGCTCTAAATAATGACTGTTGGTTTTAGCTTTGAATTTTACCTGTAAAAAGCCACAATAAAATCCTGGAAATGGCAGAGGTATTACAAGTGAAGTACAGAGGAAACCATGGAAAAGCTTGGACTAGCAGACGCTGCCCGTTGTTCTCTCTCTGTTAGGTCAAATCTTGTTCTTTTGAACATTAGAAAATAAAATGAAACACACAAATATCTTAGTACAACTAAAAGCTTTTATCTGAAGTTAACATTTTTCATTTTAGGGTAAAGAAGTCAAACACCCAAAGCAGTCTTCAGTAAGATACAAGAATGAAGTTCACCAAACCACCACATACACTCTAAATAGATCTATTTCTTTCCATGAAATAAGATGTAAAAATCCGTAGAGTTCTGAAAGGCACACCAGATTTCATCAATATAAGACAGTAAACACGCCAGATGACAACTCCTCCACTTTCCTTCCGACATGCCAAAGTAAATGGCGTAATTAATTCATGCTATTTAATTTAGAGCTAGTTGAGTCAGAGTGGGGCTACGCGATAGACTGGTGAACTGTCCACAGTGTACCCTGCCACTCACCAATGCATGCTGGGAAAGGCTCCAGCCCACCACCAACCTGGACCACATAATGAGAACAGAGATTGGCTCAGACTTTGGGCATTTTGTTATGTTTTCTTCAGTCTTTACATTGTTTTTTTTTTGGTCATATCTATTGAAAGCTGTCGTGATGATAATTGGAACAAATGTAGTGTTGATTCTTCTTTAATTCACATCATATTATAGCACATAAGCACATGAAACATTTTCTGGGACTGTGAAAGAGCACAGGGATAAAAAAACTAGGGCAACCTGCCAGTTACCACGTCAGTGAGGAAAGCATCACTTGCAGGAATGAGTAAGCAAGTGGATGCTGATCAAATGTGCCTGCACCTTGCTGCTTTGTCTCTAAATTGCTGGTTTCATTCTGGCCTGTGACTCTGGCCTGATGTGGCTGTTCAGGTCAACCAGCAGGCCACGCTATCAGGAGTTCCTCCCAGATCTCTGATAGCTATTGAAACCTGCCTGCAAACCAGTGCACACTTTGTCATGTTCCAGATCACTTCCTCACCTTTGCTATCCACTATATAAACAACTGTCTTGCTCTGCAGTGATCACTGTGTTTGAGTTTTTAGACATTTTCCGAATCATAATTTTGCGTCATCCCTCACAGGTATCGTTGAATAACAGTAATTTACACCTTAAATTCAAAGTGTTGGGTTGTATGAATGCAGATCGGCAGATTTTTTTAGTGCACAAGGTTTATAGTGGATCTAAATTATTAGGTAGACAAGGAGTGAGCATTCAGTTTAGTGTATTTACGGTGAACTGACCTGAAAAAAGTTTAAAAACACCAAGACATTTGTAGATTTTTACACTGAACCTTGTTATTGAAGTGAAGAAAAATATCCAATATGTATAAAGATGCTCTATTAAGGAACAACTACCATTTGCTACTCAATCAGTTCTCCCAGGTGTGAAATCATCTTAAAATAAGCTCATATCTGTTAGGAAACATCCAGAACTTTTTCTTCCACCTTAGAAATATTGCTAAACGTAGAAACGTCAGGTCTCAGAGTGATGCTGAGAAACTAGTCCATGCTTTTGTAACTTCTAGGCTAGACTACTGTAATTCATTACTGATAGGATGTCCCAGTAACTAAGTCAAAAGCCTCCAGTTAATCCAGAATGCTGCAGCCAGAGTTCCTGTTAAATCTAGAATAGAGTTTAAAATCCTACCTCTCAGGAACAAAGCACTAAATGATCAGTCCCCAACATATCTGAAAGAGCAGAGCACTTCACTCTCAGAGTGCTGGTCTACTTGTGGTTCCTAGAGCTTCTGAATGTAGAATGGGAGGCAGAGCCTTCAGCTATCAAGCTCCTCTCTGAATACAGCAATTATTGAGAAAACATTAATTTCCCAGACACTAAGAGCAAACGAATTTATTGATTGTAATACAGGTGATGTGAGAATGAGAGAGAGAGCAGTAGACCAAGAAGTGTTGGAGGCGATGGAAAGACGGAGCCCTTGTTTTAATGCGTTCACCTCTGCTTGAAGAAACCTCATTTTCCTCCTCCTGATGTCCTCCTCCATCCATCACTCTGCTCTCCCTCCCCTCCTCCCTTTTCCTCTGCTCTTGGTGTCTGTTCTCATTCTGATTAATGAGCAGAGCCCTGGTTGAACCTATTAACAATGTGTAATACCGCTCAGTCTGCAAATAGCCTGCACTGTCCAGACCTACTTTACACTTCTCAAGGTAGTGGTGGCCTATTAGGCTTCGCTGTGACTGTGTGCCATGTTGTCTCTTGCTGGGCAGTTGTTTCTGGAACTCCCTCTCTCCCATTCTTCTCCCTGTGTCTATTTCTGCCCCTCGGCCTCCGGTAATGTCTTTCAGAACCTCCTCCTCCCAACTTGTCTGCCTTAACTCTTTTTATGTCATTGATTTCTCCAGCTTTGCTGTATTTCTGTGGCAAAGTTGGGATTAGATTGAGATTCAACAGCCTTTATTATGCCTCTTTAGGGCTTAAAAACAGGTTAATGTCCCCAAAATGTTTAAATTTTCATTCTGAAAAGATAAAATTACCCTAAACTGGTGGCACGTCTGCCTCCCCGCCTCTTTGTAGCTGCATCTATGTAGTTGTGTAGTTTGTGGCCCCGAGCATTTGTTTTTAGGTGACCTGGGATCAGTGAGCGAACCCGTCTCTGAAAGATCGACATGGTATAGTCCAAATGAAAAATACATTGTGTTAAAATTAGTGCTGTCAGAATTGGCGCGTTAACTTTAATTAATTAATGTGAAACGTTTAATGCGCTAAAACATTTTTTTACGTAATGTTTTTTTACGTAAATATTGCACTTTTTTATTTCCTGTAATCTAAGACCTTAAACCTTAAACTCGTGAACAGCTCTGAAGGGGGGGCAGCATTGCGCTATGCTGGTGTTTGACCTGTCAGAAATGATTGGATGAAGAAGAAGAAGAAGCGATATTACTTCGGCTCACACACACAGTTACCTACAGTAGTAGGTCTAAAGTGCAGACCAATTAGCATAGTAGAAGATGATAGACTGAGAGAAGTCATTCGTCAGGAGATGCGTCTCACAATCTACCCTCAAGAGGAACCATTGTGTGGAGACTGCACACATTGTATGAGGACCAGAGGGCTCAGCGGTCCAGAAGTAAAGAACCTGCTCTCACAGGTGATACAACGATAACTACTAAGGTTTCTGAGCACATTTTAATGATAACGACTGGACTCTACAATCGTTTGCACCAACAGTGAGTAAAACTAAAGAGCGACACTATGCTGAGGCGTGTGCTGACTTTTTTCTGAGTGTTGCAAACAAATGGAAAATCAAGGACAAGTTAACCACGCTTGGCACCGACAGTGCTCGTAACATGACTGCAGCCACCAGACTACTTCCATATGAACACCTGCCCTTTACATTCTGCAAAGAACGGTCAGAGTTTCTCTGAATGACACTGGATTTGAAAGTGTTCAGGAATGCTCAGGAATTAAAGGAACAGTTTGTGTTTTAAATCTTGAATTTTGTGCACCCTTTTGAAATTCAGCTGGCATAAAGATGTTACACATTGTTGTTTATGTGTCTCTTATTGTTAGATTACAAAAGAAATTATGATTATTATTAAAGCTAAAATCTAATTTTAATGGCCTTTATTGTTCTGATATTCTGCTTGCACTTTAACCTTTAGGCCTGGGTTCAGTATTATTTTATATCAGCAGATACTAGAAAAATGTCTTTAATGTGAGTCACTGTTGACGACCTTGAAGGTTTTTTTTAAGTTGTATTTCACAGGACAGAACCTGTGTTAAAAGATTAGAGAAAACTATAAAAATTCAGTTTGAATTTAAGCATACATTCTTTGTATTTATACTGCATTTAGTTCATTATATTGATTGAATGTCTTTTGCAAGCATATATATAAAATTAAAAAAAATGTAATGCCTTATTTAAGATGCAAAGTCAACAAAAGCCAGCTTTGAAATATCACCTTGACCTGTATGTGCTTTGGTTTGGGCAACTTTTTTTAGGTAAGATATTTTGGTAGAAAATATGTTCAGTGTTAACCTTTTATTATGTTCTGTATACACATTTTTGTGATTTGCTGTTTATATTTAGTCTGGCTCTTTGCAAAGCTTCCGCTCTTCTCGCTCAGTCTTCCTTTGTTTAGCATCTCTCTGAGCCTTAAATCTTAGCCTAACTTTGCAATTTTTGTTTAGTGTTTTCCTGAAACCTTATTTTAATGCATTATATATATATATATATATATATATATATATATATATAAATTAAAACGTAAGCGAACTGATCATGTCTTTATTGTTAATGAATGCACATGTTTCATTCATAAGATCATTTGTAATTGTGTCATTTTAAGTCATAATCACATTGTTTGTTTAATAAACTGGTAAAAACTGTTAAGTAGCTGTTTTTACTGCGAACTGAATTCTATTTAAGTCTAATCTTTTTTCTCCATACTGCTGTAATGACTCTTATTTTGTCCAGCTTTAGGAGAGCAGTGGAATTACCTCACAGAATTGTCAGAATGCCGCTCGCTGAATACAAATGGAAAAATGTCAGTGACTGTTCTGGGGTTATGTGTTCTTTTACATTATGTGTTGTGCTATTCTATACAAAACACTTCTTTACATTCCCTGTTAGGTGTATTAACTAATAATAATTCTTCTCCTTGGTGCAATTGGTGTATGGACAGCTGTTAGATCTGTGGCAGTGCTTCACAGGGTATCGGCATGTACCCTGCTGGGACAGGGAATCAAACCACTCATCCTCAGGTTGGAAGACAACTGCTCTATCCACTGAGTGCTGCTCATGCTGCCCCATTACAGTATTACACTGTGATGCTGCACTCTTGCTCACATGATGCTGTGTAGGAACGTTAGGTCTTGGCCTTTGCTTGAATGTGAGTGCCAATATTCTCCTCATGGCTGAGAGGAGCTGCGAGAAATGTTTTATTAGACGTTTCATCAGCCAGCACTTCTGGTCTCTATACATGTGAGGCATGACTGCACAAACCCCACCGAAGGTGCACAGAATGGGGAAGCAGAGAAGATGGTGTGCAACAAGGAGTGAAGAGTCAGAGGCAGCTGAGATATAGAGGAAGAAGAAGCGGGGAGGAAAAAGCGGGGAGGAGAACCTTATAAAGAAGAAAAGAAAAGGCTTGAAGGACAGCAAAAAAACAATAACTATAAAAGAGGAATTCTAATGAAAGTGGGATACAGAGATTGGGTCAAAGGAAAATGACTGAGATAAAATGAACAGTGGGATGCTACTGTTATGCTGTAATCTCACTATGGAGATGGTTTGATTTGGGAAAACGGAGCTTTAAAAATGTGACAATCTGACAGTAGCCCGGGGAGAGCAGTCTGAGATAGCCAACCTTTTTTTATAAACTGCCTCATTTTTGCCTCTCTGGATCAAAACGGAGAGACCTGCTAACCTGTTATATAAGCTAGCAGCGCCAAGTGAAGGGCTGGCACAGAGAGACAGAGGACGTCCATATACGGAACAAAGGCGAACACGAAGAGCTGAAACTGGGGGAAACTGGCACAAAAACTGTCAAGTACAATTCTTCTGCTATTTTGTTTTGTCTAACTAGAAACCAGAAATAGCGAGGGAATAAAATGCAGAATAATGGAGGTCTTTATACATCTGCAACCATCCATTCATCTAATTGGACGGCACTCTGGTGGATTTCTAACCTCCTACTTTCTCAATCTAACGGCTGACCCAAAAACACAGTTTTCACTCTACGTAACATTTTACAACATGCCACACATAGTAAAATGCAATAGTTAAATTTAACCTCAGCACACATATTCATCCAAAACCACGCAGTCTCTCTGAGTAGTACAGTTACTACAATCACTGAGTTCATATGTCCATGGACATGTATTCATTAAACACAACACATCTCATCTGGGTTTAATCAGCAAACAGGGTTTGCTCAGAATCAGAAGAAATATGCCTTTATTCAGCACACACACCATTTGTGCTAGCATCTATTTTAACCTGAACCATGAAGCAAAGTTGTTTTAGGCCTAAATTTAACCAAACCTTTGCTATATTTCAGCACAAAAAGTGTGATTATCTTTGCATATGCATAAACTACAGCATGACTGAGCGGAGTGGATCTAGAATAAAGGCCCCTAAAACCACAACGTTACAGGTGACAGCGGATGCCACCATAAATGTTAATGTTCCATTTTGCATAAAAGGTGTTAAGACTAACAAACGCCTTTCACCATGTCATCTTCAAAGTAACAAAATAGGGCATGCTTATTAGGAAGTGACTGTGTCATAACATGGGGAATAAAAGGAGTTCAAATACTGTGAAACCATGCATTTTACAAATATCTGGACATCTCTTTGAACCCCAACTCCTGCCCTTTTATGGGAAGCATAATTTTTCTTCAGTTTGAAGCTGTTGGTTAAAATCATCCATTGACACAAACGGATTCCATTAACGCTGACATTTCAACCCAGCTGAGAGCTGATTGGATTATTCTAGTCTGAGTCAGGCCGCTCCATCTGGACGAGTGTTGAACCAGTCCTATTAATGGATTAACCACAAAGTGTCTCCAGTTAGTCATCAATGACATTTCACGGTTTCAAAAGTCCATGCTGTGTGTTCAACCTTGTGACCGTAGTAAACACATGACGGAAAGGACATGAAAATCATTAAGCTGATGTTCTCATTTGAGCTCAGCATGAACACTAATGTCACAGGCACAGCAATGCAAAGGCTTTAATTAACACGAAATACACGATACACATCTCTCCATTTAAATTAAGTATTGACAATTATGCCCTTCGAACTGGTGGACATTTTGACCTCTTAAACTCACGTAGTTACAATTAATTATGGAACATTTGATGGCACATGTCTCAGTTATTAATATCAAATGGTTTTCGCCTTTCAAGTTTTAATTGAAAATGTGGAATTGCATCACTTTCTAATTGAAGCTCCCATTACAAGTGTGTTTGAGGTAGCTGCCAGCAAGTACTGAAGGCTCCTCAGCATCATCTCAGCAGCTTATTAATGTCAGTGATAAGTGAAGCTATTAATGTTGCTATAGAAATATTAAAGAAAAATCAGCCTAAACGTGAATTCGGACTACAGTGTGTATTTGGGACTCTTTATTTCACTTCTATTATGCTGTCTCTGAGCGGGAAATGGCTGATAGCTTGGCACACAAGCAGACATATGATACCACATTACTCAAAAGGCACTAACACCTTGAAATGAAAATATCTGGTGATAATACCAAGAACATCAAATTATTTCTCAAAGTTCATTAACCTTAACTTTTGAAGCTAAACTTTCCTGCCACCCTTAAGTCGTGAGTCAGGTGAATGGCTACTTACAAGTTTGTTCATTAGATGCTCTAATAGAAAGGAGTTAAATCAAGTTGGTAGGTTTGATGAATTCCAAGTTCACGCAACAACTGTTGCATAATGAACCTTACCTCAGGGTTTCATTATCCTCTTCTAAACCCTCCTCATCCTCCCAAATCCAGTCATCATTTTTTAAATGCATATGACTTGATTCATTTTACGAAACACAGTGAAAGGAGTTGGTTTTACCTGCTAACAGTTCTTTCTGCAGCTCAGTGTCGTCTTTGTGGGAAAGCCTGAGAACAACCCAAAAAGTAATTTCTTCTTTAACTGTACTTTCTCATATAGTGTTTTTTTCTTTCTCTGTTGTCACTTCCTTTTTTCAATGTTATTCTCTTGTCACATACATTTTAAGTCTAATGGCAATTATGACTACACTGATAACTGCATCTCTTCAATCTACACAAGAAAAATATCCACACAAGACACTGCCCTGGTGGTACTGCAACTCAGAGAGAGAGAGAAGAAAGTGATTTAAAGTGCCAAAAAAGCAAAGACACAAATTCAGATACGATAATAGAAACAAATAAATAAGAAAGTTGAACTTTCTTTGGTGGAGATGAAAAGTGATTTACTGGTTCAAAGAGTGTTGTGGCCTTGCTGTTAGCTAGAAAATGGCTTGATAGTACTTGATGTGTGCATCTGTATATTCCTCTGAGAGTGTGTTTGTGTGTATGTACCCATGTGTGCATGCTTCTCTGTGTTTAATCTAATTAAAAGTCCCATTGATAGCAGGATCATGATAATCAGTGCTATTTAGGACTTGTAATGAGAGATATTCATCTGGACGTGACTCTAATTATCTCTGTGGTGATTTTTACTGAGTGGGTCATTTGTGCTTTTTGATGTGTGGTATGTATGTGTGCAAATATGTAAATAAGAGTGACACTGTTGCCATTAATGGTCTCTCTTCTTTTTTTGTACTTTCTTGATTTAAGAAGCATTTTATCTTCAAAGGTCTTCAACGTCAATCTCACACAGAGACAGTTGCTCAAACTCTTCTCAAATCTCAGGCCAGCCAGACATGAGAGACGTCACTTTCAAACGATGACTGTATCATTGTCTTCTAAGGTTAGAATGTTGTTAAAGTTAAGACACAAAAAGTATTTGGTCAAGATGACTCAAAAACAGCCTGACATAACTTTGCTCATTCTATCTTTTAAGTGTGAATGTGATCTCTGTAGAGGGAAGGACAAAGAAGGGAAATGAAGACCTGCACTCTTGTCTAAGTTCTTCTTATGGAAGCATCAAAAGGTCAAGGTGTTATTCTTGTCAGCTCAATATTTTGTTTATATTTTCATCACCAGTTACACATTATACAGCATGCACACGAACCCTAATGCCACTACTGCGCTCCGGTCATTCTAGATGTTAGATCTCTAATAGATGAAGTAATATTCATTTGATAGCAAAAAAAGAGAGTGAAATGAGACAGGTAAGGATACAGTTGTTTCTAATAAACTGGTATTCATTCCTTTATGCAAAAACCACCTTTATGTGGTTAAGTTTCAAACTTTAGGAAAAGCTCCCATTTCAGGATCTGAGGCAACTTAGAGTTCAGTGTCTTGCTAAAATACACTTTAATAGGAACAACAGCCAATTACAGACTTAGTGGCTGATCTTGTCTAAATTCTGAGACATGGTTGCCTGTCAGCAGTGACTCGGGCTTATCACCTACACCCTAACCTGATCTCAAAGTTCCTGTGGACAGACAGCTGCATTTAAGGTGACAAGGATTTCAGTGTATTGTTTAAGGACATTTCGACACGTTGTCAGGAGAAACTCAAACTGCTTAACCATTGGGCCACAGCTGCCCCAAACTAACAAGGCTCCAGCAAGGATAAAACTTACAGCCCCTGGTGGACAAAGCCAGTGTTCTGACCACTGAGCTATAAAGCCACAAATCACAGGGCTTCAGGAGGTAGATTGGTGGTTCAATTCCTCGCCTCCTTCAGTCATATGTCAAAGTGTCCTTGGGCAAGTCACTGAACCCCAAGTTGCCCCCGGTGTCTCAAGTTAGCTGCATAGCAGCTCTGCCATTGGTGTATGAGTGTGTGTGAACGGGTGGATGAGAAGCAGTGTAAAGCGCTTTGAGTACCAGTCTAGGTGGAAATGAGTGCAGAATATTTCAACAATTGCTCACATCTTCAAATAGACGTTGTGATGTTATCTCCCTGCTTACAGTACCACATTTAGTGGAAAAAGAGGCAAAAAGAAGTTCACAGAAATCACATGTTAAGATTGTCACAGAAGTAATAAGATTTTTATTATTTCTCTGAGAAACATTTAGTGGTCATAGCACGCACTGTGCTTATGCACTGACTGGAAATGATAACTGCATATTAGCAACTGAACACCCATAATTAGGGCAGAACAAAACAGATTAAATCCTAAGCCCTTCTGGTCTATGACCACATGAGGGTGTGAAATTTGGTAGAGTAAGTAAAAACAGATTCATATTCATTTGTATGAAAATTGTCCTGTGTGGCAAAAGAAAGTCCTCTCAAGTTGTGGCCTACATGGGTGTCACAAATATGAAAATACGTATTTATAGCAAACACTAAATGTTCTGGTTACCATGTGAAAAAATAAGAGGTAAGCCTGGATTATAGTAAAGCTGTGCTCTATTTAGCTTGCTCACTAAATCCCATAATGTGCCACCCCATAGAGAGTAAATCCCATGTTGCTGATAGGGTACACCCATCGGGTTCAAAGGGTACAGACACTTAAGACTAAGGAAGAAATGAATAGAGAAATTGGCCAAAACTTAAAGTTTTAGACTTCTTAAACAGTCATTATTTTTGGTAATTAAAGTTTGCTGTTATCTCGTGCCTTTGGTGTTCATCACACATCACATACAAACTGAAACAGCCTGTCTCAAACTGCTGGATTGTCTTTATCATGCTTTTTATGCACTGGTGGTAGTCAAGGGGATAAATCAAACTGCAGAAAATAGAGCTAAAGGTGATAGACATATTACTTTTACCAGGTCATAAACCAAAGTCTGTGTAGCAGGCACTATGATGTATGATGACATAGAAGGAGAGGGAAGTGTTTTCAGTTACTCGATATTCTTCAATGTGTTATGCTGGCATTAACACTCCACCACAGCCCCCCTTCATGCCCTGTAAAACAATATAGGTAAGTGTAAAAATAAGAACTGCAAATATGAACCACATATAAAGTCCCTCTGGCCACTCCACTTGTAAGAGCCATTTTTTGGTTATTTAATGCCTCCTGTGGTGCCACACAGCCTAATGAAGATTTTACTACATGATAGATGCTTTGAACTGAAATATACTGACCGCTCCTTCTTTCTCCTCATTCTAAACCTCATTAGCGTCTCTGCCCACTCACACCATTGCAAAGTTGGTCCTAACAAGTGATGGGTTCCAAACTGTAGGCGCAAATTTGTGACTGGCATGCACTCAATAGCCAATGCACTGAGCCACACAAACACCTCCGTTACTAATCACCATCCACACATTAAACACCTCAATTAATATGAACGCGCTACGTCCCTTATCTCCTGTTCCGTGTTATCTCAGGTGGCCAGATTAATGTTTTGTGCTTAACTTATGAACAGCACCTACCCTAATCCCTCTTATTAAATCATAGTCTCCTTGTACATGAAAGCTATTACAATGATAAGTCATACGAGGAAAATCTTTAAAGCACCGAATGAGTAATTCTGTTTTAACAATGAGGAGCAGTAAAAGTTAAACAGGAAGCTCCTGTAGTAATTAGATGATGTTGAAAAAATGGTAGCCTTTTCAGCCTGTACTAGGAGAAAAAATAATTCAAATAAGTTACATACATTTTAATTAATTATTATTTTTGTGACATTTACATCTAATAAATACAATATAATAATGTATGAATGTAGATAAACCAGCAGCTTTAAGATGCCTTTGCATTACTGCTAAAGTCAAACTATTTTATGTTTCTTAATTTTTTATTGTGAACAACATGAAAATGCTGACAGACAGAATACATCCATGTTATGAGACACATATTTGATCCGTCCAGGGTATTACCTGGCCTTTGCCCCATAAGATAATGGACAGACACATGGACATTTGAATCATTGTAGGAAAAAGGTCTTTGCACAACAGGCGTGATGAAAACAAGTTGATATCAAAACCATATTCTTACTGGAAACTGCACAAGATTAAAGTGTTCAGTTAAGTTGTTCTACTGTAGTGTGTTTCCTTTATCTGCATCTTACAGCAATGATGACATTTTGCTTTTCATGATATTAAAAAAAAATCTTAGCATGGCCCCAGACCTTAGAATTGACAAACAGTTCTTGCCAGCAATTGAAATATTGTTTTCAGCTTCTCTGAAGATACAAAGCTATGCAGAGAAGGGTGTCAAGGGCATCTGTAGGTCATAGACATTTGTCAAAGAGCCAATGCGCACACCTCCAATAGCTGAACTGTGCTTTGTGCGGTACATTGCTTGATTAAACTCCAGTCGGGAGATGGGTCCAAAGCAATAAAATAATCGAATATACAACACACAATCACAAAGAAATATCTCTGCTCAGTCCCTTTTACGGAGTCTGTGGACAAAACACGTTTTTATATGTACGCTACGAGTCAAAAGTTGACTATGTTTATTAAATAGAAGCAGATTTTTTAACATCAAATCTTAAACAGCGTAGACACTGTTAATATTAAAATTGATTGCTAATGGATGTTTTTCAGAAGATAACTATTTTACTAATGATGGTGACCTGGTAGCTCAGTGTCATTGACGCATTTAGTGCATTACTGCATGTTACAAGCACGGGGGGATGGATCAAAGGCAAAAGACAAATTTCGTTGTACTATTGTAATGTAAAAAATGTATTCAGGGACAATAAAGCAAATGTTTTCTTCTTCTTCTAAAGACATGGTCTTTTAATAGAAGAGATGGTCCTAACCTTTATCTGATAGTGTGTAACCGTGCATAGCTGTCTACATTATTATTAAATACTCTTAAACATCTGGCATATTTACTCCTGCCATACACCATTTTCACTATACTGTCCTCCAGTAAAATACAACCAAATACAGTAGGTTATTTTTCCCAGCAGCCAAAACAAATCAGTGGATGCATATTTGACCATTTCTAGTAGCTGGCATGAACAATACATGCCTATCTAGCATTCAGACCCAAAGACGTTTGTCAGGAGGAGGTTTGGGTAGACGGATGGACCAAAAGAAGACAGAACTTAACTACCGGAGACCAGAACTCTAGTCCAGTGCAGTGTAACACAACTGTCTGTGACTCACATTATGTGACAATAATTAGGCTTCTTTGAAAAACAGAATAATCAGGAGAGGTTGATTGGAAACTTCTACAAGGTCACGTTACAGGAATGCCACAGCACGAGTGAGTCGTTTTGTAAAATAATCTTTAAGATGGACACAAACCTCCTGCAGTTTGTCCTTGGCCGAGTCCTCCATGCACACCACACATCACTGACGGAGATTCAATTTTAGCAGCATGTCAAATCCTGAGAATGCCTTTAGTTTTGCATTATTCTACATTAATAATAACCTACACTTTGGCAGCATTGTTCTTGAAAAAACACAGCTCCTGATCTGCTGTGTTAGGTGGAGTTGCACTTTCAGGGATTTCTTGTTAATTATTGCCAATATATCATTTTTCAAATTGCCTCTTAATGAGGTGCTTGTCCCTCATCCTGTGCTACTTCAGTATCCTTTCTTTGTTCCCGTGCTGCTGGTTTGTTTTACGTTTTTGTTAGCCATTTCACCACAGACTATTTTATCTTTACCTCTGCCAGAACTCTTATTAGGGGTGACAGTGTTGTCAGTGTTGTCCCCCCAAAGCTGTCTTCTCTTTCTGTTTCTTGGCTTGGCCCTCTTGTGAAAGTGCCAAATAAAACATTTCACATGAACTGAACCTCATTCAGAAATGTGATTTATGGGACTTCCCTGTCTCCTGTTCACGCACAAGCAGCTAGCTATAGATCAGGAAGACTATTCATCATTGTTCATACAGATGTAAATACACAGGATGCATATTTGATTAATAGCAGCTTTGTTGTGGTCACAGGCAGCTCTTACACACAGATTTGGAACTCGTCCTACTCGTTCTTTAATGAATGAGGCACTTGGTTATTAGCAACAGCTCAGTTAAAGTCAGATGAAGATGAACAGGAATCTTTAAGATGTCTGTTGTCACAAATAAACCACTTTAAATATACATTTTTCACTTCACTAAGCAAAGAACATTTTATGACTTGAAATAAAACTCAAATCTGTTTTATTTTCCTAGTGACACTTTTACTTCACGCTACACTTTCATCACTTTCTAATTTAGAATTTGTTTTTTATAATATACTTATAATAATAATTCAATTCAATTTGTATAGCGCCAAATCACAACGAAAGTCATTTCAGGACACTTTACATAGCAAGGTTTAGACCTTGCAAAAAAATAAGTGTATATATAAACAAAATAATGCAGAAAACCCAACAGTTCTATTTGAGCAGCACTAGGCAACAAGGGAGAGGAAAAATTCCCTTTAAGAGGAAGAAACCTCCAGCAGAACCAGGCTCAGGGTGGGCGGCCATCTGCCTCGACTGGTTGGGTTTAGTGGACAGAGGAGAGATAAAAGAACAGCAGGTAACAAAGATCATAACAACAAGGAGCAGCAGACGAAGCATCAGCAGGTTGGCAGGACCAGCAGGTCTTTAAGATACGTTGGGGCCTGATCATTTAGCGCCTTATATGTGAGGAGAAGGATTTTAAACTCTATTCTAGATTTAACAGGAAGCCA
>JAUMHF010000002.1:2561564-2581982 GCA_032359275.1 Microctenopoma steveboyesi | reverse complement strand
ATAAAAGACAGATCGGACGATGGGTTTTATTTCATCTCTCACCCTAATTAATTATGTTTAGTTTTTTCCACAACATCTGTTCATGGTATCGTGTCCACAACTCCCTATTTCAATCGCTTCTTTTGTGACTTTTTGTAATTCTTTTGCTAGTTCTGTGCTGATTTTTGCAATGCTGATCCGTGTTACCTAATAGTGGACTGATGACTATTTATTTTGCCATGATGTAAGTTGTCAGCAGCAGGTGACATTGTCCCCTGCTGCCTCCTGATAAACGGAAGAGGATAGTGACTTCTAATACCGCTCTGATGAAGGCTACAGCGTTAGCCAAAATGTTAGCAAACAGGTAAAAACAAATCTGTTTACTGTGTTTAAAAAAAAAAAAAAGGACTGGATCAAGCAACCATGTCTCCTAAGACTTACATCCCTAAAGGGATTTCGATTACGTTTTGATACAGAACACTTGAAGACGTGCCCCCTTGCAGCTGGTCTTGGATATTTTGACAGTACAGTACAGTTAATAACTCATAGAAAAGGCTGTGCTCAAAAAAGTTAGCGCTCTTGTCGGAGATTTGCTCTGCTCCGGCTAAACAGATTCTTTTTAAAATTAATCCAGCACGCAAAATTTACCACAGGTGAGAATGGAAGTACACTTTATTACACACAATATGATTAAAACCTATACAAACACTAAAATACGTACATGTACAAACAAGAAATAAGAACTACAATTGGTTAAAAGCCTATTAAAACAGTGAGAGGCACTGAACCTGGATAACACTATAAAAAGTGTCCATGAAGTCCATGCAGGTGGTCGTGAACCACTCCGTCCCTTTTCTGTGTCGTTCTCCGGTTCCGATCCTTCCAGTTGTAGATCGTCACGAAACCCTCTCGCACGCCGCCGGATCTCCACCGTCGCTCTCCACCAAATCCGCACTGAAAAAGAAGAGCAGGGCCCTGAGGCGCTACGGGGTATAACCCGCAGAGACCCTAACTGCACCACACGGGACCCAAGATACGAACATGTTCCTTTACTTAGCTGTACTTAGCTGTACTTTCCTCCTCAGAGTGGCGGCCTTCGGTGTCCGTCCTGGCGCTTTCTCCCCCAAAGGTCGGCGTCGCTCTGGATTTTGTCGGGTGGCTTAATGTCCGGATGATTCCACCGCTCAATAGTGATGGGACGTCTCGTGCCGAGGCTTCGGAGCGTGTGTCGAGTAATTTGTAGAATTTTTTGCGAAGCGTGTATCGAGGCTTGCTTCGATGACATATGTCATGACGTATGAAGCCTCGTTTGTGGGACGTATCACGTGAGTGGTTCGGGAGGTGGTTCTCGGTTTGGCGCCAGAGTATAAAGGGTAATAAAATGCAACGGAGTTTCCCCGCAAGTTGTATGGCGTCGGTCTCAAAGACACATAAATAATAAGTAGATTTATTCAGCTCAGTTTAGAAACTACACACATAAAACATCATAGCTTGACACACAAAAACAGTTCCCTGGCACCTTTTATTCCCATGCTAAACTGTGGCAAGACGATTTCAAGAACAGAAACACATCTGCCTGCCTTACTGTCTTTGACCAGCAGGGGGTTTGTGAGCACATGAAGCCAGAAATAAGGCCTCGAGAAATAAACCATTCTGCGAACCAATTGGCTGCGAGGCTTCGAAGCTTCACAAGGCTTCATCTGGCCATCACTACCGTTTAACACTTTGACCTTCGTTTCCCTTCTCGGTCCTCCGTTCCTCCTCTTTTCCGCTCCCCCTCGTTCCCCCCTGCCTGTGCCTTTTAGGTGCCTGTGACCGGGCGATTCCAGTCACCGTCAGTTCGGGAGGAATCAGTCTGGATTGCCCACCGGTGTGTCCAATCTCATTTGATACATGCACTGTCACCGCACACCAAACCAGTCTCATGCTTCTGGTCACATGCTCAAACACAACAACCACACGCCCATAAATAGATAAAATGCACAACTAAAACAAGATTAAGATTGCCACGCCATGGTCCATATAATAAAATCCTCCCCTCTGACACTCTTATTTAGGAAAAAAAGACTGATGACATTGAAATGCATTATGAGGGCCTAACTCCACCTTGTAGTCAACTCATTACATCAGTCATAGAAAGAAAGGGTGTGAAAAATTACAAAGGGCCCCATTCATTCTTAAACTGTGTAAATGTTGTGTAATGGAAACAGTTGCACTTGCATGCACACAAACCATGAGGCTGTGAGTGTGCTCTTAAAGCAACATGTTTAATCTGTTAACATATGCATTGTTGGATTTTAAACCAAAGGGCTGTCGTAGAACATTAGGATAATAGGAATTAGGCAAAACCAGTAATAACGGTGTTCGATTAATAGGCGTGGTCATTTCAGTCAGTGTTTTGGGATTGCGTAACAGCCTGTAATGAAAGAGAAAACATGCTTATATTCCCACTACTCGTTCTCCTGTGCAGGCACAGCTGGGACTGCCTGTCACTTGCTGTTTATAAAAGAATATCCAACCAGGAGACTAACAATGTGATAAAAGAGAGATAACTAGAGTAGAAAAGGACTTTGAGTGCTTACTGATGCACCTAGTCTTTATAACTGCGCGTGTGAAATGTTGGTGTCCCTGTACAACTAAATGCCATAACCCCCTTTACCCACCTGACCAGTATTAATAGAAACATGGACAAAAGATATATGTAATATAGACAGTCAAATTTACACTAACAGTAAGATTATTGACCTTTTATTCCTAGCCTAAACTATGTTTGGTAGAAAGACATATTCCTAGTGCAGACATTCCTATAGTCAAGTATCTGGACTTGTAATAATCATGGTCTCACGTCTGCAGCACTTCAGTGCTACGTATTTATCATTCGGTATATCTTGGACTGACAAATAACTTGACAGAACACTCAGCCCACATAAACCTGTGCACCCACAGCCTCTGTCATGAATACTGATTGGAACAGTGGACCAGTAGGCGAAGGGGATTCAATACATGGCTGATCTGGAACGAATGGTATTTATATGTCATGTAGAGTAAATAACTGGAATCATACTCTGTATGTTTAGGTCACACATCTGACAGTCAAACATTGTTTTTGTACATGAAGTATACATGCAATGTAAAATTGTATGGCTTTTATTTTCACCCTCACATGGCCAGATAAATATGCAAATTGTATTCTGGCCCGTGGTCATAAAAGAATACATTATTAACCCGATGACGCATGATTCAGCAACTATACAATGTAATCATCTGAAGCTTCTTCTCACACACAGCACACTATAAATGCCTTCTTCCCATCTGCTACTTGATTACCACATCACTGATGATCTCTCTAGGTTATAAAAGATTTTACACTCTGTAAGTGCATTATGAGAAGTCGTGGAGGAAAAAACCCTCAGTAAATCAGGCCAGCTACAGCTTTTACTTATACTTTACTGTATACACAGGAATATGTACCTCCACCTAAACATTACCATGAGGCTCGCAGGTGCATGAAGCAGCATAGAAAAGAAATAGTTTGGTCACCAGTGACGTGTAGCCAGGGGACTGCTTCAAGTAAAATACTAAAAAACTATTAGAGAAAATCTATTTGTCTTCTGTACGATTTTAACACTTTTATGGTCAAAATCATTGAATTTGCAAATTTCCTGTTCAATGACAAAAGAGAAGGGTGAGTTCAGTCGGTGATGAGCTGTCTGCACTGACTGACAGCAGCAGTTGGCGAATGTCCGTTGCTGTTTCTCTTTTTATCATAAATATACATGTTTGATGTACTGATCAGAGTGTATATTAAACAAACTGAACTCACTGATTACTTTCAGACCACCAGATTTCAGACAATAACTACATTTGGAACATGAACATTTGTCCCATAGTTCTCTAATAGTACTTTGTGGGATAAAAAAATATCGAGATATATATCGTACATCGTCATTCAGCTTAAAAATATAGAGATATGAGTTTTGGTCTATATTGCCCAGCCCTAACTGCTTCTAGATCCTTGCTGTCCTTCCACACTCTCTGTACATGGCAAACTGCAAATCGTATGCCAAAGAACTCCACATCATGGAGGTTGGGAAAATAAATAGATATATTGGTCCACACTCAGGACTGGTACAACATAAAGTTAATGTAGTAGTGGTACTAGTGTAGCAGTAGATAAGTTATCTACAGGTTTTTGAAGCTGATTAGTGGCTGCTCTGCCAGTGGTTAATATGTAGGTATGCACTATATTAAACTTAATGTCGTTTAATCTGAAGATGAACAGGGAACCAGAGGAGGGTGGTGTTTGGCTTGTTGAAGGACCATTGCAGAGTGCTGTGCACAATAAGCCTGAGCTGCACAGTGGAGTGTTATAACAGGCAAGGTGAGAGATGACCAGCACCTTTGTGAGCATCAATGCCTTTCTGAACAGTTCTAGCACGCACGGGTCTACGGGGCTGATAACCATAAAGAGCCCTTTCATCTGTCAGCTCCTGAAGTCCATTGTCTTATAACCCATACATGCTTGAATAAATGATGAGCGTTTGAGACTGATCTCCTGTGAAATAACCCAAACATATTTATGCTGGGCGTACTGCACAGGGTAATTTAGGTTGGAAGACTTGTAGGCCCATTTGGCATGGGGTATAGTTTGAAAAAGTCTGATATGGGGTCATTTTTTTCAGCATCAATGTCACCTTCTTCTCATTTCTCATAGGTGGGAAGAAAGAAAAGAAGAAAAACAAGAAGAACGAGGAGGGATCGAGAGTCCCTGGATAACTGGGACTAATTGAAATGAATTCCAACTAAAGCAAGGACTTTAATGACATTTTGAATTCAGGGCTGGAGTAATGACGAGGAGAGGCCCCCGAGGGAGAATGACACTTTAGAAAGCCAGAGTGGGAGGCAGAGAGGGAAAAGAGACATAAGGTGAAGAGGAGAGGAACAGTGAGTGAAAATGGGAGAGGGCACAGTTAAGTTTGGAGAGAGGATATTTATTAAGAGAACCAGGGGAGAAAGAGAAAGCCAAAGAGACACACAGAAAGAAAGAGACAGAGGCGTTTAAAGGCGAAGAGAAAGAGAGAGAGAAAGAAATATCTACAGAGATTAAAGGTTTTTTTTTTTCCTCTTTTCGTTTTATCAGGCTGTCAAGCTCGTTCTCTTTTTAGCTCATTTCCCAGACTGCAAGACATTGTCGACAGGTCAGCCTTATGAAGTCACTATCTGGCACTCAGTCAAACCAACTGAGGCCTCGACACCTCAACAACGGTAAAGCTCTGTTCTGTGATTAAGAATTAAGCACCTAATGACATATGAATGAGGCTCAAATCTAAGCTTGCTATTCTTTGAAGAAACAACATTGTGACATTGTTGCTGCATTATTTGAGTGTACAAATGCTTGGTATTTGAAAGTCTCATGAACAGACAGCTCAAGAGAGCATCATGTTTCAGTTGAATACTTTGCCACATCAGAATCTCCAAACTGGTGTAGAGGAGCGGGGAGGAGCAATAAAAAAGCGTGCTTACGTAGATTGTTTAATTTTTGAATCGAATTATTTATCAGTAAGAAAATGTTTAATTCTTAAGATTCTAGTCCTGGTTTATATGGCACAATGTCATAATCCTGCCCAGACTTCTTTCTCTGTGCCTGTGAAATTCCCATTTTGTTCGATTTTGTTTTATTACCTGCTGGTTAATCTTTTTTATCCTCATTGTGTTTCACACCTTTTTGTCACTGACACTCAATATATGGGTTTCTACTAGCTCTGCTGTGCATGATGAAGTCATCTGTGTCTCATTATTTGTCCAGCACGGTGGTTAGTGCTCTCCTCAGTCATCCACTGCCTAATCGGCTTCAGATTTTGTTTTCTTGACTTTATTTGTTTCAGTTGTAGCTCTGTAGAGCTCTTTGGGAATTATACACCATGTTTATGGTGTGATTTAAAAAGGAGAATGCTGTAAAAGAAAATTATTTTAATTGTGTAAAGAACATTAACTGCACTTCATGATTTGCATATCCAGATATTTCTATGAGTAGTCCAGTAAAGAGAGAGCTCGTTCTATTTAATAAATTGTGTGATAAATAATGAGAAGATCAATGGAACACTAACGAGACAGCAACTCCTATCACAATGTGGACAACACTCACAAATGAATGCTGACACTGTGTGATTTATACTCATGATGATCATGTCGTTTCACATAAAAGGTAAAGTGAGAATGCTGCCAAAACATTAAACCGAGCATTGCGGTCCCAATTGAGTGCAAATTTAATACAGGGTGTGCTGCCTGAGTACAGTTTAATGAGTTATCTCATGGTGACACAAATTGCAACGCAGTTACACAAACAATATGTATGTTTCATTTACCAGCCAGTTGCAAACACATTCCACTGAGGGGGAAGCATTTAACACCGTGCTCCTTTAAAATCTTTAAAAAGATTAAATTATTGGGTGTTTTAGTATTTGTAGTGGCTAAATTAATCATTATTTTCTGTCCAGAAAAAATGTGAAAACTATTCTTATGGAGGATTCTGAAGGATGCTGTTTGAATCCATTTTGCATGGGTCACTGCTTAATGGCATTGACAGCTAAAACAGGATGTGGATGCAGAAGATCAAAGTTCCAATTTCTTTTCCTTTAATATTCTGAAAGTTTTATAAAAATAAATAAATAAAAAAAGACTATAATTACAAAGCAGTTAACCACTGGATTTATTTTATTTTAAACTGTTGTTATATAAATGTAGTTTTAATTAAATATTAACATCATATTTATTATATTTCCACCCAAACTGAAGTTTAAACGTCCTATTTAATTAAAGAGATCGTCTTTTGGAAAGAAAGAGTTGTTAAACTTAGCTATCCATGGTAACTATGGTATGTTGTAGTGATGGCAGAAATGGATTGTTTGGGAAATCATTTGGAACAACTGTTCCAGAAAATGAATCGACCTTTTTTGTATAACTTACCACAGTGACATAGTGGCCAAATAAATGTGGTTCTAAAATAACTAACTCAAACTGCAATGTTTTCTTGTTTGTTGTTGTTGTTGACAGTGCTCGGAACATCGTTTCGAATTAGATGTTCCACATAGGTTTCTGTACGTAATTCTGCCATCACTAGTAGTAGTAATTGAATAACATTTGATCTACTGTTAATATTTAACTCTCTAATAATATAAACATAGTTCTACATGTTCAGGGCATAGCATACTTGTCAGTAAGGATAATGAGATTCATCATCAATGATCACATTTACATCTTTCAATTAAATTTTCGTTTTAACCCATTACCCAGTTGGCAGCCACAGGAGCTGCCCAGTGAGCTAGCGCTGAGTATCTTGTTGAAGAACACACCTGTTAAGGGCTGGGATTTCAGCCTGGCACCTTCTACATCCTAGTCTGATGCTTATCCCACTGTCCGTAAATCAGCAATGTTTAATTTAGTATGTCTAAGTGGCTGAGTTTTGCACACTGTTAGAGCTTTCCATATGTGTAGACTTTAGATGATTTTAGCATAATTTAGCAACTATGAATGTGTTGGTCAGCAATTCTTATTCAGTGTTATCATATCATCATAAAGAATTCCTGATTTTATATATAAAAAGTATATGTATTTACTATTCTTTTTAATAAAACATTTAGAACACAACTGCAGCAATCACATAAAGGCCAAATTGTTAACATTATATATAATAACTCTTTATATACAGGTCTTTACCGCAGGTTGGCATTCAGAAATGTTGCTTATTTATTCTCTTTTTCCCAATGCATTTAGACATATGTCTCTCTTTCGCTCAGTTTACCTGGCCTGTACAACTACACTGTTTTCGGAGCATCTATCTATATTGACATGATAGCATCACGCAGTTGCTGCAGATTTGTCGGCTGCACATCCATGAAGCAAATTTCCCATTCCACCACATCCCAGAGGTGCTCTATTGGATTGAGATCTGGTGACTGTGGAGGCCATTTGAGTACAGTGAACTCGAGCTTCATGACATGGTGCATTATCCTGCTGGAAGTAGCCATCAGAAGATGGGTACACTATTGTCAAGATGATCAATTAGTACCAAGGGGCCCAAAGTGTGCCAAGAAAATGTCCCCACACCATTACACCACCACCACTACCCTGAACCATTGTTACAAGGCAGAATGGATCCATGCTTTCATGTTGTTGACGCCAAATTTTGACCCTGCCATCCAAATGTCGCAGCAAAATTGAGCCTCAACATTTTTTCAATCTTCTATTGTACAATTTCGGTGAGCCTGTGTGAACAGGTGTGCCTAATAAAGTACCCTGTGAGTGTATGATCCCACAGAGATGAGGGATGTAATCATTCTCTCTGCCTTTCACAAAAAAAAATTGTAACCCACAAAATGAGTTAGTTAGAGCTGCAACTTATGAATGTTCTGTTTTTATGAGCGTGTTTACTGTGTTCGCCTGTTTATGGGCATACTGTACATTTCCAGTAACTAAATGAGCTCAAAACCATGTATGTAGTCCAGATGCCTGGTGTGACACTGTCTCCAAAATAGAGAAATCTGCTGAAAATGACAGGTCACACAAAGACGACATCGCGCTCTGTTATTTATAGCCAGTCTGTCTTTTGTGAAAGAAGACAAGGATGGCCCCCTATTCAAATAGTAATTGCTCACGGTTAATCATTGGTGCCTGTGTGTCATGAGACTGGGCAAATTTTGCTTTGGGGGGAAATTAGAATGTGATTGTACAACAGCACTTGCCACAAAAGTAGTATGGGGATTTTATTGCACTAGATTCATTAGATTTCATAGTCTGACACATAAAGCAACACACCTGGGATGGCAATTTCAAGAGCTCTGGTTAAAAGGGAATATCAGTTAATTTCTTAATTCCCACTTCCATTTGTTCCCCCTTGCCCTTTAATTGATATTAGAACAAAATCCCCACTGAAAATGACATAGCTGTACATGTTAAGGTTCCTTTTGTCTGAAGAAAACGGAAAGGGATTGTGACGTTGTGTGTAACAGATGTCAGGAGTTAAAGAGAAGATGAAGAAAAGAAGCAAAAGTACTCTGTAGGAAATGTAACACATTCTTTTACACCGTTTAGCACAGACAGAGAACAGCTGACAATTGAGAGTATGCAAGTTGGTGATCATTCTGTTTTCAAGCTCAGTTTTATTTCCTCTATTTTTCATGAGTAAACGAACCAATAAACATGGCAGAAATCCAGCCAGAAGGTTCTCACAACACATATTTAGTCCTTTGTCACAATGCATCAACTCTTTGCACAACCAATTAATTAATATCTACAAAATACAGGTTCATTAACACAACACACATTTATGTTAAAAAGATGTGGCTCATTATATTATGTGTTTTGAAAGATCCAGTCTGGATTAGACTGTAGAAGTTTAACAAGACAAGACTGGATGTTCAGAAAAAAACACAATGTTTGAAACCTGTGTTGCTACATATGTGCGTTCGTACTCTGAAAGAAATCTTGTAATAGACTGAAACATGTAAACCAGGGCTTTTCAATCATCGCATTTCTGAAGTAAATCTGACTTATCGGATTTTAGACTAATCTGGACCCAGTATAAATACTGAATGAATAGTTTCAATAAAACATTGTCAGAGATTTGACAGAACAAATCTGACTGTTTCTTAGCCTCAGAAAAAAGTAAAAAAAAAACAAAATGAACTACTGTTTAGGCAGAAGTGAAGCAGCTGCTGTTGCACAGCTAATGTTCTGTTAGTACTACAATCTCTGTACTGACATGGCACAAGATGCAAATAAACACCACAAGTGGGGGAAACGTCATTTGGTGAGGCACTTTGCTTGCATTAAATAAGTCAGTTACTGAGTCAGTCACACGAGTAATCTGATTTCTCCTGAATGTAACTGCTACATAATTGCTCGTGATAATGGACATGACTTTAGAGGGTTTCTCAGGTTGCCTAATCACATTAAAGTAAATTGAAATTGGTATGGAAATAATTCAATGCCCTTTTAAATCTGTAAAATGTGTGTAATCAGATGAGGACAAACACAGAAACAGCATTGAATTCACTGTTGTTCATTCTCCTCTTTGTCTACTTAAACCATTTGGGAAAACTAAACTGCTGATTGGACAACTTGTCCATTAATCAACATTAATCGCCGAATATGACCCACGGGAAATTTGGAGTTTTGTGTGTGAATGCGGTGCATGTCCTGTTGGCTGATTGAATTATTTGATTATTCAACTAAATTAATGCCAGTTAAGCTACATAAATACGGTTAACTACAGGTATGTTAAAACATCTTTGGAAAATAACTTCACTTTACTATGTTGTCTGTGTGTTTTCTCAATTTTAGACACAAATGATTTTTAATTAACCTCTGTGTTTTGTCACTTTTATCAGAGACTCAATTTCAGCTTTTTCTTTTGTATTAAACAACCTCAGCATGAAAATACATCTGTTATTTAGTCATTTTAGCTAACTAAACCATATTTACAGCAACAGTAACTTTTATCAACTGAAATAAGTGATTCCACAAATACAAATACAAATGTTAGTTGTTACATACAATCTTATACAGTGTACAACCTGCAGTAAAATGTGTTCTTCTGCATTTAACCCATCCCCACTTGAGGGAAGCAGTGAGCAGCCACAGACAGCGCTGGGAGAGCTAGCGCTGGGTGTCTCGCTCAGGGACACACCTGGTATAGGGGTTGGCGACTCAGCTGGGAATCAAACCCGGGGCTCCTGCTTCCCAGCCCTCTGCCTTAACCACTCTGCTACCAGGCCGCTCAACACCTATGACATTTACACTACATGTACTGCAAAGACATAAATAGGATATGTAATATCAACAATATACGGCTATTATCCAGGTTAACAGGATGCTTCATCATCAACCAGTCACATTTACTGATGCCCAACAAGCAAACTAAACTATTATACATATTTATAACACCTTCAGGAGTCAATTCAAGCCAAGCTACAGCTCGGCCAAAACCTCTGATCAGATATGACCGTCACAGCCATCTGAATATGATTTAATCCAACAAAAACTGTCTAAAACTGCTAGAATTAATATCTAGTAAGGTCAGATAAGCTGTCATTAAACTTACCAAAGCAGCTTGTTATTTTAAACAAAGTCCATTTTCTTGTTAAATTTAGGTAACTCTGTTCATGTTAAATATCTAAGCTAGCTTAACGTCAGCTAACTAGATTTACCTAGCAAACTGGCGGTCAAGGTGTAAACTCGTGACATCAGCAAAGTTCAATCGATAAAGCTTTCCCCATTGAAAATGACGGGCCCAAGCCTTCACTTTTGTTTTCTTCTTCAGGTCTTTATGAGAAACAGTACATCATGTCTGTCAGTAAATTTAGAAACTTTTATGTTACATCGATAAAAAATATGTACAATCTTAAAATGTAATTTTCTTATCTTGTTAGAAGAACAATATTAATAGCGGCCTTGCTACTATAGTAATGCTGCTATCTTGTGTATATATTGGTACAAATTATTGTTTGTTTTTACATTTCATTTTGTTATTGTGTTTTTTTCTGCATTCTCTTCTTTTTGAACCAAAGGGAGTGGCACTCCAATGGTACCCTGTACAAAACAAAAAAGGCTACTCTATTATATGCTATTCTTTTATTCCATTAACTCAGAGCATTGGAGGTTCGAGCATATGAGAGAACAAAGGAGAAAATCTGATTGGATAAAAGTTGTTGATATGTGCTGCACTGAAAGCAGCTCAACCGAGGAAGAAAGACGTAATTAAATGACGCTAACAGATGGGACATTTGTTAAAATACATACAGCATTGATATAAATGCTACCATATATTAAATTATAAATATATATTTTCTATTTCTGACTATCTCTAGGCCAGCCAGCAGAGGAGGATTAGCTGCCCTTATGATCTGCCACCATTGGATGATTAGGAAAATTAAAATGAACTTGAACTAGATTTATAGCCATTTCAAATGTTTATGATTACTTTCTAATCATTGTATGATCATACAAAATCATACGTTCTAATAAGGTTGTTTGTAAAGACAAATAGTAAAAGATAGAAATAACTTAAGTAGCATATTAGAGCATATGATAAAAGAGTTGTGGGGATGCAGAATATTAATTAAAAAGATGAGTAAAAGCAGTGAAAAGTTGGTGAGCTGTAATGACCTCTGGGTTTTGCGCTCTCAAGAACCCACATTTTCACGCCATTATCACAAATCTTTCTCATTTTCTTTTAATTAAAAACAGCACTTCTCTGATCCCTGACCTCAGCTAAAAGAGTGAGCGATCCATGTGCACGCTCAGTCTCTTCTGTGTCACATGGGTCATAGTAGGACACACCACTCTGAGTGATTTCTGAGTGTATAACAGTACTCAGAAATCCAGCAATTTCTTTTTATTCTCATCCAAAAATACATCCAATACAATAGAATCAAAGTTTTATTATTTTTAAGGTTTTGGTTTCAGAACATCCATACCCCCATCCTCTCTGATAACAAGACAGGATGAAAAAACTGTCAAACAGCCTAATAATGTAATAGTGTGGGGTGCATTTGGTGGTAAGTTATGGAGAGGGGCGCTATACTTCCTCCACAAGACAGAAACCATGAGTGGAAGAAGGAATTTAACAGCTCTGCAACAACAAGATCTTTTTTTCTTTTTTTTGCAAATTTGCTTCACCCTTAATTGTATATACAATAAAAATACACTCTGAAAGGCAAATTAATTCCCAGGACATCACATCTCACTGTCAGATGTGTAGATAAAGTGCCATTACATTCTCACTTGGAAATGTTTGGTATAATCAATAATTATGATTAGGAATATAGAAACAAAATGAAAAACTGAAAAACTTCCCAAGTATAACATGGTTTCTTTAGTTAAGTGTCCTACCAAATTGGTAGATCTCCATATCTTTAAAATGTTATGTCCAAAGTGTTTGTACCAACATTTCTAAAATATTAAATATCAATCTTGAGATAACGCAAGACAAGAACCAGTGAATAGTCCCTGTTGAAGGAAAATTTATGAATCTCAAATTGGATATTGATTACATGTATATTTATATCTTCACCCAAATCATGCTCACCCTTTAAGTCCGTGGATAGTAGTTAGTGTCTTAGATCCAAACAAATGACTGTTACTGCTGATGGAAACACTTAGTAGCACTCAGGCTCACTGCAGCTCAGGAGGACGTAAATGACCACCTGCTGAATGGGAGCTAGTAGATGGCTCCACAGAGAAGTGCAGCTGTGAGAGGGAACACACTGCTGCTCTACAGCACCTGTCACACACTGTCTGACTTGATATATGCACTCACATCTCTTACATACACGCAGAGTTTCATAGCTATACTACATGTAAATATACACACTGACAGGGATTCATAAGCTATGACTGTGCGTGTGTGTGTGTGTGTGTGTTATGACTTCATTGTTACTCTACATAGACATCCTGCTGCAAACCAACAACATATTTAATTAAATAATTTAGCATTTTATTGACTGAATGCAAAGTGCTTTACATACACATAAGTTATTCCGAGTAAATGATCAGTTTATTTACTATTGCAGGCTTTCTGCCTCCTTAGCCTCATTTACTGCATCGTACCCCTAATGAGGCTGATGATAAATCTCAGATTAATGAGCCATAATGATTGTAGATTAGCATAAATTGATACATTAGCATCGTTCTCCAGCAGCCTCTTAAACTCTTAAACACGGCTTCTCCAGATGAAAAGTCAGCATATATTGTATACAGCTTCTTTTGACGATTTGCTATATGTCGAGTACAAGAAAACACACATGATTATCCATAAAAATAGTTATTTAGAATTCACTATCCTAGATTCAATATGGCTGAATGAGCTATAAGCTAAAGCTCATGGTCATGCTGACTGGTTAAGGGGTTGCATACTATTATATCAGTTGAGATGCTTATTTTTATTTCATAGACTTCTGATTTTAAACTGTGTATGTAAAATACAGTAAGGTGAATAAAATAAGTGTGAGCGTCCTGTGGATTACACTCATCATGCAATGAGCAACCACAGTTAAGAAGGTAAAAATACACAATTTATTCAGCAAAGCTCAGCCTAAAACTATACAACAATGAAAACCTACATAGGCGGTAAAACGCAATAAAAAAAACTAGTAACAAGATAACAAAATCAAAAAATTTTATTAAATATGTTTAGTAAATGACAATGCTAGTAGGCATGCTGTGCTTGAGTCCTGATGGTCCTGGTGTCCTGTTCAGTCTGCAGCTCCTTTAATTCTTCTGCTCGTTGGCGGCCACCTTGGCACACACAGACATGCACCTATAGTCTGTGTGGGCGGTGGCTCCTCGCTGGCTGCTCACGGGATGTGGCTCCACCAATGGTTGCCGTGTGGGAGGAGTCAATGTCAACTACTCACCAAGCGTGTCCAATCTCAATAAATATTACCGCTGTTCACTCACCATAAAACCCATTAAAAACACAAGTTCAAATATAAAAGCATGCACATCTAAAAGTCCTATTAAAAGAGCACACTAATAAGAAAACATGCATTCAGATTTCCACACTAACATAATCAAAAATCCTCCCATCTGCCATGTATTAGTCACTGTTAGCTACAGTAATGAGACATATATGGTTCACCTTCCCTGATGCTTATATGATGCTATACTGTTACTGTGCTGATGAGATATTACTGGAAAGTGATCTGTCGTTGCACAACATTGATGCTAGGAGATGAGGTTTGTGGAGGCCTGTCAAGTTTGCTCTCCTGCGTGAATCAGACCTGCCATCGTTCTAACTGCCACGCTGCATGAAAAAAGCACAAGTCGTGAGGTATGGAATCAAAACATAATCCAGGTATGCTGGCCATTGGAAATCATACGTTGATAACAAAGCTGGTGCAGTAGATATATGGGAGAAGGTCACATACATAATCTGTCTTCCTCTCTCTTAAACACATCCACACACATACATTACTGATGCACCCAATCTGCTTTACATAAAATTAGCATTGAACTTTTCTATTCAACTGAAACCCAGCTGGTTCCAATTTTGCTGGCCTCTCCACAAAGGGATTCATTATATATGAGCAGTGATCTTGTGCCCTTCCCTTCTGAGATGATCACTTCTCTGTTAAAGAGTTTTGGGTGATTAGCCAACTGTAAACTGACGCTGACCTTGTGGCACTCAGCTCACACTCAGCTCCATACTTCAGTAGACTAATTAGCCAGCATGTTTCTGAAGATTCAAATGGTGACAGTCGGTGTCCACTTGGCACGGCATGTGGCTGCACTGCTGTTTGGTCCAACACAGCACCGTGAAAATAAAACGCCAACAAGCATGACGTGTCACTTTCGGGTGTGAATGTGTTTGGCGTTGCCAGTTAACCAGCCTTCTACCCGAACTAACACTGATGATGAGGATGGATCAGGGTGTTTCATCGAAGAATTTGCTATTTTTCAATTTAAGTATTAAAGTATGTCATGGCCTCTGCACCTCTTAGCATCCCCACCAATGTGCACATACATTCTCCAGAGTTCATGTTATTACATTGTGGTGGCTGTTGTGTAACATGTCCAGATGTGGGAGGAACATTTGCACATTAGTGGAACCAGATCCACAATGTATAGTTTATATTGACTATTGATAAAGAATATTTGACTTTCTTTAGAATGTGAGTTGTGAATGTAATTTTTGTTCGAGCGTCTTCACCGTCACTTACCAGTTCATCATCAAATGAATGGTCATGACATTTTTGCAGACATTCATGGCTCCTAGAGAATGAGTCTTACAGATTTTCATTTCACCTCTAAAAGAATGGCCTTCCTGACTCCACGCGGAGTTCATACCACCTGTCTTCCCTGTGGTGAATATGAACATTTAAGGAGTGGCCCTTTGCAAATGGGCTGCTGAGACTTATCCTGAGGAGATGGAATTTCTTTGATGTGCAATGCTTTTGTGAAGCTGTTCTGTAGTCTCTCTAATGTCCACACCTGCAGATTCTTCACTGCATTAAAGCACACACAGTCGCTATCTTTGTGTCTGGGCATTATGTCCGATATATGGACATTTTCTGAATTTGACAAAGGCCCAGTTTGGGGAGTCACATGTTATAAGTGCTTCCTTGCGGCGTTTGTTTCCATTTCTCCTCTCCATCTTCTCTTGTAAGCACCTTCTCAGCCCTGTCATGCAGGGTTTTATGTAGCGCAGAAACAGCTGCACCAGAGAATTAACTTTGTTTGGCTCTTAACCACACATCTTCATCACTCCTGTACATCTTTGTTAGCTCAGTTGGTGAGTTATTGCATTAACATGCAAAAGACCTGGGTTTAAGACGAGGCTGGTAAAAGCAAATTTAAATCTTTTGTATTTAGTTATTTCTGGGTGACTTCATTCACATTTTAAAACTTAAATTGTCCCAATTATAATAACTTTGTTTTAAAACTGCATTTGTAAGTCCCCTTTGCTCCCAATCTTTCCTATATCATCAAATTAGGTAGTTTTTGAAAATGTTTAGGCATTTCTGCTCTTTACATAATTATGTGCATTATGTAAAAAACAAATTGTTGAATCTCATAAAACAAAAAACAGTGGATCCGATTTGAATCTTCAAGCATGTTTTCAATTTCAGTTTGAGAACCTACTATGATGCATTGCAACGGATTATTAAAGGGTTTAAATCCGTCATATCGATTCAAAACAGGGGCCCCCAAAATAATCCTGCAAAGGGCCCCCACAGACCCAGAAACAGCCCTGGTGTTAGTCATAGAGGAAGAGTTTGGTGATCATTCTGCTCTTTCCCATTGACTTGACTTGCAGCTGTGGAAGAGCATGTGCAGACAGGGGTGACAGGTGCCACCACCCTGAACTACAGTTAGAAGAGCATATTATCTGCTAGCAATGCTAACTTTGTTATCATGTTTGTTATTGTCTGTTTAAGTTAAATGTAAAATCATCCCCTTTTGTGTGAAGAATTGTATCTTTTGATAACATATCACAAAGCCTTTCTCTGAATATTTTTATACACAGTAAAATCTTCATTGAACTGTTTCTCAGTGACTGTCATGAAAAGATACACGGAGCTATTGTTAAGCATTAATGACAGAATATAATTTACGTCTTATAGTAAATTAAACAGACTTTCATGCATTCAGCACATGAAAACTAAAATGATCCTACTCCTTTAAAATCACTTTTAGAATTCAGAAAGAATAACGCTTAACAAAGGCCAGTGTTTCCCCGCGGTGCTTTTCTTGGCACATTTCCTGTAAAAGAAACACCACCCCTTAAAAACACTGGGAATTTAAAGAAACAAGTTCACAAGGGAATTTGTGAGGGTTTTAAATTCTTGTACCCTTTTTCAAAATCTACCTCACTGGAAAATCTTCTCAAGGAGGTATTTTAAAATGTTTGTATCAAAAAATAAATTAAAAATGTAGACTCAGCACTCAGACCATGAGAACATTAATAACATACATAATGAACGACAGATAAATGGGTGTTCCATCATAGCTCCCAACAGACCTTAAGCTATTAAACGTATTATATTAACAGCAGCTCAAAATGGCTATAAATGTTTTTGAACCTTACTTCTGTCTCATCCTCATGTTGAAATGCAGCCAGCAGTTATTAGTTATAGTACATATACCATTATCAAAGAAAGACACTATAATATGCCCCTTTAAACCTCTGAGGTTGCAGTAATATATACAGTATGTGAGGCTTTAGCTAGAATGATAATATTAGCAAGCTGCTGAACACAATAGAGTACCTAAAACATGTACTGCTCTCCCTCATGAACTGGTAGTGACCAAAACAGGAATAAAAGGAGTTTAGATTATTCCTCAGCAGGTATGTTTTCGTCTAATAATCAGTAAACCCTACAGGTATCCCATCTATGAGCCACAGCTTTTTTAGTGTGTGATATGTTTATTTAGGCTCCATTTTATTAAACATCCACATTGAAAATAATTTTCACTCAGCAGCCTTCTGCTCAGTAAACATCTAATTCAACTTATGGCACTTTTTAATGAACCCCAGGGTTAGTGGTTTGCGATAACCTTGTTGTTACTAACCCTAACCTTGAATGTCGTGTTTTTGATCTTCTCCGGACTAGTGAATCTCAACCCAGCAGGAGCAATAACGTTTGCACGTCCTCTCCTGGTAATATGGCAGGTGACTAATCAACTAAGACTGCATATTATGTTGGCGCGATTTGCCTTATTGTGAAACCTGCTATCACTGTGCATTAGACGACCATGATGAGAGAGACAGACGGAGTCTGGCTCAGATGCTGGCAGTTCTCCCTGCAGTCTGTAGCTTCTCCTTTCACAGAGGCAGGGAAAGTAAAATGACACAGGCCAGGATAGATGAATGTCACCAAGCACTCATGCTACTCCTGAATTTCTATCTTGTTCAAAGATAGGATGTAAAACAAAGTTATAAGCGGTGAAGTACAGAAAGCTGTGAAGTCTGTACTTCACAGACTGTGAAGTACAGAAAATATGCTTAACCCTTTAAAACCGATCCTGACGCTACAGCGTTTTCAAATCACTGCAACTCTTTAACCATTTGCACGATCAAAAAAATCTGTTTGTTACCTTCACAATTTTGTATACACGTACATTTACTTTAATTCCGTTTTTGTTGCTGTCTGTTATTACACCTGGTTATGACACTTACAGCATACAGTCGCCCAAGCACTATCAGATGTTGAAAGAAGTAATACAGGACAGCGCATACTCACAGCAGATGTAAACTCATGTGACACTGAATGTAACAGATAAACCAGATCCCCCCTCCAAAAAAAAAAATTCAGGCACGAGGCACTTTACAGTATAAGGTTTAAGACCTTACAAAAATAGATTAATACAAAATAATATGGAAAACCCAACAACCAGTAAAGTGTGCTCTGTACTTGATCTCCAGATGTAATAAAGCAGTGTGTTTAACAGTTTCTGACTTTTACCTCGGGCCCACCACTGAAAAGAAGAAAGAAAATAGAATCGGAATTGTAAAAATCTTATCAATTCTCATGCCTAGTCAACCCCTTGTAGGATGACTGTCAGCCATTTTTTCCTACTATACAGTCCAGTCACCATGGGAACTGCTTACATGAATACCATCTGTATAATTACCTCCTCTACCCCACCTCACATGCTCCGGCTATAAAGAGGGAAAGACAAGAGCAACCCAGCAGGAATAGGAAGAGGATGGAGGAGAGAAAAAGACAGGGCCCTGGGGGTCCCTTTACATCTCTCACTCATTATGACACTGATGGAAAAGAAAAAGAAAGCTTTAAGGATTAAACACAGTGAGAAAGTGACAACGAGTCAAGGACAAATGGAGACAACGCAGAGGAAAAGAGATGAAGAAATTCAAAAGTTAAGAAAAGCAATAGAGGAGGGTAAGACATGCATCACAAACAGATGGAACATGAAAGCAATGTATTTCCAACAATCATACATAACAACAACATAAACATACAGTGTTTCTCCCCAATCTGGCAAAGGAATGAAGAATATTTGATGTGTCATGATTCTGAGGTGGGCTGGAAAATTATTACTGTATTCAACCTATAGGGCCATAACCAACACACTCTTGTGTCACCAAAATCAAGATTTAGGTCTGCGTGGTTATAAATTTAGACAGTGGTCAAATGTCTTAAGCTTCTTAAGATCCAGTCTGAGACAAGGACAATCCTGCCTTTCAACTGACCTTTCCAATGTCAGTGAAAATAATGACGGAGAGATTAAAAATGTGACAATAAGCAAACATGATGACTGATGATTGGTAAAAAGAAAGGAAGGGATTAGTTATTTCCAAATATTTTGATTACAAAATTAAAAACAAATTAGAATGTCTTGGTTTTTTCATCATTAGTATTCAAGGATGACCTGTATTATTTCCCCAAAGTCTTTTCAGATCATTCAAGGCTGAAAGGCTGTTGCTGTTTGGAGAATGAGAATGGTGTAAAATTGTGAAAACATGACAGATTTCAGTCTCTTCAAGAAAGCAACCATGGACTCACCTGTCAAATCCCACTCAAACATTAGACAAATGACAAGTATGGGTGTCTGTTTCGTATGAGGAATGGTAACTTTCAAATTCAGCAAAGACGAACAACAATTACCTACCAGTCATCTCTAGACTTAAACTTGTACATTCTGCTTTATTCTTTTGCAAATCAGCCATGTTAAAGCTATAGTTTATAACTTTTTTGTTTTAGAAATATTCCTAAAATATAAAAATTTATCATAATATAGACAGTTGCAATCAAAGGCCTCTATTATCCAATCTTAACAGCATAGCAGCAATGCAGATATTTTCCTTCTAATGGTTTCTCTATGGGAAGGAAAATGGCGGACGTCACTCACCTGATCCGAAGCTCTCCGGTTTTTAAACGGCCTCGATTAAAACCTGAGGTCTATAGGACCACTGAC
>JAUMHF010000002.1:2545086-2561464 GCA_032359275.1 Microctenopoma steveboyesi | reverse complement strand
CAACAATTTTAACACTGTGTTAAAAAAAGAATCAATCCACGAACAAATTAGACACACAGAATGAACACTCAAGAAATTGTCACCTAGTGCTAGCTCAAGTGGGACTGTTGGGTTTTCTACACTAACTATTATATCTTGCTAGGTCCTAAACCTTGCTATGTAAAGTGCCTTGAAATGACCTTTGTTATGATTTGGTACTATACAAATAAAGATGAATTCAATAGGTTTCTTTGACCTCATCGACCTCAACATGTCAAAAGCAGTAAATGTCAAACGGAAAGCAAAGGTGAAGGCAGTTCTTCTGACTATAGGACTGATGTAGCATTTAATGCACTTTGATAAGCCATTATAGAAAGAGTTGAATATTATAGCATCAGAAAATGTGTACTTAAGCATACGTATTACCTTCTGAGGCTGTAACAATGTTTGACACTTCTGCATTCAAAAAATATTTATAGTACAACAATAGATGTAACAAGTAAAATGTTTACCACGTTGGATACTGTAGTTTAATATGTCAGCAGTCATTTAGTATTATTTCTATGCTAAATATTTTTAATGTGGCGAGTACCTGATCTAAAATACAAGTACTGAGTTTAAATATTTGCTTAAGAACACTAGATGTAAAGTCTAGATCACGTATGAATACAGCCTAAGGACAATCTACTAGTTGTGGAGATTTATCAGTAAAATAACGAAGGCACAACTATATAAAGGCAAAATACGACAAAATTAATTAAAGGTTTGTGGAAATAGACAACCATTCCAAAAGGCAAAGGCATCAGTATAGACTTAAGAAACCTTGAGCAAAAGGAGAGGTTGTTAGAAAGACAACATAAGAGAAGACACTGAAGAGAGGTGGAGAGAATCCCGAAAGGTTTTCCTTCTGGTCTTTGCAGAACGAGCTCACATAGCATGTGACATTACAACATGGTTTGGGTGTGCAATTACTCTACTGCTGACATATCTGGCACAGAAAGTGAAGGAAGTGTCACTGCAGCGTGAGTCGTACGTACAGGTTGTGAGTAATAAGAACCCAAATAGAATGTGGACCTGAGAAGGGTGACGCACAGAGGGTGGCACAATATAACTTAAACCAAAAATAATTTAGATTTATAATTATGCAACATGAATGCTTGGTAACCTTAGCATTGGTATTAACAATGGAACAATATATTTAATTGTAGATGCTGTAGGAGAGGAGTGGTGCTCAGTACAATATGCAGTGAAATGCTATAATCACAGCACTTAGCTCATGATATAAGATTATTGTAATTTGTAGTATACTATGTAGTATGTAGTATACTTGAAGTATACTTACTAATACTAACAAATACAAAGAAATACCCAGCATGCATTTATCAATTTAACTGTGACAAATGTGTTTGACCTTTTGAACAAAGTAATTATGTAAAAGCATTAATTAAATATTGGATTATAAATTATTTCATTATGAATTGGTTAAAGCCATAAGTGAGAAGGGTGAACAGTTCACAGACCTTCCCTCGTAATGTCGTACTTATTACTTCTACTTTATTGAAATAATGCTTCTGGCAGTTTAATTAAGGTCAGTTTTGTGTGCAAATGATGCACTGTGATAGTATTGAATGTCTCACATCTGTCTGATGAAGTATTTGTTACCTGTGAAAATAAAATACACTTCCTAGCTATGTTCTAATAACTGTGATCAACTCAAAAGTAGATTGAAAGTATACTACAAGTACACTAATAGTATATTTGTAATATTGTAGTATAAAGCAACATGATGTAGAGTCAGTGGGTAGAACTTATGTCAAAATGTAACACAACATCTTAATTAACAAATTAAAAGTGGAAGTGGATGGGCAGTCTTAAATATGATATTGGGAAGATTATGAACAATGCCATAACTACAGCTCACCCTACGGGACAGTGCAAACAAATATAAAGAAAACATGGCGTCTTGCATGCGATAAAGCTTTGCACTACTACTACAATAAGGGACAAAAAAACTGACAAAGCTAACTTCGAAATACAAAACATTGTTCACTTAGTGGCCCCTTTGAATTACTGCCTTACATCTATATTAAAGTGTATGATGCATCACGGTGGATTCAATGCGACACATAACGTTGATATTTACCCCAAATGAGCTCATTTCAATGGTCCTGGAATGACAACTGCACTGTTGTGGTACTTTACTTTACTTTACTTGGCAGGCGCTTTTATCCAAAGCGACCTACAAGAAGAAGACACCAGCAATTACCATTTAGTTCTCGCAAAAACTGAGATACTACAACAAAGCACCCTGATAAGGCCTAACTTCACACTGGAGTGAACTTTGCAGAGCTCCTGAAAACTGCAGCACAGAAATGGGGGATTGCTGATAGAAATCTGGTGGTTGTCACCGACAATGCTTCTACGCTGACCATTGCCATTCTGCTAGTGGGATCCCTGCATGTGAGGTGTTTCCCTCACATGCTCCGGCAGTTCCTTGAACAGCAGCCTGCCATTTGTGCAGCGCTGCTGTCTCCTGAAGTGAGACGGAGTAGCACATGAGCCTTTACCTTGATGGACAGAAAAAAAGTGAATGTCAGAATATATAATGCCACAAAACGTAGCTTACTGTGGAGACAGGATACAGCTGTCTCTTTCTTTGCTATAAGTAGTACTAAGTATAAGCCAAATGTACTTAAATTATTTATACTTGTCAGTCTACTGAGTATACTTGTGTCAGACGGGAACTTTTTTTGATTATGTTGGGGTGAAAATCTGAACGCATGTTTCTTACTGGTGCGCTGTTTTAATAGGATTTTTAGATGTTCTTGTTTTTATATTTTATCTCATGTGCATGAACACTGACATTAGACACACCTGACATTGACTCCTCCCAGACGGCAACGATTGGTGGAGCTGCACTGAGGCTCCCATTAAGAACAGTCAACGAGAAGAGTCAACTAGGAATCTGTGAATCGACCAGGACATAGGACATAGAGTACTATGTGGCAACTTTTAGTGTTTTTAATCCAACAATCGTTTATTTGTATTTTCTGATTTTTAACGCCTGCTATAGCATTTGTTTTATTTGTTATAGTTTTATTGTATTTTATCATCTATTTAGTTTTCATTGTTTGTATAACTTTGTTGACCTTTTAATAATAAATTGTGCACCTTTTGTTTTTACCTGTGGTAGCGTTTGCTAGTGTGGAAAGTAAGAGTAATTACACTTATATCTACCGTTACACGGTATCACCCATTCTCTTACACTTGTAAATATTAGACAGCAAATAGTATAAAGTATACATACAAAGATGGGCCAAATAGACTATGTATACTTTTTTAAGGAGAGTGTACTAAGGTATACTCAGCTTAGAAAAGGAATAGGAATAGGATGGAAGTGTGGATGTAGGAGATGAGAAAGTAAGAGGAGAGAGAAGGAGCCTACAAAGTGGCTATTAAACTCCATCAAATTGGTCATTAGTGTAATCAGGTGGAAAGCATTGCAGAAGCACGCTCCATTAGGGGGAATGGTGATTCTCTGTGTCACTCTTAATTTTTCCCCTCTTTGTCCCTTCGCCTCTCATCGTTTCTTCCCAGATTCCTCTGATGTGATTGGACAGCCCTCTGTCCTTTGTTGCACTGCTTCCAAACATATTCACACTAACCGTGTGTTTAAGTGTTTTCAATTCATTTCACGTTTTGACTTTACACTGTGTGTAAAGTTGGATTCAAGTTGCAAAATTCATTCATACAAACTTTACCAAGGCCAACTTGAAGACTGTTTTCCCAAAACATTATGTATAGTGCTGTACTACAGGGGAAAACACTCTGGACCCTGTTCACTCCAACAGTGGAACCGTTCTCCTCTTGTGCTTTCCCCAGCCTACACCACCCTCCGACACAATGCCAGGCCCACCGAGAGCTGGAAACACTCACAAGAATGGCACTGGACTATAACATCTGCATCACAAATGTGACTGTGGACTGAAATATCCAGGTTTTCCCAACCCAGAAACTCTGGTTGACACTCTGGTCACGTGACAGAGCTCTGTACAGACAGAGCCCAAGCTCCTCTGAAAGTGGAATTTAGAGGAGCATAGAGTTCTACCTGTCCAGCCACAATAGAGTGGAGGTGTGGCAGGGAATACAGAACATCCCAAACTACAGAGGCTGTGATGTGGCAACGGGGGAGATAAACTGCTTCTTTAATCATCACAACAACAGCACTCACCTGCTCCAGCCCTGCTCTCAACCACACCAGGGTTCCTGCACCACTCCACTCACTGTAAAGGAGCACAATGTCATACAAGTGCTCCAGGCAGGAAACCCCAAGAAGCTTCCGTGTGACTAGTCACATCCAGTGCCAAAATAAAGCCACCTGTCACCACACGATTAAGCATAACACTCCCAAACTCACTCCAAAGATTTCCTACTGACTCTCTGTCCATATATTTTGACAAGTTCAGTCCGTCATTAAGGCTAATGAATGTTCCACAAACAGTAAAGAGTAATGTCAGTGTTAGTGGTGATACAGCAGGCTGAGGGGTTTTAATTAAATTATTTTGAAAAGTGAAAAAAAAGCTTTTAATAGATGTTTTTTTAGGCTGTACAAAAATCCTAATTTTTTAAAAATATTTTATATTGTCCCCATCTCTGTAGTTTCTCCTTTTTTAAAGGCACTTATCTTTTAAAGACTTCTCGACCTGTTAAAGAGGACCCCTGCACTCTTTCCAACTTCTTCTGTATTCCTCTTTCTCTCTTTTAAACTATGACCATTTATTTTCTCCTCAATCACTTGCGCTTGTATATCGCTGATCTTCCCTGTAGACTTGAGCCAAACAGAGCAAATCCTTCCAGAGAAGGGTTTGATGATGGAACAAATAAGGCAGCCACTAGAGAAATGCCTTGTGGCCTCCGCTGGGCGAGATTAGCAACTGGAAGGGCTTTTCTAAGGGGCTACTCCTCACCCTCAAAGTCTAGTTTGTCAACTTTTCAAATGAGATGAATTTAATCTGCGGCTTCTTGTTCTCAGGACTGAAAGGAGAGGATGGGAATTGGATCGGAGCCCAGAGTCTTTAGAAGTCATCACCTCATGAAGAAAGCAACAAAGCAAGCTGATTTTGCCCTTTTTAAAGACTTAATCTCTGGACAGTGAGGAAATTATCCATCAAGTTTCTACAAAGAAGGAATTTAAAGGAACACATTCTGTGCATTCTAAGCATTATGTTTTCCAGAGTGATAATAGGAATATTATTAATACTGTGATAATAGCAAACTGTTGTTTTTCCAGATTTCCTGATTCGTTGTGCCCACAAAGCTTGAATGGGTCCAGCAGGCTCAGCCAATGAAGGTCTTGGCAAACATAATGAATGTTTTCAGTTACCTGCAACTGTGTGGGGGACAACTTCAGAGTTCAATAGGCAACACTTGAATTTGGTAAACTTGTTGCAAGGTTAACCAGCAAACAAGGATTCAATGGGAATTGAATTCCAGGGGTACCAAAGAGTAACCATATGAACACATTCGTGTCTATGAAGCATGTATAATCTTACAAGGTAGTCTGGATTATTTTTGTCTTGAAATGTATTGTATTGGACTTTTTCATTAGTACATCTGTGTGGCCTTTCTCTGACCTCATGCACTTAATAGAAACTTTAAATAGAACAGCACAGGAAACCTGCCCAAGAGATTTGAACATGTCTCATGTTTCAATGTAATATAATTGTGACCTAATCATACTCGGATAGACAAAGCTTAGATTAAATCAGCACTAGAAACTGTCATCCCAGAATTAAGTTATTTACAATGCATTAAAATGAGAGAGGTTTCCCTTTCAATTAAACAAAAGCAGGGCAAACAACGTAGCTGCTGTGCTGCTGAGCAGGAAATTCCTACAAAGAATTAAACCAAAAATATGGCCCACATAACTGACTCAATAAAAGACTCAATGCAATGGTGCTAACCCTGAGATCTTTACAAACATTTAGTAGGATGTGCTGTGAAAAAATAAATAACAGTGCCGAACCAGACCACAATCCACTCCCTTCAGTCAGAAACATGCGACTGGACCAAGAATACTATAAAACATCACTGTGAGGCTCAGTCATACCTTATTTAAGGCATAACTAAACAATTACTGCAAGGTTTAGTGTCAGTCCAACATGAAGACACGAACAAAAAACTCATTTTACACTATAAAAAATATACATTTGATGGTTCCACAGGTTAAATACCAAAATGGGTCAGTTTAAAGAGCTATCTAAACCAAACTGCCTTACCCTCTACATAATGTTGCAATATCTAAAACATACATTATAGAGTTACAGTGTATTATAAACAGGTCATTTCTCTGAGTGGAAACAGTATATCAGTGCAGCTCAGTGTCTTCTTGTAATAAGTATACCTAATACTTAATCTATGTAGTTCATTGATTTCCCAGGTCAAATTATGAAATGGAAGCACAGTGAAAAAACAACCTGGTCTGGCATTGATGGGACATCAAGGCATGCAACGCCTTCACAGCTGGCCTATTCAGAATCAGAAAATATGTCTTTATATGTTTTATATGTCAGGTGTCCGTGTCATTACCCGTGTCATAATCTCAGATCGTAAACCTGGAATTTGGTTTTCATACCATCTTTGTTATCTTGTTTCACATACCTCGGTTCGTTTAGGCCATTATTTAAGTAACTGTTTGATATTTTTATTTTTTTATATTTACCCTTTTATGTTATCAGAATGAGGTTTATTGTCATTGTAAAGTGGAGTAGTACATAAGGTAAGATAAGAGAGGTAGACGCTAAGCAGGGAGAGGGGTAGCTGATGATTTTCTGGGCTGTCGTTACTACTTCTGTCAGTTGTGAAGTGAAATAAAACTATCTATAATATAATACAATTATTATTAAAATACAAAAACAATGAATTGGATGAGTTTACCTCCATTTCAGATTAAAAACCATAGTGAGGGTTTGTGGACAGTATGTTGTATCTATTGCTGAAATAAGTTTACAGTAGGTACAGTGGGCAACCTTGTCTTATGATTTTCCTGTATAAATCATTGGTTGGTAATATTAAAAATTTAAATCAAATATATTATATAGGAGACACACATAGTGATTTGACATGTGAAACAAAGTTTATAAGATTTACAGAAACTTTGTAATAATTGTTCTATTTAAATTAGGCAAGTGCATACGTTTTTTTTTCACAAAAAATAAATCAACTCAATATTTAGTAGAACCTCTTTTTGCAGAAACAACAGCTTCTAAACGCTTCCTAAAGCTTCCAATGAGAGTATGGATTCTGGTTGAAGGTATTTTGGACCGTTCCTCTTTACAAAACATCTCTAGTTCATTCAGTTTAATGGCCTCCGAGCATGGACAGCTCTTTTTAACTCACACCACAGATTTTCAATAATATTCAGGTCTGGGGACTGAGATGGTCATTCCAGAACGTTGTACTTGTTCCTCTGCATGAACGCCTTAGTAGATTCTGAGCAGTGTCTATGGTCGTTGTCTTGTTGAAAGATCCAGCCCCGGCGCAGCTTCAGCTTTGTCACTGAATTCTGGATCCTTGGCCTCTAGAATCTGCTGATATTGAGTGGGATCCATGTACCCTTCATCTTTAACAAGATTCCCAGTCCCTGCACTGACCACACAGCCCCACAGCATGATGGAACCACCACCATGTTTTACTGTAGGAAGCAGGTGTTTTTCTTGGAATGCTGTGTTTTTTTTCCTTCATGCATAACGCCCCTTGTTATTCCAAACAATTCAATTTTAGTGTCATCAGTCTACAGCACTTAATTCCAAAATGATATATATATATATATATATATATTTCAGTATGTCTCAGCTAAACATGCTAGTTTCATACAGAAAAGCCTTTGGTTTAGCAAGGTTATCTTCAGCACTCTAGTCATATGTAGTTAAACTGAATTTGTTTCAATAGTCAAGGTTAAATTCAAACTGATCTGATATTTTGAGTCTTATTTTTTACTGTATGACAAAGAACAGCAGAGAATAATTTGATTTGAGAAGCTTAAAACTGTGCAGTTGAGCTCTGCACAGGACCATTTTGTGTTTTAGTATGTCAAACACCCAAATGGATCACAATGGATCTGAAACAGCGGACACCTATCAATAAATCTAACTTTTATGCTCTATGCTGCCACTTTCATTAGTCTGTGTTGCTCTTTTTCTCTAATGCCACAATTCAGCACAAGAGAGCAGCTCCTATTGCCTCGGAGCTTGTACTATAGCTAGTGGTGTACAGACTATAGTCAGTAAAGCTGCTGAGAAACACACCTTTTTAACACTATCCTGCATTAACTTTCAAGTCGTGTTAACTTCCCAGAATGACAAATAAACTGATCATTGTAAACAGCTGTTTGTTTACACGTGTCTGGTAATAAACTCATCAACTCAAAATATAAAATCTGTCCTGATGTGTGTTATGTGCTCCGGTTGTGAGTCATGTTTCCAAATCCAGCCCAGATCTGCTTCATAGACTCCAGCCTCCAGAGCCCGCTCGCGCCGTCGGACTCGCTGTGAGACACGTCAGCTGCAGGGAGCAGGTGTGGCGATCAGTGAAGTCGAACTGATCAGTTACAGCGACTCTAAACACAGTTTAATTTGCTAAGGCCAATCTTGAACAGCTTTTTTTGTATCCATCCTTTGCAGAACATTTGTGTACATCGTAAAGATTCATTGACTAGTTGGCTCCTTCAAACAGGCCCTAGATGTGGGCAAAGGAGTCGGTTTGAACTAAGCTGGAAGCCTCTGGGTCAAACCAGTTGTCAAGACCAAACCATATCTCTAATCAGCTGTGCAGCTGTTAAGTGCATGCCAGCCTTGACTTCTACTGTGTGGACAAGCTGAAGTAATGTGATCTACTTGCTGCAACCTGTGCAGGTGTGGAGATTACATCCTGTCTACACCAACAGACAGTGAAACAGGTGCATACTATGAAACGAATACGCTTTTACTTTAACCAGTCTAGCTTTCTATACGTACTGGAAGTCTGGAAGTTCAATTCAGGACATGCTGCAGAAATAACTAATGGCAAGATCTACCAGTCCTGAAATACCCTCCGTACAAATCCAAAGTAGAGCAAACACTGGCCATGTATGTATGGGTGTTTTATGTATGTGTGAAACTAACTGTTCCTGTTACTTTTCAGGCTAATACAGCCTGGTGAGTGTTGTCAGCTCAAGGCTCTGGATGAAATAGAAAGAAGAGAATCACACACCTTCTGTGGCCCTTTATCACATTCTCAGACACATTTTATCACTGTGCATAAGAGTTACACAAATCTATAACTGAAGTGTTTGATTCTATTGTTCAGTGTGTTGCTTGTTAGTTACACTGTTTCAACTGATGATCAGTTTGGTGATACTTTTGTACCCCTACCTATAGAACCCAATTGTTATTATTCTGCCCTGTTATTCAGCAGCTGTAAGTTAGTTAAGCTACTAAACAATCCATGCTAAGACGTGACCGTACTGTGGCTTAACTGTGTGATGGGGTGGAGTCAGTCCAGTTCACACAACATAACCAAACCCTCTGAGTGTGAGTGCGATCACCAGTACACTCAGATCTGTCTCTACCAAACACTGGTACAAGCACACTGTCAGTCTGTTGTGTTTCGTCGCAGATGTAGAGCAGTCTGACGACTTGTGTGGCAGCCTTGTTAAGATGATATAATGTTCACAGATCAGTGTGTCTTCCTGTTGGCGCTGGTGGTGGAGACACAGAACACAACCTATGCACAATAAAACAATCATCAATTCCAATAGGACTGTCCTGACAGCAGTTGCTTTCTCAGATATCAATCAGATTTACCACATAAAATGGATCCCATATGTTATTTTCACACTTTGACACCACAGTCAAACGCTACTGTCAGTTGAGATTGCTGGTCATTTTTCACATTGAGAAAACTTTAGTCACTTGGTTCGTTACACCTGCACGTTTTCTGATACGACTCCCTGCAAGACCTGTGCCTGGTAGCTCAATGGGTTAAGTGTCAGACTTGGATGCAGAAGGTTGTGGGTTCGAACCCCATCTGACTCCTAATCCATCCCCTACCAGGTGTGTCCTTGAGCCAGACACCCAGCGCTAGCTCCTTGTAAGTCGCTTTGGATAAAAGCGTCTGCCAAGCAAAGTAAAGACAGTCTCTATGAAACATTATCTATAAAACATCCATCTAAATGAGATACTTCTCTATAAATATGGCTTTCTAGGTTCTAAAGTGTCTCACTGCTTTCTACAGTCATCCTCCTGAACAGAACATGTTCTTTCATTGTGGATGCAGCCTTGAATGGATCCTTCCCTCTCTTGCAGTTTATCATCCATAACTTTGCTTCTCTAAGCATTTAGCCTTGAGACAGGCTCAAAGGATATGAACATAGAATTTAGGCACCTCCAGTGACAAAAACCAAATCTTTTTTAGTGCTAAAATGCCATGCTGTACAAGATTATAGCTCATTTCATTGTAGTTTTAAAAGTGTTTCTGTTTAATTGGTTGCAATTAAACAAAACACTGAAAATGGCAAGATTGCAGTAAGCATTTGAATGTAAATGCAGGAACAGGGACAACACAAAAAAAGGACATTCTGACATTGTATTACAACTCACAGCGCACCCGAAACAAATTGAACTTTTAGTATGATTATTAAAGTTGAAGGGAACTCAGGTAGTTACACAGAGCCATCAGTGAACTCTGTTGCCTGAATTAATGTCCTCAGTGCATCAGTAACATGTGTTAATGTGTCTCCATTAGGAGACCAATATCAGCTCCCAGTGTGTCTGTCTGCTCTGCTGTCTGGCAACTGCTGAGAGGGAGAGAATAAAGGACAGATAAAGTGACAAAGAAAGACAGACACAACCAATGAAGGAGGGAGGGAAGCGGGAGTAAGACAGAATGAGGTGGGAGGATGTCTAGACAGATAGATAGAAGAAGACATGGGACACCCAGAGGCAGCAGGAAACCAACAGAAAGTGGACAAGAAAGGACAATGCATGACTTAAAATAAGAGAATGGGAAACTGAAAATGACTGAGGGACAGATAAAGACAAGGAAGGCAACAAGGATTGAGAGCAGTGGATGGAGAAACAGACAAACCAAGCAACACAGAGAATTAAAGAGCCACACAGGAGTTAGAGTGAGGGACTAATTTATTTAACAGGGTTGCCATGGTGAACCGCAGCTATGATGAATGTGTGGGTTGATTATGTAACCGTTTGACTATAATTCACTCAGCTGACAGAGCATCATGACCAGTGATCCACAGGGAAGCCAAACATTACTGCCAAAGAAATATGGGATGGACACTGGCAAAGATCCATGTGTTGGCTACTGATCAATAAATCTACTATCTAAAGTGCCCAATATTTATTATATTAATTGCTAAAAACCTCTTGTCTAAAAACTTGTCACTATGGGAATGTAAAAGATCCTGAAAGTGGTCTTACTCAAGCAGGCCTTGGACTTTGTTTCCAAATCCAAGTCCAAATCAGTCCTTGATTCATTCTCCAGCTCATGCCTGCAACTGATGATTTCACTCAGCATAGTATAGAACAGAAAAAGCATAATCTGGGTGCCTCAGATCAGATGAAGGTCACATTAAATTACCACTGCAAACAGTACAGTCTGAAAGTTGTTCTTCAGCCAACCAGGACCACTTCTAAAAGGTCCTGGTGCAATTATTTTGGTCTAATAGCTAGAAAAGGTTTTACTGTTGGTTAATGTATTAACAAATACCAATAGAAAAATACCCTTAAAAGGGCTCAATTCAATTTGGTTTAATGGGTTAGCATTAAGAAAGAAGTGGTTAGGGTTAAGGTTTGAGTTTGTCTCCAAAATATCCTGTGTGTGTTAATAAGTGGCACAAAAAACACAACTAAAATATGAATACTCCTTTTTTCCTCTGATTGGATGATTGTTATGATTACATGTGATTGAAATCCACTTGCTGAAAAGGTTGCACACATTTTCCTGCACTAATAATAATAATAATAATAATGGCTCTTTTCTACCTCCTGGGTGAAAAACAAATGCACCTCCGAAATATTATAAATGTGTTTATTTCAGTGTGATTATTCAGTTAATTAACCAAACCATGTGTATTACAGTAAAAATTCTTACCCTTTTAACATTTAATCATTCTACATAGTAATGCCTATAAAAGACTAAATTAAGAATGGGCACTGAGGTAAACCGAAGCTACCTAGCAAATAAGCTTACAAAGTTTCTCAACCACAGGAACCACACAGCGATACACTAAGATAAAGGCATAAAAGCTTCACCCTAATATTGTATTGGGACAAATTAGTTTGGCTAAATGCAATCTGTAAAGGGTGAAGATGGTTTGTGAAGTTCAGACCCAGATGATTTAATGCAGCTGGCCTGCAGTCACTGACCTAAGCCTTCTTCAGCTAAGAAATAAGTGTGGACATATTTCTGAGATTTTGGGTTGTCCTGGTAAAACTCCATCACCCCTGCAGCTTTTCCTGACGTGTTGCTGCTGAAAAATGTTCATCTTCAGTGATGGAACCTGTGCAAGGACTCTTGGGGTAATTTGGCAGTAGAGAGACAGTTCAGTGTTAGTGTCATCTACTGCCAGTTCCTGAAAGCAAGGTGAAGGAATTTGACATTTTTTCTTTCCTTTCATGCACTTAAGACTTCTGAAAATGCTGTCCCACAGTTGTAGGTCAGTTACTAACCAGTGATGTGGAGATAAAAGAAGAAGAAGAAAGGATTCTTTATGCTCCAGGATAATGGGACAGTGGATGCTATGCATGTTATTATGAATGCTCAGAGCATGGATTTGTCCCTGATCAAGTCCACGGTAAAGTAGGCGCCTTCTTATAAAACATAACCCATCTATTGAGTGGGGGCCAAGTTGCATTCAGCACACAGCATTATTTTCCCTGCAGCAGATATGCATAGGTGGTCCCTCTACAATACAAGGGTCTCTAGTTTTAACATAAATGTAAGCACTTCCCCAGAACCTTGCTTGTGTAAGTGTGTGAGAGTGTTGCAGGTCGTTGTTAAAATGGAGAAATGATAACACAAAATAATGTAAGGTCACTGACAGTGATAAAAAAAGCCTGATTCTATGAAAACCAGATAAGATTATGTAGCAACAGAACTAGGTGATTCAGTGGTACTGTTGACAAATACAACTGGAAATATATTAGCAATTACAAGTCATTTGTTCAGTGATTAAATAAAAAGTATTTATTAAGCTTGGATGTTATTGAAATCACTCACTATTCTGAATAATGCACATGAATATTAGTATATTACACAGAAAAGTATTGTGAGTGGAAGCAGTTTTAATATTAATAATGATGTAATCCTTTGTTCTGCTTAAGACATGACATTTTATGATGATAATCTGAATAGTTCACTGAAATGTTCACATGGAACTTGGGTTAAGTTTAAGACTGCGTGCAAACAAATGTGAGATGAAGAATGTACATCCCTGAATGAATCCCTTTTCATTTTGAACAGATTCCTTAATACCAACTTTCTAAGCTGCTAGCAAGACAAGGTTAAACTGGATATCAAGATAAACAGAAAAAACAGGCTACACATCGATTGTAGTGAAAGCCTCTCAAGACATATTGTATTTTTATAGCTATATGTTCCAAACGGTATCATAATGTGATCACCTCCTGTGAACCAAACCTAAAAACAGCAATATATGCTTCTAAAAGGTTTTGGTTCACCATTCTGACCAATCAGAAGCAGGGATGGTGGTGCAGTAGGTAAGGCAGTCAGCAGGTGTCTGTCTAAGAACCTCAGGGTTGATGGTTCGCGTTCCAGTGCGTCCATAGTGCCAGTCCGAGGTTTTTGTCAAGAGCAGCATTTTTAGGAAAGATTTCTATAGGACTAGAAGCACGTGATGTTAACCGTTTCTAGTTCACCTTGACTGCTGGAGATCATAAAGAAATTCTGAACCTGAACAGTGATGCTCACAGAAATTCTCACATGGCTTTAGACTCTTTTAAACATTAAAGTCTCTGATTTAAATGCACCTAATGGGTCATTAAACATGCTGTGTTGAGGAGAAAGTCACTTACATATCATTCCCAAAATTGCACACCCAAAGCATTTTGCTTTATTAATAGAGTCAGCTAAATTTCCATAATATCAACAAAGTGACCCCGCGGAATCAGAAAGAAGATTAAGTCATTAATCACCAAAATAACATAAAGCTTAGTTATGAAAAATACAGAAACAAGCAAAAGTCAAAGCCAAACTGAATAAAGCATGAAAAGGGTAAAAATATGTACAGGTGTATGTAAGTGTGATCTAGGCATGCAATCACCATTTTGGTGGTTATTTGTTACATTCCTATATTTGAAATCCAAAAAAGCCTTAAGTGTTCAATATTCCTGTCTTACTACCGTAATCTGTTGTTTTTGGTCAGCAATTCCAATTCCTTTTTTTATTCCAATAGTTTTTTCTTATTTTTCCCAATAATTAGCTACTTGAAGGTATAATCCTGGGTCAGTTTGAGCAAGTGAAAAAAGGCAAAACACAGTGGACAATAGATTTACACCATCAAATCATTATAGCATATACACTTATACAACTAATTATTTTACTTTACTTTATTTTGCAGATGCCTTTATCCCATTCTGAGCTACTACAAACTAAGAGCCCTGATAAGACCCAACTTGTCAAGAAGAAAAACATGCTAGGAATTGTCAAGTGCTAGAGAGTGTTTGTGTATCTCTGTGTGTGAGACTCATTTGAAATACTTTGAAAAACTAAGTAAACAAGGGAGTTTTCAAATGTTTTTTCAAGGTGGTGATAGTCTGTTAGTGGAATAGAGCAGGGCGAGTCATTCTACCATCCAGGGACAACACAACATAGACACATTTCTTCATTCACATGTATATATATTCAAATGTATATTTCAATATACATATAGTGTTAAGACTCTGGCAAAGCTCAGCAGTTGTCCTGACTTTTCCTGAGTATATGCATAAGATGAAAGCAGCATTTCAGTTACAGAGCACATCTATGGTATCTCATTAAAATGGGTTGGGTTTGAGCTGAAAGTAATAATTTAGGCTATGACATATATATTTTTAGCACGGTGCCTCGTCTCCCTGTAGCAACACTACACATTTAAAACTGATGAAGAGTAAACTTTTATTATGGAAGCCACCTTTTACCAACTGTGTGAGCCTCAAGCAGACAACTTTCTCATCAAAATGTCAGTTTTAATAAAGCTATTGTCTTTATCGCAGATGTGAGCAAGTAGCAACTATTTTTGTCTCAAATAGCTGGTGGAAAAGCAGCAACCAAAATACTCCACCTTGCACAAATCCCTTCCATCAATCCTTCCACCCTTTTCTGTTTACTTCAACCCCTGAGGAAAGTAAGAGTCACAGAGCAAAAATGAAACACTGTCGCTGAAATACAGTTAAAATACACATAGGAAATGATTTCCACCAGCCCCGTGGTAATGATTTGTAAAATACCACCACTGCAGAGGTGTCAGTGGATAAAATGTGGCCATTTTTCTCCATTTGTGAAAAGTTTCTGTAGATAAAAAACCTAATTCTTAGGGCAATGGCGAATTCTTTTTGCTTCCCTGTAGTCAGTTCCTGCATCACCAGTCGCCTGTCGCCTGTTTAACTGCATATATCACAGTAACAACACCATGCTGAAAACTGACATTGAGGCTCAATGAAAGCACCTTTGCCAAACTTTTTTCCAAGTCCCCTTTCACTTACCTTTGCTCCGCACAAAGACTGGAAGAAAGACAAATGCACACAAATAAAAGCCCAGAAACAATGTCCTAGACAAAGCCCACTGTCGTCAACACAACTCACAAAACCTATATATCCCAAGCACATTTTCTTTCATCCCCCTCTGATTCCTGTATGGAAAAAGTTACCACTGTTCAACTCTTTTATTCCCTTCACAAGGAAGTCAGTGGCCCTGGAGCTTGAATGATTCTTTGTAAAGATGGCTGCTTTTCATACTATGCTAGAGCGCTGTCAGTCACGTAACACGTACTACAAACTGCAATGTTAAATAAGCATTTCTGACATGAATAGCAACGAGTTCTAAATATACTCGTAGACACATTTTTGTCTTGCAGTCATACTTAAAAAAAAGAAAAAAGATTGGACACAGAGGGAAATGACTGGTGAGCACCTGCAGGTACAATCGTAAAATAATGAATCCAGCTTTTTAGAGAGATTATCTAAAAACCCTATGAGTCTAGGGTCTCTAGATAATAAGGTCTAGTGGTGTTATTTAATTAATAAAGAGAGGTGCGAGATATTTTTCTCTTTTTTTTTTTTTGGCCTGTCAGTAACACAGATGACACATGAGCACGTCATGTATGTATAGCTGTGTAGTCATCATT
>JAUMHF010000002.1:2463866-2540849 GCA_032359275.1 Microctenopoma steveboyesi | reverse complement strand
CAACAGTAAATCTTATCTGAAGTGGTGTTAGTATAGCCAGGGAGTGGTACCGGGGTCCCGGTAGAGCTGCCCGTCCACGAGATATTTTTCTCATCTAAAAATGCAGATGTAAATGGCTAGGGCTCTTCCTAAAATGCACCCTTAACCCTGAGCATACATTTCCTGGAACAACAGGCCCATTGGTCAGTTTATACATTTCATTTCTTGATTTGAACCCGAGTCTATTCATGTTAGAACATTCTCTCTCTTTATTTGTAGAGTAGGCTGATGACACACTAACCTTGTCTTTCATAGTTACATTCAGGGCACATTAGAATACTCCTCTAAACACATACAAGAGGTGCAAGAATGATTATACATGACATCAAAGATTTATTAAAAAGGTCAAAAGCTAAAATAAAAAACTACATGAAGACCTTCTTGATCCATTATAGGTTTGTTTAATACATTAAGAGTACACACACTTCCTGTAAAGACAGTGGAGGAACATTGTGTGTCGTGTTTGCCAACTGTTCCTCTTTCATAAACTACTGTGAATGATGAGTAAAATTGGAAGTTAGAGTTTCGTGAAACTTGATTCCTTGAAAGCTTTTATTAAACAAATCCAGCATGTGCAATGAAGCTGAGCAAAAGCTAAAAGTTCATAGATTACATACATTTGGGTTAACAACAATCTGTTTTGTAGAAAAGGTAATAGGTATATTTGATGCAGTGACCTTATCTGTTAAATGTGACGAACAATAAACAGTCAAAAAAGTCATTTTAACATTGTTTCAAGACTTAAATAAATAAAGTGAAAACAAAAAGAGTGTCAACTTAAGAAACAAGGTTGATGCTGAATGTTTAACATCAAATGCCATGATGAAACAGGCAGGATTTCAGAACTTTCCCGTTAAGCACACCTCAGATTAGAGCTTCAAGTAACATACACATCCAAACAGCGGCCTGGTAGCTCAATGGGTTAAGAGTGGGATGCAGATTCGCAGGTTCGAATCCCCCGTCTGACTACTCGTCCATCCCCCACCAGGTGAGTCCCTGAGCCAGACACCCAGCGCTAGCTCCCTGTAAGTCGCTTTGGATAAAAGCGTCTGCCAAGCAAAGTAAAGTAAATCAGGCGAATCAGGCCACTTAAATCGAACGGCTACAGACATATACCAAAAAGAAGATAATTACTTGGCAGACAGCTGAAGACAGGAACAGCTGTCATTATACCACAGAAAGGCTGAACAAGATAACTGTAGAAGTTTTCATTACCAACAAGTAATCTATTTCTAACCGTATACATGGAAAGACAAAAGGCTCTAAGTCACTAAGAGAGTCTCGTGGATGTATGTGGAGAACTGGATTCGATTCTGTTAATATATGCAGTTTATCAATTCCCATGAGGAACCTCTTGGGGACAGGTGAACGTGTAAGGTGCCAAGAGTTGAGGGGTCAGTGCCTTGTCAAAGGGTATTTCAACAAATACAAGGGACAGGGAGTGAAACTGCTGACGCTGCAGTTCATAAATGACAACAACAGCACACGGCCACTTAGTGCTACGTGCTATATGAAATGTATTAGATTACAACACACAACCCAATCCACTATCAATGTTGCTCAGTTAAAAAAAAAAAATTCCAGACTCTGCTTTTTTCTGGATCCTTCCAGACCGTACAAATAAAAGTTATTTTGCAGTGTTTGTGATCAAAGCTTCTTGGGCCACATCTAGACAGATCAAAGACCCGCCCAACCCTCAGGGAAAGGCCCCCCAGACATACATTAGTTTAGTTTAACCATGGTGAATAAATAAACGCAAGCATGCCTCGAGAACGCACTCATGAGTCTCCTATGGAATGATCTTGTTGTTTTGTACGTAGTTGTCTGTAATTTATGTACTGTGTAAGGTAACACTTTACCAGTTACATTGACCATTTCTGTTCTATGTAGAATATTAAGTTAAATGTTCTTCACAGAGCCTTCGTTTCAGATAGCAACTTCTGCTCTAATAGTCTTCCCTGGTGACTTTTACACGGCCCCACTATACAAATGTAATTAGGAGTGGTCTCTCGTGAGCCTCAGTAGGTCCTGACCCTAACTAGAGGATTTTCTGTGGAGGCTACAATACCGTTTTTATGTTATGTGAATGCAGTCGTGAAACTTAGGCTGCCTGAATAATGCGTTTTTCTTTTGAAATGCCTAGTTCAATAATAAATGGGGTTTTGACAGATAACATTACTTAACATCATTTAATCATGGGGCAGCAGCTAATGTGGGGCACAGGCACATATGGATCCACACAAACATTGCAATATGAAGCACATTTCAACAGTACCTTGAACCCAGTTTATTCAATATCCAACTTCATGGTCAATGTTAATCCAACCTCAAGACTTAAGCTTAGTACTTAACATATATGCTAAAACCATGGCAGCTCAATGGGTGGCCTGGTAGCTCAGCATCCGACTGGGATGAAGTAGGTGGCAGGACCGAATTTCAATCCAGACTCCTAGCTCCCAGTGTCTCCCTGAGCAAGACACTCAGCACTAGCTCCCTTTAAGTCAGTTTGGATAAAAGTGTCTGCCAGGTAAAGGAAGACAACACAGTCCTTACTGTGAGAACTCCCCACAAGAGTAGGTTTTTTCTTTATACTCGCATTCAGACGCTTTGTGTCATAGAAATAGTGCCGTGAATAGTGAACAATGTAATGCCCTATACCTTTCACTCTACAGGCTACTACTACTTTCAACACCACAGTAGTTGTGCAAGGGGTAGAACTAATATTACAAATAATGATGTGATTCATATCATTGTACTGTTTTATTGACATCTTCTCATTTTAATTGTTAATGTCTAATGAGTTCACAACATTACCACAGAGGCTAATTCTTGCTCTGGGGTAATTCTACTATGAATGGGTTGACTTGCCACTGACAAAGCAGACAACGTCAGTGCTGTTAGCAACTTATTTGTATTACTGTAACTATGTATATTACTACTACATTATCATCATCACACTTGGAAGTCTGTGGATACTTCCACAGGACAGTGCATTGTATCCATCAAGAATGTGCAAATTATTTACTTGGAAAGCTTCAACAATTAGTCAATGAACTCAGTTCGAAAGAATTAAAAAGTGTAAGTAAAAGAAATCGAATGTAACACAGTATATACTGTATGTATATAGAGTATCCAATATGCTGTGTGCTTATTGTCACAAAACATTTGTTCTGCTAGTTCATGGGACTTGTCAAACCAGTCACACCAGGTTTTTGAAAGAGCTGAAAGTAATCTTTCCATCACGCTTGTATAGTACTGCCAGACAGCAAGGTTTTATACAAAAAAGGCTCAGTGTGGCATTTCCTTTGGGTTTAGTGATTTCATGGAGGGGGAGAACAAAATTGTTTAGCAAAGATTTTCCATGTCACACCACTGTCAGTGACAGCTGACATTTCAAACAATTTATAGGAAATTGTACAGAAAGCTACAATGCTTTTAAAGAATAAAAGCGTATGAATCATACAATATTGCCAAGAAGTCTATGCCATATGCACTCCATAAGACTATGTTTCAGTATCTTTATTACTAGTCTCCAGTGACATTGGCAATTCATAAAAGAGTTACTGGCCAGTTTTACACACAGTGAATGAATACATACTCCAGATGTATGAATACATATGCAGTAATGTGAATGTAGATATAAGGTTTATTATTGTAATATGTTTACTAGAAATGTGTGAATGAAGATTTGTTATTATCAAAATCTGTACATACATTTTAAATACTGATTGATGATTTCATCCACAGGAGTTGGCCTAACAGCCACACTACCCATCAGGGGGATGAAAAGCCAACAGTCATGCTAAGGTCTTATACAGCGACGGGACAAACTTACCGAAGGAGGGACATGTAAGTAACACTCCACCAAACACATTTAAAGCATAGGACTCTGTGGTCTGATGACAAATAATTCAATTATTGTTTCTCTGTTTCAGTACTAAGCAGCTTTGAAGAAAACCTGAACCAGAGTGCTGAGACTGGGGTGACGTTTCTCATTCAGACAAAGACAATGGTCCAGTACGTTCAGCCAAGCCAACACTGGAGTGGCTACACTGCTGGCTTGGCTCCTCCAGTTCAAGTTACAGTGTTTAAATAAAATGATTTTGTTTGTTTACATTTCAAATATAAAGCTGCAAAAAATGCAAAAGGTGAAATGGTCTGAGCTTCGGAAACAATTGTATGCATCAGCATCATCAGGGAACTAGCATCAGCATCATTATTAGCTGAAGTACATACCATAGATTTCATAGATTTCATATTCTTTCTTTCAGCATTGTGCATTAAAAACGCCAACTACTGCAGTATTGTTCTGTAGTATTTGTTAAGGTTTACCAATATGATGGTGACAGCCTTTTTTTCAAAGTCGCTAAAGCCTTTTGTTCACAGTCATTTGAGTCCAAAAGAACTACAGTGAGGAATGTGTGCAGGCATGTTCAGTCAATTTTACTCACATATTTGAATCCTATTATGCCGGAGCTGTAAGCTGTAAGCAACACATGCACACAAAAGAAGGTTCTGACTATTGTTATCGACTCAACAATGACAGCAACGGAATTATTCTCTCTTACAGAGGCCATGTGCTTCATCCCTTAAAGAGCCTTTCAGCAATGCTTCCACCATGACTGCAGCACATCTGTTTAGAACCGACTGGAGAGCAGTCTTGGAGGAGCTTCTTCAGAAGCTAACACAGCAAACATCAGGTGTGACAGAACAACAGCGCAACATGCAAATTTGCATGCATCTGAGGGGGGAAGAGAAATGATTTTAAATGATTGTGCACAATTGAACCCAGTCCCAGGGCTTCATGAAGTTGCTGAGCAAAGTCGTATCAGTCGTGATATCTGATAACATCAAGGCAACTTGAACCGCCTGGAGTTATAATGACCTGAGATACGCTTCCACCTTTTAGGTAATGAAACCATTTTGCTGTGACCACTACATCAAAAGCATTAGATGCATTACAGATCACTGCATGTTCTGAGAGGCAACCAATGTCATTTTGCATCCAAATAAATCTGCTCACACTGGAGTACTCTGAAAGCATAATTCTACCTTCCATGTATGATACCCAGATGGCTCTTTAGCCTGAGCGCTAGAAAAGTACTCAGGGGAAAGTGGGCTGAGTTTTACTGATCCACTTCAAAGTATTATAGATACATCATTGCAATGTGAAACTTTCTGAGTACTGTATACTCATGGCATGATTTAAGATGGATGTAAAAAACACGACTCAATGAATTAACTGATAAAGATGCAACATGCAAAACATTGTCCTCTTGTAACAGCTACAGTTAAAATGGGTAATAAATATTATTTATTTTCAAATATAGGAAATTACTTTAAAGGAGACCATTTACAGATGATTCCTAGCACTTGCATGAGTTGTAAATATCTATCTTGGACAGCCTGACCTGCTTCTCAGCCTGATATTACCCTCTTCCTTTGGCTAGTGCTGCTGCAGTATATTATCAGCTATTAGGTAAGTGTAAAATACACATACAACAAGTTCACATCACAGTTTGTTATTGGACAACCTAAAACCAATCGGATCAAACATGTCAAAGTCAGCATTCCTCTCAAAATTGTATTAACTATACTCCCATTGTTTAATGAAAGGACATATATGTCTATGTATGGGCCTTAACATAAAATGTATTAGCGAGAGCATCTATTTCTTCACGGAAGAATGGGCCAAAATCCTCCTCAATGTTCTTCATGTCTATTCAACAGCTTCAGGGAGTGCTTATCTGGTAAGTTATTGCTGCCAAAGGAGGTTCAGAGAATTATTAAATCCAGGCCGCACTTTGAATGTTTAACAGGTGAGTTCAATAAAGACACGAAAGACTGTGTTACTGCCTGTCTGTTGTGAAAGCTTTTATGACCAGTTCATGCAGGAAACCAATTTATTCCAAAGGAATCTTGTCACATTTTTTGCAAAAACCCCACACACTCTCTATTTAGAAATTACTCATTTATTTTAGACTGCAGCTGATCTAACAGTGCAACAACAACAACTATAATCTGGCACATATAGCACATGTACACCTTTCAGTCCTCAGGGAAATCAATGCAAGCCAACTCTGTGCTGCAATTATGTTTGTGTGCTTGTAACAGTGGAGGATGAAGGGGCAAATGATTAAAAAGATGACAAATTGTGAATGAAGGGAGTGTGGGAATGGATGGGGGGCTATGAAGGTACATGTGGGCTGAAGGTAGGGGAACCGGAACCGGTGAGGTGCCCTAGCAAACAAATAGATGGGCAGAGAAAGAGAGCAGAAAGGGTTAAGTGAGACTACCTGGGAGTAAGACATGGATAACCTAGCAAGTGCAAGATGCTCAGGAAATGTCCATTTTCTGCTGCTTTGCTGCTTCCCGTTTTCATATGCACACACACACACACATATATATATATGTATATACTGTCTAACACTGTATATTTTTCTTTCCCGCACAAACCATTGTAAAAAAGTACTGGTGGCCTGATCTTGTACCTCTCACAGACTCTAAAAGATTAATAATACTTCTGTAACTGACATTTTATACACACTGACACTTTCTACACTTGATACATTTCACTTTTTTCTTTATCAACATTATAACATTATATCTAATCTTATAAAAATTAAATTTCTGCAGTTTTTTGGTCAGAGTGTGTCTATCTCTCAGGGGCCAAAATGTGTCATTTTATCTTCACTGTATTGATTTTTAACAATATTACTGCACAATGTATCTCCATTTATTTCTTAGATCAATAAAAACATTCGCTGTAGAAATACAATTGATATTCACCTTTTAATATTAGTGTTGAACCATCCCTCCTCCAACCATCTAGTGACTATCCTGTAAAGGGTTCCAAGGGTGCTGCGAACTAACCCCAGCTGTCACATCATGAACAGATCGCCATACTGTGTTAGAGGAGTTGAACGCAGAAGTTGTGTGGTCTGTACCCGAACAACTAGAACGTCCTACGTGGATTTAGACAGTTAGATATTTGTCTGTGACAGGACAGATAGGGTACGTTCAAGTGTGTTCCTGATCACCTTGGCGAGTGGTTTGAATGATTGTTCGACGTGGTTAAGTTAGCACTATCCAATCAAACTGTTATATGTCTATGCTAGCGTCTGCAGAACTCCAGCACTGGTACAATGACATCATTTGGAAGTGCACAGCATAATAACCACTCTGGCTAAACAATAAAATAAATATTAAAAAAGGAGGAAAACCAGACTTTTTTTACTAAAGCGACTGATTGCTCATGTTGGAGGGGGGACGAGCTAAAATCCAGTATTTCATTTAGATACTTCAAACTATTCTGTGTGTATTTTTAAATGACATCTATATTTACTGTATTCTGAATCCTATGCCATTACTATTTTCTAAGCGCCAAAGAGAATCATTCTTCTTTCAGCTTAAATGATCTGTCTCTTCCAAAAACTCTAAATCTCTGATTTCAGCTGGAGCGATCACATTCATCTCCATTTTTGTAATGTTAAAACAAATTCCAAATCAATCTCATTGGGAAAAAATTGAAAATTAATTTTAGACTGCTAACATGCTAAGTGATGTACTTGCAAATGGAAGTAACTACACTAATATGTGACTCTAAAAAAAAAATCAAGGTGGTATTGAATTACTGATGTAGGCTCTTCCTCATAACTGTTAATATCAGCTCATTTCTTTAAGTGTGTTCTTGTTCTTTAAAAGCACCTATGGGTCAGCAACATGTACATGTTTCTTCTCCTCCTTATATTGATTTGAAATTGAATCCTCAGTGTTTGCAAGCTAATTAACCATAACTGCAACAATTAGAGTAAACCCCGAGCTGAAGGGCTATTGAGCTGCGAGTGCGGTAACAGGCCTGAGCAAATGTAATCCAATATTTGTTGTGTGAATATATAAGCATATCCAGGTCACAATGGGCCTGGGTGCTGCTGCAAAGAACCCAAATCTGGGTTTATAGTTGTGTAATTCAAATGCGCACATACAATAAAATACACTCAGTACATAAAAACCTGCATAACAACAACTAATGCAATTGTTATGGAAGTCATGGTCTCTCTTTCTTGCCCTGCTGTCTTGCTTAAACACACACATCATCAAACACATACCTTAGCGCAGCTAAGATAGGGCAGCTTGTTGCTAAGGTAATATCATAACCAGGCCATGCAATGTTGCTTTCTAGAGCAAGGACAAATATTACTGACAGATGTGGTTTGTGTGTGTGTGCTGAAACAGGAAAGGCTCATCCCCATGAGTGGCCATTAACGTGTTTGTCTGCTTGTCCAATGAATGTGTTTTTCTGGATAATATTCCACACTTTCCATGCAAATCGCAGAGGAAATGTAGAGAATAGCCTGAGTGACTTGCTTGCAGTAAAATGCTGGATTTCATTTACTGCGCTGTCAATGTGTCACTCATACCAGAAGGATTTCTTGAACTTAACTCAGCGACAGGTCACGTTCTAAGTCACTCACTCACTTAGCCAGACAGAAGGCACGCATTTTGTTTTCAATAATGCTGCTTTTTACATGTGTTTTCCAAAATATAAGCTTTTGAACAGGCTAAAAACTAAGCTGCTGTTTTGCCAATTCATTTCTCCTCTTACCCTTTCAAATTTTAAGTGGGTTTGTAATGAGTCTGAGGATTATACAACTTACTCAGCACATTGAAGGCTATGTAAACTTTGCATTCAAGTGTGAAAATGGGAAAAAATCAGAGCTTTAGATGCACCTTCAATTATATATTCATACACTATGGCTCTGAGCCAACTGTTACTGCCGCTCCACGCTCAACTGCAAAACCAAAGAATAGCTTTGTTAATAATCTCTGAGCACTTGGCAAGGCAATTTGAAACAGCAAGGCTTTGCAATCATTTTTACAAGGCACTTGAGTCCAACTTGTCAACAGAACAAAGCACTGGAGTACAGCATAGGACTTAATAAGTCTACACTAAAACCCAGAAAACTGTGAGGAGCATTCACGGGTTTCTAGAAACTTTTAAGTCCTTACAGAGTCAGCTATTTTCACTTGCAGCTTTAGAATGAGGAAAATAAATACATAAAACATTAAAATACTCATATTTCAAAACCTATTATCAAAGGAACAGCACAATTTTTTTTATCTTGGGTAATTTGACGAAATTAGACATTTGAGAAAGTTTTGTTCTGTCATTTCCCTCAAGCCACTCTCCTTTGCCTCTTGCCTCTCAACACTGAAGCAGCAGACCTAATGAAACCTGGACATGAGCACAAATGTGTAGCTCAGTTTAACTGCCCTGGGAAAATGAATAGATAATCCTGCCCTTTCATGTCGTTACATAACCTCTAAAAGTTGCATAGTCAGCCTGAACACACTTAAGAGGTATTAGTGCTACCGACACTTGAGATTTTTTTAGATTGGTAATCCTTTTGTTAAATTGAATGTATTTTTCTTTCTGGATTATTTGATGTTGGTTCAGCAATACTAGAAAAAAGCAACGTTTTGTATAATCTATCTAAGATTAATTTGATGTGTTTTCGTTAACACTGGTTAGGTGTTTGGTGGTCAGAGACCAAAGCTGACTGCGATCCTCAAGTCTTTCCCAAGTATCCCTCCCAATCTGGTGAATGTGATAACTCACAGAATGTAGAAGAACATTGTGGACACTAAATGTGAGTGAAAGATGGTGGGAGCTGAAGTTCAGGTCACTCACATCCTCTGGCTTCACTTAAGACAAATGGAAAGTAGGATGGAAAGGAATGGGAAAGGCTACAGGATTTAACATCTTTGAGTCCGGGAAGGGATTAACAAAACAAGGCGCCAATATTCAACTCTCCAAGGCAAAGGGAAAGATCAGCAGTGGAGAGCCCGACCCTGTAAGAGGGTGCATATGTGCGCCGTCTGTTGGCACGAAGTATATATAGCTAAGTCAGGTGACAATGACGAGCAGAGGCCAGGGTCAACCGGAAGGCTAGGATGCTAGAAGACATGAACCAAAAGTAGTTGAGCCATCTCCTTAACAGAGGAAAGTTCTTGCATAGAAATGAACTGAAAAAGTGACAGTCAGGTGGACAAGGACCTCTCTCTCTTTTTTAATGTCCAGTCAAGCAGCCCCCAGATGAGCGGATGGACAGAATCTGTGGGAAGTCAAGGGTCTCAGAAGAGTCTTACTTTCTGGAGAATGCATTACCTGTCGACACACTGAAAGAATTAGCATTTTGCTAGCGTAAGCGGTACAATGTGCCATATCACGTGTCACATTTAATAGTTCATGCTTCAAAAATAGTGTCAAACTACAGGTTAGCTGAAATGTTAGAATATTAAGATGTTATGTGTTCACTGAAATGTGTTGAAATGAATATCTACTGACAGCAGTACTAAAAAAGTATTTGTTTACAGCTAATGCGAAGCAACCAAAATATCACAGTCAGGTTTCATTGAATGAAGAGCAACGTGACAGAATAATGTAGATATGAGGTCGAGTGTAATATTCTTTGTACTTCTTTGTGTATGTTACTGTAAAATAAATTAATGTGATTCACTGGACTGTTCAGATGCAAATGTTGTGTGTGACTTACAGGATTGAATGGACTGAAATTAAATGTAATGTCAAAAGACAAAAGATTGTTGCTTCTTTGTTTATGTGTTTACAGTGATTCTACATAAAGATGCCGTAGAGTGAAGTCCGTTTGTTGGTTTCCTCTCTTTCAGGGTGTAACAGTCAGTGACGTTGAAATAACTTCTAACTTCACAGAACAAACATTTTATATCAATCTAGACAATCCTGTGTCCTAAAATTTAAGTTCATGTATGAAACTGCCATCCTGATTACATTTTGACACAGGTCGTATTTACGATCCCATTAAGTTGTCTGCTAACGTATTGATTATTATGTTCACTGTAAAGTAAATGACATGTCGCAAATATGTTGATACTGAATTTATCAATGTCATGTTTAACGGCAACGTGACGTGTAATGTGGACCAACATGCACTGTTTTATAATACATTTTTCTTATCGAAAGTGTCAATAGAATTGGCACTGTAACCAAATCTGACACTGCAGACACCTACTATAACATTCCCACACATTGTGCATTACTTTGTGTGTTTTTATAGAGTTTCTATTTGTGAATGAAGCAGCAGGGTGGAGCAGAACATCATAAGGACGGCACAGAGTAACGGAAAAGGGGCAGGCAGGAACGAACAGAGCTCATACGTCTAACAAAGCAGATAACCCGGCAACACGTGTGTGGCAGAGGAGAGAATAAAAGTAGTGGAAGTGAAGTGATAATTGGGAGCAGCTGGAAGTGAACAGGAGAGTTGGGTGTAAAAAGGAGAGTGACAACAGCTGAGGACCAAGACAGGGAGTGGGGGTGTGGCCAGGAGAGCAAAGAGAGAGATGAGGGGTAAAAACACACATAACACACACACAATCAAAACAAGAAACCTAAGGAGGCGGGGCAGACCGGGCGAACCGTGACAGGTGCTGGCAATGGGACCGGTGCTGTAGTGGCGCTTGAAGCGCCGGTAGAAGTTGGCGAAACCAAATAAATGCTGCCTTTCTGTGTAAAGGAGTCGGTTTAATGAGGTCCATCCAGCAGAGAGAACTAAACACAGCTCACACATGCTATATATGCTTAGTCTTAGACTTGTAGAGTCCCCCCCCTGTCTCCTAGATCATCACTGACAATGTTCTGAACCACAGTGAGGCTGAGACACAGTTAGAGAGGCCAAAAGGCATGACTAGGTCTTCCACTCATTGTCATTGCAGAAGAGCTCGTAAGATTTGTGTAACTCAAGCTTACTGAATATCTTTTTGCAGCCGACAAAGATTACAGACAACCTCAAGGGGGGTGCGGTCCCTGGAAGCAGCTTGATAGCACAAGCTTAAGGGCAATGGGAATTGGGAGGAATCTATGTGAGAGAGAGTTCGGCCCTGGGTTTTCGCCGTCACTTGACCAATTTGTGCCCCTCCCCCCACCAGTATAGGTGAATCTGGTTACTTGCTGGTTGATTGAAGAGAGCATTTTGCTAATAAAACTCCGACCCCTACATACAACCACTGAAGGCGGCCTGGTATCTCAGGTGGGTTAAAGCATGGGGCTAGGAAGCAGAAGGTCACAGGTTCAATTCCCAGCTGTGGCACCCAGCTCATCCCCAATACCAGGTGTGTCCTTGAGTAAAACAGTTAGTCCCTGGGCGCGGTCAGTAGCTGCCCACTGCTCCCCCCAGAGGGATGGGTAAATGCAGAAGGACACATTTCACTGCGTGTTTTACACTATGTCACTACCTATGTGACAAATAAAATTGGAATTTAATTCAAATTTACTGGACTGGACCTCCTCCTCTTTCTCTGCTGTCTGCTCTATCCCTAAGATGTTTCTTTTCACAAGTAATTTCTGCAGTATCTTTCTATCACTATCCAAAATGCATAATCTATAGTGCTTTGGACAACAGAGAACCAATGTAACACAATCAAAGGAAGTAGGATCTCCCTCAGTCACTAAGAAAGGACTCTAGCAATCTCCAAAATATTCGTATATGACTCATACACATATAAATGGGAACACACTAATAGTTTTTTTTTCTGTGCTGGTAAATTTGTATATTTTGGGGTATGTGTAATGTGCTTTATTCATTTTACATTTAGTGTGTGACTGTGCAATTTGTAGAAGACCACATAGCTTTTAAAACTAGGACTAGATATTGTTTCCTGACCTAGCACCCAGACACCTACTTGCTATTTGGTATAACGCTCAGGCCCATTACTGCCTGCCAACACAAGACATCTGTGACAATATATGGGTTTAGACAGCTAATCACACAAAATAGTGCAGGTGTTGTTAGTGACCTATCACTTACTTAAGAGTAGAGACAACAGCCACTCTGTTCTCTCCTCAGTCTAACAATAGGACCCGTGAGAAGAATATTTCCTCAAGCAGGTGACCTTCTGGCTGCTGCTGCTCACAGCATCACAGCTCTGCATATGGGTACGCACAGCAGTATTGTATTGTGTTCATATGACATGTTGTATGTATGTGTTATTTTTTCAGGTGTTGCCTTGCTTTCATTTTATGTGGTGCATTGATGTATTTAAAATGGTTTATACTTTGCCATCTGTGTTTGTATATGAAGAATTCCTTGTTTTTGCTGTGCTTTGTTCAGGGTATGATCCTATTCCAACAGAACAAACTGCATTTGTTTGGATAAATCCCAGATTTCCAGCAAACTCCATAAATGTTTGTGTGTACCCCAGAAGGACATCTACACAACCTAGATACTACTGGTTGAATAAAAATAAACCTAAATAAATATAACAAATAACATTAAATCTTCAGTGTTGTGAAGGAACAGTGTATTCCATGAAAGCTTAGACGAGACCTTAACATGAATTTTATTCAGCGGCACATCTTTGTCCCTCCTAATCTTTATCCTGAGAGGCCTGCTACAAAAACAGATAAGACAAGGAGGGCGGAAAGAACCTGGACTTTCATTTTCACAGACAGAGGGTTGCAATCACATAAATGCAAATGCTGCACACTAGAAATGTAGCCTGGGAGTGCAGTTGTGTTGTCCCACAGGAAATATGTACTAATGGTTAGTGCCATACATGGCAACACTTGTCTTCAGGCCACACTTAATAGTATCATGTACATTCCACTAGGGTTAGGGTTAGGGTTTCTTCTAACCTTTTAACCAAATGAAACTATCAGCCATGAACCCCAACCAACTCCTTGCAACACAGGTTCTCATAGTTAGCTACATTTGATTTTAGTTTTTAATACATGTAGTACTTAATTCATTAAAAACATAGGTGGCACCAGAACATAATCATAATGTGACACATGGTTTCTCACACATGGTTTTCCACTGACTGTGGGTCAGGAGGCCTTGGGTCTGCCAACCAGTAGACTACACACAGTACACACCACTATGATAGAGAAGATCCCAGTCCGGTTGTCCTTGGTCATAATTTCCCCTGAATACTCCAATTCACAATTCCCTATACTTATACTCTCCCAGAGCTGCTGAGTTCTACTAACTAGATTTGACTTTCAGCCCAGTATTCTCTATTCATATTGCTTTAACAATGTAAAACTGGCAGCAGTATATTGGCCAGAACGGGCTCACATTGGGTCCTCCGGTGTCAGATTAGAGTCGAGTTACATATGTTGCCCCAAAAGACAAGACCACTCAGGATTCCTCCTGTGGACAAGAGAGGGGTGGAAAAGAGCAGTGAGGTGTAAGACTTAACTCTGAAACAGATTTTTCTATTAACACAATTTCCATTGTTCTAGGATGGGGTCAATAAAGGTCATGGATTAATAATACTCCTTTAAATCCTGCCCATCACTGCGACATCCTTGGCGCTACAGTCAGTATGCAGCAGCTCTAATCATCCAGACAGCAGCTCACTGGTGCTGCTGCTAGAGGTCAGAACACAGTTAATCTCTGTCTTTTTTGCTTTCCTTCCTTCTCTTCCTTCCCCTCTCTGCTTTTTCTCTTATTTATGTCTTTATTTCTCCTTCTAACTCTCTCTGTATCCTTCATTCCTCATGTCCTCTGCATTTATCTCACCTTCTCCTCTGCTCAACATTACCTTTCACTCCATTTCTTTCTTTTTCTAATCCCCCGCATCTGCTTAGGTGACCTTGTTGGCGTAAAAAACAACAGCACCGCTCATTTGTTAAAACAATTTAAACAACTCGAGTTTAAAATTCTGTGACACTTTCTTGTGGCTAAGAGAATGACATTTGTCTGGCATTACAGTGTGGGCATGTTGATGCATAGGAGTATAGATTAAGAACAGTATGTAATGTAAAACTTTATTAAGGTGCAACTAACCATGTTCTGACACCTGGGTTGGCAATAAACGCATATTAATCTCTCCTTTCACTTTCTTATTAACAAGAGCAGAACACAGAACACTCAGCAGTTCAAGCTTTCCCCAGTCATATACCTGGTTTCCACTCAAAATTAATCCATTGAGCAACTTCATGTGCTCTCCTCAAGCTACTACTCAGACTGTTCCCAAGAGAAGAACCACCACTTTCCTTTATTGCTATAGAATTGTGAGTGGACTGCTGGAGCTGTTAGAAAGCATATAAATACATGGTTTGATTTCCTAGATATCAGCTCATTACTCTTATGAAGAGTGTGGAGTCCAGTGGACATGCTGCTTCATCCAGAGGTGGATTAAGGTAGTTGTGGGCCCCTAGGCTCCACTTTGTTGGGGGGCCCCTCTTGGAGAGGAAATACATAGCCCCAATTATACTCAGATAAATTCAACGTTATTGTTATAATGTGCTGAGAATATTACATGGCCTAACTTCACCCACTCCACCAAACACAGGACCACATTGACAGCATTAAGTGTAAATAGCAACTTTTTAAACCAACAGTAATAATGTTAGGACAGGCCCCAATATGTTACTGAGGAAAGTTTACAGCATGAGAGACACAAATAACAAATCAAGAATCAAATGGTTGTTGTCATGTGCACAGAAACACGTTTTCCTGCACAAATTCATGTTCACAGTGTCATTACAGACCGGGTCATAAATATCAGAACAGAAACACTAACTTCCTTCCTGCAGCAGCGACCTTGATGAGATGATCACGTACTGATTCACTCTGGAGATCAGCCTGGTCTGAGGAATTGTTGAAACATCTGAACGTCAGCTCAGTGTGTTTATAGGACTGATAGCTCGGGTTCAGTTCAGGATGAGTCTATGACAATGATATAGACAGCTGTTATGATGATCTGATCCGTGTGGGGGATTCACCTGTCTTTACTCTACGCTTCTCTGAGTTCACTTAAGTTCTAAAAGTTTTCAAAATCATATTTCAGGCAGCAAAATAACCCTAGGCTACAGCCTGTATCTGCCTGTGCATTAATCTGCACCTGGCTTCATCCCACTGTTCCAGTAATAGCTGCTAGCATTAGCTTTACGAGGCTAGCGCTCAGAATGTGCAATTGCAGAGGTGTAATGTGTTTAATGTTCTAATTACCACACAGTTCTTCTAAATGCTGTGTGGTCTTCTACAAATGAATGCAATTTATTAGCAATATTAGCCTGTATTTTTTTTGCTTTAAATGAACACAAAAATTTGTTATACCTTTCAGGACCTGCTGTCCGACACACACCAGAGGTTCAGAGCCAGAGACGGGACATATCACTTGTCTTACAATACTGTATATTATGGGACAAGTGTAGATGTGTGTATATAATACCCATTTCCAAAACATGGGCCTATCTGGGTAAGACAGTTTGAGGAAAGTACCTTCACTGGACATACCAGAACTTGCATCTTTTTCATAAATGGGTCACAGTCTGTATTTCATCACTTTCAACACTTGAGCACTGCAGCAGGCTTACTTCACTTTCCCTTCTTCTCTGAGCTCAAAGACGAGGGCTGTGTTGTTTACCCAGCCCCTCCTTGCACAGACATAACCCCCACTGCAGCTGGAGGGAAGAACAGTCGCGTCCTGTAGCTTCGGACATGGAGCAGTGGTTCAGAATGAGGCTGAGAGGTGCAGTTGGAGGTCAGAGAGGGAAGCTCACATCATGCCACAGCAGACTTGATCGAAAATGTGCTTGACCCAAACGGACCACAGCAGAGAGCGAGAGAGAGAACACAAACGTTTGCAGGAGTATGATGCACTATAATAAGTAGACAATAATGTAAATGTATAAATCCTAATTTCTTTATATCTTAGAAGCAAATTCCAAAAATGATATGGGAGGAAACACCAGACAGAAAACATGCAGATATCCTGGGGGTCCTGGGTTGTACCCCAACTTGCACCTAATCTAGTTAGGATAAGCTGTAAGAAAATGAATTCACTTTTTTGCTTCTGTTTTTTTTGCCAAACTTACTTAGTTATGTCTTTTTTAAGCCAATATGTGTGTGTGAATATGACTTCCTGTCTTTACAGCTGTATTTATAGGACTGTGAATGACGTTTTCATTGGAAAATGTCACTGCCCCCTAGACAGGCCAGCCCACGGCTAAAGCAGGGAACATCAGTCAGTCAGATGTCAAATTGACTCATATTGAGTTGGATGCTTATTATATCACGCCAGAGATAGATCGTGTCAAAATCACAAATCGCCATCATACTTTTTCATTTTCCAAAAATGTTTTTTTTAATTACAGTGAATCACTCACAACCAAATAATATTATGAATACAATGTGCAGCACCTACAGACCAGGCTAATCTTTGTTCTTCACCTTCCTCATCGATCCTTCACACTGAATGTCATGCTCCTTTCCCTGCCCTTCCACTTACTCTCTACGTCTCCTTTTAAACTGTTAGTCATATTGTCCTGCACGCGTCACTCTGTGGCATCCTTTCCTCTTTCTCAGTCCCCATCCTCCTTCACCCTTCCCTCCGTCACTCTGCTTCCATGCTTCCTTCCTTCCCGTCGCGAATGTCAATGGGACATCACTGTCACGCTGTGCTGTGATGCAGCCACAGCCTCATTCAGAATAAAACACAAACACACTCCACACACACACACACACACACACACACATCTTGTGTTTTTTCTCTCTCTCCCTCCTCATCTCTCATTCTTGTTAGTCAGATATTGAGGGTTTTGGAGTCTCCTCTCAGGGGGGACAGGGGGCCAATTAAATATTTATGGATCAACATTCATTCAAATGTTTGGCAATGGAGAAAGTCTGTGACGGAAAACTGACATGACTTGTTTGTGCACAACATGCAGCAGGGGACGTGCAGAGCTTGTCCTCAGCATGTGTCAGTGTGTGTGTGTTTTGCTGTGCTGACAGATGGTATAGTTGAGATAGACTTTTTTTCTACTATAATATTCACATTATCTTATTGACCAACCCAGGAATATTGTGGTTGCAGCCAGTGTGCAAACAAATAAATGTGGAAGCTTGACAGCAAAATCACTAGGGGTTACAACATGTCTGTGAAAGGGGTTACAATGCAAAACAGAATGTTAAATGTGCAGCACACATGACCTGCAAATCAATGGGCTGCAGAGTCTCCTTCCTTTCTTAAAACTTCAAACCCTTGAAACTTCTTAACCGTAACCTAAATGTTCAGACACTGTCAATTAACTGTCTGACCCATGCAGATAACCCAGCTTCAGCAGCCTCAAAAAGTTGCTACGATTTATTAGCATCCATTTGCATTTTTAGTTAGCATATCTTTTTTACACTCTTGAAGGAGACCCTGAACAAACCAAGCTAAAGTGGCTATAGTTGATTGATTAATCCCAAAGTGCAGTCAATGCAAGACTGATAAAAGTAGAAACCCCAAAAGAAAATGCCAAATGTTGAAAATGCCAAATTAAAAAAATGGGCATTTTAAAGCTGAGATGAGATCCAGCAGCTAAAGCTTAACCCTATTTTCTTTAGTGATATACAGCAGAGGACGCCCCTGGCATCGTTGGGCCTATTTCGGGTGGGCCTTGGCTTGTTCTAATGTTGTGCTGTGGCCAAACATTTCAATTAAGCTAATTTAGGAAAACTGTTCATGTGTATGTTTCAGTGTCATAACTATATCATAACTATACTAATACTAGAGATGAAATTGTTAATTTAATATTATTATAATTTTTGACCATTTCAAAATGTTGCTGTATGTTGTTGTGTGGACTGGACCTTAATGTCACTGCATACTTGTGTGTTGTTGTTTTTTTCTTGTTGGGTTAACACTTCCTTAGGGGAGACCCACTCTGTGGCATCACATGACTCTCTCATCTACCTGGACTGTAATCACTGCTTAGTGATGTTCTCCACACATCTGGATGTTGGTTCTGCATGTCCAGCTCTTCCAAGGGTGTGGTAGGAATTATGAGTAGGGATTCTAAACTAAAAAGGGACTGAAACAGGGTCTAGACTCCCATTATTCCAATTTTTGGTTCTCATTTTATTTTATTTGTTTTGAGTATACCCTGAAGACAACTGTGAAGTCATGTATTGAATTGAGCAAAGAATGGAGCCTCCTACAACCCTGGGGGCTTAGCCACCCTTGTCTTACAATGCTGGTGACGCCCCTGTACTGAGATTTCCATCTGTGGTAGAATGTTGTAGAATCTGTGATGGGATATAACTAACATAATAGCTAGAAAATGCATCCACATTGGAACATATGTATGAGATTACATGCTGTGTTAGTATTTTCTGGCCAGTTTTAATTCATTTCATGATAAGTAAGTTAGGGTAGACCAGGAATCGTGCAACAAATGGACTGGAACTTGTTGTTGCAGTGCATTTTTCCAAAACATTGCATCGGACTGGTCATGTCCTGAGAGTCTGTTGGTTTTCATTCCAAGCAAGCAGCTGGTTCCATGACTAACCTAAGCTCAACAAAATTAGAGGACAGGCATAATGAAATGAGCTGCTGCAGTGTTTTAGTGGAGTCAAAATCTGCAGAATGTTCAGTTTGTGATGCTCAATGTCCCTTAGTTGTCAGTGTTTCTGACCATGTCCCTGTTTCCTGGTTTGATGTCTTGTTCTTTTCACTCTTGATCACATAATTGCCTCCTCCTTTTTCCCCCATGCTCTTCAGGCCACACCCACTGTCATTCATGTTCTCAGTCCCGTGTACTCACCAGTTATTATGTTTTCACTCACCTTATTCCACCCTGCTCTGAATCACTCTCTAAGCTGTCTTGACTTGGTTATTAGTTGCTTTTCTTTATATTCCTGCTTCACCAGTCACTTTGTCAGATCATCTGTTTGTTGTCTCCCTGCTGTGTTCATGCCTCCTTGTTTTTGCCACTGCCTGCCTTTGTGTTATTCTGGACACTACTTGTTGTAAGTTTTGAGTTAGCATTTAGTTCTTGCCTTGTCCTGTGTCCTGCCTCCTTTCTGCCATGTTTATGTTCAGTCTTTTGTCCTGTTTTTTTTCCTTTCATTTGCTATCTTGTGATTCGTGAGAAAACCTGACCAGATTAGGACCCAGCGCTCTGACTTTTAATTTTCCTTATACCTCCCTCACTGATTTAGAATCCCACTGTTACTAATGTGTAAATGTAATGGATGCAAACTACTGTTAAACCCAAGAGAAGAAGAGAAAGAAGAGGGTGTAAAACTGGAGGGGTAAGTGGAGCAAACAAGGAAGAAAATTCATGTTTGACATAACTCATAATTTCAAAAACATTTTGGTCAACTGTAAAATATTTAGATTGTATTAATTATCTGTGTAAAATTTTGTTAATGATATATTATATTTATTTCATATGTTGTGCCAAATATGCCTCGTGAGAACGATTCGTTACTGCAGACAGTAAACAAAAAGAAAGCTGAGCTCAAATAAAGATTCTCTACCGACCAGCCTCTTCGATGTGGTCTCCGGTCTACAACATATGTACGTATACGTATGTGTGTTTTCTCTACTTTTTAGGCTCCAGATCAGCCCTTTAATGCTGAAGGTTGCTGACCCATACCTAGACAAACTGACTTAATCTGTTTCCTCTTTGGTCCTTATCCGAGTTATTCTGAACGGTATCACAGAAACTATCCTATATCTGTCTGTTGGATTTGTCTTATCACTGCCTTTGATACAGTTGGTATAACAGGGTTTCTTCATACCTGACAGAGAACTCTGTGTTTCTATCACGGCATCTTTCTTCTTTGTAAAGTACAGTGTCCCACAAGGGCCTTTATATTCTCCTTTTACATATTCCCCCTTGGATATATTAATCATTAAATGGTGTTTGTTCTACTGGTCTAATATGCGAATACATTGAGCCTTTTTTTCTTTTTGTTTTTTTCATTTTACGGTGTTTTCTTGGTCATGTAAGTCACATTGTGAGACACGCTTAGCAGAAAGTGCTCTACAAAGCTTTTTATTTTTTAATTCTATTTTTACAACTAAATCCAATAGAAAACTTAGTGATCCCACAATACCCCAGTACACTGCTCAACAGGATGTCAGTGCAGTCAAGTCTGCAGCCTAATAATACTCAGAACTCAAGTTAGTGCTATATTAAAATCTTTATTTGTGGCAGCAGAGAGCTGAAATATATTGTACACATTAGACGAAGAATCCATTTTATTGTCATTGATACAGTTTTTCACATGTTACAGTGAAATGTCTTCTCTGCATTTGACCCATCCCCCCTTGGGTGGAGCAGTGGGCAGCCACAGGCGGCGCTCGGGGAGCTAGCGCTGGGTGTCTCGCTCAGGGACACACCTGGTATGAGGGATGGGCTGGGTGCCTCAGCTGGGAATCAATCCCGCTATTCCTGCTTCCCAGCCCTCTGCCCAGATTCCAGTGGAGCCCAGACTGACTGTCTCTCTGTCCCTCCACTGTTTCAGGGTTGCATCCTCCCACTTGTATGCAGGACTATAAATGTTTGTTTCACCATATCTATGTTGCTCTTTTTATTCTGCAGAGTGCTCCGGCACTCTGCACGACTGTTGGCCTTTCCTTGCAAGGAAATAAACTTATAAAAGACGGATCAGATAATGGGTTTTATTTCATCTCTCACCCTAATTAATTATGTTTAGTTTTTTCCACAACATGTTTTAGTAGGATATCAAGCTCTATGTTTTAAAGCCGCCATTACTGAACAATTCATTAAAATGTCTTTATAAACTTAGACAGTCTGTAAAATGGATAGAAGAATGTTTTTTTATTTGCCTTTTAACTATTCTTTTGCCTGAATTAAGTGTTTTCCAACCTTTATACTGTAATGTACAACAACGTCATTGGCTCTTGGGTTTAACGTCTTATGAGACAAGCTAAGAATTGGAAATGCTAATTTTTTAACTTTTAAAGCAAAATTTGTAGTTCTTTTGTTACTGTAACTGGCATACAGTGTTTGTCAGTACTAAAGCAGCACAAAATCAATATGTAGAAATGGAATTCTTCAGACGCTAACATTCTTTCTTTAAGGGTAAGTTTCTAAATCTCTACGAATGCAAATGACATACGATGACTCGTCCTAAAATCTGTTCAGGAAGTGAGAGCACAGGTGACTGATGAATCCATAGATACATATTAAACTGATAAATACTGAAGCTGCTTTTCTCCACACGTTGCCGTGTTGTCCTTCATTTGTTCCTGCAAAGTGATTGAGGAACCAGCTGAAACAAAACAGCATGATTTATTGATTACAAGTAATACTGAAAAGCTGCTCAGGCAAACAGACCTTTTTGATGGTACTCAGCAAAATGGATTGCTTGTGTGCATTAGTGTGTGTGTGTGTGTGTGTGTGTGTGTGTGTGTGTGTGTGTGTGCACAAGCGCTTGCACTGTGCCTTTGAGATGTTGGCAGAAACCTGCTAAATAGGGCAGCCCACATGACCCAAAAATACTCACTTGCTCTCTCCATTTCTGTCTGTTTCCCTTCATCTCTCCCTCCCTGTCCTTCTCTATCTCAAATGGGAACATTGTATGTGGCCTATCTACAACCCAACAACCTCCTCCGGGCATTATGGCACACACACACACACACACACACGTCACCCAATGCTCTAGGCATACAACATACCGGCAGCAACTTTCAAACTGGCTTAGCGCGGCTTACTACGGCTTAGAATGGCAGATTGGTTACAGAGTGTGTCCCTGAACCAGAAAGGCACTCATCCAGTCCCCAATATGGTCAACATTTCTATCAACAGCTGATAAGCCAGCTATGCAAATAACATTAAACACATACATACACTGTCCCCCCCCCCCCACCCCCACACACTTTGAGCTTCCACACGCACGGCTTTGTCTATTCTGTATTTTCATCCCTTGACTGAGTTGGAGTACGTTTAAGCCGAGCCTCACCATGGGACCCCTTCCCTTTTCTCATGGGCATCGTCCTGTGCTGGGCCTGTGACCTAGTTAGCCTTGCTGTGGCCTGGCTGGTTTTCAGATGCTATCTCCAGTACTTATCCCGAGGCTGGCTGAGCTGATGATGGTCCAGGCACATTTCCTGCAAAGCCAGAATCGGATAAAGCTATTAACAGATTTCCATATGAAGCAGAGATTCTGTAACCTCCTCAACCAAACCAAATGATGCCAGCAATTATTTTAGGAGCTCTGGCAGGTGCGAACACAAATAAAACAAACTTTTCACACATGTAGAGTATTCAGCGTTGTTGGGGGTGTGATGGTCAATGCTGTCAAAGTTAAAAGTTCAATTTTAAATTTGTGTAATTGTTTGGCCTTAATCCTCCTCTTCTGCCAAAAATCGGCTTTTTGGCTTCAGCACATTTATCATTAGCAGTTGGCGTGTTGTTTACTGTAGGTGTGGCTATCTGTTATCTAGCTGGGGCAACCAGCAGCCACACAGCAGAGAGCTCACAGCAACAACAACACAGGAAAAAGGTCAGAAACGCACAGACTCAGCATACGATGCCAGCCCCGAAATATTTTCCACATCAGTGTTGATTTTTGTCATTTCATACTGACCGTCTGTTTCTTCAAAGCACACGGAGGCTTCCCAGATGGGGGTCACCTCAGCATCAGGCCACACTCCATTTCAGTTTGGACACTTCATCAAAATGAGTGACAAGCAACACTGAGACCAGCTGAGCTTCACAATGCACTCCACGGACAGAAGGTCTGCTGCGTTAAATAAAACCATCTCTTGGCCAGTCACCGCATGGCTTCATGGTGTTTGCATTGGGACAACGAAGCTCTGCTTGTATGACTTTATGCATTCATTAAATGCAACAATTGATTCACTTGAATGGGATGGATGTGAGGTCCACATTAGTTCGTATTTATAGACATTTAAAATTCCACTTGTATGTACTTATGTAAGTTGTGTTTTATGTATTTCAGTTAATTACAGCACAAAGACATCATGAGGTTCAAGTTGGGTGATTTTCAATGATATGCTTCTAATTTATTCCAACCAGCGTGACACTGATATCAGTGGTCTGACTTCTGTCCAAATGACAAGATTAAAGGCCAGTGCTTGCAAAAAAGCATTAGTGACATTTGTCCCACACTCTAATCATGAAACAGATTTTTTACACCTCATCAAGCAGAACGAACCTCACTGACTCTGAGGACCCTCTGCATTATTTGACATAAATCTATCGTTTTACCCTGGAGGACTATAATGATTGACCAGTTCTCTTGTTGTTGCTGCAGGCTAAGTGGTAGGACTGTAAACAGATTATTGCACATAGGTTTTATAGACAGCAACACAATCAATTGTCTAACTGAGGAAAAACAAAAGCAGAACCGGGGACAACCGCTGCATGTTCCGCTGAAAGTCAGTCAGCTTTGAAGAAATGGCTACGTGTCAGAACCAGTCAAGACATGAATCTAAGTCAACCTGAACGACATCCATGGAAGACTGTTTGGACTGACTTGGGACCAGGGTCAGATATCGGCTATCTCTGAAGGTTCTGCCTGGCATCAGGGATCATTCTCTGCTCTGTCAGATTGTTCCTCGCTCGTCCTCTCCTCTCTGATACCTTCTAACACCTTTCATAGCTGGCACCTGCTTTGTGCTTGTGTCACAGTGTCGTGACAAAGAATTCTTTGTCTTCCTGCTTCTCGTATTTCTGTTTTCCTCTGTTGCATCAGCCATCATTGTTTGACCCACATTGATTTTTTACCATCTCTCTCTCCTCCTCCTTGTGCATCACTTCCTTGTATCAACTATCAATTTCTCATGTTGCATATTCCTCTACTATAAGTCTACCCCCCCCCCCCCCTTCACTCAGATTGTACGTCCTGACACCCCCCGCCACCCTCCTCCGCTTCATGATTTCCCCTCATTTTCCAGATTGCACCAACATTTCTCCCTCTCATCCTCTCGCTTGTTCTCCATCAAACAAACATCTACATTATTTAGCACTGGAACGAGAGAGTCGGGGGGTGGGGGTGGGGGGGGGGTTCACCGGCCCTTGTGGCTTAATCCATCTCTTTTATCTACCAATCACAGCGCTGCCCCATCCTTATCTCTGTTCCTTGTTTGGTCAGAGGACCTGTCCGTCAAGCCGTATTGGGGTGCGGGTGATTGTGCATGCAGGCAAGCAACCCTGCAACCCCCTCTCCATCTCAATCACTGCAGGCTTGGCAAGTGAACACACACACACACACACACACCAACAAGCAGCATGCACATAACACTCGCTGTAGCTTTTTCTGACATATACACACACTCACACACACTGTGGAAGGGAGCTGAGAAGCTAACGAGCATGTGACATTGAGAAGGGTGAACAGGAGAACGCACACACTACATCTGTATGCATAAATCAATAGGCGTTCCATTGCTGCATTTACTAAGGTCAAATGGGGCTCGGGCTGACGGGAAATAAGAGGACTGTGTGTGTGTGTGTGTGTGTGTGTGTTTGCGGGTGGGTGGTATAACGGACAGACTGAGAGAGAATAATGAAAGCATCTGTGGAAGGGAAGGTTGGGAGGCTGAGGGGGTGAGAAGAGCGTGAAGAAAGGATAGTGAAGAAGAAGAGAGAAACAGGCGAAGGTGGAGGAGAGCGAGATGTAGGGTGTGGAAGAGGACGAGCTGTTCCACGGAGTCCGCAGCATGTGGAGGTCAAGAGGGGAGATGATGGAGAGATGAGTAGAAGGGGGATGGAAGGACATGTGAGGGCAAGCAAGCAGTGGTGAACCAATCTGCTGAGCTAAGGTGTTTTGGTGCCACTGTCGCGTCTCTGAAACAACAGACTATTTGATTTCTCAGCTGCTTCGAGAAGCCTGGCTGGGTCAGAGAGCTGCTTCTGCTCCCCTGTTGTCCTGCCACTGACGGAAGGAAGAGAAGGATTCTGTGTGTCCATTCTCCTCGGTCTCAGATCAGCTTTTCAAAGAGAGCTTTAAATGGTAAATGTTTGGCACTTATATAGAGCTTTTACCTAGACTAGTTCTCAAAGGCTTTACCCTGCTTCTCATTCACCCATTCACACACAAGCACACGTTCACACACCGATGGCAGAGCTGCTATGCAGCTAACCCGACACACCGGGGGGCAATTTGGGGTTCTGTGTACTCTTGGAGATGGAGATTGGAATAAAACCACCAATTGGTAGGCGACTGCGTTGGGCCAGAATGGGCCTCACGCTCAGAAAAGGTCTTGAACTCACATTTATCATCCTTTATATCATGCTTTACAGTTTAAGAAAGGGGCAGTTCCATGACTTAAGAAATGTTACATATATGTATGAGAGTGTATTTACTCTGAAATAATTATGAATAACAACTTTTATCTCCAAATAGAGAGAGAGATAATTGCAGAGATAATCTGCCTACTTACTACTGCTAAATTCTGGTGTGTTTAGGAGAGAGCTTTAGTTCAGATGGTAAATAAAGCTCATAGCTGGAGATGGATCAGGTGACTGAACCATCTCCTAGTTAGGCTGCTGTAGGTTTAGTCTGCTGGGGGACTTTCCTGACACTCTGAGCTCCTCTTATCCATCTCTCTCTCTCTCTCTCTCTCTCTCTCCTCAGGTATCTACAACCTTGGAGCTGTGGTTGCTGCTCCTTGTTGTTGTTGTGATCTATGTTACCTGCTGTTCTTTTCTCTCTCCTCTGTCCACTAACCCCAACCGGTCGAGTTTTTCTTCTCCACTGTCGCCTCAATGCTTGGGACTGTTGGGTTTTTCTGTATATATTTATATTTTGTTGTGAATTGGCGCTATATAAATAAAGTTGAATTGAATTGATGTACTGTTGCATCAGGTAATTAGCAGTGACATGTCCAGTTGTTACATATGTTATAAATGTAAGTTCTTTTTTTTTACTATCACTCTCTGCATGACTCTAGGACCAATATGTTTTGCTGTGCAGGCGACAGTCAAATTCAGCATGAAGCAAGCTGGCATTTATCAAATCAAGTTTCTAAGGCAACAACAGACTTTCATTTCATCCCTCTGGTTCCTGGTAAAAGACAAGAAGCAGAATGAAAAGTAAATGCCCAGGTATAAAAAATCTGTCAACTCTGATGACAGTAAAAGAAAAAGATCACAGAGGGCAGTAAAGACAATACCAGGAAACCTTTAACCATTACATAGCAATTCTGGTGTAGATTCAAATGAAAGCACAACATAAGGAGCTCTCTAACTCAGCATCAGGGCACCTACACATCAGTGCTGTGAAATCTAAATCTCTTTGGCCCACTTTGAGAGTTATAATTTTAGATGCAGCGCAGCAGCGAGGTGCTAAAGCCAAAAGGCCTCTTCAAGTGCCAGTGAGAAGCAGATGAAAGAGCTGCACCAAGCAAAAAAGAAAGATCAGCGTGGAACTGGAAATGCATTCTCCTAAATGTGATTGGTAATGAAACTGATTTGTTTCTTAAAATGAATTCATTTAATATGGTTCTGCCTTACTTGGGATCAACCTTTTATTCCTTCTGTGGTGTTAATCTTACATGTTGTTATTAAGATGCCGAATACTGCGTACGTACTAAGTAAGTAAGATGGGGCTTTTACATATAAATATATATGACAAAATCATCATGTAAGCGCGACAAATCAATGTGAATAATAATTAATAATCAATAATAATTTGAATCACAACAGATTTTGTGCAGGTGTAGTAGTGGTCAGCAGTCATGCTGTCAAAAAGTCATGGGGTTTGCCCAAACTTTGAATAATGAAACGACGGCCTGAACACTGACTGCACCTGTGGTGAGTTTATTGGCACATGGGGAAATTCTGTAATTCACAACTGGAGATCATTACTTATTTGTGTGAACTATCTTAAGCAAACATACTAGGAGCCAACAGGAATATGTTGCCAATGCACGGTTTGGGCCAAAAAAGGAAAAATCCTCTCATGACACCTGTTTGTGTTCTTTTTTGGTTATTTTTTCCTCTAGGTTCTGTAAAAAACAACAGTTTTATCCCTCTGATACTGACAGTTTCCTAGCAAACTTGTAACAGTGGACTATGATTCAAAGTAGACGTATTCTTCATTAGGGGGAAAAACTTTCATGGACCAGCAGGCTTGGTAAACTGCAAAAGCTTTCTCATCTAGTCCCTCCATCCATTCATTATCAACCGCCTATCTGGGGTTGGGCCGCGGGGGCAACAGCCTAACCGTTCGTCCCCAAGACCCTGAGATACTGAGGCAGCACCTTGTCCCCAACAGAGAACATTCCACCACTTTCCAGCTAAGAACCATGGTATCGAATTTAGAGGTGCTGACTCTCATCCTTGCTGCTTTGTACGCTCCAGTGAGAGCTGAAGGTCGCTGCTGGATGGTGCCAACAACACCATGTCATCTTCAAAAAGCAGAGATGACAATCTGAGGTCACCAACAGGACTCCCTCCGCCCCTTGGCTTCGCCTAGAAATTCTGTCCATAGAATTGGCGACAATCAAGTCCATTCATGTTTAAGAATTAGCAACTGCAAAGTTTCTATCCTGTTCTCAACATTATAAAGCTTGGAAAACTGAAGACAAGAAAACATTGAAAAGTCTTTTTTTAGTTCTTTAGATATATTTCAGTGATTGCAACAGGCAGCAAAGGCTACAATTCCTTAGTATTATGTGAAATGTAGGACAGTTTTTGAGCAGTTTTCATTGAAAGGTGTGTTATGAGTCATTATTGGATCCATAAGTCATCTATTGGCTGTTACCAATGTTACAGGCAACCTAGTGGCATTTGGTAGTATCAAGTTGAATGAATAAACAACGCATTGTAGTAAAAAGAAAAGTTATACAATAGCAGTATATACACAATGTGCAGTAAATGTACAGTTGCTTGGTAATTTACAGATCACATCAATTATAACACTTGGCATTTATTGTTTATGTGTGTGTATGTTATGGGTTATTAGACGTCCTGATGGCCCAGGGGAAAAAAGTTATTTGTGAGTCTAGTGGTGTGAGATCGCATTGACCTTTGCTTTGCTTTACTTTACTCGGCAGAAGCTTTCATCCAAAGCGACTTACAAGGAGGAGAAGACCTATCGCGCCTTCCAGAGGGCAGCAGGTCAAACAAGTGGTGGGCAGGAGGTGAGGGGTCTCCTGACATGGCCTTGGTTCTCCTGAGGCAGTGGGTTCTGGATATGTAATTCAGCGAGGGTAGAGGGCACACAATAATTCAAGATGAGTGTGATCTTTCCTGTGCTTCCTGAAGTTCACAACCATCTCTTATCTTTCAAGAACATTCGGTGTCAGGTTGTTCTCCGAGCACCACAGAGACAGTTTCTCTACTTCAGCCCTGTATGCTGTCTCATCCCCCTCTGAGATGAGCCGAGCCACTGTGGTATCATCTGCATATTTAAAGATTTCATTGGTTGTGTGAGTTGGAGTACAGTCAAAGGTAAACAGGGCGTACAGTACAGTACTGTTTCGTATCTAAAACATAAGCATCAGTGTGAATTTTATCTTAATCAAAAAATATAATGGTGCATACTATTCCAAGATAATTACCCACTGAGGCTGCTAGTATGTGGAGCAAGCATGTACTCGGTCATCTGTGGTGGAGATGCTGGTGAATGGTATACTGAACAATAATAGCAACATAACCTGAACAGATTCACAGATTTATTAAACAAAATATCTTTATTTTGTCACACAAAACAGTCATTAAAGAGATAAGAAAAATGATAAGGAAAGAGACAGCAGCAGGTCCAGATTATGCCATTCTTTCTCTGTGGCCCGTGAATGTCTGTAACAGATTTCACAACAATTCATCTGGCAGTTGTGGAAATGGCAAAAAAAATAAAGACCCGCTGGCAGCAAAGTTAATAGAAACATTGTCATGTAACAATGACCATAGTATGTACAGCATTTAACACCACTCCATCAAGTTATCGAGTCTATGCTTTACCAAATCCATTGAAGATAACCTATGTGCTGCAAAAGCTGGTGAAGAAGTCTGAAGATTATCATTTGAATATGTGTTACAAAATGCAAAATGCCATCTTTGAGTTGTGATGATATTTCTCCCTGAACCACTAAAGTCAACATCATGGTGGTACTGAAGAAGATTCATCCTCTGGGGACAATGAATGATCTCAGTCTGTCCTTGCATCAGCATGTTTTTTACAGAAGCTTGAAAGAACACTGTTTAGTCCCCGTTGACCTTCAACAGTTCTGTTTATTGTAATATATTTAATATTGTGGTATCGCTATGGCTCTTTCACACCTGTAGCATTTAATATTGTTCACGTAGTTATTGTGCTGCCTATATCAAGCTAACTAAAACATTAAGACAGCCATCAGTTGCCTGCTTCTAAGTAACCCTAATTATTACTGAAAGGTATAGGACACTGAGGTCACAGCAAACCACCTCCACAAATAGCAATACACCGCTAAGAGAGGTTATAGTCATTTCCATAGAATGCAGAAGTGTTTACACAGACTAACGTGCATCACAATGACTCACTATGGGTTGACTTTCAGGCTGCGTGCAGAACATTAATTTATATGGAAATGTGTCATTTATATTGCTCTCCATACTGTATCATGCTCATGAATGCTAACGATTATTTTGTGATGTATATCAGCGCTGATGCACACACATTTCTCCCGCTGATATGATTCATGTTCATGTGCATTAATAAACCAATTAATTTCTTTGAAACTGTTTTATTAAAAGTTTCAATCACATTAGTCATGTAATTTCGACTTTTTTTTTCCCTCACACATACACATTTGTGGTGGCCGACGTGGATGACTCACTGTGTGATTATCTTCATTCCCTGTCTCACGAAAGGCGCATGCACACACACACAAACGCACATCACTCTGGGGATGGGAGCACAGGTATCAGATGGGGAAAAGCAAACATGAACACACTAGCATATGTGTTTCTGCATATAGACTTATGCATATCCACTGTAAAGCAAACACATACCAACAGGATTGTTAAATGTTGTGTCCTTGTTGCTTTTGTCACATCATCAGTATGTTTGAGGATTAAAAAAACAAACAAACAAAGAAACTATAATTGAAACGTGAACCTGCTCCTGTGGTTCTGCGAAAGGCAATAGTGCAGCAGTGGGATGGATGAAGAGGGGAGTAAACGTTTGATCTGTCAGTGTGCGTGTGGAGTTACTGTATGTGCACAGCTGCACTCTAATAAATTGTATTGCTATGTGTGTGCGTTTATAAAACATGAAAATATGTTAATAAAAAGGTGCACTGTAGAAGGAAAAGGAAGAATAGAGCTGTGTTTGAGGGCGTGTGTATGCAGAATTATAAATGGGATATACAGGGGCAACTTTGTGTTGTTGAAAGAATATTTAGGTTTTCCTACTTTAGGTCTACACATATTATACCCCACTACATTTTTTGTCCCTGACTTTGAGCACTCGAGCCAAGTCTTGATGTGGTCTTCAATATTAAGTTGTTTCTGGGATGAGGTCCCAGAAGTTGCAAAAGTTGTGTAGCTTGGCGTTGCTTTTAAATTGGAGACATTCTGTTTGAAAGCTTTTAGAAAATATCACCTCTAAGGTGTCAGCACTGCTGGCATAAAAAAACACATTAGTAGGAAGTGGCTAGGACCAGAATAAAATACCTACCAACATTATGATCTTCATAATAACAAGAAGACTTTAAAAGACAACTTAAATAATGGGAAGAAGAGAAATTGTGTATTACAAAGGTGTTGCCCAATATTCTGCGTCTATCCATTATGTTTCATAGATTTTGGTTTCTTATGTAGTTTTTGTATTTTTATACCACAGTAAAGAAAAGATGTTGACACTCACAACACAGAAATACCTTGTTCATAAATGCTGTGATATACGATCGATCCTGAAGAAGCCAATCTGCATGTGCTTTTAGATTGAAAATCATCGCCAGTATAGCATAATCAGACAGAAATCAAATATATGTTTAAGTTGAGAAAGCAATGAATGCAAAAGAAGTGAGGCAAAGCTACCAGGTACAACGGGCTCAAATGTCTTGTAGCCCTCTGCAACCTGCATTTTGCTTTTTATTAACAAAACATGTTGATAGCCAACTAACATGAATGTTTAGTTGCTTCTAAGCATATTAAAAAGTGCTCCCAAAGCCAGAGGGACTCTAATTAAAATGTATCCAAGGGAGTTAAGGTCATGCAATCACTGTAAGATTCTCACAAATAGAGAAATACGCGCTTTTTATTTTCATGATGTAATTCCCTGAGTTCGTATAGCAGCATGTTGTAAAAAAAGGGATTAGCGATCACACCAGAGGACGACCTACAGCTAAAACGGGAACGGGATCAAGAGAATGAAAAATGATTGAGACTGTAGAATGGAAGGGAAGACCAAAAAAAGAAAGCAAAATGGGAGCATTGGAGGACAGAAGCGAAAGAGAAGAAATAGCTATGTGAACTAAAACACAGAAACAGACTCTCTCCGTGCACACTAGACACCCTGTTCACATGAGTACATTATACTACCAAAACTACTGGGACTACTACTTTGGGTCTCCAAACCATAAAGACCTGGATAAGTGAGTTTGGTGTGGAGAAACTTTGTGCGACCTCAACCCAACAGAACACCTTTGGGATGAATGAGAGGCCTTCTCGTTCTACATCAGTGCCTGACAACGTACTTTTAAACCATTTTTAGAGGGTTTCTGACGGACATAAGCAAACACACAAGTACAGACGTTTTTTTTCTGTGTTTATATGCAGGGCCAGCTGTGGATGCTACAGGCAAAGGTGTCCATACATGCAAAACCCAGAAAACATTACTGCCCTCTTGTCTCTTATCCACCTTAGATATGTTAGCAGCATTCTGAGAGTGTACAGAATAGCAAAGCAAGCCAACACTGTTGTCATATATCCTTACAGCTTTTAATTAACTGAACACTCCTGATGCAGGTAGTCATCAGTAGCTAGAAAACTAATAGGGCAGTGGCCAGTACTGTATATAGTATATACAGTACGCAGTATATCCTTTAGATCTAGTTTGACTGATGATGATGATTATGATGTGTTGTTCTGTTCTAAACTTAGCTCTCAACATCCTTACAATGATGTCGCTGAACAAACAGCACTGCGCTCTGATCGTAACACAATGTTTGCAGGTTTGCTCCCTGCTGAGCCATCATACAGAGACTTGTAGCTCTCAGCGTACTGTGTCATTCACCTGAACAACCCACTATTACAATAACAGAGAAGTATTGTAATACAGATCTGGTTCAAATACAATCACAAGCATTTCAGTGCAACTGGCACTTTGGTATGCAGGTGTTGGAGTCCTGCCTTTCTGTTGCATTATGTACAGCACCCTGTCTTAAAGGTCTTGTTTTCAGCCTTTTTCTGCCTAAAAGTGCTTCCAGCTGAAAATGTACCCATGCTGATGACATCTGGAGGGGTTCTGGAGCAGAACTAGAACCCCTTTTCGAACACAGTACACTCTAGGTGGTATTTCTAGAGTGTTGTTTCTTCGTGAGCTATAGATCCACAAGAAGGCTATTATTGGGCAGTTGTCTACAAACCTCAGGTTTGGTGATGGACTCACGGTTCCCCCATTCCTTGCCACATGTCAAATAGTTCCTGGGCAAGAAACTGAAACCTTACCCCCTAGGTGCCATAAGGAGGACAGTAAACTTTCCCATCTCTGAGTCTCTTACCTACACAATGATATGTTACATAATATGTCAACAAATAATGAAAGTATTTTTAAAATCAAACCCGGAACATCACTTGAATAGATAATCTGAATATGAGTGTTTACCAAAAGCAATCTGTAAACCCTGCCCGTTTGAACTGCGCTAAAGGTGCAAGTTGGATGTTCTGGAATTCATACAAAGCAATCCGGTACCTCAGAAAACACATGTGAAACATGAATGACCAGAACAAAAAAGAATGAGCAGGTTATGTTATGGTTGCATTGTTAAAGTGGGTCTGTTTGACACTTCTTTGCTACATCGCTGCACAAATTATTAATGCAACATTGAAAATGTGATATATGAACAATGGTGGAACAGACAGCAGAAACAAATACAGTCGATGAAGGTGCTGAGACAAACATGCCCACTCACTGTCCTTCACCACAGGAGTCATGGAACACTTTCACACTAACAGCCTGGCCTCTGACTTGTAACAAGATGCATGTAGACATTAATCTTCATCTTGATTTGCTTCCATCTGCTGTAGTAACTATCACAGTGCCACGAGTCACTTCATTTTTCAAAAAAGGTATCAATCCAAAGCCATTTCTGCATTTATAATGTGTTGTTATATAACATTAGTTTAAATACATCACTGGCAGACTTTGATACCATGAGATGATTCTGTAAGAAATGACATGTTCTGTGTGTAAATTTGAATAAAAGCATTCAAACAAATGTGTACACACACTTTTTTTTGTATAACCATGAAATAAGGATGACAAATGAATAGATTCAAGACTTTGATGAACCACAGCAGTACAGGATAAAGCAGGTAGACCAGGAATGGTCTAACAGGGATTTTTTCTACATTTCATTACATTAGAAGATGATCCTGATAGATTTACAAACAATCGGGTTCCTACTAGCTACTAGTAGGCAAGTTAAATGTGGCAGTTTATGGTGTAACGCAAAGAGTTTGCACTTTTGAAGTGACAGATAAAACACAGGAGTTTTTGTTCATTCCCATTGTTTCCCATTAGTGAATGTTGTCACTTTTCTTAATCCAAACTACAATCTTCCCCTAAACCCGTGGTTCCCAAACCCAAGTCTTCGGGAGGACTGGGTTAGGGAACCACTGCCCTAAACCTAGCCACATTACATAAGAAGCCTTTGTTCTTATACAGAAGTATGTTGTTGTGTCTTGACAGTGAATAAAATTTGCTGGTAACAACAGTTACTGAATGGCTTGACATCACTGGGATAGGGTGGTCCACTGACTAGTAGCCAGGTACTGTGGATTTATGAAACCTTTTTTTTGCTTGTAACAGAACAATGTGCTGAAAATCTGTGCAGAGCTGTGTGGAACTGGAAGGTGGGGATGACCGAGGCCAACACTTTCCACATTGCCCATAGTGACTCTATGCACATGAAAATATTGATTAGTACAGCTTTAAGTCACACATGCAAAGTGCATGAACCATTCAACCATTTCAAAGGGAAAATAAAAGCCACATTTTCCGTGTTTAAGTAAGGCATCACTAAGACGCCGCTTGGTTAACACCTGTGAATGAATTAGTATTGTCTATGTCACAGCAAATTCTAGACCATCATGTCCCCACAGTATTACATTACAGACAATATGCATAAAGCGATTAGAAATGCAATTGGTAGCTATTTAAAAATTAAACCCCTACAAACCCCCCTGCTAAAGCCAAATCCAAATAAACACTGTAAGCGCTAAATCTGTGGTGTCAGGAGTCTTTGAGCTGCCTTCAGCAGAGTCCACATTATTACCAAAGCTGACCCACTACATGTCCTTGAGGGGCCAATTCATTAGTTAGCTGGAAAGCCCAATCAATCACAATGTGTCATGAACGACTACAGATCATAATTCAGCTCAGGTACAGCAAAGAGAGGGGAAAAACAGGCAAATGAGGCGATGGATGGATGGGAAGAAAGGCAAACAAGATGAATTGGCAGGCAGGAGGTAAGGAAGAAGGATGACTGCGGCTTTAACTGCAGACAGTTTAAGGTGGTATCTCAGGAGCTGCCTGGTGTTGCAGTCATTACAGAGCACCTATCAATCATGAGGCAGCACAGTACATTTTCATTTCCTTTTTAGACTCGCTTTTTTTTTCCTGGACAAGGAGCAGCCACGAGGCATTGACTCAGTAAGGACAAATGGAACTTTAACAAAAGTGTTGTTTTATTTCAAACGAATCCTTCCTCAGCTGGATTCAGGTGATACAGTATGAGCTATTGATTAGCGGGGGAAGAGCAGAAAGGAAAGTCTCGGACGCGTTCCCCAGGGATGCAGTCCCAAAGGTCCAAGCATGTCTCATCCACTTGTGCTGGAATTGCTCCCTTGCCTTTCATTGATCTGTCATAGATCAGTGTAGTAAAATAGAAACAGGTGTAGGTGTGCACCCGGAGGAAACAGCCGCACATTAATCACTGCCTGTGCTCAGACACACATGCAGCTGCTCCCAAGTTAACGTGAATTGGTTTAATGATGATTTTTCTGTCAGATTACAAAGATTTAAATGACTTTCAAGGCCCTTGGATGCTTAAAAGTGATGATTCGGAATGACAGTAATTCAGAGCTTCACAGGTGGAAAGTAGCTAGCGCAATTAGTTGGACCCTTTACCTAAGTACGAGTATTTCCATCTTGTTATACTTGTAGAGTTTATTTTACTAGATTCTGACTGCATTTTATCCTCTATTTGTGACATGTGAAAACTAAACTCTCCTTAATTGTATTAAACGTTGGGCATTTTATCAAGGGACCTGCTCTCAAACACAAAATCCACATGTTAATATAATATTAATATGATACATGTGTTTGGTTGATGGGATTTTTTAAAACAAGTCTTTAGCAGTCAAAGTGCTGCTGAGGCTCAGCCAGAGAATTGTAGCAAACCAAGGACCCAGCGTTGTGTAGGTGCCATGTTGAACGAACACTAGGTCAAACGTCTGACTGATGTGGAAGATGAAATGAGATGATAAACGCAGAAGATAACAATATATGCCACTCTCTCTGTGGCAGGAAGAAACAGTGATTAATTGCAGCGCACAAATAAAAAAGAAACTCTCACTGCTGCAACACAATCAAACCATTTTGTTGAATTAAATGTGTCACCTCTTTAAAGGTGTTAAATGTTTGAAATATTGGTACCTCAGCAGAACACAGTCAGCCATGTATCGTACACAACGTACCCAGGTGTCATGCAGTAGTAATTGAACTGTACACAGCAGCCATGTTGACGTGTTGAAGCAGGAAAAGCATTTAAAAGCTAGTGATGTTCTCGCTGTGACAAGTCAACGTGTCAGTTTGCAGTAAGTTCCACTGGGAAAGTAGCTGATGATTCCTGATTATTGTTGGTGCTGTTTAACCAGCATTCCTTCACTCATTCAGCTCTGAACATTTCCAAATGTTTCCGCTGTCTATCTGTACCGACTTTGAGTGGTTACTAGTCAAAAGAGTCTGCAGTACGGTGCAGCAGTGGAGCCAATAAGGTCTGTCTGCAGCAGCACACCCATCGCTTCATCCCTCCACCCCAACACGCCTCTCTTTCAGTGGCTGTGTGTATTTGTCTTGTCTTGCTTTCACATCATATCATTATGATAGTAATTAAAATAAGTAAGGAAAACAACTCACACATACTAATTACATTAAATGAATAAAAGTAGCATTGGTGATGAGGGCTTCATATTGGTCTGGTCTGATTAGACCAGTGTATGGTGGAGTGTGATGTCGCACAATTCAATGCACCAATATAAAGGGTTTCCATAGGAAGAGAGTAAGGACCATGTCATTTATGTTAGGTTTGTACACACCCACAACGTCTAGATACAAGGTCTGATCAGACAGCATGGATGAACAGTCAAGTAGGTGGCCTGTGGGTGTGTGAGGCAGCGTTAAGGTTAAAGTCAACGCTATAGGGATTTAATCCAGCATTCCCAAAGCACTGGCAATGGGAGACATAGCAAAAGATAACAGATTAAAATATAATCTCAAGCTTAAAATAAAATTGAACATAAAGAGGTTAAAATTCCAAATTATTAAATCACAAAATGTTTTGTTCCATAAATACCCATTTATGATCTACACTGATTTAGTCCACCATGGCAGGAATGACCAATACAGTAACATGTTGTCGTTAATTCAACAAACAAATATTTGAGTTAAGCTTTATGAAACATTGTTTTGTTATTGTTGTTTTAAATTGTTTAAAACATAATTTTTAAGACTAAAAGAATCTTAAATTACATCAAGGCAAGAGATAAAATATAATTGTGCGCTTTAGCTTTAGCGACAGGTAATACTCATCACTGAAGTGGAAAATACAATGACTTTAGTGAGCACAGTTATTTTAGGAGGGCAGGGGTCTATATTTGTGAAGGTAGAAATCTCATTCTGTAGGCACTCATTAGACTTTCAGACCAAACTGGTGCCAGAAATGAAAAAAAAGAAATGTATTTAATCGTGGCTGAATAGGACTCTCAAGGGGATTTGAATTTCCACTGAAATTTTGTCCTTTACTAAGTAGCTGCATTCAATGAAAGTCTGGAAATAAAAGGTCAGATTTGAACTCATGACACTGATGATGCCTAGTGAAGAGACACTGTCAAATGAAACTTTAGTTTGAACTCATGACAAGTTGACACTCCAAGGCTGCTGAAGCCTCAACACACCGGTGTCGGGAGACTTCCTGAAATCTCACACGAATGTGACTGAATGGTGTGAAAACGGCAGCCAAGTGGCTACAACAGAAGAGCACTGGTGGTTTTGTTCATGTTTAATGAGGCAGCTGGTGGGGCGGCGAGGCATTGTTTTCATCTCATCGGGGATGCACTGAGTAATTTGCAGTTACCGGGGAGATGCCATCCCCTTTCATCCCTCCTCAAATGGCCGACTGACCGCGGAGGATGCCAAAAATGCTGCGGTACCATTACCGAGCACATTGTTGTCATTAAACAGACATAGGAGACAAATGTGTCCCCACAGCTTAATAAGTTGTCAGAGAAAAAGAAAACTGTGTAGTTAAAGTAAATGACACATAAAGGAAAAGTACAGAAGTATTATTATTACTTGTCATGATAAGAATAAACACAGGTAAAGTCTGTTTGTTGCAACCCATGGTGCATACACCACATTTTTCATTTATGATTTTGTTAGATGATGTATTAACAGGCTGAATTTTGCAGACATAGAAAATGTGATGACTTAATGATTCATCATCAAATCTGAAAAAGCAGATGACACTTTATGATAATGCTCTATCCCCAAATACTGATGTTGACTGTGATAGGTTGCACAGTTTCAACAGTCTGCTGTTTGACCTTCAAATAGAAATGGTAACCGTTTCATCAACTTGAAGGTTTCCTTGGCTTATTTTTTCCTCAGTTCCCAACTTTTGTCTAGAATTAACTATTAAAACATACTGACTGCTACACTGTAGTTTCCAATTCAAGATTCATAAAGACATTTTTTCAATAAACACATGACTGTTTTTAAGTTTAAATGATCTCTATTTTGAAATACTTCTGGTGGTGCTGGAAAAAAATTCATGACACACAGATGACACTAGATTAAAGGGGGGAAGAAGAAAGCTACGATAACATCTAAGATGAAAAGAAGGGTATCTCCTGTGAGAACACAATAAGAAATACGATGCAAAGAGACGTAAAGGCAAACGAAAGCACATATTACATTCACAGATAACATTTGTTCCTAACAGAAGAATGTGTTTCCATAAAATTACTTTCACAAACATTAACCTTTTACAAGACCATCATTCTCGTGTTATCATGAAAGCAAAGGTTTTTAAATTCCAGTATTAAAATGAACAAGGACATTTCTGGTGGTACAATTTTTCTATTATGTCTGAAATTTATGCTGTTGTGACAGTCTGACACTCAAGACTTTTATGTGTGATATTAAAATACCACTCTACCTGCTATTAGGGTATTGAATTGGCAAAAGGCAGGTAATTTAATCCATATCAGTATACAGGGGTTACAGAGAGTTACATGTGAACTACTACATGTGAGAAAACTTAATATTGTAATTCTGAAGTGTTTATAGAAACACCCCATACCCACCAGTGGCACTTCTTGTCTTGGATGCAACAACAAACGTGGAGCAAAAACCTAGTCAGTTTGAAGTAGTAAAACTACTTTGGCATGATACTTTGGGTTTTATTGTGGTATTATTGTGTACCTGGGCACAAGTCAGGCCAAGCATTTCAGTTTTATCTCAAAGTATATCTCAAAGCACTGCAAAGACAGGATTATCTATTTGTCTCTGTCATATGATACTCTAGCCTGCAAACCATTGGTTGGGCTTCACGCCCAGGTTGGGGACGTGTACTCTAACATAATACAACCAGTGTCCTGCACCGCCACATAATTCATGATTGATAAAACAGTCCTGTAGAATGTGCAGGGCAAAGTGAAGTGACACTATGAGTGGAAAGATTAATATTTAATTTTTCAATCTTTTTCTTCTGATTGGTTCATGGATACTTGTTTTGTGTTACTTCTATTGGGATTTCAGCAGAAATAACTTTGATCAAAAGCATGTTGTGTAGCCCCTGAGATGCCCTTTACGTCTAAACTTCCAGAAAAGGGAGCAATGTTGAGGCAATACTACAAATAGAATTAATGAAATGCCTTTCTTTTTCTTATTCCGAGCCTTGGATTAGGAGAAATTCTCCTGCAGCCCAGCCGCACTATTCCACACTCTCTGCTGTGTTCTTAGCTCACAGTGCCCCTTGTGGCCAATTCGACTTTTCAAAGCATGCTTCCTTCATCCTTCAGCAGAATGCCAAAAAAAATGCAGGAAAAACCTTAGGAAACAGTCCCACCAGATAAAAAGACATTCTGAGTCACAGCAGAGACAGTTACGATTCAGCACAGAATTGCATAACTATCTCCTCAGCAGGTGGGATGATAACAGCACAGAGGACACACAGGAGATGTTTTAATTGCAATAATGTCTAGTGAGTTGAAGTAACTCAAAATAGACCTTTTCTCAGTTTTTAGTGATGCCGTAGTAGCCCCTCCAGGACCACTAGAGCTTACAGGAACAGGACCCTGCACAGGAGCCAAGGCACTGCAGTAAAATACTAGAGTCACAAGACACTTTTCCAGCCAATTTAAGTGTTTTGTTTAAGTAACCAAATGGTATTTCAGCTCTATTACAGGGTGGCACAACTGAACGATGGAGAAAAGAAAGGGACAGTTTGGAGGGGGTGACATACAGTATCAGATTCATGCCTCCCCACAGCCCTTTTTTAGTTCATAACTGCCAAGGGTATTAATAATTAATAAGGACAATTCTCTGGCATCTGCATGAGTCATACTTTCTGCTACTTGGTTTCCCAAAAGCTCCATAGTTACACAGAGGCAAGGAATCTGAATTTTTAACCCTAAAATGGAAAAGGTATGAATATTTGATAGGAGGCTAAAAACAGATGAAATGATGACACCTGCTAGACAATAAGGTCAACTTGTTTCAAAGGTTTCAGAGGTTTTGAAAAATGCCTCAAGAAAGACTCAAATGTCATAAAACCAGTGGTGGAGTTTGCAAAGCAATAGGTCTCAGTGATAAACGTCGGATAATTGAAAAAAATACAAATGGTTTTATGGCCTCAAGAGGAACAGGCAGCAGTTTCACAGCTTCCACAGCCGGTTTCTTCGAAACAAAACAGACTAAGCACACGTATATTATGCTTGAAGGGCAGTCAGTGTTTGTACATGAACAAAACCAGTACTACATGCTTTAACTTATGCTGTCCAACTCTGAGCCGTCAGACAATCCAGCTTGTTCAGCGAAGAACTCAAAGCAGAGTACAAAGGAGTTGGCAGTTTGAGCGCAACAATCATTTTGTCTTAAAGTAGCCTAGAAAAGCTGAGAGGATGTCATCTCAAAAAAACGAAAAATAGGGGAACACAGTGCAAATAGGTGTTGATTTTAATACCTTGATTTAAACATTATTATACAAGAGAAAATTAACCAATATACAGGAGATTTATGACCGATAGAAAATTGTATTTATTATACTTTCCAAGATACATTCTATTCATTTGTAATGTCAATAAACACTCAGAATTTTAACTTAACAATACCTTTAAATAAGGACCAGATAAAGTTAACTTGATGAAATCAATTTGAAATAGAACCTGTCCTCACAATATAACCTCAAACTAAATGAATTTAAAATAAATATTTCAAGCCATCGTGACTGAGCAGATTTACTAATATTGCACATGGTATTTTTTTTCTGACATGATTCTCTCCAAATGTGACAATTTAGAGCCTTAACTGGTCACCATCTTCGACCTCGCAAAGTTGTCTTCATACCCGTCCCCAACAATTCCATAAGAACCATATCAAGTTTAATGCACATTTATTTTGGTTGCATAATGTTAATAAGAAACCTTTTACAAGATACTGTGGGAGATATAAGAATAACAAAACTGTTGAAATCGGACAGACTCTATCAGGCCTCGCCTTGCCGTGTGACACAACAGATAAAAGAAAAAAAAAAGTAAAGAAAGGAAACATCACAGATCATGTTTCACAACCCTCGTCACGTGGGTCAAGTTCCTCAGTAAACTGGGAGAAACCAAAACCCTTGAATCGATTCACCAGCAACCTCTGGTAACCTGAATTAGCTCGGGTGCATTGTTCTATCAAGTCCACTCTTCCGCTTTTTGTGTATTATTCATTTTAAATAATACCAATAACTTGTTAAATAATCCTGCATAGAAAAATAAATTAACTATGTTAAATTTTTTTTACTACGAATTTAGAGCTGACAAGGGGAGGAGGATCACTGATTGAACTGTACTAGCGGCTTGTTTGACTTTTCTGGCTTGTAGTCTCTTGATAATGATGCTCCGTCATACAGTAGGCGCTATGTGTGTGTGCGTATGTATGATGTTTGTCTTTCCTTGTAATTTACAAACCAGTCCCACAGATACAAATAATGTAAGACTTACAAAATAAATTCCAGGTTACGCTTACATGGCAAGCAGCTTTGTAATTTTTTATCCTTGGGTTTGTCATTTTTCAGAAACAACGTCCTCTGACAGTGTATGTGCCATTAGATTTCACCCAAAACATACAGTTACTTTAAGTAGCAATTTTGGAAAGAGAAACACAACTCCATTCAGAAGACACTATATTTAACATGGCTCTTTACACAAAAAAACAAGTGATAAAATCATTCCACAAAAGAGTTTTGCACGTGCCTCCAATTCCCACGAACGGAAAACAGGGACCATTTAGCCTTCTGGCAAAGAGCAGGTGTACTGCTACTGGTGTGTAATCCACACAGGACGTGTCTGCAGCCGACTCCAGAGAGAGCTTCCCCAAGATCAAACGGATATCCCCGCAAATTAAAGTGAAATCAAACAAAAAGAAAGCAAAGTAGCATCCATTGAGTCACCGATTCTGTTAATCTCCTCCCAGAAGTAGTGATTTACCATACTTTCCAAAGCAACAGAACAACAACCAACCCTCCTTTTTTTTTTCCTTTTTTCTCACTTTGTTTTGTTTTAAAAGAGGGTTGAAGACGGCGAGGTATATTCTCGAGCACTGTTTTCAACACCCTTTGATTTGGTTGGAAAAAGAAAAGGGGGAGAAAAAAAGAACAACAAAAAAAGAGATAAGTACCCATTTCAATAGCAGCAAAAAATACTATGACTGTCTGGTTGCTTTTTAGGGTGTCCTGTGGTGTTTATGTGGGATTCATACATGTAGTGGCATGGATAATCCAAAAAGTCATTTAGTGTGAAATACATCCATGCGGATTCTAATAGCTTTGTAGTGTGGAGCCATTTTGTCCATCTCCGCATTGGTCATTAAGGATTTCCAGAAGGCACTTTTTTGCTGTCGGTATGTGGGAGTGTGTGTACTGAGAGACACAATGAGAGATGAGGACAGAAAGCAAGAGGTCTGGGTGGTGGGGGGCTGTGAACGTGTGACTAAAGGGGGGAAAACAAGCGGAGAAAGGCAGATGTGTTTGGCTGTCTTTTTGCCTGTTTATGTATGTGTGTGTGATCAATGCACTAAATCTAACCCAACAATCCCTACATTTTACTCAGTGCAGTCTGCTCCTCGAGCACCTGCAGGTAATCAGGCGTTCCTTGGAGCTTGGCTTTCAGCTCGTAATACTCACTTTTTCTCTGCTCCACCACGATCTTACTGTGGTTCCCGCCTATCAGCGACGATTTCTTCATCTTTTTATCCAGCGTTTTCTCTGGGTAGCGTATTTCGTACCCGCCCATCCCTATACTGTTGAAATCTCTTTTGCTGTCCAGGAAGTTCTGGATGAACATACTGGGCTCCCGGTTGGGGAGGAACTCCTCGAGCTCATCAATAGTGCTGAGACGTTTGTTGCGCTCCAGGGTAGAGAGCGAGTCTTTATCCTTGTCGGCACTGTTTCGGAGGATGATTTTCTGCCTCTGTGAGTCTGCAAACTTGAAGCCAGCATCCATGTCTGAGGAGCGTCCGATTCCACAGGTGTGGCTCTTGCCAATGTGCTCAATGGTCTGGGGGATAAACGTTTCGCCTCCCAGATCGTCTCCTGGGATGGAGCCTTTTTTTCCTGATTTGTGGCTGTGTCGGCGGAGCTGCAGCGACATGGAGCCACACTCCTGGTTTCCCAGACCCTCCTGTCTGCCTACAGGTTTTTTATTCCGCCTCAGGACAAAGACTAGGAGGCAGAAGGCCACAAACACAGTAAGGATAAGCACTACGAGGATGCTGAGGATCATAATTGAGAGAGGCACAGGTCCTCCTGGTGGGGCTTTGCCAACTCCAGCAGGTGACACTGAGGTCAAAACAGGGGTGGCGCTAGTGAAAATAAACGGAGGCTTTGCAACAATCTTAGGACACAGGATCTCATTTTTCAGGAGGCGCAGCTCAATGTTGGCGAACTGCACTGGGGAGGCACATTTCACCTCTTTGGCAGATACCCCATCACTTAGCTTCTCCAGCCAGAGTTTGAGGGCAACCAGATCACAGGAACACTCCCACGGGTTCCCTTCCAGGTCTATCTGGGTCAATGACCGCAGCTGGTCCAAGACACCGCTCACTGGCAGGGTCATGAAGTGGTTGTTTTTCAGATTCAGCCTAGCTAAGGAGACGCCCGCAAACACATAAGCGGGGAGACTCCGCAGAACATTATTGTTGAGATACAGGAGTTGTAGATTCGGCATGGAGTCAAACGTGCCTGCTAAGATTTCTTTTATGGCATTGTATTCCAAATATAGGTACTGTAAGTTTGTGAGGCCCAAAAACATTTCAGGGTGCAACTGTTCAAGCTGGTTTCCATTTAAATACAGTCTCCTCAGGTTAGTGAGGTTAGCAAACATGCCTTTCTGGACTGTGACAATTTGATTGCTGCCAAGATGAAGCAAATCTAAACCCTCAAACCCCTGGAAATCGGTCGGGCTTATGTCGCGGATGTAATTCCCACTCAGGTGAAGTTTCTTTGCGTTTGGGGGTTTGGGCATGAGATCAGCTAGATTTCTTATGTTCCTCTCCTGACAGCTGACACTAATGCCAAAGTCAGAGGGGTGAGCTTTACAGCTGCAGGGCTGTGGGCACAGCAACGGTGGGGTCCGTGTCTGAAAGGAAACAATTTGGGTATTTTTTCCAAATGGGGGCAAACCGGCAACAATGCCATTACCGTAAATCTTAGACGAGTCAGTGGTTTTTGGCGCTTTTGTGGCTATGGCAGCCACGGTTGTTGGGGACATTTTGGAGGGAAACTGCCCACTATCAGGCAGTGCAGGTGGCATAAAATCACTTCCTGTTCCCATGGGACAAAGTTCCTGTTTGTTAGTTTCTTTCAGCAGCCTCCCGTACAAATCACTTGGAGTTTCACATATGGCCTCACCAATAAAAATATTATAGGGCATGTTTTCAAGCCATGCTTTGAGCGGTGCTAAATCACAGGTACAATTCCAGGGGTTGTCATCCAGCTGCAGCTCTACAATGCGCCCTATATGCTCCAGAACCCCCAGATAAGGAAGCTTCTGGATCCTGTTCCCCCTTATATCCAGATGTGTGAGTGAGGCAAAGCGAAATATGTTGTCGGGAAGTGCCTGTATGAGATTATCATTTAAGATGAGCACTTTTAGCTTGTGTAGTTTGTTGAATGCACCCTTTTCAATGTACTTTATTAAATTGTAATCAGCCTGAAGGTATTCCAAGTTTTCAATCCCTTGAAAGGTGTCTGCTCGCAGCACCTTTAACTCATTATTGTTCAGGTGGAGCTGTTTCAATGCACTCATCCCCAAAAATGCTCCACCTTCTATGTTCTGCAGTTTATTGTTCCCCAGCTGTAGTGACACAGCGTGAGTGAAGTTGAGGAACGAGTTTGGGTACAGTATGATTAAGAAGTTGTTCTGGAAGTTTAGGTGGTACAGGGACGAGGCCGGTGGGATGAGCTGCGTGGGCCGGTAGACGGTGATCTTCTCGCAGTTGACGTACAGCACGTTTTCCACCGACATACAAGAGCAGGCGCTGCAGGTCTCAGCCATCAAATCCGATGCGGACGGGTCTGCCATTGGGGGTCCGTACGACACCGAGGGGGAGGAGAGGGAGGAGGAGAAGGAACCGGAGATGGAAGAAGAAAAGGCTGCCAGGAGGAATACGAGCAGCATCTCGCCGGTTAGAAATCCTCCCCCAGAAAACCATTTAGTAACCTTTGGAGAAAAAAAACACACGCAAGTCCAGAGACGGGCACATGCACACCCACAAACACACACAGAAAGCAAACCATCAAAATACAGATTTCATATTGTTATATGCTGCATTTAATCCATTTACAAAAATGTGACATTACAAAACACACATTTTTACTCCTATGTTATTGTATTAGGACGTTATGTAAATTTCCATGTTAACAATGCATGTTCACTGCACTTTTTAACAGAACCATCGGGATGATGATGCAATGATTCACCCTAATTATAGGACAAGCCAAATGTTTGATGCAGATTAGAGGAAGAGTACCATATGCTGTGGAAATTACTCAAAGACACGAGCTGCTGCACAGCTCTGCATCTTATTCTAACACACAGTGCGTTTGAGCGTAGTCTTAGAAATGTTTAGGACAGCAGCAGCAGCAGAACTACAGGATATTCTTCTCTCCACACATTCAACATAATCAAAGTCAAACGGCTGCAGTTCTCTCTCTCATTTAAAACCACCAGCAGCAGCAGCAGCAGCAGCACCGCCTTCAAGCAGCACATTGGGGTTATTAAGAAAAGCAACTGTGAGAGCAAGGGTGGGGGGTATTGGGACTGTGCCCATTACTGACATATTGAGAGGGTTTGAGCGCTGCCCATTTATCACACGGGGATTTTCACATGTGACACCCAACTGGTTTTAAATGTTAAGATTTCAATGCTGTTCAAATCTCCGAATTCCAATTTTATACAGATACACAGGTGAAATCTAAATGAATAACACTTACCCAAGGCTGAGGTGGTAATGAATGCGGCTCCCTCTGGAGACACGGGGCAGCATTGGTGAGACATGGATGAAGACGTGCGCAAACAGTCCTCCCAGCTCAAGTAGAATACAGACAGTTTCAGGGCGCAACAAGGTCTGGCCAGCATCTATTTCTCCATGTAAACTACTGTACATCAGCCCTAACCGAGCACACTTGGATGGGTGCAGCGGAGACGGTGGGGACAGAGCAGGCTGTGGGGAAGGGGGGTGAGAATCCGATTTCACCCGATGCGTCTCTTGCTGACGGGCTCCTCTTGCTTGGAAAAATTACCCCTTTGGTCGTTCGGTCCCCAAGGTGATAATACTACCTCCATGGGAGAGGATTCATTTGGCTTCAGGAGGCACAGGCAGAGGGAGAGAAAGTGAGGGAGACTGGGAGAACGGGGAGGTGAAGGTAGAGAGAGATAAGTGAGACGAAAGAAGAGAGAGGGAAAGAGAAAGGGAGAGGCAGGCGGCTTTACAGATCCTGACGGCGCGTCCAGCGACTCCAAGGCGTGAAAGGAGGCGCGAGGCGGGCGGTGATGCGGGGGAATAAGTCCGTCATCCCTGGAGTCTTTTTTACAGGGAAACTAGAGGAGAAAAAGCGAAACAGAAGACAGAAATGTGGGGGGGGGGTGCGAAAATGATGGCCCACAATGTGCGTCTGGCTCGCCTCAGCTCAGCAACCCCCAACGACCCGATGAATAAACGCGGGTTTGTTTTGACCGAAGTTGCGCACCGGGATAATTCTTCTCAGGTCCAACGCTGCCAAAACGCTCCCATCAGGCTTTGTGTGTCACAACATTGTTTTCCATGCGGACAGCATAAATCCAGTCTTTCTTCCTCCTTCACACTGTGTGGAAACTAGTTCTTTTCTCTGGACAGATCAGTTCACTCGCAGGCAGTGAGAGAGATGCTTATTTCTGTCTCCTTGCAGCGAAAGGAAATTAGGGGGAAAAACGAAGGACTGTGATGGAATCGAAGCTTCTCTCCCGGAGAAAAAAAAAGCGGAAAAGCACAGAGAGAAACAGGAGAGACAAGTCGGGACAACAGAAACCGGTGCGTAAAAATGAATAATGCAGTTATTGAGCCTTCAGTCCGCTGCGGCGCAAGTGAGGAGCTGGAAAGTCCGCGTTTCTTTCGATCCCATCCGTCCAGGAAAAATGAACCGTGAACTTCAATAAGGATGTGAAGACAGAGAGAGGTGGGGAAGAAAAACAAAGCAAAAAGAAACGATCCAGTAGTGGGGAGTTAAAGGTGAGGAAGGCGAGCTTGTGTTTCCCCCTCCTCAAAGACAGAACCGTATCCGTGTCAGGCTCCTTCTGCAGCCGCATTCACAGAGCTTCCCACACGACTGGAAGAGGAGAATGCAGAGATGTAGAGAGGCAGGAGGAGGGAGGGAGGGAGGTGGGAGCGCGCGAGAGAGAGAGAGAGAGAGAGCGAGCGCGCGAGAGAGAGAGGGTGGGAGGAAATAAGAAAGATGGTGTGTGTGTGTGTGTGTGTGGGGGGGGGGGGGCAGCTCTCACAAAGAGCTAAAATAAAACGATTAAAAAAACTTCCTTAAAACAGATCAGATGTTTTCACAGCGCACTTTACGCGCATAGTTTCTTTTATTGTGACCCAATAATAACCACATATTAAATAACATACGTGTCTATATAGACAGAAAGCTGCGGGCATCTTTCATCTTCACCTGTGTAACCTCCAAGAGGAAGCAAGATCAGAGCTGAGTGTGTGCTCGCCCGGTTCCAAATCGTCGCATTGGGCTTCACTTGCGCGCGCGCGCGCGCGAGAGAGAGAGAGAGAGAGAGAGAGAGAGGGAGTCTGTGCGTGTGTGCGCTTCAAACCGGGCACGGGAGCGCGCCTGTGAGCGGCATTTTAAGTAGGAGAGAGAGAGAGAACAAGAAGGGAGAGGGGATTACTATTCAGGAGTGCTGCAGTCAGACGGACTGCGAGGGAGGAAAAAGGGGGAGAAGGATGTGGGGAAATCAGTCAATCAGAGCCTGATGCGCTCCACGCTCTCCCTCTGGTTTTGTGTGTTTCTGCAGGAGAGAATGGAGCGAAGTGGAGCTCAGAGAGACGGGTGGAGGGAGGTGGAGGAGGGAGGAGATGCGCCGTGAGGTATAGCTACACCCCATCTATCCATCTATCCATCTATTTATCTCCATCTATCTATCTCTCTGTGTGAGGTGAGTCCCGGGCTCAGAGCGGCGTGGCGCGGCGCGGCGCACCGGCCGCGCTCTTGTCCGTGTTCAGCTGACACCCATGGGAGAAAAGAGGAGTCGGACCTGAAACCTGACTGCGCTCGGCCTCACCGGAAGCCTCACCTCTGGTTTCCTCTTGCAACAGGTGGCGGAGCCAAGTGACGCACAGCAGGAAAGAGAAGATGGGAGCGGGAGTGAAGTGTGGATTTCAGCACCAGAGGAACCACTGAACAAGTCAGTGGCGGCGACGCAGGCGCAACAGAGGTTGTCTGTTGAACCCTAAGGGGGGGGGGTGCCGTGCAGGTAGCTGTCCAGTTGAAGGGAAAAGAAACGTTTCCTCACACGGATTACAAATAGCTGGCTGTAAGCATATCACAAAGCAGTTTAGGTAAAAATGAGGCTTCTTGTTCAATGTGTGGATGTTTTCACACATTCAGAACAACCTTCGGGCAGCACTGTGGTTGATTTGTCGTTTTTCACCTGTGACTTTCAGATGAACACACTTCATGCAGAGGCTGCACCTGTGTAGTGATCTATTTACAGTCCAGAACAGTCTCTGGAAAGTTCTGGACTGTAAATGGACTCTAGCTGTGAGCTGCTCAGGACCTTTACATTAACAGGTGGACGTTATGTTCTGTGAAGACTTTCACACACTGTCACAACGTGTCATTTGTTTACTGAGACTGCATTCAGTGTCAGTGTTTGACAGACAAATTACCACAGACAATAATCCACTGAGCAAACCAACATGTGCATACGGGGGAAGTGGGACGTCTGAGGAGTGAGCTGTAAATGCAGTTTCTTTGATACGATCCCCTTCACTTCACAAAGCCAGCGGGTAATTAATGCCTCTCTGTTGCGCTGATAGATACATTCAGCCTCAATCATTTCTCATTCAGAAGAATCCAGAAGCCGCTTAAGTGCCATTTATTCTCTAGTGCCCGTAGAAACGTACATGAAGAAGGAAAGAAAAGCCTGTTCACGCTACTGATCAACCCGTGTAGGCAAACCGAGGTGCGGCAGTAGCCACCTGTAACTAAACAGCAAATGAAGCGCTCACACAGAGGTGTGTGTGTGTGTGTGTGTGTGAGCGTGCTGATATTTGACAGTCTTGGACATGTTCCTACACTGGCTGTGAGTGGCCTGAGGGAAGCAGGCCTTACTAAAGAATGAGCCAGACAGTTGGCAGGGCCTCTGCTTCCGTCTCAGCTGTCGTTGGTAGTCTGGCCATGTGGCTTAGACGCTGCTTCCTGTGTCCAAAACACTGGTAAAAACCTTGAATATCATGTGCTCTAATCCTGTTTGTTGGATTAAAATAAAGGCTTTGAATGTGCACTCCAATGTATTCACGTTGCTTCTCGTCTCATTTGCTTTTCTTTTTTTTCTGCTGTTTCCCCCTTTACAGCCACTCTGAGTGCTGGATGTGGTGAGAAATGAGTGTTTGATGTGTCGCCCTCCCCTGGATGGAAATGTAACTGCACCCCTTTTCATGACACAGGTAGGTTAATGCAGCTCAGGTGGGGGCCTGCTTGCTGTGTTTGCTTGTTTTATTCTGCTGCCAGGCTCGCTGATCGCTGACTTTGGCCCCATTTGACACCTGTTGTCCCGCTGCAGCTGTTTGCCACCAGCACCACTGATGCAAAACTAATACTGCTGCAAATGTGATACAGCGCTATTTTCTGTCTTTGTATGAAGACAATACATTTAAATGTTTCATTTTTGAGGCACACTTTGAGGGTGAAAGAGGGCGGCATGATATCTCAATGGTTAGAGCAGTCGTCTTTAAACCTAAGGGTCAGCGGTTCGATTTTCCGTCTCCACAAAGCTACATGTTGAGATGTCCTTGGGGAAGACACCGATACCCTGTAGTAGCGCAGACACAGGATTAGCAGCTGTCCAAATAACAGTTTCTCCAAGGGGATCAATAAAGTTTTCATTATTATTATTAAAGGTCGCTGTTTTCTATACTGAAATAAAATGTGGAAATCTAAGGGGGGGTCACTGCAGCCCGGCAGAGCGGAGCCACTGAGCCGCCCAACTTTCTCAAGGTGAAGTTTTAACAGCCAAAGTTACGATGAAATGAAGTTTGGAGTAAATGACTGTTTGGACTGTCTGCTGAAGGTGACGGACGGTCAACATAGTCGCGTCGTGTGATTTGTTGGATCATTAGCATTTTAGCCAATGAAAGAGCAACAGGTGAAGAAATGAGTGAAGATGAGGAGAATGATGTGAGCACAAGGGGTGAAGATGAGAAGGAGTCCGAGAGAGAGACCGTGCAGAGGAAGCTGATGAAGAAGTACAGGGTGGAGTCAGGGTCTCCACCACATACTCTAGCTGCTATGTATTTATCCCCTGAATAAACTGTTGAGCTGTTACAATGGTTGCCTTAGTTTTCTTAGCAGAGATAATAATACATAAAATCATTTAAAAGAGTATTTGTGGATATTTTGCTGACTCCTTTATACATATAGGGGACTTTCACACACTTCACTGAGGAAGTCCCACACTGTCACCCTGCCGAGACCTCTGGTAACTCCTTTGCTTAATTGACATTTTTCCAACTTGAACTGTCATTATTTTCATTTAATCACTGTGTCCACACTGTTACTTTATTCCTTCTTTTCATGTGCAGAAATCTACAGAAATAAACAAGTGAGCGCTAAATGTCTCAGAACTTTGTTTCTCTCATGCACCTCGATCACATATTTCTTCTGTGAATTTCTTATGACATTAAAGAAGTCATAAAAGAAACTGTTGCTTCATAACTCATTTAATTCCTGAAGTTCCTAGTCTTTTGTCAAACGGAACAATTTGATTGAGAAACAGTCCAGTAAAGTAAAACCACCCAACATCTCACAGCTGCTAGTCTTATGACAGATGCAATAATATGAATGTATTAAATCCTTCAGTGAATTTGGCACAGCACTTACTTCAAGGTGACTGTAACTTGCAAAATCTCAAGAACTCCTTGAAGGAATTTCTGCAAATTTGGTCCAATGATTCACTTGAACTCAAACATAAACCTGTGTGTGGAAAGACATTGACTGACTGACTTTCAAGAGTGTTCCACTACAGTATAGTAATTCACTACATTCATTAAAAAGCAGGCCGGTGTAAAAAAAAAGAGAAAGAAGCTGCTTTTTGGTGCAGCCTGATCATAGGTGTAGGGTCAGCATTAGGCCTAAAATAGGACTAGAAATGCTCAATAGACTAAAGAGATATTTTGGCAACGCTGTACTTGTCCTGTCTGTTGTTTGTACTCACATATGCAATGACTAAAATTAGACATGTAAAGTAAGATTAGCCTTAACAAAGACTCTGTATGCACAGAATACTTATCATATCACCCATGTCACATTATATTCAGTCATAAATCATTTGAGCAGCACTTCTGGGTGAGTCAAACAGAGCGTGACATATTTTTTTGGGTGTAGTAGTCCAGGCAGAGTTACAGCATGCCGTCAGCACTGCAGGAGAGCTTTAACCCTGATTGTGACACTGTTCAGAGCCAAGTGTTCAGCCCATTACTCTCTCTGCCGGCAATGGAAGGAAAATAAATGCTTACAGTGCCAGCTAGTTGTACATAAATCGGATGTTTGATGGCTCATTATTTATTTAGTAGCATGAAGTACTCCTGTATCTATTACAAACAGCTGAGGTGTACAGGACACAAGATATATGCAAACACAGAGTCACAGAGAAGCATACACGGACTGTTTAATGTCCTAGAGAGAGCGAAAGAGAGACAGCTGAGGTGCTGCTAAGATTAAACAAAACTTAAAAAACAGGGAAGCCTTTCAACCCTTTCAAGGATATATCATGCTGCTTGTGGTGTCTTTTCAGGGTTCTGTGCTCACCATGTGAGTCTGTCATGGTTCAGTCCAGGGCTCATCTCCTGTGTCCACCAGGGCACGGTGAGATATAGACAGAGGTTAATTGGACTCAGATGTGCCTCATGGTCCCGATGGGCTTGGCCTGCTGCTCAGCCAAGCCTCAGTCAAGCCCCAGTTTTCATATGAAGACACAGACGCTTTGTTCATATGTGCACTGTGCTCTGATACCAGCACACGGTTTGGTTGAGGCCTGTTTTAGGATAAATTCGTCATATTCAGTGATAAAGCTCAAACTGTTCAAGTCCATACTGTAGTTTCACCTCTGTACGTGATAAATAAGAAGCTAGACACCACTGCATGTTAGCTTAGCTTAGCATAAAGACTGGTACCTGGTGGAAACAGCTAGCTTGGCAAATACAAATCATTAGTTGCAGCCGTGAGGATTCGTATGATAAACATTGAGGTTTCCCGGCAGGGACGTCACTGAGCTATAACGAAATCTATCTATATATATATTATTATACCTAGTTATATTAGTTATATATTATATACTATATTATATAGTATGATACTGTATTTGAACCCACCACACTGTATCTTAATGAGGTTGAGCTCCACGCTTAGTAATGTGACCATGACAATGAATATAACCAGGTAACATGCCTGCTGGCCGGTAGAGCAGAGCCCTAATAACGTTGACTGACTGGAACAGATAACAGGCCACTGAAGCTTGATAATATCCACAATCAGATTCTTTTGATTGATGGTTAAACCATTAAACATTAGCCGTGCTGACCTTGGCGCTTGTTGTGTCGTCTGCTGTTTCCCAGTCCACATTTAACTGTGCAGCTGTACAGTATATTCATATTTTAGTGAATATTACTAAAGCCAACACTGAGCAGAGCGCAGCATAATACTCTGATAAATATTTAAATCAACTCTTTAATCTTTAAATAGCGGGTTAAGACTCAGCCAATTACAACTGAGAACCGCAACTATCTGTTATATCAACGCACATGGTTTGAGTGACAGCGCCACAGACACCTGAGGTGAGTTCACAAACTCTCACTCGGGTTTTTCTCTTCTTCCTTGCTGTCTTTCCTACATCTTTTGTCTCCAACACTCCCTCTGTCTTTCTGCTTCTCTTTCCCAGCATCCGTATCTTTTGATATGCTAAGCAGCACCCTATTTATAAATCATTGCGAGAGAAAACATAGTAGGTTAGGGGACAAATAACAAATGCCCCATGTCTGCTGAGAGAGAGAGAGACAGAGAGAGAGAGGGATGAAAAGAAGAAGCAAGAGATGGGGATTGTCAGCTCTGTGGCTCCCTATGAGGCATGGCACCCAGGTTGAATAGCTGCACATATCATTATCTATCCCCAGTACACAGAGATAATGATATAAGATGGGGTAGGGGAAGAGAAAGGAGCCATTGTGCAGTGAAGCTGTGAGCCAATAAGCGTGGCTTGTAGGCTTGAAGCCAATTCTCTGATTCTGTAGTGTACACGGGCAAGCCGGTTCCCAGCTGCTGTAGCATATGGCGGCCTTAATATTCACTTTCTTCAGTGACAACAATATTTTAAACATTTGCGTTGCATCAATCAGCTGTAACCCTGTTTCCAAAAGAAAGTTTGGAAACAGAAGCATGTTGCACCACCTCTTCTTTTAATGTGCCGTATGTGTCTGCTAGACTTTTAGTAGCTGGGCTCTTCTACTACTGAGCCATGCTTCTGTAACACATGCAGGACATGGTTTGGCATGAACTTATTGAAAAAAGGAAGGTCTTCCTGCTCAGGCCCAAATACATATATAATACATATGCTAACCCGTTGTGAACTATTCTTATGAAATTGCCTCAAACTGTTTGTAGACCTTAATGCTGAAAGTATTCTGTATTGCATGCAAGACAATGCAAACACTGCCCTCAATTTGAAGAGAAATTAATTGGAGCAGTTTATCGGCGATGACTTACATTTAGGGTTAATGACTGTTTATGTATTTATGTACTGCTGTGATCATGGAAGAGCAATGATTATACAACATATATATTAAATTTGCATGTGCAATCTCCTCTGAAATAAGTATCTGCTTGACAGAAAAATCCAAATCATTTATTTGATACCGTAATTATAAAGAAATCTAGGAAAAAAGAAGTTCATGTAAATATGTTTTGACTCTTTATTATGAATAATGTTGAATGGCAACAGAGACAATCGCAGAAATTTTCTTTTTATATATAGGATGCATGTTAAGGTCACTACTACTACTATTAGAGCTACTACTTTGACTACTATGACTTTTACACAATATGCAACCTGAAAAAACAACACGTACAGTGTTGTGCTGTGTCCCAAGCAAAGCGACACCCTTGCTAAGAAGGAAAGAAAAAGAAAGATTGAGATTGCTGTTTCAAATCACATCACGTCAACAGTGGACTACAGTAGGGAAAACCACTGTCATTGTAAAAGTAATGGGTTTTTTATTAACCCCCCCCAAAAAAAAAAAAACCTGTGGAATCAGGAGAGAAACCAACAACAAGGGGGCTCATTAACATTTATTAAAAAGGTTAAGGAGGTGGCAGTATATTTGCTCATTCGTTAGGGCATAATGTATGTTTTCCATTCCACATCAAGTCAACGATGATCAGACAAACAGACTGTAATAACTCATTGGTCATGTGTATTTGAGTGAAATGCACAGATATAGCAAAACACTCAAGTGAGAGCAGATTTTCACTCAGGGAAAAGTAATAAAACAATTTCACTGCAGTAACAGCAAGTCAAGCATTGTGATTGTTAGCGTAGTTGCCCTCGAGGATACAGCAAAGTGCTGTGAAACGGCAGCAGTGGAGAGAAGAAAGAGAGGCCATTGTGCGGGTGCCCAGTAATCATAGAAGAATAGAAAGGTTAGTTTCTTTTCTATTGCTATGTCAGACCATACAAAAAGCAGCCAGATTAGGCCTCATGTAAGGCTTGTGTGTGATTGGGATTTTCTACTGCATGCTAAGTACGATGTTTGACTGCTTGAAACAGGAAGTGATCTCTCTAATATTACAATGCGACACCACGATGTCTCAAATTACTTGAAGAAATATTGGAAGGAAAGGAAATTTTCCGAGACAGATACATTTCACGCGTTAACCTATTAGCCTCCAGTGTTTGCGTCTTTATCTTCCATTGCAGGGACATCAAATGCTTTGGCAGCACCACACAGCCTGTGGCTTCAAACCAAATTAGACTTCTCCTGGTTAAAACCCATCAACTGTTTCTCCAAAGTGATTTGGGGGATTCAGTTTAATCTTCCCACAGCCCACTTCCTGGATCCTGGCCCAGCATGTGTCTGATAAGCACTGTTTTTGATTGGCGCATTCCAGACCTTCTCAAGGTTAAAGGCCCTGGAAAGATTCTTTTTAACAGAGACCTCCACACACTCATATGTCACACTCATATGTCTGGTTTACATGTTAAGTAAATTCACATGCGGTATTTCAGCAGAGGCATCATCAGCCTCCTTAAAACAGCTGGAGGTCTTCCAACCCTTCCTGTAACAGGATCATCTATCTGACCCCCAGGCCATCTCATCTATTTTTCTCAGGCTCCGGACGCACTATAGGATTATTAGGCCTTTTTATATCCCGACATTTTGAAGGGGAAGCCTGATCTGAAGGCCCGGCCGGGGTTGATGGTCTGAAAAGATTATCTGGTGCAGATGTGTGACAGGGTTACTGATTGTGTCTGAGCAAACAGAAGGTGTCATCAAAGTCCAGAATGAGTTTGGTGCAACAGCAAATCGGGGCCAGTTTAGTAAGGTCAATCTGTTTTCAAAATTCAAAACACCTTAATCCCAGAGGGAGGAAAATAGTTTTGCCTTGTTGCGGGCGCTCTCGTTGTTTCTCATTAGAGAAATATTGGGTGAATGATACTGTGGTGCCTCTCAGTGGGCATGAAAAAAAGCTTTTATACATATATGTTATCAAATAAATAAAAAGCCTTTCATTCTGCAAATTTAAACAGACTTCAGTGTATAAAATGAAAATACATTTACTTATATGGCAAATTAGCTGGTTCTGTTTCCAGAAGTTTTCCAGAATTTAAAGCTTTCTTTGATTACAACATCAAAAGCTTTGGATTAATAAGACTTTTTTTAAATATAAGAAAATATATTTTCTTATATTTTAATTGCTAAAATGTTGAATTCAGAGTAATTTTGAGTTGCTGCATAATCACAAACCTGCTGGGCTCCATGTTGGGTGGCACAGTGACACCGACACGAGTCTCCAGCCCCAGCCTTCCTGATTCTTTTATATGTGTTTAGGCCAAGATAAAAAGATGTGTTCCAGCAAGTGGCTCCACTTTTAAGCTGAACTGGCTTATATTTGCAAAAACTGTATCTCCAACAGACCTCTACAGCCAACCTCCACGGGGCGGACCTCCGCTTTCCAAGTACTTTCCTCTGCCTCTGCTACCAACTCGCTTTAGCTAAGCCGTTTCCTCCATTTGCACAGCATCCATGGATCCCATGGATCTACTAGTCCTTCGTGTGGTGGAAAGAGCCATCAATAGGAACAGTATTTGAATAATTGAACAACTCAAAGATGTGAGCTCTATCTCAGAGTTATGGAGCCATGCTAACGATGTGTGAATAACATGAAAGAGCACTGGAAAAGCTGTAATATAACTGCAAAGATTACAGTCTGTGTTCGACATGTTGTGCACTTTCTCAGAGCAGAGAACTCAAGCTTTTCCCTGCAGGTGAGCACTTCATCAAGACTTAATCAAATAGACGGAAGTTTAGCAGTTATCTCTCGTGCTGAAAATATGCTTAATTCTGACACTTAGGTAAATTCATCAACCAGCTCCCTGTCCTTCCAGTTTATTGCATCTAACTGTATATTAGTGCATCTAATTTGCCACAAGTGCTGCTGTCTGCCATTCATGTGTTTAGTCTGGCTGAGGATTGGTTTGCTGCTTGGTGAATTTCCCACTGGGGTGAAATCTTAAACTTGGAGTCTCAGCTCAATTTGAAAGCTGTTAGATACATCTCAATCTGTCAAGGAATTTGGAATAAAATATGCTTAATTATACCAGGGAAAAGAAAATTACCCTAAATGTCTCAGTTAAGTACATTGGACTCCCCCACCTTTCTGTGCCTGGCTCTGCCTCACTCATCACCATCCAACAATGTCCTGAATACCTCAATGAAATGCTTCTAACCTACATTCTGAGTAAAGTATATCTGTTACACTCTTAATTACCCTATCAGTCTCTCCCTCTCCCCCCTGTCAGCCTTATTGAGCCCTATTGTATTAAAATCAAATTTACATTATCACTAACAATCCCACTGCTATAACTATCTTATTTAAGTGCACTGACAGTTTTCTTAATCATGCTCTGCTACTCTCCATCCTCTCCCTTTAACTGTTCATATTACTCCTGAATCAAATTTTACATAATCCTCATAATGTCTTACTTAACTGGATGTGTCACCTTCCTAATTAGCCCTTTAGACCCCTAATTAATTTAAACAACAGCAAAGTGCCTACATCAGCAAAAACCATGACACCACCACTTTTATTTTTTAAGGAGTGCATCACATCGTTACCGATGTACAAGTGGCTTTGTAGTTGTGACTCGACAATGCACGAGAGGAAATTGAGTTGGAACACCCAGTGTTTTCTGTTTGAAAGGGGTGGGGGGCTTGTAATCAGTGTCTGGATTCATTAGGGTGAGATGAGCTGGTGATGAATCACCGATCACATAGAGGTGTGGGGTTGGGTGGGGATGTTAAGCATTTTGACTACATCAGCGTGCCCACTTCTAGGCGCTACATCTAAGGCTGCTCAGATTCAAACAGGGAAAGAGGATAACTTATGTAGAGTTCAAGAATATGAAAGGCTATTGTCTGGATTCTGTCCACTTTGAAGATAGACGTATTAGGGTTACATTAAGTTCATTCTATTGCGTGTTTGAACAGAATGCAATAAGCACCACATACAAATACAAATAATGTAGGCTAATTTGAACCTATCATTTTAATTTATACTTTATTCTCAGCCGCCTGCCGGCAACTTTGATAAGCCTCTTGTTTTTTGATTTTCTTAGTTTTGTAAATAAAAATGTGCCTAAACAAGAAGCCCGTTTTGTGTCACTTGGAGCAGCTGTGCTGATTGCACTTAAAAATCTTATGAGTTGACCTCGTTAACCTTTCTCGCTATGATAAAAATGAAAGTTTAGTAATACAATAGTTTGACCAGAAAGATGTACCGAAGAGTGAGCACTGGATTTACATCAGCTCTGCAGTGTGATTCCATAACTAATGAAAAATCCCTACAAAGAGGAGACATCCACAACTCTGAAGTGACGCTACTTTACCAGGTAATGACTAGAGAAAAATCTGAATATTGCAAAGGTTGTGAAAAATTTAAATATGTACAATGCCAAGAATTTCAATGGGGTGCAAGTTATGTTTATGATTACATTTCCATTTTATTGCATTAAGGAAGATATGAAAATACCTGATGAAAACCACAGACACACACAGGTATTATTCAATTTAACTGAGGAAGAACAGAACGACAAGGTGGGTGTGCATATTTTACATGCATTACATTCAGGAGTAAATTACAGGTGTTGGCATGGCATAGTTTACCAGGTGTATGTCTATCTCAAGCTGTAGAACACCGTCCAATATGCTTTGAGAAGCACAGACACAGAGACACTTATCATAGAAAAGGATTCTGGCATAAGTGAGCACAGGATTTTGACTAGGACGCTGTAAAAAAAAGTCTTTGTAAGCCAAGGCTTAAAACTTTATTAGTCTCAAGAGCAGTCAGACTATTAGTTGGCATGAATCCAGCAAAGTACTCAAAGCATTTCCTAGCTTAATAGAGTGCTTCTGAAATGCTGTTCACAGTTAATCTTTCCTGTTATACTTTCAGTTTTTCTTGTCTTGCTTAATAATGATAATAATGATAATATTTTTTATTGACACAAATAGGTCCATAGCAAAGATAAGCACAAACCCAAACAATAACTACAATAATAAATATGCAAAGTAAAAATCCTATATACAAAAAACACCAGCGGTTCCACATACATCAATATATATATACAACATTAGGATAAAAAAGAATACATTGAAGTTTTTGACATGCTTTGCTCATGTGCTGCATAGTGTTTAGCTAAAAGTTATTAAACACATATATACAGTCAGATTTAAGGCTGTTATAGATGTAACATTCCTTCATTGCAGTGACAACTTAATATATGTGTTATCAGAGCTGCACTGTATAAAATATTTGTGATCAGGAATAGCGGTATATTGTAATAACCACTCGTTCAACCGGACATGTTTTCACTTGCCCTTCAGAATAAGAGCATTACTGTAGATTTTAAGCTTTTTTTTTTGTACAACTAGTACTAGTGAAGTAGTTCATGTGTACTATCGCAATTTAACTTTGATCTAATGCTTCAGAGTTTAAGTCGGATTGTTTTACTTTGGTGTGATTATTTAAAGCAGCATGCCCGTGCCCCGGGCCATTTACAGCCCGCCGCCAGATTTAAACGGCACGCGGCTCCAGTTTAAAAAATGTATTTATGTTTTTTTATTCAGCTACGGGCATTAGCCGCTATTGCAGAGGGTGCGCTGCAACAGCGGCAAGTCATCGCAATACGCCACCATGACAGAGAACATGCGGTAAGACCCAGGCGGAATGTCTGTTACTTCTCGCCGTTTACAAACTGGAATGAACTGAACTTAGTAAGGTTATAATTCTGCTAAATCCGCTGTACGCACACAGCAGCAGCTGTGATTGCACTTTGACACCAACTCCAACTTTATCATTATTGATCACCTAAGGGGAAACTTAAAAGGTCAAGACTACACTGCCAATAACACTGTAAATGTCTGAATGGACCATCTCATATGACCTTTTGACACAAACATATTTAAATAATACATGTATTTCCAATGTTCTTTGTAAAGTTATAAGATATATGTATGTTCCTTCTGCTTGAATAGAAATCTTTTGAGCTTTTTATTTATTCTTATTTCATATTAACAAAGGTTGTAGCAGAGCATGGCAGAGCAGGGACAGTTGAAAGGTTTTGAATCTCATGGCATGTCTATCTAGGTTTTGATTGTTGTTCTCCTCTCTCCCCTTACTGAGGGAGGCGGGGGGGAATTGTAGAGTTTGGATGGCCACAGGAAGAATTTAGTTCCTGTGGCGTTCTGTAGAGCAATTGACACTGATCAGTCTCTGGCTGAATGTGCTCCACTGTCCAGGATTGAGTAGGAGGAGGACAGGTTCAACAATAATGCACACATATATTTGTACTCCTCTATTTTAGGGTTAGGGTTAGACTGTATACCCTTATACTGCCCCGTCGATTAATACTCTAATTACTGTAACTTATTACACTTGCAGTGACTGACCCGTCCATGTGGTGCATGTGACCCACTGGTTGGTTTCCCCTGTGTATTGTGTGCTCCCCACCACAGCCCTGCCTGTGTCCATACAGCGCGGCATGGCGCCTGGCCCAAACACCCCACCTGGTGCACCCCATCGTGAGGCGAACACCCTGGTGCGGCTCAGATCAGCTTTCCCATGCATTTTCTGCAGTAATTGCTAAATCTAGTTTGTCTTGAGATTCCCTTCAAGCGGCTCTTTGGTTTCTGAGCATTAAAATGCAAATTGGAGGCTTACAACTTACATTTAGAATATTCTTAAAACCCAGAAGTGTATGCACAGATTCCAATCTTGTAAGATTCCCCTGTGAACACAGTGATGACCCATCCAGAAGCTACACAAAAGCCACACTGGATGACCTGCCTCTTTCACTCCTATCAAAGTCTATGTTTGCTAGACTATGTTATAATGTTAAATTACTTATTAATAATATAATATACACCAGCCAAAGTTATCATTAATGGGAGAGGTAAGACATACGTTTCTGACAGTCCAGATGAGTATGAATGCCTGTCTACAATATGTGAAAATTACTTTTTCAGGGGGGCGATATTAGTATCATCAGAATCAAAAATTACCTTTGATTAATTAAGTTGATTAACTCTAAATTAAATTATTACTTTATTTTATTTAATTTGAAAATTTAAAACCATTCAACACTATAAAAATGGAAGATGGCAAATACTTTTGTCCTCTATTTACACTCACACACTTGATTGATTGCTTTTATCTAACTTCTAGGTGCAGGGGCAAGATATCACACCACACACAGAAAACACACACACACACACACACACACACACACACACACACAGCAGAGCTACATGGATTAAATGTTGGTTCTGCGCTCTAATAGCTTTGACTTGCTGACATTTTCCAAAAAGGAATTAAAGCACACACACACATATGCACAGGCATAGAGATGCAACTTATGCTTTTAAATGCTTGACATATACTGAGACGAGCACACTACAGTGGTGCATGTTGTGCTTTAGAATTGTCCATGTATTTTTCTTCTTAAGGACCAGTGCCAGAGTTCATAAGTTCAGGAGAAGTTGCAAGTACAAATTGATGTCCTTCTTCAGCTTTCTTGAGACCATGGGGATAAGCCTACATCTGACTACAGGAACAATGTTCTGTGGACAGATAAGACCAAACTAGAACATTTCAGTCTTTATGAGAAGCTTTATATGCTCCAACTAATGAACACTAAATTCCAGAAATATGTGAAACGTGGTGGTGGCCGCATCATGATCTGGGCCTGCATTGCTGCCTATAGAGCAGGACAGCTTGCGATCTCTGAGAGTGCTATAAATTCAAAGATTTACAAACAAATTCTGCAGGACATTTTCCTGTCATGCATCCATACGCTAAAATGTGCAACAAATAATGAGGCATGCAGCGAGAAAACAACCCATAACACAAATCTTTTCACAACACAATGGCTAAAACATAAGAAGTGTATCATATTGCAATGGCCAAGCATGCCCTCACTTTGCCCCTACAGAAATTCAAGAGTTCATAAAAGCAAGATGACCAAAATCCACAGAAGCTGAATTTTATCAAAACTGATGTGCAGTACTAACAAACACTTGACAAACCCACTAAAAATTGCTTGTCGCATAGACGTGCAGATTATCTAAATATTGAATCCAAATATAGCAAATTTTTGTGGCATTACTGGCGACTTTTGGTGACTTCCATCATCAGAGCACATTAAACAATAAATAGACCATACATGGCGGTTCAGCGTTAATTAGATGTCAACTCCTTCAGTGGACCAAAATTGGCTTTAGGACATGTTTAGAGAAAACGTTTAAGCGTATACATCTATATACAAGAGAAGTGATATCTTCATATCAGGACTGAGTTGGATCTGTGCATCAACCAGCCTGCAGGTGATTATCTGAACCATTGCTGAGTCTGAACATGCTGTTAAAACAGCTCTTTCAAGGATCAAGAAACTATAGCAACAATGCAGCAAGCTTATAAAGTGTTTTAATGTGTTTCACGAGTTTCACAATTTAATTATATGCTGTATTAAAATATGATGCTTCAGAAAATCTGTGACAATGATGGAGAGGCAGAGAGAGATTCCTCCCGCTCTCCCATCACTCTTACTCCTCCGATGTATCACAATAACTAAAATGTCAAATCAAGCATCAGTGTTAAATACTGAAGTGCCTCTGAGCTGCTCTCTGTCGTCTCCTGCTTCTCAAGAATGACTTATCAGTCTGCCATAAAGGGAGACATCTCAAGAGTTCCAGATACTTGTGGGAAATGATGGCTAGTGTTTATCATACTAATCATTTTGTTCATCATTTATTTCACTTTTATTAAAAGTGGTACACAGATGAGCAGATATCATGTGACAAAAGGGCTATTTATCTATAATTGTGACAACAAAGTATTCCTTACATTTATTTGAATGATGATGAAGATAATCCTCTCGGTTAGTCAAACAATGTATGTCATAATCTGTGTTAATTTTGTAGATTAGGGTAGAGACTAGGTAGAAACTGGGAGACGAGTGCAACATGTCACACACGAAGGGGAAGTTGATTTATTAGCCACTAACGAAACACATCTGGGAGACACCAGGAGAGCAACACTGAAGATGTTGACTCACTCTGTAAACATGTTGACGTAGACTGACAATTTGTTAGTGCTTACTTCTATGTTTCCAATAAAATAGTAATGAGATGTTGTTCCAAATGGCCACACTTGAAGTGGACTGAAACGTCATGTGGAGGGACTGTCTGATCATCTGACAAACAGTCCTGAATGAAAAAAGTCTAAATTCATTTTCATATTTTGGCATGAAATGTGAGTTTTACTGTGGCAACACATTTAGTCTGTTAAACACTGGGACCATGACATTTGAAATCATATGCTTTTTAAAGGCCAAAACGGTCCAATAAAATATGTTGTTCTTTGCATTATGGCAAATGTATGATCCAATGGAGCATTAGTTGCAATATGTACTAAACGTCAGAACATTTGCTTCATACATTTTTGACAAAGATTTTGTTACAGTATTATCAAAAAAACGGCTACATCCCTAAAACAACCAACTGTCAACCTGTTTTACTTTCAGACACAGCAAGATATTACAAACTGATATGATATGAGGGTGTTGATACAGTATATTAATAAATAATTCTTACACTTCAGTATTTCACTTTGAAGTAATGAAACACTAGGTCCACATGATTACTACATTGGAAAACAAAACATCATTCTGTTTTCTACTTCCAAATCCTCCCGCTTTCCATTTGATGTATTCACCAGAGTCCCATTGTCGAGTAGGAGGATTCACAACTGTGCTATCACTGCTTTCCTCTGCTCAGTCCCTCCTGTCAAACTCTTCCTTATTCTGTCTCTCGTTCCCCTTCCTTGATCCCCAGTGTGCTGTCAACAGGTCCCAGCGCTGAGTGGGTGTCTCCACATCCTGTCATTTAACTGGAACACCACTTATTTCTCCCATGTGACAACTATGTCTTCCCCCAAACCCCTACTTTATAATTTTTTTAGACTACCTTCCACTATCTAGGATTTTTACTGTGACTGGGTGCTGCGTCTGTAAAGAGGCATGCCTTTCCCCAAGTCTACCAAGTTTCTCTTTTCTATTGTAGTTAGTAACAGTCAGTTTGCCGAATACCCACATATTAGACCAACTAGCGGGCTATGGACCACAAGGGTCCAGAAAGCAAGCTCTGAGTGGCCCAGTCCGTGTAAAAGAAATTCCGGAATTCTGAATGCAGCAGTCTCTTAGAAAAGTCAACTTATAACACAGCGTGTTGCTTGTCTAACGCTAGGACAGAGCTAAACATGTTTGTATGTTTAGCTCTCACAAGTGTGAAATAAAGAACATTAATGCGTATGGACCAGGGCAATTCATTCCACCAGCCAGGGACAATAAAGGAAAATAAGGAAATGGGCTGCAACAGCTGGGAATCAAATTCGAGTCAATTGCTCAGAAGGCAGCTTAGCTCACCACTATATTACTATACTTTGGGTAATCGTTGGTGTTTTATTGCCCCATAACTCAAGTAAGCAACCATAAACCATCATACTTAGCTAATAGCTATACTATTTACCAAAATCTTGTATTCTATCAGGTTAAACAAAAAATATTAAAAGCAAAACATTAGTTGTGTTTATCCATTGTGAGTATCTTGTCTCTTTATCCTAAATTTCTGCAAGGTCTTTTAGGAACATAATACAAACTAAAAGTTTAGGTTTTCTAACAAAAAATCCAGGGATCTGTTTTGAGAATTGTACAAATCGTCCTATAAACAATGATGTGCGAAAGTGCTCTAACCAATAAACAGTAGAAGACCACACTCTCCGATGTATACTGTAAACTGTAATGATAGGCATTTCTCAAGTCAGCTAATCCACACTGTACTATCCCAGATATGGTTGGTTTGTTTTTATATACAGATGCACCCCTCTCCCTGTTTATGTATTCACAGCTACTGTATACCTGCATCAGTTCATTTTGCCAGAAGCAATGAATTGCTTTGCAAGCATTTCTCAACTGATAATAAAAAAGTTTAACTCTGCAAAAATAGGTTATATTCAGAAAGGTTCTTATAGAGGATGCACCATATGATATGTTTCTAAGGAAGTTGGTCTTTTTTCCCCTTTCACTTGTTCACTTGGACCATGTCCCTAGAAATTCTTGTCACATTCAATGCACAATAGTAGCCCAGTGTGCTGGGAAATGTCAGATGGGGTGTGTGGCTCCCATTTGTGCTCTTTATCTTTGGATGTTCTTTTTTACAGTTAGTTCTATTTGTTGTAACTGTCAGTTCTGACATCATTTTTAATATATACATTCTCAGATAAAGCTGAGGCGAATAAGACTGTTCTCTATGACGATGAGGTTCAGAGGACAATTTGAAGATTAGATTTTGTTCAAACATGGCAACTTCTAAGACTGCAGCACTGAGAGGTTAGTAAAAGAGCAAGGACACAAAGTATAGACACTAGTGGTGCTGAAGAGACAGGCAGTACATAGGGGCACCTCTTTGAGCACAGTCTGGAAGATAAAGGCAGTGATAGTAGAGAAAATGGCTTACCTACTATTCAGCGTTAAAACATAATTACAGTTTTGCAATGACATTTAAAAATCTACAATGGATTTGTAAGGCTTTCAGCTCTGACAGAGTGAGAAAATGGCATTAGTGCAGCAGTGAGAGTCACAGAGGCAGCAGAAAATTGTTATAATCAAAGGAAAAAGGGGAAAATCAGAAGTATTAATTTTAAATAATGAGATAATTGGCCATTAGTATTCTGTAAATGATGACAGTGTAAACTACACGGTCTACTGGAGACAACTGTGGGAGTGATAAAAGCAAAAAGGCCTTTTTTGTTCAAAACGGTGCTCAAATTAACATTAACATGTTATGTCCGTGAAAATTGCCACATCAAGCATGCTAAAACTCACCAAGTTACCCCTGGCGGAATGTTTAATCCTGCAGATATTCCACCACAGAAAGCTGAACAGAGCATAATCTGCTCGACAAATGAATGCTCACTCTTAAAAAGTAAAAAGGAAATAGACTTGAAGCTCAACACATTAGTAAAAGAAGCTTTAATGGTCACATACATAGTTACGCAGTGACATGTATCCTCTGCATTTAGCCTAACCCTCTGGGGGGAGCAGTGGGCAGCTACAGACAGCGCCCAGTGTCTTACTCAAGAACACACCTTGTATGGGGGATGGGCTGGGTGCCGCAGCTGGGAATGGAACCTGCCACCTTCTGCATCCCAGCCTGATGCCCTAACCCACACATATTACCAGGCCGCTAGAAACAAGAGCAAATAAATGTACAGAAACTGTGGCATTTACACATGACCGAATTTAATGAAAAGCTGGACAAAAACAACTAAAGAGTGTCGAACAAAGATTTAGCCTCTGAGGGAGATGGTAGCGTTCTGTGCGACTATATCCACAATACGAGCATGACTGTAAACTATTTCTACGTCATTTCTCATTGACAAATACTTCTACGTCACATGTTTTAAACAGCAAATTGGATGGAAATAAAGTAGTCAACAGAAAAAAGCGCCACCCCCCTCCCTCATCCTCTCTTTGTTCAAACTAAGAACTTGCAAAACAATGCAGGTGATATTAATTAGCACAGCTAGCCAACAAACACACACACACACACACCTGCCAGTAATAAGTAATAGATGAGTAACCCAAAAGTACATTCCTGGCTCCTACAACTACCATAACTGAAGGTCACAAGCTTGGCTTCCACCACGTCCACTGTCTTTGCTTCTTTACAGAGTTCCTAACTGCAGGTATTCCTATATTCCAGGTATTTCTTATGACTGAATAAGTAATAAAAAAAAGATTAATTAAGTGTTGCATTTCCTCAACCGATTGACGCCTGCAGACAGGACTTTGAGTCACCAGTATCATCTGACTGCTTGTTCTGTTCCTCCTCCTGACCCTCAGTGCTGAACACACTCCAGCCTAATCCTGCTACACACTGAGCTATGTTTTTCTAAATTACATGTGATTCAGTGCTTGTTTCTTACACTCCTAATAAAATATGTTAGCGACGCTTGGGATCAGGGGGGTTAACGCACTTGTATCAGCATCATCCAACACAAATTTGTCTTTTCAACAAAGTGAAGCTGGATAACAAAGTGTTTTTATGTCTTTTCTTTTTCTACGTATCTCTCTAATGTTTGCATCTGAACCTTCCGTCTGTTACTCAATACTCACACGCTGAACATTTACTCTCACAGTCCTCACAGTGAGGGGCACTACATGGCATATGGCCGTCCATGATTCAAAATGATCTGAGTGTACATTTCCAAGATTTGCAGTGGCTGAGATGCTTCTACAGCCATAAATCCAATTTGAAAACTCCAGGCTCCACAGCCCCTGATGAATTACTGTCGGGCATAACTTTTTGGGTGTGTACATGTTGGGTAAGCCTAAAATGACCTAAAACTTTCACATTTTTAGTCTAGATGGTTCACTCTTTAATTCCTTCCCTTTTTATTTTCAATGCAACCCTACTTGTAAAAGCAACAAATTAAACATAACCATTGCAGAGTATTTAATCTTTTTTTCCTTGAGAAAAGAAACTGAAAAGAGGGACATAAGAAATGCACTGGTAACATGACTGACTTTGATGAAGACATAAAAAATGGAACACATACAGTGGCAGTAGTATGTATCAATAATTTATGTATGAGTGATTCCATATTCAGATTTCACATTAGTATTACCAGAGCCATATTCATCGCAAAAAAACCCCTCTTCTCCTCATTGTGTCAACATCAGTAACATTGATGATGACATGATCATGCAATTAGTCGCCATGCTAACTGCTATGCTAGCCAGGGCAAAGAGATCTCAGGATCAAAATGATCTAAGCATAAGATTTTTTGTGGTCACAGTTAAAAGAGATGCCAGTCAGGTGAAGTGTTGATATGGGACTGTGCTTCTCCATACTGTATATGTTGAAAATAAATTCCCTGCACAGCAAAAGGTTAAGGTTTTAGTTCTGAATTAGGACAGTCAAACAGTGATTTACATTTCTAGTGATTAAATCAAATAAATAAATGGGGGGAGCAGTGGGCACAGCTACAGGCGGTACCCAGGGAGCTAGCGCTAAGTGCCTAACTCAAGGACACATCTGGTACGGGGGATGGGCTGGGTGCCACGGCTGGGAATCTAACCTGCGACCGGCTGCGTCCAAGCTTAATGCCTTAGCCCACTGAGCTACCAGGCCACTGAAGTACTAAAGACCTCTCTGATAAACTGGTGTCATAAACCTTCTATTATTTCACATATGTAGTATATTTTGCCTCTTTGAACCAGTGATTTCCTTGTTTGTGATTTGTTTCAATATTTTATGGCTGTACAATGTTGTTTTTTATGGTTTAGCTGTTGATTCCTCTTGAAAGTGTTCTGATTTGGACTTTGTTTTTATCACTGATGTCCATGCAAGGCCAACAAGGCATCACCGGCCCTACTTAAATGTGATAAACAGCCATTCACTGTGTATCCAAGCAGCAAAACACAATTTTCGACCAAACTATATTTGAAAGAACAATTTTGGTTGGTTTATGTTGGCCTTATTGAACAATTTATCCTTGGTGGTCTTAAACTTGGTTTCGGAACTTATAGATAGGCTCTCATTTCCAGGCATGCCTTGTGGTCATGGTACAGCACAAGCACAACAATAATAAAAAACTCAATAATAAAAGCCCAAATAAAAACATTAAGGATGTGTTTTTCATGAAATTATTTATATACTCTGGAGGAAAATACCCTGTGGTAGACATTATGTCTTTATGAGTTGCATTGACGTGATAATAATAGCAATCTGTTGTGTTGTTAAATAGAAACCGTGTTTCTTGAGAAGTCCTTTGCAATGTGCACTTAATTCAACACACGGCACAAGAATAACCTAGTAATTGCAGTTAAAAGAGGCATTCATCTTTCTCTTCAGCAGGAAGACCTCTGGAGAAAAGGACACAAAGCAGAAGAAGGCAGATTAATATGTACATAGACAATAAAGCAGATGTATCAAATTCACCTACACAGAAGAAAGTTAAAATATGTATTTTCTAAAAATACATACACTACATACACTAAAAAGACTAAAAGCAAACTGTATTATTCACAGTGTCTCCTGTGCGTAAACTAGTGGCCTACAGTCCACTCTAACCTACATATGTTTGCTAGTGCAACTTGTCTAAGAGTCCTGCTACATTATCCAAACTCATCTTCTAATGGGTTTCTAATTTGCATAAGACAGTCCTGTCTTTTAGAGATCGCATTTATATTAGAAAATAATTCTCAGAGTTGTATTATGGAGACTTTCTCTATCAAACCGCAGCACAGTATTTCCCTAACCTTCCCTAAAGGTGCTGCCAGTGACTTTAGAAAATAATAATGTTGTCAACTATTAGAGTGGATAACTGTAATTTAAGATTGGATATTTTGAAATTCAATCTCCGTACTTACTAAAACAGTAAGATAAAAAGAGGAAATGATTGAAATTATAGAAATGAAATACTAGCAGGTCAGCAGGAATAAATAATCCCTGTCAAAAATCAAACAGAATGATAAATGGTGGATAGGGAATGTGGAAAGAGAATGAGTAATAAGAGACGGCGGGATAGATGAGCTAACGTATTGAAGGCGGGGTGAGATTATAAAAACAAGGAAGTAAGTGCCTTGGAATGAAGGTAAAGAAAAAGGTGGGGTTGGAGGGCCGGTTGTTACTTAATGCCTCACAACCCGCACAACGTTACTTGATCTCCACTGGAAACCAAATCAGCAGCAGGCAGAATTAAACGCACATGGCCCAGTAACCATGAAGACAAATCAAATCACATAAGAAATCATTAAAGCAGATTGCTCCTGGAGCATGGAGCTGCGCAGAAATGTGTCTTTCTGAGTGTGTGTGCTAAACATTAGTCCACACGGCTGGATTTAGTATAAATGTATAAAAACACTGTAATGAAGAGCATTATTATGTCACTTTAGTCTATTACATTTAGAAAGTTGGGATCAGTTAGGGAAGGGGAAATGAAAATGTCAGCCCAAGTGGTTTATGGGTAAATAAACAAGAGTGACATTCAAATAAGATGGTGGGTTCAGAACTGTGTGTGCAACCTATTAGATTCATAATAAGCATACAATTGTGAGTCAGTGGCTTTTTATTGGTAATTGCTTATACTTGTAACCCTCAACCAGTGGCCCTCATTCATATGAATTATATTATTTGTTCACTTCGTTGCACAAGGATGAATATAATTAAATTTGCCTTTTAATCAAAGTGTATCTCATACAAAAACAGTGTGAGCACAGGGGCACAGAAAGCCACACAATGCAAATTTCTAACCTGCCCTGCCCCTAACTTGGTTTACAGAAACACATTAAACATTTTGGTGCACTGCTTTGTTTGGATTTGCAAGTGTGAAGAACCATGATTATTATGTTTGTTAAGAGGTCAAGTTTTTTTTAAATATTGTCTGCGAAAGGTTTTCAGAAAAGAAGATCATAAATTCACTTGAGTGGTTTAAGTATCAGGGGCTATGGTACTAGAAAATGTTTGGCAATGGGAAAACAGGACGTGTAAGGCTATTATTATGTTTATACACTACACTGTATTATACATATACAATCATCTTCCCATCCAGTTACCCAAGAATGAGGTTCATGGACAGAAATTGATAAGTTATATTTAGGTCTAGATATGGTTTAGTCACATATGTCAGACTTTAGGCTAAATGTTTTACTTACTTTTAACATTTAATTTGAACATTTCTTTGAAATTATGTATGAAAATAAAAACAGTTTGTGCCTGTGTTGCTTGTATTAGAATGCAACTGCATCGAGTTCAAACATGAAATATAAAACTTGTTGGGTTCAGATCATTTTTGACCAAATCACATCCTTACTGAACTAAAAACATGTGAGATGCCACTTTCATCTAAGAGTCAGTGTATGTCTCTAAATACTAGAGTGCAATGCTCATTCCTTGAACACAACTGGGCAGATTATCTAATGCTGTATAGACAGACGTGTAATTAAAGCTGAATTTCTTTATTCCACTTTACTGCTTGCAGAAAGCTACATAATTAGCATAGATTTATGACATCTGTTTACAGAATATATGAATATGAAATTAATCATATTTATTTACATTGCATAAGAAACTAAGACTAATTAACCACAGATGATTTGACATTTTACAGTATCAAACAAAGTTGATATTTTCTGTCAGATTTAAATCAATTTAGAAAACACATTTAACCTCCTGACCTATGTTTGTTAAATTTCTGCGTGAAAACACAGTAAAATTGAGGCACTGAACCTTGAGCTTAATAATCACACTGTGAGATTGTTAAAATACATTAATATAAAACATTAGAGACTGAGTGACACCATTATATATAAGTACACAGCTTGTTTTTTAAATTCTAAGAACTTTTGAGAGTTTCTTTGGAGAGCACAGTAAATATTACAAATATGTACTATGAACAAATAACCGGTAGAAGGCATTGACTGAGATTTTTCACCTAACTCTAACCTACCTAAATGTATCGTAAATGTATTACAATTATGTGAATGATAACAGTGGGCTATTGGTGCCTGCCATTAAAAAAATAGTTTTTGACTGCCACATAAGGGATAACAAAACTCTGGACCTACTGTTTGCAAATACAATGCACACTTACAGTGCATCACCCCTAACCCCCAGCTTGGGCACTCAGATAACAAACTGTTTTTTTTCATCCCACTTACACCCCAGTGGTAAAGAGGAGACCCCCCACAAAGAAGGTGGTAAGGCTGTGGTCTGAGGAATGCAGTGAGGTCCTGAGGGACTGTTTTGAATGCACAGACTGGCAGGTACTCTACAGGCCCCACGGCGAGGACATTGACTCCCTCACCCACTGCATCACGGACATTAAATTCTGTGTTGAGACCACTGTGTCTACCAAGATGGTAGACCATGGGTGAATCCAGAACTGAAGGCTATGCTGAACGAGAAGAAGTGGGCTTTCAGATCTATACAAAAAGAAGAGCTGAGGATCTAAAATATAAGATCCGAGGTGCCAAGGAGCGCTTCAGGACAATGGAGGAGCAACAGTGTCTGCTGACCGGCGGTGGAATCACCTGAATCATTTCTTCAACAGGTTTGACTGTGGTCAATCAACCACCTTCCCCACCCTCCAGCTTTCATCAACACCCCCCCGCCCCCAGCTCTGTCAGGTGGTCCTGCACATCTTTAACCCAAGCCTGAGCCTGGAGAGGATCCCAGTACTGTGGAAAACCTCCTGCATTGTTCCCGTGCCAAAAATCACACACCCCAGAAGGCCCAACCACTTTACCCTGTGGCCTTTACTTCGCATCTGATAAAGACGATGGAGAGACAGATCCTGCACCACCTCCGCCCACTGGCGAGCTCAGTGATGGACCCCTTGCAGTTCGCCGACTGGTCTGGAATCGGGGTGGAGGATGCTGTCATCTACCTGCTGCACCGATCCCTCTCTCACCTGGAGCAGGCAGGGAGCACTGTGAGTATCATGTTTTTTGACGTCTCAAGTGCTTTTAACACCATCCAGCCCACACTACTGAGAGGGAAGCTGGTGGCAGCTGGTGAGGGCAAACAGCTGACTGCATGGACCATTGACTACCTCACAACAGACCACAGTATGTGAGGCTCCGTGACTGTGTGTCCGAGGTGCTGATGTGCGACACGGGGGCGCCACAGGGCACAGTTCTCTCACCTTTCTTATTCTGTCTGTAAACCTCAGACTTCCTTCCACCTGCAAATGTTCTCGGATGATACGGTCATCATCGGGCGCGTGTCAGACAGGAACGATCAGGGGGCAGTTTGTCGGCCGCTCTTCAGATCAACACCAGCAAGACGAAGGAGATGGTCATTGACTTCAGGAAGAAGCCACCCCCTACAACACCGGCGAGCATCCAGGGTAAAGGTATTGAGAGGGTGGACTCCTGGGTGTCCACCTCAACAATAAACTGGACTGGAGTACAAATACAGACGTCCTGTATAAGAAGGACGAGAGGAGGATGTTAGCTAAGCTGACATCTATCATGAGCAATCCGAGTCCGTGGGTGAACTGAGCAGCTCCTACAGTTAGAGGCTGATACACCCTCGCTGCAGGAAGGAGCGCTACTGCAGGTCATTCATCCCGGCGGCTGTCAGACATTATAACACATCATGACGTCTCCTACCCCCACATTCACCACGTCATGCAAAATGCACCTGACATGAGCAAGTGCATGAATATGTGTATGTATGGGTATGTATATATATATATATATATATATATATATTATTTTATATTTAAATAGCCAATTAAGCTATTATTTGTTTTTAGGTGATGGCTGGGAGTGCAGAATTTTGGTCTCTTAATCTCTTGGTAGAAGTGAATCTTGAGAAGCATGAAACAACAACAGAAAGCATGGTAAATACACTATATTGCAAAGAGTATTGACTCAACCCAAAAAATCAATAAATGCAGTGCACAAATCAAGGCCTATATTCTCCCGTGAGTGTGTGGTGGAACTTGACTGGCCTTGACAGAGCCCTGTCCTGATGCATTAGAACAGAGACTGCAAGACAGGCCTTCCCATGATGTGTTGGGGAGCGTACCTTTATACACACCCTATTTCAAATACATAGGTTTAAAAATAGAGCTGCTCCACCCTTTTCAGCTTCAATTCTGTTCACAAGGTTTAGAAGTGTGTTTATGGGAAGATATTTGACCATTCTTGCAGGAGGGCATTTGTGAGGTCAGGCACTGATGCTGGATGAGAAGGCCTGGCTCAACACATTTAATATGCTCATCTATGGCCTTATGGACATATAGCTTTGTGCAAGGACTTCATTGATTTGGTGGGGTGAGGCAATACTCTCGGCAATATAGTCTATCTCATATACTTTCTTATGTAGTGCACACAGGATTGACTGAAAGCCCAGAGCATTCAGAGTGAGTTTCTAGTTGTTTCCTATGTGCACACATCTGTGCATGCGAGAAAGCAACTTTGGTCTGATTAGTCTTATTACATTAATGAATACATTTTCATTAAAATTACTTTATCTCCACCACTGCTAAACCATTCATCTGACCTCAGCAAGAAAAATGTCCTGGTGCAACCTGTGCTAATGAGCCCAGCACTCTTCCTCTCACCTCTCTGTGTGTACAGACTGTTTAAAAGTGTGGCTCCCACACAGATTATGTATCAGTGTAACCACAGGGGCACAAATTGAGGAAGACCAGATAAGCAACTTCTCCCCTTCATGACAGCTGAAAATCAATGTACAATTTTCTACACTACAGTGCTTGAAAGCTCACTTTAACATGAGAACATTCGTACTGTGGCACACAATACACAGAACAGAAGATCAATAACTGATTTTTGTTAGTTTTCAGAAGAATAAAAACGAAATTTAGGAAATATTCAGAAGCCCTAAGTATTTCACTACAGACATAATCGCTACTTCACGGTGCATAAAAGTGTAACAACTCTTAATTGATTATTCAAAAATGCATCTTTTTTTTACAAAACCTATTTAATATGTGACAAAAACTACATTCGGAACATAGTTGTCTTTTTTGTAACTACTTTATGGGATCAAAGAATATGGCGATAAATATCGTATATCGCGATTCAGCTTAAAAATATCAAGATATGAGTTTTGGTCCATATTACCCAGCCCTATGCGCAAGTTGAATTTTATTTATTTATCTTTCTCTCCTATGGGTGTGTGTGCATGTGTGTGAGTAAGAGGAATGTGAATGTTAATGTGAATTACCCACAATTCAAGACGTGAATTGCCCACAGGTGTGAATGTGAGTGTGTATGGTTGAAAGACTGGAGACCTGTCTGTACCATGCCATTCACCCATGAGCCCAGTGACCTATTCCTGTAATGGATGCATAGACACGTCTAATGTACCGTATGTAAAACTAGGTAGAAGATTGCACTTATTCAGAAGTGTACTTATCTAATAGTGTCTATGGTAGGAAGCAATAATATGCAACAGAAAACTTTCAGATTACATTTTTCCTCTGTTTCACTGCCGTTAAATGAGGCTACATTCACTGAGAATACTCAAAGTCATTAAGATGATGTCAGGATGGTGCTAAATGGCTTCTTTGCTGATGTCTTACAGTGTCTCGTCAATAGTGAGAAAAAGGAAACCAAAAAATGAATGCCGGAGTTGTACATTAGGTTTAGATAATGTACCTTAGCTAATGTCATAGTCTGTTGGGTGAACTGTATGAAACAGCTATTGTGATTGTGATCTGTTATGTCTCTCATTATGTCTCTCTGAATGTGAAAACCCATTGCCTGGAGGGTTCTTGTAGATATGTGTCATGTACTGACTCCTATCGCTCAGTGTATCTTTTCAGCCATTTCCTCTTCTTCCAATATGCACAAACTCTTTGCTGTGACAGCTCAACAGAAGATGCAGGACAGCTCTGTCTCCAGCCATTACCCAAGTGCACAGGTACCTCTGAATTTTTAATAGAGGCTTTTTTCCCTGGGCCTCTCTCTCTCTCTGTGCAACAGCAATAACAATAATTGATTTTTGCTTTATATCATTAAATGCTTTTTTCCTTTTACTGCAAGTCCACACATATCAATTAGCTTGGCAGAGAGTGGTCTTTACCTTGCAGAAATGCATAATAGCACCTAATATGTTGTGGGTGTGTTAAAGTGGGAGAGAAGGGGGGATGGCATTAGTTGGCTGTTAATTAGACAATTACCCAGTATGGACTGCAGGGGAACTCGAGTAGTGTAGTGGTTCTATTAGTGATAAGGGCTATAAAACAACTGCTCCTAGTGGATCTGTATCATGATAGGTAATAACGTTGAAGCTAAATTATTTAAATCAAGAATTAACACAAGAGGAGTGAATGAAAAGAACTTAATAAAAATAAAAACCACTTCTC